>CP142593.1:1914159-2552213 GCA_035985395.1 Penicillium coffeae
GCCCAAGCTCAGCGCCAGGCCTTGCGAGCGGCTTCTAATCCGAACAAATCCGGTAATCGGCCCATCGTCCCCTTCTTTCTCAATGCTCAAGTTGGCCAGCGCATCCTCGCCTGTAGAATGTTAGTAAGTTGTTTGGTGATCGGTCCAGGGTTGAGAGTTAGAACATACCAAATACACTGCGAGCGTAGAGGTTGGCACTGAGGAATCGGCAGTCGCCCTTGAGAGAAGCTTCTGGGGTAAGGCAAGACATGTTGGTGCTCTCCATAAGTTGCTTGAGGAACTCCCGCAGGGTCTTAGCCTTGGAGTTGATGTTGACCTTGTTCTCCCACTCGAACTCAGTCCACATGGTTCGGAACTGAGTCTCGGTGCAGTGAGCGGGTTGAATGTAGTCCATGATGTCGGCGTGAATATCGTTAAGAATAACAACGTGGGTCTCGGTGGAGCTAGCACCATCGTAGATAATGTTACCGAAGATGACACCAGTGTCAGTGGAGGAGACCTTGACGGTGGCTTGCACGTTCAAGAAGTCACGAGGGCCCAAGTTGTGAGTCGATGGTCGCTCAACAACCTTGAGGTCGCCTAGAGTAGCGAATTCAACAGACAAGTTTTGCAGAGTCTCAGTGGTCTGGTTAACCAACAACACATCCAATACAATGTCGAATTGGTGAACTGTGACATAAGCCTCGGCGTATACAGAATCAGAGAAACCGGTCAATTGCACCACACGGCTAAGCTTGGAGGCAACGTTCTCGACAACTGAATCACCGCCGGTGGCCTTGACCAGATCAACCTCGATCTCTTCTGCGCCTTCAACAGTGTTCTTCTTGGTGAATTGACGAATAGGGATGGCATCGTCGACTTGGACGGCAGTCTTAGCCTTCTCCTCGGCCTCTTGGGCGGCCCTCTTCTTGTCTTCGACTTGTACCATGGCGCGGAAGGCCTTGCGGGTGTCCTCCAGGAAGGTGGTTTCAATTTCCTTCTTCTCTGCAAATTCAGCCAACGAACGGACACAGGTCATGATACGGTCGACAGAGTCCTCATCAATGGGGGCCTTGACGAAGTGCGATTGACCGACACGCAAGATCGAGATCATGATGAGCATGGCTTCAGCGCGAAGGGCATTGGTGCGAGCGGTATCCTGGGAAACTTCGGAATGGCGCATGACCAGCTTGGTCAGAGTAGATGAGAGAACAGTGGACAAATAGTAGTCTCCATCGAGGACGAGCTGACGAAGAGGAGGCTTCTGAGCAGCCTTGACAGCCTCAAGACGCGCAGCAGCAGCAGACTGGCTGGTAAGGGCGCTCTCTGTAGCATAGGTACCATCTGCAAGGACCTTGCGCGATCCTGTAGGGGTAGCCTTGGAGTGGCCGTTGGCCTGCTCCTGAAGAAGAGTGGCCTCGTCAGGTTGATCATCAAGTAGTCGTTGCTCTGAAGCGAGGATAGGAATCTCGCCAAGGCTGGCGCGAATCTTTTTCCAAGCCTCGCGGATATGCTTCTCTTCCAAAGAGTACTCTCCAACAACCCAGAGAACACCACGGTAGACCTTTCCAGCGCGAACCTCACTAAGGGTCGACACCAAACGATCCACAATCGATCCGCGAAGATCAGGGAACTTCTCAACGACTTCCTTGACGAAGGAAATGACATCCACGGCAGAGTTGTTGTTGAAGTCGGCGATAAAGTCCATAAGCAGGTCGACAACGCTGGCTGCGATCTCTGAAAATTTGATGGCACATGTGTGGATAGACTGCACCAAAAGCTGGCGATACTCGCTGTTCTGCTCATACTGCTCGTCCACGGTCTTGGCGAGTTCCTTCTTGAGAAGCATGACAATCTCCTCGACATTCTTGCTTGAAACCATTTCCAAGGCAATGCCAAGAGCCTTTCTCCTGACGTCGATGTCTGGGCTAGAAAGGACGCGCAAGATCTCCATAGTCAAGTCATCCAAAACACCTTCGTTACGAATGCGCAGTTGGTCAACACGGTCCAAAACGATCAGCTTGACGTTATTATCGGCTTCGCGAATGGCAAGCTCAATCAGTTTACCAGCGGCAGCCTTGACAGCAACTGGGTTGCTGGTCAGAGCTGTCAGCGAGGTAGCGGCTTCGTAGACAACAGTGCTGGTGGAGGCATCGAGAAGTTCAAGCATGAGCTTGAGATAACGCGACTGCAATTAATTAGTATCACTTCAATATAAACTCCATTTCCTCTACCCACCTTGTTCTGAGAGTTTTGGATCGCATCCTTTCGCAAGAACTCCAACTCGGCCAACTGGAGCAATTCGTCGGTGTTCGGGATCGTGTCAAAGGTCGTGGCAAGGAATTCGAGGGCCTTTTGGTGGCTAATGGACATGAGAGCAGCGAAGGCATTGCGCTTGCAAGTGCTGTCAGTTTCTGACTCGAGGAAAGTCTCAAGGAGCTCAGGGGCATCGGGAATGAGGGACTCGGAGTGCTGGAAAATAGAAGAAACTGCCCACACAGCGTTCTTGCGGACATATGCGTGGCGATGTTCCAGACACGAGCGGGCTGAAGAAAGGAGGGGCTCAATGAGTTCGGGCTCTTGCAGCTTGGTCAGGAACCGGAGGGTGTTTCCGCGAATGTACTCGTTAGGGTGTTGCAGGTCGTTACGAATGCCGTTACTATAAACAAAAGGAAAGGGGTTAGTTCCCAGAATCAATGGCCCCTGGGCCCGAATTGAGTCCGAAGCCAACTCACCAGACCAAAATCATCTCCTGCTTCAACTTGCCGCTAGAGTCGAGCTTGGGGCAGATCTCGTAGTAGAAATATAACAGCTTCTTCAGCGGCTTGCTTTTTGAGGGCATAACGAATCGGATAATGTGCATCAGCAGGTCGGGCATGGGGTTGCCGTTCAGCATAATTGTCACAATTGTCCGCATCGTCTCCAACTTGGTCTCATCGTTGCCCTTCTCCAGCTGCAGACGCAGCTCCTGCAGGGTGGGCTGGTCGGCCGTGTTGTCCATATGGACAACACTGTAGGAGTTTTCGAGGAACGACGCCATAATGGGTGGGATTGAAGGCGACGGAGGGGAAAGGGAGCTGCAACTTGTCAGTTCGGGAGGAATGTTTTGGGGACACCTAGCACTGTACTCAGCCCCACGGCGAACGTACCAGAGAACAACTCCCGGGGAAAGGAGTTCGGGTCAATGTTAGAAAGACTCAATTAGATCCTTCCAGTAACACCCCTCGCCGACCTGGAAATCATGGACTCGTAGGCTTAGGGATGCGCGATGGGGGGTGGGAATACATCAACCTGGCCCTTTGCCCCGTTCTGTGTGGATGACTAAGCCCCGCTTTCTGCCCGCCTTACACCGTCACCGTCGACACTATTGAGTCGTGATCATTACGCGCGCACCACGATGTCGACTAATGAGAATTTCTACCTGCGTTACTAGTAAGATTGGAAGATGTGTGAGCCCAGGTCTCCTCGGCTGCTGACAGATCCGCAGCTCAGGTCACTCTGGGCGGTTTGGACATGAGTTCCTAGGTTGGTCTTTTTACGGCGACAGCAATGAACCTAGCTGACAGGACACAGAATTCGACTTTCGTACCCTTTCCGACGGCAGCAGCGCCGCTGTGCGATATGCCAACAACTCCAACTACCGCAATGACTCCTTGATTCGCAAAGAGAGTGAGTGCGGCACATCTGCGGAGGACGGACCGTTGATTTTAACATCATACTAGTGTGCGTCAGCTCGGCAATGATCCAGGAGATCAAGCGCATTATCAAGGATAGCGAGATCATGAAGTACGCTACCTTAAGATACCCATCGTCGCCGGTCACATACGGGGCAGGAGCTAATGACACCCAGGGAGGACGACTCGAAATGGCCGCAGAAGAACAAGGACGGCCGCCAGGAGCTGGAGATCCGGCTTGGTAGCGAACATATCTCGTTCGAGGTGGGATATACAATGACCAACAGCTTCTTTTCTACCTACTGACCGCATCCATCTCTCCAGACCGCCAAGATTGGCTCATTGGTGGATGTGACAGAATCATCTGACCCCGAAGGTCTGCGGGTATTCTACTACCTTGTCCAAGACCTCAAGGCACTCATCTTCTCGCTCATCTCTCTTCACTTCAAGGTATGCGGTCCATGCGGTCCAGACTCCTGTGGGTACTAATCCATCGACAGATCAAGCCCATCTAAACGACCCGGGGCCACTTGGAGGAGACGGGAAGAATTGGGAAAATAAACCATTTGCTTAATGATACCGGCGTTTCTGGATCTAGGGGTACGAATCCTCTTTGCAGAGAGGACCCACTCCCATAATTGACGAGGGTACTAGTCGCAGCGAAGATCATAATCCTAGAAAATCTCGTCCCGAGCTGGCGCATCCACCCAGTAAAAAGGTACAAGCGCTGCAAGCGCCAGATACTCAAAATCCCGATTTGGTGCCTGACGTAGGCTGCCGCCTCAGGCAGAAAGCGCCTCCCCCGCGCTCGCATGACCCCCAAAACGAGTCCAGACGACGCTTCTTGTCCGCCCCCTCCGGGCAAAAGGCCTTAAATTCGTCTTTTGGATTTCTCCCCCCTTCCCTTTCCTCTTCTTCCCCTCCGAGCTCGTGGTTGACCCGGCTCTTTTCCTACCTTGGGCTCGATCCGATGTCTGCTCTCCTGCCCTAAACCGCCATCCTCAATGCCGACCCCGAGTAGCAGCCAGTCAACCTCGATCGCCGAGGTGATCTCCACTCGCACTTGTCCCCCCGATCACGATCGGACTGCACATTGGAGAGACTCCCCCGAGGCCGACGACACAGTAGTCGACTCGTTAGAAGATGTTCTTTCTCCTGAAAGCGCCACTGCACCGTCTGTGCTGAGTCGTTCCGATGATGGGACTGCGTTGATGGCGACCGATCCGATAAGTGTGGAGAGGAAGATGGCCGTTGATGAGGACTCGGGCCCTGCGAGATCGAGCTCACCAACGGGTTCATGTATCCGTAGCCAATCTCCTGTCACGCAACCCAACTCCTCTCTGCGCTACGAGTTTTCTAATGTTCGAGTAAGTGTTGGTCCCGTCTGACCTTCCTCAGCCGCCATTGACCCGCGCCTCAGCTCCTACCAAACCATTCATCTTCCTTTCTCCGCTCCGGAAGTAGATTCGTCGGGACTCAGCAATCGGACCGCCAAGTCTATAATGTGGACGTGGAAATCAAGCACGTGGATATGGCCGAGTCGTACTTGTGCGGCTACTTGCGTATCCAAGGCCTCACTGAAGATCACCCGACTTTGACAACATTCTTCGAAGGCGAAATTATTGGCACCAAGCATACATTCCAAACCCGTAACGAGGAATGGGGAGCCAACGAGAAGACAGACATTCATCATTGGTCTCGTTTCCCGGCCTGGAAGCCACTTGCCAAGCAGGCGAAGAGGACCGACTTCACATACCGTAACTTTGCTCAGCGCGAGCATATTTTTATGCGATGGAAAGAATATTTCCTCGTCCCTGACCACCGCGTACGAACTATATCTGGCGCTAGTTTCGAAGGGTTCTATTACATCTGTTTCAATCAGATCCAAGGCTCCGTAAGCGGTGTCTATTTCCATGCCAAGAGCGAACGGTAAGCCCATTTTATCTCTACCTCCGACTTTGCCTCAACTTCTAATCAGTGCCAGGTTTCAACAACTCGAACTCAAGCATGTCGAGGATCGTGGATGTGCGCCAGCAGTTGAATTCCGCTGAGCGCGTCGAACTCGACGGCTGGCGCCTTCCCGTCTGGTCTGGCCAATCATCTGATCGCCATTTGACCTCTCCCGCATAATCCACCTATCTCCATTGGAATACTACGCCTTGACGGTCTCGTATCCCATTCATACGACATAATAACTCCACGGGCCCCGTTATCATTCTCGGCTCATTCTACTCTTGCCTTCTTAACCGGCCTATACGGGCACTCTCGGCCTATATTGGCTTCCGAAATGATTTTATGGGAGTTCGAGGATCCCGATTCCATATACCCCGCTGGTATTCAGCAGACTACACGCTCGACAGTTCAAATTGTACCCTCACCTCATGCCTCACGACTACGGAATGGCGTTTTCACTTCTCACTTCTCCGGCGAAATCTTGGACCTCTCTCTCCGCTTGTTTCTTTTACTATACTTGTTTTAAACATTATGCGCCATATCTTCTGAACTTATTGTTTGTGTGACATGTATTCTTCGAGTGATTGACCAAAGCAGCGATCTTCTCGAAATGAAAATCTTACCAGCCCATGCATGCACTGGATTCACTGCTGGGCTGCTATAACTCTCTACCTTCCCAAGGTTATTACATTTTCCTAGGTATACTAGCAGCCATTAGGGCGCACAAAAAATACGTAAAAAGGATCTCAGTAAACGCTTGGGATTCCGAATTTACCTATACGCAGTTTCTGCAATTTGGAATTGAAGAAAAAATGTTGCCTGAGTGACTGTCCCTTTTTCCATGCCCCCGAAGTAAAGATATGCAGATACGCCAACACCATATTTGATAGATAACACAAACGAATGAGAATGACTGGCTGGACTTCGTGTATATGTCGTGGGGGAAATGTAGAAGCAATAACATGATTGACGAGATGCGGAAGAAACGATTGCAGAAAATTCATAAGGAGCTGAGGGGGTATCACATGCGATGTCGTTTGAGGGTGTATATGTCAAGTCGAGATCAGCGAGTGTGGTGAAGATAAAAAAGAGTAATCTCAAAAAGAAACCTAACGCTATACGGAAATGATGACGGGCGTATGGGAAAAAAGCCCGGTAGAATTGAATGTAGCGAATGCAGTGGGTAAGATCAGAGGTATGCCGAGTTCTGGCGACTGGTAGTGCCAGAGCCGCTGCTGTAGCTGGCTTCACTGCCGGGCGTAGGGGGCTCTACGACCACTTGCTGGCGGATAGAAACAATCCAATCGTGCTGCAGAAGTTCAGCGGCAGTTGGGCGTCGAGAGGGATCACACTCGAAACAGCGGGCTAGGAAGTCAATTCCCAGATCGCTTAGCTGATCGCGTGTAGGGAGGACAGGTTGGTTGCCTTGGGCAATGTTATACATGATCGCCCATTCATTGTCGAGGGTAGACCATGGTCGTCGGCCGGTAGCCATCTCAAGAATCACACAACCGAGGGACCAGATGTCGACGGCGCCCTGGCGGTCAACAAGGTCAGAAGTATCGCCGCGGATGACCTCAGGTGACATATACATCGGAGTACCCGTGGTGGTCTTCTGGTTCTTGCGCTGGTTGCCGATGGGGTCCTTTGCAACAGATCCCGGGGCAGCGTCCATGGGAGCAACTGTGCGCCCAGAGCGAGCGATTATCTTTGCAGCACCGAAATCAACGTATTTGATAATGCCGTTGTGATCAAGCAGAATGTTTTCAGGCTTGATGTCTCGGTGCACGATACTAGCTTGGTGAAGATAGGTAAGACCCTCAAGCAGTTGGAGCGCGTAAACCATAACCACGGTCTCGTCTTCGATGCGGCCGTGCTCCAGCAGACTAGCAAGGGAGCCACCAGAACAGTACTCCATGAAGATATAGACCTTGTCGCGATGGACTTCAATGCCGTGGTATGAAACGATGTTAGGATGATCCAATATCTCAAGAACTCCCATTTCATCCCGAATCTGCTGAGAGATCTTGGGAATCAATTGAGGGTCTTGCAAACGAATTTCCTTCACAGCCATCAAGTAGTTGCTATCGAGGTTGATAGCAACGTAGACGGAACCGAATGTACCACCGCCAATGAACTGGCCTTGCTGCCAGCGCAAGGTGACATTGGTAGCAGAAGACGACAAGACAGTCAATGAGCGATCGGCTTCATTCGAGCCTTCCAAGACTCGACCCAAGGCCTGTCGCTTGGCATCTTCTTCCACTCGTTGGCTCTCGATCGCGACCACCTTATTGTGCCATGTTTCGCGCACAAGTTTGGCAGCCTCTTCGTCGCTCAGGATACGGCCAGCGCCAAGCTTCCGAGCACCGGCTCGTTCTTCCATACGTTGCTTTTCGGCCTGGGCCGCCAGAGACGAGCGAGCGCCCATGATATCGAAGTGGGAGATGAGAAGCGACATACAGCCAGCAACTTTCAATCTCAAACGACTGAATTGCTCCTCGTCTAATGATAGTAAATGACGACTTGAAGTTATGGCCATTGCGAACTCAAGGGCAGCGACAGCCCATTTGAATGTCTTCCTGTCGGCGGCATCACATTCATCACAAATGAATGAGACCCAGTCGAGGGCCAGTTCGACAAGACGAGCGCTGTTCATAGAACGTCTATTGGGATCCACATAGTTAGAAGAGCGTTTACCAAATTCAGTTGCGAATGCATAGCAAGCCTGAATGAGGTCGTTGTTCTCCCATGATTTCTCTCGCAGTTGATTTTTGATAACAGCAACACTATCCATAATGGCCATGGAAAGTTTGAAGGAGATCTTCTTGATCTTGTTCAGCTCCACGTTGACACGACCAAGGTTGGCACGTTGTTCAATGACCATATCGAGTTGCATCCCGGTAAGGTGACTCAACTCCATCCGTGCGTTCTGCAGTCGCTCTTGCATGCCTTCAACTACAAGCCGTAATTTGCCGAGTCGGACGTCAGTGGGTTGCTCAATGATGTCCACTTGCATCTCCTTGCCTGACCATGCGAGGGGCTTCTCGGGGCGAATGACGAGCACGTATGGGATGTGGGGTGTCTCTGCGTTTACATCGTCTTCGCGGAAGGAAGTGGCAAGGATTGCTTGTATATCGCCAGGGCGGTTCCACAAGGAGTGGTGCGCGATCAAGTAGACACCCTTTTGTCCAACGGAGTTGGGCGAGGTGACCAGGAAATGGTCTGAAATTAATAACGCTTCAAAGAATTCGTATGCGACATCGGTTGTAATATTGTATTCCGTAGCGTTCTCGAACAGCTGGCATAAGAATCTTGAAAATCGATAAAGCTTTCGTTGACGGATTCGTGTCGAGTCTAATATGCTCTTGTATCGTTTGTCCATATCGAAAACATTCTCTTTTGACCTCGGGACTAGTTCTCGTTCGAAATGAATCATCAGTCGTTGCAAGGATTTAGCAGTCAATGCACTGAACTGCTCAGCCACTTCGATATCGCCGCTTTCAAACTGACGTCCAATCTCATAGGAGTATTCCCATTCTTGTTCCAAAATTTCGGCCTCCTTGAAGGTGTTCTTGTTTGCGTTCAGCTTCCAGTTTAGGAGTCGGAAATAGTATTTCATAGCATCCAAAACCACAGAGTCAAAATTCTCATCAACACAAGGCGGCAAATCCCAGCCAGGCTGGGGCATCGAGATGATAAGATAGCGTTGCTTGATCTCGACCGCAACACGCATCAGAATTTGAAACTGAGTTATCATCTGGTCCAGCAGGATAGGAGACTGCTGGGCAGGGTCTTTCATGTTCTTAGCGTAGGAAAGACGAACGCGGATAATCTCTTGGATCAAGCGCGAGGGGAAGTTAATCAGAATCAGAAGTTCTTCGATGTATGGCGGCAGATGCCGGGTGGAAAAAGCTTCGGAATTCTCGATAAGAGTATTCTTTGCTTTGCGGATAACCTCCCCCAAGCCTACGAGCATGCTGCCACCGTCATCGCCGACTTCGCCTTGTAGGGTCTTCAAGCCATCTTCTTTCATAATGCGATCCAAGAACGAAGTATCATCAGAGAGATCACTCTGACTGGAGTTGACTCTGGGCTGGCTAAAGTCAAGTGCTTCATTGCCGACCCAACTCTGTAGCACGGCGAGCTCAGTATTGATAAGCGCAGTGATGTTATGCCAGGAATATATTGCCTCACAGCTCGCGTTGAACTCATCCGAGCCTGTGCGTGGATTGGCAGTCTGCAATTCCCTATGGCTGGAGTAGAGGCGCTGGCAGTGTTCGATCTTCGATAGGATATCTTCTACCTGTTGCAAAGGCGGTTTGCCGATTTCAGTTTCGCCCTTTATCTGGAAGCCGATGATTTCTTCGATGACAGGTCCAAGTTGGCGACGGCCGTCCTCGATGAGTTTCCGTTGTAGAGCGATACTGCGGCCACAGGTCTTCGCTCTGACGCCGATCCAGAGAGCCTGACTCAAATCGGCAGAGCGTTTGCCTTCTGACGACCCTAATAATCGTATTTTTTCTTGCTTGACAACATCGCCTTTCAAGACAGATGCTAACATCGAGTGCCATTCTAATCGTTCTTGGTTTTTCGGGTTTCTGAGCTCCTCTGATGAGGGTATGTTATCGTCGGGGAGGAATAGTTGCGTATCTGGGTCGTAGGCGTCGTCATCAAAGGGGGCCTCTGAGGACGGAGACGGGTCCTCAAGGTCTGCGTCTGCGAGAAGCATGCTGTTGACCTGCGCATCAGAGAAGTGGTGATGCCAGGCTTGCGGGTTTGCGCGAATCCGCTGCACGTAAGCCTTCTCTTGTGCTCGGTATTGGGCGTTTGGATCTCTCCGAGCCCCGCGTTTTGTGGATGATGATCGTTGACGGTCGTTCTGAAGGCTGATGTATTGCGGCGGGCGTCGTTGCGGCGCGTATGTGCTGGAGGGAGTCCTCGCGGGAGCGGACGGGCGCTGCAGGCTGGCCATGGCAAGGCCGTCAGACTTGTCGAGTACGGATGTAGCACCGACACTGGCGCCACGCGGACGAGAAGTGGGATTGGCAGGCCATGAAGCGAGGGCCGATTGGGGAGGGGAGGAGGTGATGGTGGTTGCTGGGGTCTGGACTTGTCCCTCGAAGGATTCTCCAAAGACCGGGTTCCCTCTCATAGGATACTGGGGGAACTCATCCGAGGAGCCCGAGCCATCAGAGTCATGACTGACAATGTCGGGATGCTCCATGGTGGGCCGGAATGATGCAAGAAAGTGCACTTGGGATGAAGCTCGAAGTGATAGGGGCCGTGTGGCGGTGCGTGGCGGCGAGGGCCAATGGGGTCGCCTGCCGTTTGGGGTTCATCCCGGTTTTTGGTCTCTGTGTGTCACGCTGATCGTCTTTGGGCCGTGCCTCTGCTGGTCATGGGGCAAATAATTTTACTGTAGAGACTTGGCTCAGCTGCATCTGGTGCATTGTTCTATCACGGGCGCATATTGATCACTACAGCCTCGGTTTGGGAACTGGCATTGCGGATTCTGTATCCTCAATGATCGACAGCTTTTCTTAGACTGAGCTGAGGCTTACGCAGCTAGACGTACGGCTGTTTATCCGCCAATCAGAGTTAAGAAAAGTATCCATATACACACGCACCAGCCACACCGACGGGTAGGCATCAGCGAAACAGCAGCCAGTCATGCAAATGTTTGGCTACCTTATATCAGCATTGGGCAAGACCTATGAAGGGAAACTACATTGTTCTTTTACTTTTATCAGGCAGATGCTGCAAACGGAGGCTGCACTTTGCCACCAAAAGCCAGGCAGCGGCATTTTGGGCGTACTAGTGGTAGCATCACTTTCTGGTAATAAGAGACTTTGAAATGTAGAAATAGAAAGGGAAAAAGGTATCCGGGTCGCGGGCAGCGGGCTCATTGGTATACGCATTCGCTCACCAACCTGGATAAATGTCTATGTAGGTCTTGATAATCAGGTGATCTCCGTTGGGTTGCTCATACCTCCCTGAGCTATGAATAGGGCGAGAACTAAACGACCACAGGTGCTGGGTTTATGAGCTCGCTGACTGTCCTTGGATCATTGGCAGAACGATACTCAACAGTCACATGACAACTTTGGCCAGTTAGGTATTCATGGAGTCTGCCCTATGCTTATAGCCTTCATGGTTGGATTGAATTGAGACAACTACTGCTATCCTTCAACAAGCAGTAAACTCCCTAGCCCAGATCAGCGTGTGTTGGAGAAATATTCCCTAGCAATGTAGGTCAAGTGAGGGATCATTGCAGTGTTATATGACTGGTCGCGATATCGAGCCCTCTTCCATTACTTTGAACATGGGCGTTCAAATCGGAAAGAGAACAAATGGAAAGAGAAAGAGAAAGAAGCGGGCAACGAAGTGCCTCTATCTTTATACTAATCTATTGGTAATATTGTAGGCCTGACGAGGTTATCCTCAACCTTTGAATAGCCAACCGAATCACAAAGACATAGACCCATTGTCTAATCAATCTGAGAACACCTCGTAACGAAGGAGCGAACCAACACATGTACACTCGTATCCACGCATCACGCCAAGCATGGGACAGATCGTTCAGTGGCGGGCTATCGAGAAGCAGATCGCCTCTGCGTCACCACAACACGAAGAACAGAGAACCATGATCTTGGCGCTTGATATGCTGCGAGGCTCGAGCCCATGTTCTCAAGCGTCCCAGGTGGCAATAATTGATGCATATACGCTTTGTTCGACGAGGACTGGACTCTGGCTTTTTCTTACCGGGATGCCGAAGCGAGAAACGGCCAATCACGGACCACAGGGTTATCTATGCATGGGCAAGAGCCGTACCTGCCTCAGTGGATCTAGCGGGCTCGCTTTCGTGGTACACGCCATGCTTATTTGCGCAGGGCCGCGCTAGGGGTAGGAACGATCATTGGCTATGGAAGATTCTGGGGAGTGTTCTAGGAGGTCCTTTCCCGGAGCCCTTACCCAGGGACGGAGTATACACGGAGTAATTAGTTGTTGCTCAATTAGGTGGTCTGTGGTAGCAACCGGCGATGGTGAAACATCAACTAAGTAGTATTTATCTACTCTGAGATAGAGAAACGACTGAAAGAGCCTTTTTTCCGAGGAAGTCATGGCGTCAGAGGCGCCACTGGTTTAAAAGGCGAACGAGGTGAAAAAAGCCGGCCGAAAATGCAAACAACCCCGGGGGCCAAGACTTTGGGCTGGCGACGGACATAAGCTGATAAGCCAAGGCTGAAAGGTCATTGGGCGGCGGTCGAGGTCTGATAAGGAGCCTCATCAACACTCGCTTCCCATGAACTTCGACTCTGCAATAATCAAGGTCAATATGTAACTATTCGAAGCTCTGGAGTAGAAGAATGTAGCGTCCCTATAGTTTCTCACGCTATTAGAATTCCAGCCAGGCGTTGAGTTTAGTCTGCGCAGGCACGCGTCAAGTAAGCTGCATGGAGAGATAGCTGCTGAGCGCTGATTGGCCTGCCGTCGACCTCATATCTACAGCCAGTCGCAGGGCCGGATGGGCAGAAGGGGCCCTGAATCGAGGATTAATTCCATTATTCGCCTCCATCTGTCACTGCAAACCTAATCAGTCTATCATCCTTCCCGGTTGCCCCCCTGCTTATCGTATGTCGAGGGACGTGCCGTCCCCGATCTCATCCTACGATGCTTTGGATTTCTGGTAAATGAGACTTTTTGATAGAAGAGTGCTGGAGAAGGTAATATGTAAAAACATAGGTTCTTGATGAGTATTCTCGTGGTATTCATGCGGGAGTAGTCCGGTCCTTGTCGCTTATCGAGAAGTTGAATATTGATGGAATCCGCGTTTCCCCGGCGGAACCATAGAACAGACCATCTCAACCCCGACTCGCCAAGAAAGAGGAGCGCTGCAAGCGATTAGCAGGCTAAAATGGATAAAGCACAGTAGCAATCGGAATGACCACCGGCTTCTCTCCACTATCGGCTCTGAGATCGTTTCGAACTGTGGGCTCTCATTAGTCCCTCCGGACTCGGGCTAACGCGTCTCGCCTTTTAATATATTAATCCTTCCCTGCATACTCGATCTATCATCTCCATCCCATTCAAATCTCCTTTCTAGGTCCCGCTACATAAGGGCCAGTCCTTGGACCTGTCGCCCGTCTTCCCCTGATAGACTTTCGGACCACTCATCCCTGACTCCGGGCCTGTCTTTCTTTTCCCACCCTCAAGGGTTATTCGACCCTCACCTGTGGAATTATCTGCCCCAATTAGTTTCACGATGTCTGCTTCTCCCGTCGCCTACAATGGCACAAATGCAAATGGGGGTGACTCGTTGACCGAGGATCTCAACATGTACTACAATGTATGCTTATCTAGAATATGGCTGAGGGTCAATGACTAACATCAATAACAGGCTGGCGATATTGCCTGGGTGGTTACCTCAACAGCCCTTGTGCTGCTGATGATTCCCGGTGTTGGGTAAGTCGACTCATTGATAACTTCATCGCCAGTGGCTGACACATCCTCTCTACCAGTTTCTTCTACTCAGGTCTTGCTCGACGCAAGTCTGCTCTATCTTTAATCTGGTTGTCGATTATGTCTGTCGGTGTCGTGTCCTTCCAATGGTTTTTCTGGGGCTACTCTCTCTCCTTCTCTCACTCGGCCGGAACATACATCGGCGACTTGAACAACTTCGGCTTGAAGGGTGTTTTGGGCGCTCCGTCCGTTGGAAGCACAAAGGTTCCTGATATCCTCTTCTGCATTTTCCAGGGCATGTTCGCTGCCATTACGTGAGTGATATATCCGATAAAGAAAGATTCTATCAATTTCTAACATCAAAAAGTGTTGCCCTGGCTGCCGGTGCTGTCGCTGAGCGAGGCCGCATGCTCCCCTGCGTCGTCTTCATGTTCGTCTGGAGCACTATCATCTACGACCCCATTGCCTGCTGGACATGGAACGCCTCCGGATGGGTCTTCAAAATGGGTGGTCTCGACTTTGCTGGTGGAACCCCCGTGCACATTTCCTCCGGTTGCGCTGCTCTCGCCTACTCCCTGATGCTCGGTAAGCGTCGCGGCCACGGCACCCACGAGCTCAACTACCGCCCTCACAACGTGACTCACGTCGTTATTGGTACTGTCTTCCTATGGGTTGGATGGTTCGGCTTCAACGCTGGTTCGGCTCTGTCCGCTAACCTGCGTGCTGTCATGGCTGCTGTTGTGACTAACCTTGCTGCTTCCGTCGGTGGTGTTACCTGGTGTCTTCTGGACTACCGTCTTGAGCGCAAGTGGTCGACTGTCGGATTCTGCTCTGGTGTTATTGCTGGACTTGTCGCTATTACTCCCGGATCTGGTTTCGTGACTCCCTGGGCTGCGTTTATCTTCGGAGTCGTTGGTGCTATTGCATGCAACTATGCTACCAAGCTCAAGTTCCTGCTTCAGGTCGACGATGCTTTGGATATCTTCGCTGTCCACGGCGTTGGAGGTCTTGTTGGTAACCTTCTGACTGGTCTTTTCGCTGCGTAAGTCTACTCAATCCCAGACATTGAACTTAACTAACATATTTAGTGACTACATCGCACACCTTGATGGCGCGACTGAGATCGCTGGCGGTTGGATCAACCAGAACTACATCCAGCTTGGCTACCAGCTTGCTGACTCTGTGTCTGGAGCTGCCTACTCCTTCTTCGGTACCTGCATCATCTTGTTCATTATGAACCTCATCCCCGGTCTCAGCCTCCGTGCCAACGAGGAAGATGAGATCATGGGTATTGACGATGCCGAGATCGGCGAGTTTGCCGTAAGTTTCCCTGTTTGCTTTGTCTGTGCGATCATCACTAACTTTATTTCTACAGTACGACTACGTCGAAGTCCGTCGTGATATTGTGCACGGTGTTGAGGGTAGCGAAAGTGCCTCTAAGCGCACCATGTCTCCTACTGGAGAACAGATCATCGACACCAAGGCTTAAATGTTTAGATGACAAACACTCTTTAATATTCTAATTTTCTTTTCGATTATGGAACTCGGGTAGGATATGGATGCTTTACCATGGATTTAGATTAGCTTGCTTCATCTTGTGACTTATAAATTATTGTTCAATGCATGATACCCTTCTAAAAACAAAATCCATCCAAAATAGAACCCTCATATCATCACTTGACAAAAACCTTGACCACATTGGGCCAAACTGAACAGCCTTGTTGAACCGATGCGGATAGTCTCAATTCTGGAACGTGTTGTTTCCCGCGATCATGACTGGCGATCAACGCGAGACCCTTTCACACTACCCTTTGTATGTGACCAATTGACGCTATTCCCAATTGGGACAACCCACGTGTGAAATTAAAATTACATAATCTATGCCGGCGCCGTCGACGGACCAAGCCGCTACACTCCGCACCGACTGGCTGGGGAATCCAGAGGGCGCCCAGACTCAGCTTGTAAAGATCACTCGATCGCTCATCTCCACGAGTCTTGCTTGATCGAATCATTGCGACATCTTCATGAACACTGCATGAGCTATGGATCCGACCGCTGGGGATTATCCCCCTTCAACCGACTTTCCTACCGACCCCGCGAAGTTCGAGAATGATGAACGAATTTCCTTCTCCAAGCTCCACGACGCGTTCATTCTTGAGACCGCAGGAGGTACTGAGTTTGTCTTCAATATGGCTCTGAAGCGCTGGGTTGAGACGGTATGTTTGCGCTCTCAAAATCCCCCTACGCGTTTACACCCCACGCATCTTTGTCTCTGTCCACTTAAGCTCAAAGCACTAACAAATCCTCTTAAAAGATCGACGAAAATTTGATTCGCCAACAGCAGGAAGCCTACAAATTCGAAGGTGTGGATGAGACCGAAATTCATCCGCGAGACCGCAAGAAGCGCAAGCTTCAGGAGGATGAGCAGGTATGTGATATTCTTCAGATGCAACGCGTACATAAGCTGACTTTCTCGCTGCAAGAAACCCCAGAAGCCCAAGAAGCCCCGCCAGAATACCGCTGTCTACGTTACCTCTATTCCTCTCGACGCCGACAAAGATGAAATCTACAGCGTATTCTCCAAGTTCGGCTTGATCGCAGAGGAAATCGACAACGGCAGTCACCGAATCAAGATGTACGAGGATGATGCTGGAAATTTTAAAGGCGAGGCGCTTGTGGTGTACTTCCGACCAGAGTCGGTTGAGCTGGCCATCCAGATGCTCCACGAGACGGAGTTTAGGTATGGAGCCTCTGGTCCGTCGGGGTCGATGAAGGTGGTAGCTGCCGACATGTCGTACAAGAGGCAGCAAAACGTCCCCCCCAAGATAAGCGTGAATGATAGGCGCAAGATCACTGAGCGGACCCAAAGACTGAACAGGTATGTATCGAGCTTCTTGTGCAAGCTGGCCATTTTGCTAATGATTCTATATCAGTAAACTGGCCGACTGGGACGATGACGAACCGGCCGCAGCACCGGCTAGCACGAAGCCTGTATCCCGCCTCGATAAGATGGTCATTCTCAAGCATATGTTTACTTTAAAGGAGCTGGATGTGAGTACACCCTTCCATCATATTCATTGGCTACAATCCAACTTTTGATTAGGACGACCCCGCTGCGATCCTCGATATCCAAGAGGACATCCGGGACGAGTGTGGTAAGCACGGCGAGGTGAAAAAAGTGGTGCTTTATGACAAAGAATCTGACGGCGTCGCGACCGTTCTGTTTGCGGAGCCTGAGTCGGCACAGAATTGTGCGAAGGTGAGTCTAATTTAAACCCTTTGCCCTTCATCTGTCTCACTAACGCGTCATGATAGGCGATGGCAGGCCGATTATTTAGCGGTCAAGAGGTTGTGGCGTACGTCCCGACTGTGCGGGAGAAATTCCGCAAAACAGGCGACCGTGAAGATCACGATGAGAAGATTGCGAAATATGGTATTGAAGGTGCTGAGGAAGAGGAAGCTCGACGAATTGAGAAATTCGGAGACTGGCTGGAGGGCTGAGAGTAAGTCTGCACTGCAGATGCTTGATTGTTCCCCAGCAATAGCACCCCTGTTTGAGTAAGATACCTGTACAACAATAGCGAGCCTAGTAATAATAGCAAGCCTAGCGATGACAATGACGATTACGACCTTGGAGTACTCACATTTTGAAAGTAGCATAATGTCTAGAGAGTTGTGTTGTCAATTCAACATTTCGGTGCCCAAGTACAAGTGTAAGCTCGAGACGCGGTAACAACGCGGCTCGCCATTTTTAGATACTGTGTAGATCCACGCCTACGGATGCCGACGACCTTGAAAGTAGACTATAGTCTTGAATCTTGGTGTACTTGGGAGCCATTGTCTACCCTGATTGTCTCTCTTCCCATGATATGTACTCCGTAGCTGCTACAAGATAGTAGCTGCTCCTGGCTCCTATCTTACGACTATGGTATTAAATACTGCGCCAAACAAGCACCTCCACGCCAAAAAAGTGGTTCGCTCCTCACGGTTCGCCCACAGGCGGTCCCGTGATGCCGACTATGCCCGATCGGGAAACCCCCCCCCTGAGAGCAAAAGCAGATGTTGTTGATCCCCACGCACACACACCGCTCAACCTCTTTCTCCTTTCCCAACTCCTCTGACCCCAGGTCGACTCTCTTCTTCGTCCTCGTCAAACTTTCCAGTTCATCCCCATCCAACCATCAACATGCGTGAGATTGTATGTCATCAATTCCCGTTACCCCTCCTCAGACGCGTCTTTGTTGACCTGCCCCTGAACGGACCCCCACCTGTTCTGGCCAATGCTAACCATCAACTTTTCACATATAGGTTCACCTCCAGACCGGCCAGTGTGTAAGTGCGACTTTGGGCAGAATGTGCCAATGCAGTATTTTATATATTATGGGCTTGGAACTAAACGGTTTTCCGTGATATAGGGTAACCAGATTGGTGCCGCTTTCTGGTATGTGCCGTTCCACCCCTCCAGCGATCATCAATTGCGTTTTTTCTGGGATTGAATGCTAATCAATTTATAGGCAGCAGATTGCTTCCGAGCACGGTCTCGACGGCGATGGCCAGTGAGTTTTTGGTGACGATGGATTCTTCGGAATGGCGGTCTGATATTTTTTTTTAGCTTCACCGGTGCCTCCGACCTCCAGTTGGAGCGTATGAACGTCTACTTCAACCACGTAGGTTTTAACCGGCAAAGATAGACGAAAGTCTCTCTAACGATGTGAAATTAGGCCAGCGGTGACCGCTACGTCCCCCGTTCCGTCCTTGTTGACTTGGAGCCCGGTACCATGGACGCTGTCCGTGCCGGTCCCTTCGGCAAGCTCTTCCGTCCCGACAACTTCGTCTTCGGCCAGTCTGGTGCTGGTAACAACTGGGCTAAGGGTCACTACACCGAGGGTGCGGAGCTCGTCGACCAGGTTATTGATGTCGTCCGTCGTGAGGCCGAGTCTTGTGACTGCCTCCAGGGTTTCCAGATCACCCACTCCCTGGGTGGTGGTACCGGTGCCGGTATGGGTACACTCCTGATCTCCAAGATCCGTGAGGAGTTCCCCGACCGTATGATGGCTACCTTCTCCGTCGTTCCCTCCCCCAAGGTTTCCGACACCGTTGTTGAGCCTTACAACGCTACCCTCTCCGTCCACCAGCTTGTTGAGCACTCCGATGAGACCTTCTGTATTGATAACGAGGTACGTATTCATTTGCTCTGCAGCACTGGGCTCTTTATACTAACTATTCTAGGCTCTGTACGACATCTGTATGCGCACTCTCAAGCTCTCTCAGCCCTCTTACGGTGACCTGAACCACCTGGTCTCCGCTGTCATGTCCGGTGTCACCACCTCCCTCCGTTTCCCCGGTCAGCTCAACTCCGACCTTCGCAAGCTGGCTGTCAACATGGTTCCCTTCCCTCGTCTGCACTTCTTCATGGTCGGATTTGCTCCCTTGACCAGCCGTGGCTCTTCTCAGTACCGCCAGCTCAGCGTTCCTGAGCTCACCCAGCAGATGTTCGACCCCAAGAACATGATGGCTGCTTCTGACTTCCGCAACGGTCGCTACCTGACCTGCTCTGCTCTCTTGTACGTTATTAACCAATCCCGCACACTTTGTATCATGACTAACAATCTTCTAGCCGTGGTAAGGTCTCCATGAAGGAGGTTGAGGACCAGATGCGCAACATCCAGAACAAGAACCAGAGCTACTTCGTTGAGTGGATCCCCAACAACGTCCAGACCGCTCTTTGCTCTGTTCCTCCCCGTGGTCTCCGCATGGCCGCTACCTTCGTCGGTAACTCCACCTCCATCCAGGAGCTCTTCAAGCGTGTCGGTGACCAGTTCACTGCTATGTTCCGTCGCAAGGCTTTCTTGCACTGGTACACTGGTGAGGGTATGGACGAGATGGAGTTCACTGAGGCTGAGAGCAACATGAACGACTTGGTCTCCGAGTACCAGCAGTACCAGGATGCCTCCATCTCCGAGGGCGAGGAGGAGTACCTCGCTGAGGAGGCTGCTCTCGAGGACGAGGTCTAGATTATCAAGTCTCTGCCTTTTGAGATTTGCTCGCAGTAATACCCTTGCTAAGCTTACATTCTCTATCCTTTGGGCTGGCTTGATAGGCCAGTGTCCCAAAATCAAATATTTTGTTTGAGCGCTCCTAATTTACCCCTTTATTCTGTCCCTATTTCCTGCCTCTGTCTTTGTGGTCATCGACTACTGGCTCAGAAACGCACATACTGGAAAAAGCAAATTGACGAAATGATAATTCAATTTCTGTCTGGAAGCCCTTGGCCAATGTCCCGTAGAAAAGATGTTTCAATTTCGTGTCGTAAATGAGTTGAGGTATCTCTTGAAGAAAAGCGGCGTGCATCATGAACAAATGAACAAATGAAACCCGAGACCTATTATGTACTAAATCCAGCTGCAGGAAATCGGCGAAGTGTACTAATGGAAAGGACATTTGCCCGTCCGGTAGATCTTCATCTCGTCCATCAGCTTCTCTACCTCCTTCTGTCCCTTGCCTTCAAAGTACTTGGGACCAACATCCGCGATATTGTACCCCTGGGGATAGTACTTGGTACCTTCGTCACCTGGAACCGGCCGGCCCATAATCCAGGTGAACCAGGCACCAGGGCCCCAGCGGTTCCACAACGTGGGCTTCACGTAGTACGGAGCCGCTTCCCAGCTAGTCAAGAAGTAGCGGTTATTATCGTCCGGCTCATCAGTCAAAGACCTCATGCGCATGGCATATGGTCTTGGAGGCATCAAATAGCGGAGAACGAATTTCCGCACTCCGAAGAGGCCCGCAAAGACAGCTGATGCAGCAGGTGAAGGAGCATCGTACCTGAAAAAATCCATTGTCAGCACGTACTCTCGGTAATATTTTAAAGTTTCAAGGCACAGCAGGAACATACAGCATAGCTTTTCGCAGTCGATCGTCCATCATATACGACACGAACTGCAAGCCCAGCGGATGCAATGCCTTCGGCAGCATATAAAGCAAAATATCCGTCGTCTGATCCGCCGTCTCCCGATTCTTCTGGTCAGGAACCATATACTTCTCCTCATATGCCTCGCTCCACTCCGTTAGCTCATCAAGCCACTGAATCCCATCCTTGAACCCCGTCTTGCCTGATGGAAGCACCTCGAAGCTAATTCCTAGCGCATCGCCGATAGACTTCCAGAATGTCCCGATCGCACAGCGCTCGAGATCCGTCAGCTTGCGCCACTCGTACTTGTGGATGAACCGGATGGGCTCCATCGCGAAGAGCGCAAGCGTGTAGAGCATGTCGCTCTCGAGGATCCGGCCTGTGGAGCGGTATGAGCTGTGCAGGAAGCGGGTGCGCGCGAGGGAGACGAAGGCGCGGTGAGAGGTTGGGCTGTGCCCGGTTAATTCTTGGATAAGGGCGCTTGTGTCGGTGTAGCGCTTGAGAGAGGTTTCGGGGTTAGAGAACTGGCTTGTTTTGGTGAGGACGTGGGAGATGCTGGGGATTCCGTATGTCTTGGGGGTTATTGTTAGCTTCTGATTGCGAGAGCTCTGCGCGAAGAGCGCGCGGGATGTCCGGTCAAGCAGGAGGAGTGGTCTCGTACCCTGAATAGAGCGAACTGGAGCGACTTGAGGAAGATGAATGGGAACTCGAGCGTTCCGAGCTCTTTATGGATCTCGAAGGCCTCGTCGTCGGTCATGTTGGCCAGCGACTCGCGCGTCGGATAGTTATATTTCTTCTGCAGCTTGCGCATTCGTCCATAGCGCAGGCTGTTGGTGAGCAGAGGGTAGCCGATGAGTAGGCCCAGGGCGTAGGGAGCCCATTCTTTTGGCGCAGCCTCCAGAAGCGCCTTCGCCGCGTCGGTAAGCGGTTGAGCTTGGGTGGTGATAAAGGAGGTGGCGTTCTCCATGATGTGCAGGTGGAAACCTTCGAACTGTGGAGGTGGCTGCAGGTTCAAAAGTTCTCCCCTGGAGGATGCAGGAAGGCTTTATATCCGAACGGATAGCCTTTTAGGCACTGATGCATTATTTATGCTTCACATGAGTGGGGACCTTCTCACGCACAAAGCGCGAGCTTACGGGTCGGATTATTTGTTTTATCATTCGTGCGATTCGTGGAGTTGGATTCTGCTTGGCAAGATTGTAAATTATTTCTGAGCTGGCGCTGGATCCAAGGCCATACGCCGTTATAAATAAACAGGACTATCGCTATTGTTTACAATGAATTAGAACATATACTGTGGCCGGATGGTCCATTGTTTGCAAATCCCCTCTGTGATTCTTCAACCGACAACCGTACGATTGCGGGGCTAGAGACCGAACACCGCGGCCCGGGGCTGTTGAGACTGGCTGATCTTTACCAGGCCAAGTACATAGCCAGGAGTCACTAGCACCAGCTGGGTTCGCTTCAGCGGGTCGTGAACCACCGTTCGAGAATTCTCAGTGGAGGAAAGGAGATCGCTGTGAAGCCAGCCCCCACCCACAGTCCCAAATCCGCACCCCCGGCGACTTCGGCAATAACTCCAACATAGTATGCTTGATCCTGCAGAATTGTTAGAACAGAGCCGAATGGAGGTAAGAAGAAAGATGCTTACCATGCCAATCACTGCGCCAGCCCAGCCGATCATGAAGGCCAAGGTAGCCGCATACCCCGTGGGTAGGTACTGCCGATTGTTCCATTGGGTCCAGTCATAACCTTTAGTTCGGCGGAAGATCAAATCTTCCTCAAGGATAATGACAAGCCACATGATCACCCAATATCCGATCAGCGGTAGGAAGCCCTTGAAGACTTCATAGAGCTGGTTGCGGCCTCCCATCGCACACGCTGTGTAGACAACGGTTGCGACAGTCGTGAAGACAGGCCGCGGCACTTTCTGAAAGACGCCACCAAGCATTTGGAAGTTCATGCCCATCGAGTACGCACCAGGCGTGTTGTTCGCGACCAGCGCTAGGACATTGATCACAGCGCAGAACTTTCCGAATGATCCAATAGGGTCGTATGCTGTCATTATCAAACCTCCAGGGCTATCTCCATACTTGGCAACGAATTCAGGAGAGCCAGCAAGAATACTTCCCAACCCAACGCCAATGATGGTTGTGAACAACATAGCAAACAAGCTTCCGAAAAGTGTGACAGCAAAGGTCTTCCACCGCTTGATCTGTGGTGGGTAGTAGACATAGTAGT
The DNA here is from genome assembly GCA_035985395.1 of Penicillium coffeae. Classification (NCBI taxonomy): domain Eukaryota; kingdom Fungi; phylum Ascomycota; class Eurotiomycetes; order Eurotiales; family Aspergillaceae; genus Penicillium; species Penicillium coffeae. Next base: position 1,937,377 of record CP142593.1, read on the forward strand.
CAGCGGCCAGAGGTGCCCATGCTAGACCAATGGACAGACTCAGGGCGACAAAGCTGATGCGCTTGGCGTTGAGATGCTTTGGCGAATAATCTGTATGGACATTGAAATCGAAACGAGGTGCTGCTGAGCCCAAAAGTATGCACAGGACCATCAGTTGGGGAACCCATGCGACGCTAGTTATTGTTAGTGGATGCTTGAGCGAATTGAAAAGAAAAATATCCACGTACCGTTCATAGATCGAGAAAACCTTCATGCCAAACATGGCCATCGACCAGCTGCATAGGGAAACAATCACAACACCCACGATGACTGACAGCTTGCCACCAGAGATCATGGACAAGATTTGACCTCCAATCACACAATTCACCATGCTATATCCAATGTTGGTGAAAATGTTCAACAAACAGCATATCTTGCTTGGGTAGTAGCCCATGAAGTATCGAGTTGCGATCTGGAATTGGTTAGCAGGAGCATCTCAATAGACGAAGGGTACTTGTAAACTCACCAAAGTGCGCGCTCCACTTCTGGGGCCCCAGGTACCAATGTATGCCACAATCGAGGTTCCGATCAAGCTTCCTATAACTGCACAGAATGCTGCATCACTGAAACTGAGCCCCATAACGAAGGTTCCCAGAGAGCCAACAACAATATTATTTGTGGCCAGGGTCATGCTGAACCACATGAGAAACATATGCAAGGTCGTTGACGGCGTGACAGGATGTCGTTCATTTTCAGGCACAGGGTCTATACCTCGTGTTTCTCCTCCCTTGAGACCTACTCTGAGTCTTTGCCATAACGACGGACGTTCGGGTTTGAGGATATCAGAACTCGCGTTGGAGGTGCTGGTGTCGGCTTCGTACGCCGTTGATCGACTGTTCAGGGAATCAGAACCATCGGCCTTCTCGATGTCTTTTGTATGCATTTTTATTCCTTAGCTAGTAAGGAGAAAAGGAAGCCTCGCGCAAGACTCGTTTCCAACAGGAAGTTCGGCTCGAATATAGGTCGTCCTCCTGTCTATGTCCAAAAGCACACCAAGGAATATTTTGTCGTTGCGAGAGAAATGATGGCTCGGCATGGTCGCTTATAAGTATTTTCATTAAAAAGGTTTAGAGCATAGGCAGGGTTTTGCTACACAGGAGCTTGACATCACTTACTGGTCAGACGCGTGTGCAGGGAAGCACTCCCGACATTCTTGAGCAGGACTGGCGCATTAACGCTCCGAGCCAATAGCCTCACCAAAGGCATACCAATACAGATCTCATACACGAGATACCGACAGATTTCCTGTAGATCATGTCTGAGAGCAAGGCTTCGGGATATCGAAACACGATTCCGCGCATTAATGTGGGGAACTATGACCACGTAGCCGTCGCAGGTTCATGCGGCAGGATTTCAAATTCGGATTTGAAATATAACAAATTATGCAGTAACTGTAATAACAACAACATTTGACAAGCATCCACAAACTCCGGTTTGACGTGATCACGCTCCCTAATGACAGCATTCATGAAGCTTGGCTGCTGTTTTGCTTGGAGCGCGACTTCACCCCGTGTCGATCGCCCGTTCTCATTCCCAACTGGGTAAGTCACATACCCTTTAAGCTCTGGAAATGTTAAGCCAAGAATGTGCCCTTATGCAATGAAGGGATTTTAGCTCTAATTGCCGCTGAAGCTCTTTTTTTGAGGGCGTTTTTGGTGGGAAATGGGAATATTGTCGCGCTTGTACAACATCTAATCTACTCTACTACAGTAGAAGCCTTTGAGCTATGACCACTATAGCGAGGCTGTCCTATCATTTATTTTCCGAGCAGGCAAAAATGGAAGTCTGTTCTTAGTTGAAAACGCGATAAATTTCAATATTGAGTTTGATGCATCGTGTGATCTACAAGTGAGGCTTTACATTTCTGTACGTAGAATTGCATAAGCTCGGTTGCCGCCGGCATATAGGCTGGATATCTACCGGGTCCTATCAGAGAATCTGGTCATAGAGCCAAATTGTCTTATCTTTCGTATTAGGTTTGCTACATAATCTGGCTATTTTCGTGCATGAGTTCCTGCATGTGTAGTTCAATTGTATATCTCACCAATATCTTTATGTGGTTCACGAGCAGTATCTCGGGTTTACCTTCCCTTTTTTGCTTGTTTGCTTGATCTTACCGGCAATAATTGCACGGACGGTTTATCGTGGGGGAGTCTTTGACTCATTCGTCACTCCTGCCTCAAAATCAAGACCCACAATATGTGATTCTCTGTGTCAGGCTTCATGGTCTTGAACTCCTGCATGCTTCGCGACACGCGGCCAACAATCAATGGCAGCATGAACACAGATGCCATTTAGATCTTCATGAGTCAATTTGAAATAGAGCTTAATTTGATATTGTAAGACAAAATCAGGTGTGTTGTTTCCCGCAGGCTTCGGGTATGCTTATCTGCTATGCACGACTTGGAAGTCCCCACTTGCAAGTATCGGAGATCTAATAACTTGAATCACAGCATGTCAGAGTCCGCCATGCAAATAATATCCTTGTTACTGATGAACCCCGCAAATTAAGCTTCCTCAGATTTCCCCTGCATGTACGAGTCGTCACGGATCTGAGATGCTGCAGAACTTGGGAATATCCTTACTTGCCTGAGGCTGGACCTGACTTGGCGCGTCGCCAGTTTGTAAATTATGTGCCTTGATTATATGATCGTACTTGTCATATAGTAGAAATCATTCCAGCATTGAATCAAAGGCTCTGAGTGATTTGTAGACTGGTCAGCGAGATGATGAGGATTGAACATGATCACGTCTGTCAAGAATTTGCGTCATGGAAATAAATAGTCGCGTTTAACCACACATTGACGGCAGAACACGTGGTGAGCACCTCCTCTACCAAAATAACGCTTACATATTATGAGGCCGTGACTTGATGCTGCAGCTTTGAATAGCCTAACCCCAGTTTGCAACATATTTTGCTCTATAAGTTTGCAACATATTTTGCTCTATAAGTGGCTGGCGTTGTTGGTAGGAAGCCTTTACCTGTTATAATTCAAGGGTAGCAAAGCTGAAATAATTCCACGTGTCCATGACTTCCAGATGTCTTCTAAGGCAGAAGCAATGTGGAAGTCCTGGATCACGATACTTAGATATATAAATCGCCGGGTATCTAGCTGAGTTGCACACTGCAAGATGGTCAAGGCTCTCGAAGAAGCCGAAGATATATACGATTGATTGAATTGGATTTGTATTCAAGTGAAGACAGCCACAGGAATCATTACATATTAAGTATCCACATATTGGCAGACTCATCTTTTTAACATTTCATTGCAGCTGTCAAGGTTGGAATGCTTTGCCAAGCCATGGATCAGTAAAGTTGTCAAGGCCCCGGAGCGCACGATTAGTCTCCGATGGCCCCTTTTGTACCGCCTTATTCTGCCATTTCAATACTGCCGACATTAAACCTCGGAGCTATCTCTCCGCCTTTCCTATCAGGAACTTACTGCTGAGTCATCTATTCTGCGCGGGTCTGGGGCTGTTCTTTTTCTCGCCGGCGTCTCAGTTTGCAGTACGAAATCATCCAACTAGCGCATCCACTACTTTCCTGCACAGTTTGCTTGAGTGCCGCGCTATTTCAATTCAACTTTGCGACCGGTTTACCGTTATCGAAAAAGACCTACCATGGCTGACGCCGAGGCAAACGCCTCTGCGAGTCCACCGCCAGAGCAACCTCAAAAGAAGGTCAAACGCGTGATCAGGAAGAAGAGACGCCCCGCGCGGGTTCAGATCGAGGCCAGCGCTGCCAAGGATCTACAGGCGGCGCCACAGGCAGGAACCACATACAACATCTACTACAACAAGTGGGAAGGTGGTGATCGTGGCGACGTTGTCCCAACCGGTCCTGCTCAAACACGATGCAGCCTCGCTCGAGACTCCGGGTATACCAAGGCTGATTCTCAGGCGGGAAGCTTCTTGTGTATTCATTTCGTAAGTGATCACTCTGTAGCCATCGTGGCGTGTCATTGAACTACCCGAACCGACATACTTATCCGCGCTTTTCTAGGCTCGAGGCATGTGCCACCGTGGACCTGATTGCGATTACCTTCACAGAAGTCCTACCATTCACGATAGCTCTCCACCTCACACCGATACTTTTGGACGCGAGAAATTCAACGATTACAGAGATGACATGGGAGGTGTAGGAAGCTTCCAACGACAAAATCGTACCATCTACGTTGGACGTATCTTTGTCAGGTATGTCTTTCTCAAAATGGCTTTTACAACGGACTCGGCTAACCGTCTCTGCAGCGACGATATTGAAGAAGTTGTCAGCCGTCACTTCGCTGAATGGGGCGAGATCGAGCGCATAAGAGTTTTGACCGGAAGAGGCGTTGCTTTTGTAAGCAGAATCCAAATATCTCTAATCATTCAGAAGAGCTAACGGTAAAAGGTCACATACAAAAACGAAGCTATGGCTCAATTTGCGAAGGAGGCCATGTCTAACCAAAGCCTTGACCACGAAGAAACCCTTAATGTCCGCTGGGCTACACAAGATCCTAACCCCATGGCACAAAAGCGAGAGGCGCGTCGTATCGAAGAGCAGGCTGCAGAGGCCATCCGACGGGCTTTACCTGCAGATTTTGTGGCTCAAATCGAAGGAAAGGACCCGGAAGCCAAGAAGCGAAAGGTCCAGAGCAAATTTGCTCTGGAGGGCTACGAGGAGCCTGATGAAGTGAAGTATGCAGCAGGACTGCAGAAACAAGTTGAAGCACCACCACAGCAACCATTGCTTGCTGGAACAGAGCATGAAGAAGCACAGACATTACCGGTAAATCAAGGTGGCATCTTCTCAAGCAACACATTGGCAGCGCTGGGCGCTGCTAGGGCATCGGTGGCTCCTAAAGAGCAACCCTCTGCTACCCCGAAGGCTCTCGTCGCTTATGACAGCGACAGTGAGTGAGGACAGGATGGGTATCCCCGACAAATTAAGACAAAGATACAAAGGAATTGAAACCATGAATATGAAGCTACGAGCTGTTGTTCTAGGAATTTACATCTACAGACATTGTCTAAGAATGTCCGGAGATATCGACTTCTCAGATGGATCCGTATAATTCCAAAATCAACTATACAAACAAGTCTCGAAGACATGACCAAATTCCGCTGGCGATAGAGAAGATTCTCTTGAGCTATCGCGGCTAGTGCTTCACAACATCGAATCCTTCCATGCTGTCGAGCGCTGCTCGAATCTCCCGTACATAATCAGGGATGCCAGCAGGGTAGCAAACTGGCTCGAAGACCTTTTCTGGAATACTGCCTCCCATGTAGGTCGATTTTGTGGTGGGGAACAGTGTTTTCTTATTGATACTCACCACATGATCCTTCCACTCGTCAGCTGCTTCTGGCTTGGGGTTAATGTACTTTATATCATTGAGCTCCATTTTCTGAATGAAGTCTGCAATCCATCGCCCCTGAACCTCGACAGTTGTCGGCCCATTACTGAGTAGAGTAGGCCCATGGACTCCGTAGATGTGGAACATGTTAGGATAGCCGCTGACGGTCGTGCCAAGGTATGTTTTGGCTCCAGGAGCCCATTCTTCCTGCAACTTGGTGTTGTTGATACTTTCGAGGCCGAGTTGAGTCATAACTTGGATGACGTTAGTATTTCAACCCGTGTCTTTTCTCATGGTCAGCGCTTACCTCCAGTCACAATATCCTTTAGAATGGTCATTAGCTATTCATCATTCTTAAAAATGCGAAGGTGATCTATAACTTACAAATCCCGTGGCAACTGCGATGACATCGAATTCGTGATGAGTTCCATCTTGCAACGTGATTCCGGTTTCGGTGAATTCCTTGATGTGATTGTTTTTGATGTTGACAAGGTCGACATTTGGGCGATTAAACTGCTCGTAATAATTGTACTCCAGACAGGGCCGTTTAACTCCAAAGAAGTGCGGCATGTCCAAGGGCGCAAGGATGTCTCTTAACTTCGGGTCTCCGATGCGAGCGCGAGTCTTCTTAGCCCAAAAGTTGTATGACTCTTGATTGGCTTTAGCATCGTAAAGGTTGTCCTTATAAAGCGCAACCCAGTAACGGAAGCCCCCATCCCGCCAAACCTTTTCGTAAAAAGCCTCACGATCCTCCGGGGTATCGTCAAATGTATCTTTCTCATCCCAATCGTAGTGAAAGCCGGCGTAGTTTTTCTCTCGATAACGGAACAGTTCTGGATAGAACTGTTTGTTGTATTCTTGGTCCTCGACAGAGAGACGGCGTTTCCTCATTGGGACAGCGAGATTAGGAGTGCGCTGGAAAACAGTCACTTCTCCTGCCTCTGGACCCCATGCCTGCACGATTTGAACTCCCGATGCGCCTGTTCCTATGACAGCACATCGCTTGCCTTTCACTTCCACTTTCTCGTCAGGCCAGAAAGACGAATGGTGAATGACTCCTTGGAACTTGTTCATTCCAGACCAATCAGGGATATAGCGTCGAGCCGCCTTCATTTATGTAAGAGAATGACTCGAAACTTGGGACGATTTACTTACGAATCCGGTTCCAAGAACGAGATAACGGGCCTTTGTCTCACGACCGTCTTCTGTCTTGATAATCCACTTCCCAAGGTCAACATCGAAGTGCGCGCCAACAACCACCGTATTAAAAGAACAGTCTTTCTTGATCTGAACAACCTTGTCAACATGATCGAAGTAAGCTCTCAGGTCTTTATATGTGGGGTAGTTGCTTTCCCAATTCCACGTTTTCCAGACTTCTGGCCATGAAAACTCATATTCTGGTACTTCAGAATCGACACCAGCGCCTGGGTAACAGTTCCAACGCCATGTGCCGCCAATGTCGTTTCCAGCCTCAAATATGACAGTTTTCAAGCCACGATCACGAAGAGTCTTGAGCATGAATATACCAGCTGAAGCAAATTGTCAGCTTACCCTCCATTCAAGCACGTTCGAGCTGGGCGTTGTGGCTTACCAAAGCCGGCACCGACTACCAATGCATCAATATCCAAGTCCCTAGCATATGGTCCAGTTGTGTCATGGTGAGAGACAGAATAATCTGTGAGCTCTGTTTTGAACTTAGGCTGTGCAGCAGCTCCGTCACCCATTTTGGTAGAGAAGAAATGGAGATTTTTAAAGATAATCTGAAAATTGATTTGCTTTCTGATCAATTCAGCTGCGAGCTGGGAGCAGAATTTATATCCCTAGATTACCTCCGCATCACGTTTCGGAGAGATACCCTTATGCAAGACTTCCAAACCGAGCCGAGGGGATAATTGCAATTACAGCTAGTGCGCCTGGTGCGTTGTACCACCAGGTGCCGATACTCACCAACCCCAAGCGCCATTTCTGCGGCCTGCAGATGCACCGTCGCAGTAGTATAGCTCGCTACGAAGTCATGTAGATGCCTTGTTCTTGGCGTTAGCTCATAAGCGGGGTCCAAGCTGTAGAGCTTGCGGGCCCGCAGCTGCGGAGCGGACTGCGGATCCGCAATGATGTAGACGTGGGGTTGGGGTCTCTTGACGATCGCTAACCGCGATTTCGCTTATGAACCGAGTGGTGCAGACCAGCAAGTTTAAAGAGATCTGCGACCGACCCCCCTGACCCCTCTTCCTACCTGTTCCCACCTCCCGGTAGACTCATCCTTAGCCCCGGGTACCCATCGAGCCTAGCCACCATGTCCCTCAACGAAGTAACAATCAAGAACCTCAAAGGCATTGTGGACCAAGCCTGTGAAGACCAAGTCTCTGGAATTCCTGGTGCCACAGTTGCAATCATTGGAAAGGATGGGAAGGAGCTATTCGCTCATTCTGCGGGCAAGCGAGGGATTGCTTCCTCGGAACCCATGACCCTGGATACTATTTTCTGGATAGCTTCATGCACCAAGGTCCTCACTGGAATTGCTTGCATGCAGCTTGTTGAACAGGGTCGCTTAGAGCTGGATAATGGTGAACAGATTGAGACACTTTGTCCTGAACTCAAAGAGGTGAAAGTCCTTCGAAAAGATGGGACCTTCGAAGACAAGAAGAGAGCCATCACACTGAGAATGCTCTTGACTCATTCATCTGGCTTGGGCTATACGTTCTTCAATGAGCGACTGAGAGACTGGTCATTCCCGGCTGGCGTGGATGAATTCTCAGGACGCTTCGAAGACATGAAAATGCCTCTTTTGTTCCAGCCTGGCGAAGGATGGGAGTACGGAGTAAGCTAACGAAAAAGACCCATCGACACTTGCAAGAAAGTCAAAGCTAATTTGATATCGAATAGGTTGGTATAGACTGGGCAGGAATAGCTCTTGAGCGGGTGACAGGCCTTTCGCTTAATGATTATCTTCAGACCCACGTATTCAAGCCACTGGGGCTCACAGATATGTCGATGTTACCCAGCCCTGACATGCGGAAGAGAATGGCCTACATGCACGCGAAGGGCATTGACAATAAATTGAGACCAAGAGATCATCTTCATCGTGCACCCTTAGTTGTGGATTTGAATGACAAAGAGGCCACTAAACGTATCTTCAACAGTGGAGGTGCGGGAATGTACGCAAAGCCCCAGGAGTATTGCAGTAAGTACTCACCTGAGAAAAAAATATTATACTGTTACTAATTCCATCGGAAGAGGTCCTGGCTGTGCTGCTTGGGAATGGCAAATGCCCTCGAACGGGAGTACAAATCTTGAAAGAAGAAACAGTTGAAGAAATGTTCCGCAACCAACTCCCTAAATTCCCTAACTTCGGTCGGCAGGGTATTCCGGCATCAAAGCCTGATCTCACAAACCCAATCCCTGACATATACCCCATTCCTCAAGAGCAGCCACAAGGCTGGGGCTTGTCTTTCATGCTCGCCAACGGAGGACCGACGGGTCGTTCCAACGGAACAGTCCAATGGTCGGGGCTGGCGAACCTTCACTGGTGGGTAGATCGGGAGAAGGGAGTCGCCGGTATTGTTTGCACGCAGATTTTGCCATTTGCAGACCCTAAAGTTGCAATGCTATGGATGAATGTCGAAGCAGAGGTGTACAAAGCATTAGCTTGATTGATATTCGTTTGTCGCAATCTTAAGTTTCTTCTTATTACTATTGAATTTTGTGAATACATTTGCAGACCCATCAGCTTTACTTTCAGATGGTGAACTAAAGAACGCTAGAATTGGATAATCCGGAGCTAGTGCGTAAGCTATCAATGAATAACTCGCCAAGCCTTACGCAAACATTGACATATCACCCGACCAAAATTCTGACCAGTTTATCTGGCTCTCTTCCTCGGGCGCGGAGACAAAAGAATGATTAACGCCATTGAGGATTTCGGCTATTTCCTTCGCCATGAACGATTTTTTGCCGAGGTACCAAAGAACCTTAGTGCAATCCTGGAGCCATTTTCTGGTTTGTGTACTTTGATTAAAAGGATTATCCAGATCTCCGATAATATTGATTGCTGCCTTCGTAAAAGCCTTGATTAGCATCATGGTCCAAGGCTCCGCTAATATTCGAGAGACATCCACAGCGTGGTGAAACTCTGATAGTTGGGGCCTGCCATGATGCTGCTCCTCATAAGTCGGCGTAGCAACATTGGCAAGAGACGCAAGCTCCTCTGTACCAGTCCTTCGTAGCTGATATGAAAGCATTTTGAGATCTGGAGTAATTCCCAACTCATGTGCCAGATGCCTCGCGTGAACTTCGTCAAGCAAATCCGCTAACATGAGGACTGCAAGATTCCAATGTGCTCCAATGCAAATAAACCAGTTCTGTATACGCTGGGGAACAGTATCAATACAGGCAGACAGCTGCAAGAAAAATTGCCCATATGTTGATTGCCAGAACCGATGAATTTGAATCGCGGTCTGGATAAGCGAATCAATTTCATTTTTGCGCTTTCTTTGACGTATGTATCTTTGGAGGCATGAGATTTGTCGAAAGAGCAAGACTTTGACTTGTGCCGCCTGGGCCACAGCATCCGACGCTTCTGAGTAAGAGCAGGGCCACTGAGGGATATAGGTTGGACTGCAAAGATTGTCGCGAATAAACAACTGTATTCCTAAGGTATCTTGCTTGAGCTCATGACCTGAGCTTGAATATTCATTGGATCGATTTGATGGGCAAAACTGAATATCCTCGTCGGAAATCACTAGAGGCCGCTCATGCATCGAGGAGGAAATGGTATCGAACATAACAACTAGCCAATGTAAAAGATTCAGTGTTCCGTGATTCTCCTTCTTGAGCTGCGAAATGTGTGTGGCCTGCGGGTTTGAACCTGTTGAGACAGGCTGGGCCCCAACAGCGGCCTCGATCCGGCATTTCAAGATATGAATTTTCCGAGCTGCTCGCTCCATGTAAAGTGGAGGCCCATCTCTTCTGATGATACTATCCAGTCTTGAAGCGACCGAGCTGTAAAAAAAAAGGTCCTTGTCGTTGGAATCATTTGAGTCATCTCCGCAAGTGCGCTGAGTCAGAGCAAATATGACTTCAGCATATGCAACTCTGTAACATTCCAAATTTGCCGCAGAATTAAGAGATACTTTTGCCTTTTCCCAAAGCTGCCGTTGCAAAACTGCATCGAATTCTTCTCTTGTTGATGAGGCATTATTATTGCAACCAAATGACGGGAAAGTCTTTTCCTGTGCCCGTTGGCTCCCTTGGGCCCATTGGGCTGAGAAGGCTAGAATAGCGAGATGGAGCGCTTTTGATGCTGCCTTATCCTCTGCAGGTCCAAGGTGCAATACACCTGCAGCTAAAGCCTCCTTATCCAACTTCATTGTTCGTTGATATACTCTGTTATATGTAGTCGAAGTATTTCCTTCTTCTGGACAATCTTTGACTCTCGAATGAGAAACATCTTGAAGAAGATATGGACAAGTATTCTCGGTAAGCCAACAAGAGAGATTGTGCTCAAGAACATCATGATAGAGTCGAATCAGGCTCGAAGATATGAGACCATTGTTGAAGTTCGTAGAAATCTTATGATCCTGAGCAGCGGGGAGACACAATTCCTCAAAACTGTAAGGCCTTGAAAATGTGGAATACTGCTCGATGGTTGGAGAATCAAATTCAAGGAGGGCTTGACGGGGTGAAACCTTGTCCTTCAATACGCAAAGGGGGTCTTGAATTGTTGACCCATTCCAAACAGCGTATGGATCTTGACCAAAGAACTGCCAGTCTTTGGATATCTCGCTCGAAAAACTTTTTAACTGGTCATAGTCTGAGGGGAAAATGTCTTCATCAATGAATTCTGCTGTAGGCGGATCTAACGCAGGCCATTGCAACTGAGAAATTTGTGCAATATCTGGAGACTGCTCGGTGCTTGGTTCCTGTAAGGCTTTTTTAGAACCATCTATCAAGCTTCCGTGCCTTCCTTGATGATTCCACGCCTTATTTGTGGCGTTTCGACCTTTCTTGTGAGATTGAGCCCACATAACCGTACATGTCTTGTTCGTCCGCTCACAGTAGGAGCAGGCTCGACTGGCAACTATTCGACCATGATCTAGATATAGAAAGCTAGTTAGACAAAATAATGGATTAAAATAGGTCTAAATCTTACTTTCTTCAGCTGTTTGCTGAAAATCGCACCCTCTCTTTGACTTGCGACACTGATCGCAAGCGTGGTTTTGGCGTCTCATGGCTTCACAGATGTTTTCCGGGCCCTATAACTTTTTGCTTCTGGTAGTGGCCTACCTTGATGTGGATCACCGCTAATTGAGCCGCGGGGAATAATTTCGTATGAGCATGAAGGAGTACAGAGAATGAACGTGGCCATCATCATAGTCAAAATCCGGGGTTGGGGTTTCCCCGCATTGTGATGTGTTGGCAGTCCCAGTGATCCGGGTAGGATCCTGGTCTAGAGCGCACTATAAGCAAATAATAGCCCCTAGGGCTTTAAAAATATCAGTTGATTGGTTCCAATGAGCATGTGGCTGTGTCATATTATTGCTTACCAGAAATGAACCCGATCGGCAGTCATCCATAACTTCTGCCAAAATCAAGTAGCTCAATTTCGGGTTAATAGAAGTTTTCCGACGAAGGGGTTGATTAAACTTCGATATAACCGTTTCAATAGGTCTCGAATATAATCATTAGATGCTCACTTCACTATCCTCCGAGTAACATCACAGCTCAAAAATCGAAATTCAGGTGTGAATCTGGACTCGAAAGATGCCAACCAAACCATGTTCAGGCTTGGGATTGATGCGGCATAACAGTTCTCGTCACACTAAACTCTTGATGGTGTATGATACTTAATGGCGACACGGTTGATAAAAGAACGCTTTCGCCTTGCCGACTGTCAACTTCTGTAGCAGACTGCCCCTGTGATGGGAAGTACAGTGCTCTTTGTTTAAGTGGCGTAGAACCTGAAGGGGCTTGATTACTGCTCTTCCCGCGTGAACCGTGAATATGCAAGCTCACAAAAAGCTGGCGAAGAGAAGCTATACAAGAGACAATAATTGCTGTAATGATTGCTGAGTAAGAGCTGCTTCATTTACCCCGCGAATGGAATGGGCTTACCTGTATCAGCTTCGACGAAGCTCCAGAAGCAGAGCCAAGAAATATTTATCTGCTGGTTTAGTGTAGTGTCGACAGCAACCCGTACTATTGCGATGGCCATAATGAAAATCGTTGCCGAGAAAGTTCCCAGTAGAATTACTTTCTTACGACAGGGAATTCTTGCGTTCCAAAGTACCATAGTTGGAATGGATAAAACTGCGGAGGAACGTAAATTAGAGATATCTTAGATTTGAGATGCAATTTTATGGAATTCTCACTCATCATGTCGCTAAGAACATCTCCAGCCGCATTTGCCCAGAATGTCCGATTCTCGTAGTGGATGTGCTCAATATTCGAGCATTGACCTGTCGGCAGGCATTAGTGGCCCAGATTGTGGGTGAGATGCCAGAATTCTTACTTATTATGTACTCTATCCCTCCAAAACTGCATTTATATTCGACATCTCCAACGGAGAAAACGAAGACACTGACGGTGAAGAACAATACGAGTTTCCACCAAATACGGAGGCTTTTAATCTGTGAGCAAAGCCGATGAAAGAGTGTTAGAAATGACAATTTTATGGCAAGCAAGGCGGAGTAAAACAAGATTTCGAATGGCGCGAGAAAGCGCATGAATCTGTTGTATCTGAGTAGGAAACCTTCCGTAACAATTGCGCCTCCATTACTGATTTCGTAAAGCTCATACAGAGCCCCTCCTTCAATCTGCCAAATAGTCGCAGCAGTGAGAATCATGAGCCAAGCCGCTATGACCAAGAAATCATCAATGAATAAACGACGGAATGTAGTTGCTTGTACGTAGATTCAGAAACACAAGAAGGTAAAAGACACTGCAGTGAGAGACCAAACAACGCGCTATGATACGTATTCAGTCGCCGCATTCTTCAGTCTAGGTAGAGGGCAAGCGGTACTTACCAATAGTAAAATCTGCGAAACTCCTCTGCTCTCTTCGACAACGGGTTCTGCTTCCATCCTTGGTTTGACAGTAGAAGTTCAAGATCGACGATAAAAGGGCACGGCTCGTAGGCGTCTCATGTGCACAGAAAGTTCAACCTTCGGATCTGAACTTGATGTCTTCATTCGCATTTTAAAAGATGAAAATGACGAGCAACCCGAGCTGACACTTCTAGGCAATCTCATTGATCTTTTCAAGCCGCGACGCCTAGTGTGCCACACGATCACCGTTTTGGGATATGGCATCGCGTAGCCACAAAGAAATAGAGCCCAACGATCGCGCATGTGCCTTTACACATTGCGCGTCAGGCCATTTTTTAATAAATAGAAAATGGCCAATTAAAGCGCCACGTGGAAAAGAGGAATGAATGCCGGCAGGATTATTGATGGTAATTTTCCAAAGTTAGCAAAACAAAGGGAAGGTAAATCCTTGATTGGTGCGATGCACCCCAAGTAGATGGCTCTGGGAACCGCCAAGCCCGATGAAAGGCCAACTTGAATAAACACACACAATACCTGGGTCTGTGCTTCGATGATAGCCATTTTCTCGCCAATCTAGACTCGGGAAAATTTATTTAGATCAGCCACTTCTGAATGCAGTCTTTTTTTGGCGACGTTGGTCGGTCAAGTCCGACTACGAAACATGAATTTCTCTGTTTTATGGAGGGGCTTAATACTAAAACTCCGGCCACGCCACCAGTGCTCTGTGAGAAATGAGGAATTCTGTTCGTATCGGGCGTCACTGGTCTGATGTCCGTCCAGATCCTGCCATATCTATCTCGTTGAGATACTTAGACTGTCGAGGGCATCGAAACGTCGGATTGACAGCGGCCTTGGAAGATGTTCACACAGTCCTCTGCTTTGTTTTCGCAAGTACGGATCCAGAGAACAAAAATCAGAAAATAAATTAATGCTGCTATCCAAGCAAGCGTTGAACAACATGCGCTTAATTAAAGACCCAGGTAGGATTCGGGTAGGTTTCTGGTAGAATTCTTAGTAGCAGTTCTTACATCTGGATAAGGCCTGCTATAACAATAAAAATATCCATTGGTATGATTTCAGCTGTAAAGATTATCTAAAATCACTGTAACCAAAGCAAAAAGGCACAAGTATTGCCAAGTTAGGCGAAATCTAAATCGCGACTATGGGTAGGAAGCTGACCACCCACACCCATCAGGCGATCAAGAATTACTATGGGATACCTAGTCATTTTTGCTAGTGAACTTATTGCTTTCCATAGGTGTAGTAACTCGAGCTGTTGAGTATGAAGGAGAATGACCGACAATTGGAGACATGAGGGGAGTAAAATCACAGTCAATCAACTGATATCCCTCGGAGTAACTATTCGAGGTATGTCTTGGGATGGCTGCAGGGTAATACAATCATAGTTAGGAATACTAACCCTGGGTAGATAGATGGCATGTTCAAAGTTGATCAAATCAATCTAGACGATCTGAGGGTTAGAAAGCCCACGGCTTCTTGAGTACCTCAGGTTAGCCACCCGGCGCTCAGCTATGATGAGTTTGACAGATTTTCAAGAGATCTGATCTCTGGTATTTTCCTGGGAATCGCTTCCGAGGATTTCCAAGTCTCGTTTTGAGGATGATTACTGTGCAAATGTACGTGGCAATCATAATTTGGTTGAGTAACTGCATTGGTATAATATGATACTGCGCAGATTAGGGCACAGTGATAGAAAAGGAACCGAAACTTCTGGATTGCGGAGTGTCCTCTATTCTTATCCAAATAGATTTCACCCATGGGATTGAAGCCAGACGTGCAAAACTGAACCATCTGGAAAGGACTTTCCTAAAAAGGAGCCACCGCTACTCAATAAAGCGCAATGTAACCGTGGCCCACTAACGCCCAGGCACTCCCCCCGCAGACCCACCAGTTGATGGGTTAGCTTCGATCAGACTCGTGGTTTGACACCCACTTATCATGGCCCCTTTGATAAGGGAGGATCAGGGAGACTCCACGGCCAGGAGCTGATAGACCCCCCGGGCATTGGAAATCCTATGCCGTAATTCCGCCTCCCCCGCACAGATCTTGGAGACCGGTCTATCTCCCGAACCTATCGCCCTACGACAATGCCCCAGCCCCGGATTTACTCAAGCTCGAGGTTGGGCCCTGTGCGATTGAATAAATCTGATCTATCTTGTTCTTGACAAGCTCCCTTTCTCACACGATTATGCAGCCATGTCGCCGCCCTCGAGTCCATTACCAGCTGGTCGCACAGGCCATGCATGCGTTCAATGCAGGCACAGGTAAGACCACAGTCTGTGTTTCATCCCTGATTGACCGTGGCCCAGCCATGGCATAATCATACCGAAGTAATTATCGCTAAAACAATTCATTAGGAAGCAGAAATGTGGAGGCTTTACATACGGGGTGAAATGTCGGCCATGCACCGGTCGAAAGGTTAAATGCAGCTTCGAGGAAGAAGTCAAATTTCACCCGTACCTTCGGATCCCTTCATCCAAATCGCCACAGCAAGGCATTGGCAAACAATCGACAGAGAACTCTTTCTTGCCTTCAAACCCCACGGATGTGCTCCCTGTCATCAATGGGGATGATCTGCCTGGTTCATCCTCTGGTATCCAGGGCCAGACCACTACATCCGTAGTGCATGATGAGCTCCCTAAGCAAGTTGAGTCTCTGATGACAAGGTTTGTGCTTGGCAACTATTAGTTGAGGGATATAGCTAATTTGTGGCCAGGATTGCGCAGCTAGAGAAGTCTCTTGCCACAGCCCGAAAACCCCCCGCAGACTACATAGACACTCCACGTTCTCGCAATGCAGGGTCACTACAGGTCCCGTTCGAAACCAGCCCCTCACATCAAAGCTATCATTCTCCTCCTATAATCCCGTCAGTTTACTTTGCGAAATTTAACATTTCATCACAACACTGA
This sequence comes from Penicillium coffeae, assembly GCA_035985395.1. Classification (NCBI taxonomy): domain Eukaryota; kingdom Fungi; phylum Ascomycota; class Eurotiomycetes; order Eurotiales; family Aspergillaceae; genus Penicillium; species Penicillium coffeae. The sequence goes on from CP142593.1 coordinate 1,953,721, forward strand.
CGCTTCTATTTTTAGGCCTGGACCCTTTTCGACAAATTCCGATACGCATAGCCTGGCAGGCTCCCAGGCCCCCGTAATTACCGACGGACCGCTCAAAACACTGAACAGCTTTCAATCGGAAGATCCTGTCGAGTATGAAATGCATGATCCAATAGCTCGCTCTGTATTGACAGAAGGGGAGGCCTTTGTAATGTTCAGACTGTGAGTATCCGTCAAAAGAAAAATCATACCTCCAGAATCTGACGGAATTAGTTTCTTCTCAAGCTGTCACCCAAATGCCCCGTTTCTCGACACAGAGCTAGATTCAGATGTCGATCTTGTTAGATCAAACAGTATATTTCTGTTTCTGGCAATCCTCTGCGTGGGTGCACGCTTTTGGAGTGCCTCGTCAAGGTAATCGAAGGCCCCTGAATTATGATACCGGTAATATTAGCTTACAATATAAAGATCATCATGCTGGTTACACCCTAGATACCCCGGACTTGTGAGACTTCTTGACGCAGAAGTGATGCGAGTGACCTTACGTCCAGGGCCTGATGATCAAAAACTTGAGACTGTGCAAGCACTCATGTTATGTGCACATTGGATGCCGTTTGACATATCTACAGACGGAAAGAGAGACCGATCTAGGTTCTCTGAGTCAGGGGCCTGGCAGTGCCTTGGATTGGCGACCCGTTGGGCAACATCACTCGCATTAGAAAGAAGCTGTCATCTAAGTTTTCAGAACCCAGACAAGGTGACCCGAGAAGACGTGCAAAGATTCAGAACAATGCTTTATCTCACCGAAAGTGATCACTAGTCAGTATCCCAATCTCAGAACATGTGCATCAACTGATCTATCTAGTCTTGCGTTGTCCGCCCGGCGTCCGTCTTATCTAAACCCCGAGCCACTCAACAGCGTTCTTCATCAATTTCTCCGATGTAAATATGTTCAAACTACAGATATACGACTTACATCTCTTTTCCGCGTCGCGTATGGTGCTCACTTCACCGGTTGCCGGCCGACAACCATAGAAAGTGTTGAAGCATTTGATAAAGACGTGCAAATAATCGAGCGACAATTCACATTGAACCTCGGGAATCGTCCATTAGACTCGCTTGGTCATCATTTCCCTTTCATATCTCTTCGCTGGTATAGGTTATCATATGCTTGTGCATTTCTTGATGTCACCGACCCAAGTCAGAGGACAGGAAAGGCTTTGACATGGGCAATTGAATGGGCAAGTCAGATACTCATTCATCTCTCACGTCCACCCTCATTCCAGGCAGCAAGTTATAGTCCTATTCTTCTTCCCTTGGAGCCAGATCCAGGAGTTGTTCAAGTCTTGTCATATGCAATCGATCATTACTTCGTTGTCATTGCTTATGCAGCCTTTGTGCTGGTTAACAGCTGGCTAGGGAACCTTATGAACAGTAAGTCTCTCCAAAACGATACACCAAAGCCCATTATGGATAACAATTTGAGCAGTGGATCTACACCCCCATCTACGACAGACTGGTGATTCCCAGAATGACGAGCCTTCGAGCTCGCTATTATTTCGACTGGTCGATGTGGCTGCTCGTACTCTTGAAGCAGCCAGTCCACCCACAGGGCATCTTGCTCGAAGATACGTTCCACTAATTCGTGGAATGATCGGCATAATTCTTTCTGGTAGTACGCAAGCGAATCAGACAAATGCTAGCCATAGCGCCGTTATGGAGCATCCCAATAATATCACCGAGCAGAACGGAAATCTCGGTGGTGACCTATGGGAAATGTGGCAACAGGCCGGACTAGAGCCCATGCCCTGGCCCAATGTGTTAGATGACATATACTAAGAATGATCATGAGTAACTGATTGTAAATTAGAATTCATCCCATACAAACGGTCGATTTAAATTTTCAGAGCCCTACAAATTGGCCATGCCATTGTGATATTTCGCAAGAAATGATCGTCTCGTAACAACTAGCTTCGCCAATATCCAGCCGAGGCAAGGAAGTCCGAATATACTGAATCGAACCCCAGAAGCTATGTTAGAATGCGAGGTACATTCGGCTCGGGCTGTGAAGCCGAGACCCCCGGCTTTGTTCCCATGCGAATCTCGCGTGTCCCGCTGATCTAGCTCTACCATACATACTCACTTTTTAGTATGCGATTGACCAGTCTATAAAGCGGCTCAAACCGATCAATACCCAGGCTTTGTCTGCTTAGCTAACGAAATTATGAGCGCTATTAGCGGTTGCGGGGAAAGTGGAATAACGCGGGGGGAAATAAACTTGCCATTCGTGGTATCATCGGCTTCCTCCGTCGGGTCCGCTGTAGGGCGCAGACTATTTTTCTCTAGCCCGAAGTTAGAGCTTGACCATAACCGAGATACTTTCCAAGCTCGAAGCTGGAACAAAAAATCCACGACAGATTTGGGGTAGACAGAATTCGAGATAGGCTTTGCCGAGTGGGTCTCCTGCGAAATTGGGTAAAGTAGCTCGCGTTTTTTGACAAGATAAGGCCGGCCTTTAGGCATTATGCAAGGAAATACGAAACTGTCTCAAATTAATGTTCTAGGTAATATAAATGCAATCTATTTTAAAAACCATAATACTGAAGCATCGATTTTAGTGGCAATGAATTACTCATTTCATAAGTAAGATGACTATCTATGACTAGCTCTTTATTGTACAATATCACATGCTTATTTTCTCGACTCCTCAACAATCTGAGCAAGCTTGATTTGAGTGAGCAAAGAAAGTTCATCATAGACATTCCACTCATCCACAATGCGGCCATTCTTGTAGTGATAGTGAGTCATGCCCATAACCTGCAAGCGGTGGCCAGTGGGTTTGCCAAGCTCTGTCAAGAGACCGAAGCCAAGGTGGTGGCCCTCGAGAACCCACCGGACTGCAACCTTGACACCACCCTCTTCACATGGAGTAGAGGCGATGTGCTGAGGCATGTAAGCGCCATCGGGGATAGAGCCAAGAAGACCCAGATGCTGATGAAGGACAGAAGCTGGGCCATACAGCTCGGCCATCTTAGGTCCATGATACTGGCAGTTACTAGCGTACATCTTGTGAACCATACCAAACATGCGCTTGTTCCACATCTCATGCAACCATGTCAGGGTCTGAACTTCAAGCTCGTTGTTGGCAATTGAGGTGTCAGCTGAAGCCTCGGGGTTCTGCTGGCCGATGATGCGGCGGTTCTCGCCGATATCGATGGACTCGAGACCTTTGTCAAAAAGAGCCTTGGCAGATTCATAGGCAAAAGTGTGGAAATCAAGACCCAGCTGCTTCATAATGGCCATGCTGTCGGCAACCACCCACTCGCGGTAGATACGGTTGCGGTAAACCATGCAGTCGGCAATGGTGCGAGACACGAAGGTCTTGCCAGTCGCTGGGCCAAAGTGGCCATTCTGAGTGTGTCGGCCCTGTCCAGTGACAAGGTGTGAAGTGTAGAAGCCCTCCTTATCATCACCATTCCAGACAACATGGGTTGCCATGCCACGGCGCTCGGGAAAGGACACGAGGCGCTGGATGGTGTCACGAACAATGGACTCACGGTCGTAAACCGTGCCCATAGTTCCGTATAGAACGCAATTGTGGGTGTAATGAGTGTAGATAAGACCAATGTCGCGCTCATCCCAGATCAAGTGAGTACAGCGCACGATGTAATCGACAATGTCGGTATAGATATCATCAAATCCTTCCATTGAGTGAGCCCGCTCGCGCTTTGTGGGTGCCAAGTCAATGTAGTCATGTCGCTCGACCTGGAGTGCTTGTGAAGTCTTTGAGGACTGAGGGGCAGCTCCATTGCCATTCTGTTGAGGGGATTCGGTATCTGGAGACATTTTTTCGAGGGAGAGGTTGCGGAGGGGCAACTGGAGAAGCTGTAGAAAGGTGAAGTGCGAAATAAATTTGTTCTCTGGTGCTAGAAACCTTTATTAGGTATGAGATATAGCTATTGACTAAACCAAATGCTTTCGAGTGTACATTAACCCCGCTGCGTGGGGTAAGGGTCATATCGTCGCCGATAGCTTTCATGGTATCTCACGTCGGCCTAACCGTTGATTCTATCGGGTTTCCCGCAGCACATGGATAAACTTTATAGGAGAACCCGACGAACCGTGCACCGGGGGCCGAGATTGGCAGGAGCAGCTACTTCGAATTACGTTTCTCAATTTCCCGGGGGCAAAAAGATAATGAATCCTGAGCTACCGCTAGTTTGATTGGGCAAGATATCCCCCGGGAGAGGACCGGGGATTGTGAATTTTGCATCGAGAGATCCATGGGTATGCCTCTGAATGCGATCTATGCTATCATCTCTTCATTTCTCTGTGAGTCAGGGATATCAATAGAGCGGAAAAGGTAGGCATACCGCTTTAGGTATTACAAATCCACAAGGGGAGGGGATGCTACCAGTTCACGATATGTGATTGTTCGCGATAAAGAGCGTGTTTTCATTGTTGTCTACCTATTCGCATATAATTCATAAACGCTCGAGAAGTTTTAAGATAGAGAACAAAAGCTCTGTTGCAGGCAGTGTCATTGATTGATCATAATGGCCATGAAATTAAGATCATTAAAATGTTGTTCAAGGTGCAGTGTTTTAATACATCTGGCGATTCCGCATCTCAATGGGAAGGAAGCACAAGAACAAGGCTGAGACCCAGATACCCCCGGCTCCAAGCCAGAGAACACCAGCTCGACCCTCTGCGATGTACTCTTGTCCCGCAAACGGGGCAACTATACCCGCAATACGTCCTAGACAAGACAGCATTCCACTTGCGCTAGCCCGGTAGGCAGTCCCGAAGACTTCGGGTGCAGCAGAGTAAAGAATCGCGTTGAAGTACTGAAAGCAAATTAGTCGGTTTTTCAAACTCAAGAGAAAATTTAGACATACACTTTGCATAATATACTCCAGTGCGTTTAGACCGACATAACCAGCTGTATTCTTGACCTGGGTATACATGGCCATAGAAACGCCCTGAAGTGCGGCCGAGATAACCAATGACCATTTTCTGCCAAGTAGAGGCATCTGGACAGAGAAAAGGGCTAGAATAGATCCAATGATACCAGGGAGATAGATGTAGACATATTCGCGATATGTCTCGCCCACACTATCCGCACCGCTATCCACGTTATTGTTCAACAGGACAATCGGGAGGAAGTACCCAGCAAGGTTGAATGACCAATAGTTGCCCTAGAACTGTCAGCACATATCTAGATATAAACAGTTAACTGCAATAGCCTACCATGTATGCTATCGCAAGGATAAAAAATGTGAAACATTCAAGTTTCCGGGTAAAAAGACCGCGAAGATGACCCATGTTTTTGACCATGCGGACCATTACGGTCTTAGCATCTGCACCATCCTCATTTCTTTCGTGACCAATTTCGGGGTCAATTTGACGGAAGTCTTCCAAGGTCAAGGTAGGAGGTTCGGCACCGTTGAACTTTGCGATTTTATGCAGGATATCAATCGCATCCTGCTCTCTGCCCCTGCTGACAAGAAACTTGGGCGATTCATAGAATCTAAAGAACAGGAAACGAATGCCAAAAATGAATAGAGTCATAGCACCAATGATTATCACCTCATATCTCCATCCCATGTTGCTCGATAGGGTGCAGCATGGCTCGCCTGCCTTTACGGCAGCACAAGCAGGCAACTTCACATTGCATCGGTATGTCGCAGCTGTGCCATAAGAAATAGCGGAAGCAACGACGACTCCAATCGGCTGCCACATTCCCAGTAAAGATACCAAATATCGGCGATTCTGTGGTAGAAATTCTAGAGCAATTGTCGCATCGATGGGGATATTACCGCCCAAGCCAATGCACGAAAGGAAGTAAATTCCGCAAATTGCTCCATAGCTTGTTTTGCTAGCGGCCTAAAGGCCTATCAGTCAAAGTTTTCATAATGGAGAAAAATTTGGAACAAACCAGAAGAACACCAAAGACTGAGGTTATAAGGCAGGTAATATTGAACGCCCATTTGCGTCCTATGATATCTGTGATAATTCCAAAAGAAAAAGCGCCGATTCTGAGATAGGTATTAGCTTGATGATTGAACAAACGGCAAATAGACCATACGCAAGACCAGCATTACTGCATGTAAAAATAAGACCTTGTTTATCGGCAGGGACGTTCATCTCTTGGAAAATTGCTGTGGCCAGCAGACCAACACCTTGTGCCCAGGCCAAGTCAAGGAAGTACCCGAAGCCACATAGCAGCCAAATACACCATTGGTACTTTCCAAACCCAAATTTGTCGATCTCTCTGCTCGATTTGGTTAGAAGAAAGCAAACTTGCATGGGTATTGTGATGCTCACGCATTGATCAATGCAGCTTTTCGCTCGAAGATTGTGAGCTCCTCGGTTGAAGTCCCCTGAAGTACATCTCCCACGGAAACTTGATTCTGATTGGTATGAGAATCACCGTTCTCTTTCTCCTTCTCTGTGTGGATCGAACCGGCGTGCGAAGACATGGCGACAGCTGGGTGATTTTTCCAAGCTATCCTAATATCATAAGAGGAGGTTCGGACGCAAACCGGTGGAATCGCGGTCAAATAAGTCGTGTGCCAGCGACTACGTCGATCCCCATGACTACTAGCCCCCGCTCAATAGATTGACCAGATAAGCGCACCCGTTCAATTTCCACAGTCCGTTAGTCTCTCCCGATGGGTCCTATCGGCAAACCCTATCAGTATCGGCGAAGCCGGCGGGGAAATAGTGGATCACTTGGACCCGGGGTAGCTTTCGCGATGACATTCCTGGTTCCTTGTGGAGTAATTCGGGGGTCAATAATATTCTGCCCCAATTTGGAGTCCGATAGACCGTCTCGACTGAATAGATGCTAAGTTCAGATCGATAAGCCTCGAATATTACAGTTTCATTTTCCACACTTCTCCCCCCCCCTGCCAAAATGGGCGACAATGACCATCGGCAGGAAGAACTCTCTGGAGGGAATCAGAATATACCATTATTTGAGGAAATCGCGTTTCAGAAAAGGGCCAGTCGTGCGAGGTCTATTCCTCAAGAATGGCATTTGCCAGATGGCTATGTAGGTGAAGGCCAGCTCAATGTCATTGATGTCCCGACTCGATGCGCGATTCTGACCGACAATGAATGCGAATTCACCAACTTAAGCGCCATAGAGCTCCTCGACGGGCTTTTGACAAGAAGGCTCAGCTCCTATGAGGTGACTCTGGCGTTCTGTAAGCGCGCAGCTATTGCGCAACAGCTTGTGAGTTTTTTTACAGGATGTGCATAACGAGAACAAGACTTATATCTCTGATTGAAGGTAAATTGCCTTTCTGAAATATTTTTCGAGAAGGCTCTCCAGGTAGCAAAGGAGGTTGATGCAAGCTACGCAGCTACTGGGGTTCCTCTGGGACCGCTTCACGGTCTTCCGGTATCCCTAAAAGATTGCTTCCAGATCCAGGGAACGGATTCGACCATTGGATTCACTGCATTCGCGAATAAGCCTGCAAACGAACACGAAGAGTCAGAAGTCACAAAGATTATGAGACAAAGCGGAGCAGTGTTGTTCTGTAAGACGAACGTTCCCTTGGGTCTCATGGCCGGGGAGGTGAGTAGTATAGACCGGCTTGGACAGGTCCCGGCTGATGCCCAACCCAGACCTATAATTCTATTTACGGCTATACATCAAATCCATATAATCGAAGCCTCTCAAGTGGTGGCTCCTCAGGTGGTGAAAGTGCGCTATTGGCATTGAGAGGATCGCCCCTCGGAGTGGGGACAGACGTTGGGGGCTCAGTTCGTGAGTATTCTATCAATCCAATTTGGTCGCACTCAGCTGACCTTTCAGGAATCCCTGCTTCGTTCTGCGGACTTTACTCCCTCAAACCTTCCTCAGGGCGATTCCCAACGTCGGGTCTTCGCGATGGTCTCGATGGGCAAGAGGCCGTCAGGAACTCAGTTGGACCGATGGGGAGTTCGTTAGCAGACGTGCAACTGTGGAGCAAAGTCGTTGTTGAGAGCGAGCCATGGAGAAGCAGTGATCCGGATTGCATCCCAATGCCGTGGAGGAATGTGGAAATTCCCGAAAAGCTTTGTTTTGGTACGTATTTGTTTTAGATGGAAAAACTTCGTGCTGACAGTCCAGGAATTTGGCTCGATGACGGTATCGTGGAGCCTCTTCCACCAGTCACACGTGCTTTGTTAGAAACGAAGGCTGCACTGGAGGCAGAAGGTCATAGTGTCATTGAGTTTCATATGTGAGTCAAGACAGCGATACGGGTTGTTTTTGTCTTTCCAATCCACCAAAAAGATTGATTCGAAGGTTGTTCAAGCTGATGAAACACAGCAACGATCCTCTTTATCTTGACTCTTTAAAATTTGACCTATATCGCTCAGCTGCTGCCGAGGCCCTTGATAAGAATCTATCCAAGACTCCAGAGCCATGGCCTAGGGGATGTGAAATGCTGGAAGCAATGGTCCAGAGTGGCACAAAGGTTTCCACAGTTTATGACCTTTGGAATGCCCAAGCTAAGCGTACAGAGTACGCTAAGAAAGTCATGCAGGCATGGGCGGGGACGAAGAGTAGAACTGGAACAGGCAGAGAGATAGATGCACTGCTAATGCCATGTACACCGTGGCCAGCTTCACTAAAGTTCGTCCCATGACATGAGTGCATGACCCTTCGCTAATGGTTTCAGGCATGGCTTCACTTATGACAATTATACCAGCCTATGGAACGTCTTAGACTACTGCGCGACTACCTTTCCAGTCACACAGGTTGCGCTCGATAAGGATGTAGCATCTGGCCATAGAGCTCGCAACGACACCGAAAGGGCGGTTTGGCAAGATTGTGAGTGCCATTAAGGGCAATTAATGAACTAAGTTAACTGGATATAGACACCCCTGAGAAATATTCTGGGGCCCCAGTCTCGGTCCAGCTTGTCGGCCGGCGCTTGAATGAAGAGTATCTTCTGGGTGTGACAAAACAATGTGACATTGCACTCGCTGCCTCAAGAAGCCTCGAGAGAAGGCTTTAAGGGGGAAGGACATAAGTACTCAAAAAGTTGTTCAAGGTGACTTCTCTTCCCGGTGGAAACCCGCAGCAGGTATGTGGAGAATCACTACAGGCGGCGACATTAATCTTTGCGGGAAATGAGAGAGAATGCCCGACTTCAGAAAGTGACAAATTCATCAAAGAGATGGCCAGCATCAGAAAAGTCTGGACCGCCTGCAAAGAGGAAAGGATCGAGGGCCATTCCATTTTCGTAGTCAAAGGTGCCACCGTTGTTTTCTGCATCACCTGGTATATTAAAGAAGATATCTGAGGCAATAAGATCAGTAACTCGTTCCATAATCATTGCAGTCCGACATACCTTCCATACTGGCGGCATGGGAATTGGTATTTAAGCCTTGTCCAAGGACCGTGCTTATGACTTTTACTGCTCTCATTGCTTCTGTCGACCGTTCTGAGTTTCGCTCCCATAGACCCTTCGCGAATGCCAAAGCCTCTAGGATATCGCTTCGTCTATGCAAAAGCTCAATACCTCCAGTAGACTCTGTAGCTTCTTTTTCTCGACTCAGTGCAAAGCAAAGCATCATGGTCGCCTGCAAAAACTCATGAGTCAGAGAAGATACAAGCTTCCAGCGAATATTAAACATCAATCCTCCCGGTTCAGTTTCTTCAGTAATTTTTTGAAGATAGTCCAGAATAATCAGGGCTGCATCAATGCACTTCGCTTGTGATGCGTAGTGATCGTTGCTTTTGTCTTTCAGGAAATTTTGACGATGGAGAGTGTAAATTGCTTTCTGCACCAGGATATCCAAGAACATCCGATTCATTATTATAACCGGGTCATCGGCAATTGAAGACTCGAATGATTGAGGTTTGAGCCTTTGCGGTATAACGGAAATAGCGTGCTCAAGTTTTGATGTCAAGGCGGCGATGGTACTTGACGAAGGTGGACCTGCTTCTGTGGAGTCGTATATCTCAGCCGCTACCTTGATAATGGAGTGCCGATGAATAATGAATGACAAAGCTGTATTATCTTCCAAAGATCTTTCTGGTGGAAGCTCGTCGTGCTCAAACGTAATGTCATCATCAAGAAGGTGCGCTGGCGGACGCGCATCGCATTGTGAGTCTTTGATTATGCGCGGGAGTCCAACTTGTGTGCTTGTGAAATAGTCCATTTGGTACAATGCGAGCCAGATTCGTCTTCTAAGCTCGGCTTGTAGAGGCCGAATACTTGGCCAGTGGGATGGGTCACGGTGAAGCCCCATTCGCAATGCAATTCGGACAATAACTCCGATCAAAACCCAATTGCCAATGTATGTATCCACATTTACATTCTGCTCGACGGCAAAGTGCAATAATAAAGTCTCGATGGTGTACTTTTGAGGTTGAAGGTAGTTTCCCGAGTTCAAGCAGTGGATCGTTAAAGCACGGCACGTCTCGAGCATGTTCTCTGATTCTCCGGCGGCCGCACCAAAAGCTTCAGCATCTTTGCTTTGCAAATTTACAGACATGCTAATGACACCGAATAACAGTCCTACCCACATTATTGGGGCTGCGAAGGGGTTACTCCAAAAGCTTGTATACTATGGGCTAGTCAGTAATTGTAAGAATCGGGTTGAAGCTAGTTCCTGACCTCAGCGAGGAATTTTCTTTTGTGTAAGATGACTGGATCCGTAATGTAAGCAAGTAATTCCTCGTCACTAGACCAACGAGTCGTGACGAAACAAACCTATTGAAAAGTCAAATGTATTGAAGAATTGAGAGACAAGCCGATCAACTACTTTGCGGGGAGGCATCATGGCCATGATCTGTTCCTTTGACAGAGACCCCGCGCTAGTAAGCAGCGATATTCTTATCCTCTGTAGATTGTGTGATGGCGAGTCTGAATCGAGGTGATTCGGTGTCGATTCTCGACTCGTAGTGCTTTCTGGATAGCTTTCTACCATTTCATCTTTCAGGCCTTGGATCTGAAGATTCGAATTAGGAGACTAATCACGTCTGGGGATTGGAGGACTTACATCTTCAAGAATTGTAGCCCAATGAGAGCTGCCTGTATATACTGCATGTTCATCTGTAGTACTCAAGCTCCCCGACTTTTCCGGAGCTTTGGTTTGTGGTGAAGGTATAGGTACTGGAGAGTCTATTGAATGCTTTATATCCACCTTGGTTTCCGGGTTCGTGGATTTGTCTCTCAGCTCTGTGACCAGATTTTCGAGACGCGCTATCCTCTGACGAGTCTGCTGCCCTCTAGCTCGTGGCCTATAATCAATAGCATTTTTGCGCTCCTGCGCGGGGGTGTTGTATACACATTCCGCCGGTTTGCCGCGTCTGATACAGGCAGAACAGGGGGAACGTCTATCACATCCGATTCTTACATAGCGTCAGCGAGTTCTAGTATAAGATTGGAAGAGAACCTACTTTCGCGTCCGACAAAAAGTGCAACTTAACACAGGCTTGTCACGCCGCCTATTGGGAAGTGCAGCTTGGGACATGGCAGTGCGCCACCACAGATCACGTGTACGCTAGCGCTAGCTGTTAATGCATCAAAAAGCTTGGTCGAGCGAAATGGTTTCTTGCATTATTCGAAATTCAGCCATTAATATGATGACTCGCAAGGGCTTGTGGAACAATTGAAACGCGTCCAGCAATCCAATCTAACCGAATTGGTCGAGCGCAGATCAGCCCCCAAAGTCCGATTTCATCACGTGACACGGACGGTCGGACGGTCGTCACGTGAACGGAGCCATCGACCCTCCGCGCACGCTGATTGGTCAATAGCGCACTATGCGCTGACGGTCCAGCGACTGTCCGTGAAAATGGAGCCTCTATAAGAATGGCTGGCAATCATGTAGAATCGAATTCCAGAAATCAAAGAGATCTTTTGACTCAATTGAATATTACACAATGCTACCCCAACAAGATGAAAAGCAGGAAGGCGAAAGAGCCAACCATGTCTACCCATCCGGATTGAAATTTGCTTTGCTGATGATATGCATTTATATTGCAATGTTCTTGGTGGCCCTTGTGAGTTCTCCCGCACATGAGTGAATGAAAGTATAAACTCTAACTCTTTGAGTAGGACAAGCTCATCATATCAGCGGCTACCCCTGCAATCACAAATGAGTTTCACGCAGCCAACAATGTTGGATGGTATGGAACGGCCTATCTTCTTACAAATTGTGCCTTTCTACTCGTGTTCGGGAAACTCTATACTTTCTTGAATATCAAGTGGGTGTTTTTAGTTGCTCTTGTCATCTTTGAAATCGGCTCTGCAATCTGCGGCGCAGCGCCGAATTCGATTGCGTTCATCATTGGCAGAGCCATTGCTGGCCTGGGAGCCGGGGGTGTTCAGTCGGGCGTCGTGAGTGGACTCGTGCTTGGGATGACTGAAAACAGAAAATTCACTAACAATATCGTATATAGCTTGTCCTTATTGTCTATGCAGTCCCGCTACAGAAACGACCCATGTTCCAGGGGCTCTTCGGGGCAGTCTACGGAATATCATCAGTGATTGGTCCCCTCGTTGGTGGTGCTTTCACTTCCAATGTCACTTGGAGATGGTGTTTCTACATCAATCTTCCACTAGGAGGTGTGGTGCTACTTTTTGTCTTCCTATTCTTGCAGTCTCCAGAGAGAACTGCTAGCAGTGCGTCTTTGAAGCATAAGCTGGCCCAGCTCAACCTTGAAGGGCTGATCGCGCTTCTGCCCGGAGTTATTTGCCTGTGCTTGGCGCTTGAATGGGGCGGATTTACCCACCAAGTAAGTGATTCTTGTGTTTCTTACTATGAGTGATCTAATCTGACAACGCTTAGTGGAACGATGGAAGAATCATTGCACTTCTCGTGGTGGCATTCGTGCTGCTGATTTCTTTCGTGCTACTGCAAGTCTGGAGACCAGATCAAGCAACAGTACCTCCACGAATCTTCCTTCAACGTAGCATCTCTGGTGGCTTTTTCGTTAGCTGCTGCGTCGGTGCACATCAGACACTGTTGAGTCAGTCGCTTCAAAGATCCTGATTCTTCTCGATTCATGAGCTAATCTGTACTTAATAGCTTACTATGTTCCAATTTGGTTCCAAGCAGTCAAGGGAGACTCTGCAGTTGCAAGCGGCATTCACATGCTCCCAATGGTCATTGCCATCGTCGTTTCATCAATCCTATCCGGTGTAGGAACATCCAAAGTTGGCTACTACATGCCTTTCCTCATTGGCGGCATCTGCATTGCTGCTGTCGGAACCGGTTTACTCACAACATTCCATGTCGATACCTCTGAGGGCAAATGGATTGGTTACCAGATAATTTATGGATTTGGCTTGGGAGCTTGCTTCCAGGCACCCAACATGGCCGCGCAAACAGTACTACCGCGAAACGAGGTCTCTATTGGTGCCTCCTTGATGCTATTCGCCCAGACGCTATTCGGTGCAGTCTTTGTTTCTGTCGGCCAGAATGTTCTCGATGGACAATTGGTGGATCGCCTGGCAGGAGTTGTGAGCATCACGACCGAACAGATTCAAGCTGCTGGCACAACCGGGCTTTTCAAGATCGTTCCCGCACAACATCTCGATGAAGTCTTAGTGGCCTTCAGCGACTCCCTTGATGTATGCTTTGAAGTGGCTGTTGTTTTGGCGTGTCTTGCGATTTTGGGTGCCCTGGTCATGGAATGGCGAAATGTTAAACCTCAGCCCAAAACAGCTGATGAAGAAGATGGGACTTCGAGTGATCACGTCACCAAGGAAGATGCTTGAGGAAGAGCAGGGATACCAATTCGAACTGCAAGACCGTGTTTAAGCGGGAAAATTTCATAAACTTTAGCGCAAAATACCATATAGAACAATAATAGGGTATGACTTTCATGATATCAGCAGAATCAAGATGGAATTTATTGAAATGCTAAACAAAATGGGAATGCTAATATGGCTCAAGCTGAAGCAAGGAGATAAGAAAATCAAGAACGCTGTCCCATGTCGTGTCTATAATGGACTTCTTTGCCCCCAATAATGCACGCCTCATTTCCATGCCAATATTTTGTCAACCGGAGCTACTGCCCCGCGAAATCCCGCCAATAACGCCGCAACATAAATAATTCCATCGTATATCATCATCAGTTTTGTGCCTCTTGATGTACAAGCCGCGTTGGGGAAGGCGGCAGTTCGACATCACATGATCTCACGACAAAAGCATGTCAACAGCCAAGTCGTACGCCCTACACTTGGAGACCCATTGAGGGGTTCCTTTCTTGGCCTTCTTGTCCCAGCCGTGATTACACTTAGACATTTGTTCATACACAACTGTGCGCTTGGGATCTTTCTCGAGTCGCTTAGCAAGTCTTTCAGCCTCGTTAGCCAAACTGTCGTAGCTCGCGGTGATCACAAGGACTTTTCCGGGGAACTGAGTTATATCAGCGAGACTAGGCGATACGCGCGGGTCATTCACGTCAGCTCCATATCGCAGATAGCATTTTCCGAAGAAGCGCAAAGTAGCCATGGGGATGGGCATGCCGCCGCGCTCGGGCGCAACCATCAAAGCCGGGTCCCCACAGGGCTCAGTACTTGGATAAAATGTGAGCACAGATTGGAAGGTATTCAGAGGGAAGAGCGACGAGCATGCGACCAGCGCAAGATTGCCGCCAGCGCTGAAGCCCGAGAGCGAGACGCGATTGAGATCAAACACGTCAGGCTGGCCAAGCACCCATTTGACGACATCCTCCACGTCGTGGATTGCAGCTGGGAAGGGGTATTCGGGGGAAAGTCGGTATTGGACGTCTAGCACCACGCAGCCTGTGCGATCGCACATTTCGCGACAGAAGGCATCGTCGCTTCCGTGGGCTGGGATCACAAAACCACTTCCGTGGAAGTTGATCAACACAGGGATCGGATCATCGAGTTTCTCTACCTCCCATGAGGGTCCGTATATGTGGATTTTGATTGAGCGGCCGGGGTCACGCGAGGGGATGTAGTCAATCGCATCGGGGTGGGAGATGAAGCCTCCCTTGAGTCTGAAGAAAGTTCTTAGCAGCAGCGCGTATAGCCTGAGACGGATGTAGGTGAGGACGCCCATGTTGCTGACCACCGGAAACTCCGGCGCCAGGCAACCGGGGGCTCAGGAGAATTTAAAGCGCCAAGTGAGTCGCGTGCAGGATTTGCGTCAGAGAAAAAAACAGGGGCTCCATCTGGTCCAAGTCGCGGGAGCGGCATCATTGGGTTGTCGATCGCACTGGGCGTCACGCGCTCTTTTACCGACCGCGCCGAGTCTCCCTCTTTGTGTGTGCTGCGTCGCCCTCTCAGCCTTTTAGGCCCCGTTCCAGCCCCTTCAGCCCCGAACACGCTGGAAAAGGCCTTCCTCGGCGTTGGGCATTGTTCCTCGTATACATATCTGTTGACGTCATTTGCTGTTTTAATTAGAATTTAGGGACAGTCCTCGGCATTCGTACTTGCGTGCTTTGTGGAAGCCTTTTCTATTCTTTATGTGTTTTCGCAACAGTTGGCTACTGTATTAAAATGAGCCTATCCCTCGCATAGAATACTTATCCATATCACCGATCAAGATCGCGAATCCATTCGATTGTATGTAGTTTGGAGACCGTGGAAATTTCTGCCCGCGGCTCCACAAGTCAATTCGTCTTTATCATTGGATATCGGCTACTATGTACACATAATGTACCGTGCACAGTTAGTCCATGCAGAGCAGTAGACAGCCTCGGTAAAATAGTGAAGCCTATTTCTTATTTTAAGCCCGACACATCCTGCCATCTTTGGATACAGTCCACTCGTCGGAGCCCACCGCAGTGAGCCCATAAAACACATCGTTAGGGTCATACTTTGCCTTGACCTGGCGCAAGGCATTATAGTTCTTTCCATAGAGAACGGTCCGGAAGTTAGGCTGGTGGAAGTCGACCTGAATATAACATTAGATTAGAGAAACTCCAATCGGCAAGAAATAGGGTCGTTGACAAACCTCGTTCAGGTACGCTCCTGACTCCGGCGCGAGTTTTTGAAGCCGAGGAACAAAGTCATTCGTCATCTGACGCTGACGCTTGATCATTTCCTCTGGCTTCGCAAATTCCCATACCGTGCTTAGAACGACATGGAATATGGCGTCGCGCCAGGCAGGTAAAACAGCGTTGTGCACGTCCCCAGCGACCTCCTTGGAGACGTTGACGGCCACTGTTGTAAACGTCCCTCCGTTGTTGATAATATGACGAGCTGCATCGGCCAAATCGTGAGGCTTCTCATGAACAACGGATCGTGGAACAAGCCAGCTTCCATATTGGGCTACAGCCACCGTGATAGGTGCTTGCATTGCTTCGAACTCGTCCAGGTACGTATCGAATTGTCCTGAATAGAACGTATACTTGATACCCAATTTATCAAGCTCGTCACGGAATGGTTGAATCATCTGCACCAACTTCTTTTCTGGAATATCTGGACCAGTCATTGGGGCAATGGAGAAAGAATCGTTTGTCATGAATGCAAGACTCATGACCCCTTCGTCAACAATCGCGGGTAGGTGTGCGTGGTAGAACTCTATAGCCTTGAAGAAAGTGTCCTGTGAAACTCCCGCTAGAGGAACTGTCAAATTAAGTGCAGACACTGGACCGTCTGGGTGAGCCTTGGAGGTCATTGACCAGACGACGCCATATGTTCCACCACCACCGCCGCTCAAAGCCCAGAAGAGATCTGTGTTTTGCTCCCGATTAGCTACCAAGAACCTGCCGCTACCGTCAATGACCTCCCACTCGAGAACTTGGTCTGCACCAAGTCCATATCGAGAGTTCAAAGCTGAGTGTCCTCCGCCTTGGCTGTAGCCACCGGCAATGCCCACACTTGGGCACTCGCCGCCGACCATCCGAAGACCTTGCGCTTGGGCTGCGGTGTACGCTTCGATTCCCTGTACGCCAGCTCCAAGCTTAGCGGCTTTCCCACTATAGTGGGCATTTTTGTAGTCTTTGATTTCAATATCTTTGAGGCTGTGTGTCCAAATGGCAAGTGCGCCAGCTCCTGTTGACTTTCCGTTGTAGCTAGGACAAGTAAGTGTCTTGAAGAGCAGTCAGAAAATGGAAATTATACATACTCATGTCCAGTGTTGCGAATGACCAATCGAATATTATGCTTTGTCACAAACTTCAAAGCTTTTGAAATGTGCTCCGGCTCAGAGACATTGACTGCGTAGCGAACAAAATCGCCTAATGTGCAGGGCTTGGAAATCGGATGAAATGGATCACATGTGTCATTCGTGAACCAGGGGGCCATTACCGAAGAAGAGGATTCGTAGCTGGGTATCTTAGAGCACTGAAGATATGGAATAGCAAAATTGAAACTTACTGTTCTTCTGGCATTGTCCAGCCCTCTTTAAGAACATTACACTCTCCTGCATCATAGTTGGGAGTGTGGCATGGGCTGGCAAGGGGAACAGTGGCAACCAATCGTCCATCAATCGTCTTGTTGAAGCTCTCCCAGGTGCTAGTCGACGGCCAACATTCATCACCGGGGAAACATTTACACGAGCTGTCCGAAGCACCCGTAGAGGAACGCAGAGCCAAGAGCCCGAGAACGCCCTGTTTGAAGGGCTCGGCAACCAACATCGCGTGTTGATGTTCCTCTGTCCTATATGAGGGGAATAAGGAATAGAAAGAAAAATTTCAATCCCTCTGCAGCTAGCGTGCTTGAACCTTGATTTCCTGCAAGTACTTATAGTTTTCTCTAGCTCTTCCCCGCTTTAAGGCCACATCGGTAGGGCTATAAAGCTTCATTGGAATGTCGATCCTGCTCGAAGCGATGTGACCAATTGACTACGCAGATTCCGTATGTGGACTCTCAGCCGTTGTCAAATAGGGTTGACAAATACGTTGCCGAGCCTGCTGCATCCTAACTGATATCCGGACTAAAAGCTAGTGACGGGTGGAAGGTAGCAGCATTTCCGAGGGAGCCCCGCAAATCCACTGGCTCTTGTCTTCCATTGTCTTTTTAATACCTCATTTAGTTAGACTTTCTACCCAAAATCAAAGTCTATTTTTCCATCCCGGCCCCATTGCTGTGATAAATCGGGCAAGTGGGTATGGCATTCTACGAGGCTACCCTTGTCTCTTCACCCTAGGCGGCATCTCAGATTGATCAAAAAGTACCGTATTCCGGAACTTTATCGTCTTCTGCTTCAAGGCTGCATCAATATGCAGGCCTTATTAAAAGTTTGATCGCAGTAGCTTGAACTGATGGGTGGGATGTAAATTTTAGAAGGTTGGTTGAATTGGCTTTGGGTATAGATACCCGCGACAAGTTTGACCCGTGGGTAAGATTACCCGCCAATCGCCAAGGTGACTGCTTTTGAAGATTCGAGAAACCTGCTTGTACATGTTATAATATGGGTCATTATTACCTTCCTCATGGAATACTAGGGGAGAAATGCGATGCTTCGATATTCTGGCCTGCTTAGGTGCTTTCATTCAAAAGTCCTAGAGCGCGGAAGCGACACAGTGAAAATACGTGGTATTCCGATACTGGCGTCGATCCCAAGTTAGCCTCCATTTCTGACTTTCAACATGGATCACATGGGTGGCCTGAAGCCTCAGTGAATTTCTGCCGATGTGTGGAGTGAATAGGCATAAGTACCGTTTGGACTCCCTTTACACGCAACAGGCCCACCTTCAGATACCGAGCCGCGGCATTCCTCCGAGCTAAAGGGGGCCAGTACAGGGATCTTTGCCCGGAAGCTCTCTAAGCGATAAAATCATGCATGAACACGAAGTCACTCCACCCATAAGGTGTACATAAGAAAATGATCTGTTGCCATCCGCGACTTGACATGCCCTACCACGGTGCCCCACTTCATGCGTTTATAAGTTTGATTAGATGGTTCCAGATCTTATGTTCTTTGTCAAAGCGTGCTGCTCCATTCTCCTGTCGAATCTAACACACGACGTTTCCTAAAGCTTCGCGCCAAGTCGTTATGATGAATCGACATGCTACCAGGAATATTCGCGACGAGGGACTACGCGACACTCTACTCAGTACTTCCCCGGTAGCAGCGTCTGCCTGATAGTTTGTTCAAACAGTCTGGCCGTAAGAATGCCATCCGAATTCTGAGCGGCAACAAAGCATCACTCGGCCTTTACGTTGGCGAGTCTCCCGACCCGTAATACAATTAACGAGAAAGGTTCTACACTCAATCCAGAATGCGGAGACAAGCGATACGGAAGTCGCCGAAGGGACGATAAGTGGATCGCCCAGGAACAAAGCTGTCACTGAACCAAGGAACCCGTCAAGCAGAATTTCTTCACTTCAATCACCATGCCACCGCCGTCTCTAAGTGACCAAGTCACTACTATCGAGGGCGTTCGATTAGTCGGGTCCTCCTCTGCGTGGGACATCAATATTGAATACTCGTCGGATCCGTGCGGTAGCATCAAATCTGTCACCCCGCACGATTCTCCCATCGATCCCCATACTCGGCCTCTAGCTCTCCCTGCATTGACACATCCGCACATTCACCTCGATAAAGCATATGTTCATAGTGAGCGCGAGTATGCTCATCTTCTCCCCTCTACCGGCTCATTCCAAGAAGCCTTGGCATTCACTACGAAGGCCAAGCAGAACTTTACGTATCCAGATCTGCTGAAAAGAGGCGAATGGCTTCTGGCAGAGTCTGTCGCCTCTGGCGTTACTGCCATGAGAGCTTTTGTTGAGGTAGATCATACTGTACAGTTGATATGCTTGGATGCAGCACGCGCTTTGAAGGAGCAGTGGCGAGAGGCCTGCGAGATTCAAATTGCATGTTTTGCTCAAGATCCTATATTCTCCAGTGAGTTTGGGGATGAGAATCGAACGCTCATTGAGACGGCCCTGGAGAAGTATGAGGAGATCGATGTCATTGGCACAACGCCCTACGTGGAGTCCAGCGTTGATACTGCGAAGCAAAATATCGATTGGGCTATTGATCGTGCTTTGCGACTGAACAAACACATTGACTTTCACCTCGACTACAACCTTGATTCTGCCAAGGAGCCACTTGTATGGCATGTGTTAGATGTCCTTACCAAACGAGGGTGGACCAGCCAGTCTACAGATAAGCGTGTGATGCTCGGCCACTGCACCCGACTGACGCTACTAGAGGACGAGGAGTGGAGCCGATTATCACGGATAATTCATGACAATGACCTCGCAGTCAGTTTCGTCGGCCTGCCCACCAGTGATATGTACATGGCTTCGCCGCCAGGGCAAACAAATCCGCACCAGAAGACCCGCGGCACCCTTCGAATCCCGGAAATGATCCGCCAACACAAACTTGATGCGGTGATGGGGGTTAATAATGTTGGAAATGCTTTCACGCCTTGGGGATCGCCTGATCCCCTCTATTTAGCTAGCCTCAGTGTGGGAATTTACCAAGCGGGAAGCCAGGATAACGCCGCACTTTTGTATGAGTGCGTGTCGACTCGGGCCCGCGCTGCCATCGGGCTTGCACCAGCCAAGAGCAAGCTGGCAGTCGGCACAGGCGATCGTGCTCAGATGCTCCTCATTCACGACTATGACGATACTGGCTGTGGAATCTCTCGACCGCGAGGAAGCGTGGCAGAGGTGGTTTGGGACCCGCCGGCGCGGTGCTGTCGGAAAACATTGATCAATGGGCGATATAAACTTCCAGGGCCTGTAACTAAATAAAATGACCTTTCACAGATGGCTATGGAGGATATTTTCAAGGCGCCTAATTATTTGAATACTTCCTCTCTGCTCAATCCAAATCTGGGAATCCTAATCAAGGGATTGTCAGTCTGTCGCATTGATTGGCGGAAACACATGTGTTGCTCTTTCATATATTGCTTTGTTCGGAAAGCTTGTTCAAATCGAAGGTTTCGTTTCTAAGAACACGCCATAATCTTAACTCAAGACAGAGGTGACTTGTTCAAGTTGAATACTTTCGGCCTTCAGTTACAAGATGCTCATGAATCGCTCTGCGAATCGACAAGACGTCGGCCTCCTTGGCCGAAAGTTTTCACACCATCGCCTTTTTTGCAGGATGATTTTTTTGAGACCAAGCTTAATAATCCACAACGCCTGGATATTGGCAAAACTTGTTTTCCAAATGGACAATACTCACGCCGTTGGACTTGAGAAAGACTGGACAGGGATGCCAAGGCAATGGGACGTTGGACTTACCAAAAGCGGAAAGGAACATATTCGCAGACTTGAATTGCCTTCCTAAGCTGAAATATACTGTTAGAAGCTACTCCGTCAATCGTATCTGAGCTAAGCTCTTGCTATCAGAAATCCAATATTTCTTATTGCCAGCCACAAGGTGGAGGGAATAGAGCTTGTAGCCGATCGACAAGTACCCATAGAGATGTATGGGGGAAGATTGCCCTTCGTAGAATCCAAACTTGAAGAATGTGATAGTAATTCGACTTTAGATAAATCATCAGCCGAATCTCTTGTTAGGATATGCTAGCAGGTTTGTAGACGGTGAACCCCCAGAGAGCAACATGATTGCAAATGTGTCCACGCGGACGAACGTTAAATCAAAACCGATTATTGTGCCTTGGAGGCACGAAATAAAACCACATGAGAAACCTTTTCTAATGAGGCTGTTATGGGCATAGTAATGGAGATAGATTGAGATAAATCGCTGGGTAGACGATGAAGGACAAGAGGATGCGGAACCTGGCTGGAGTGCTCTATATACGGCAGCGAGGTGGAAAGCTTCATTTGGAAATTCTCCAGGGCTGGACCTACTTTCATAGATTGTAGATGCTAAAGTATATTATAGAGAAGTCCAGACATAAGCAACGTGGAGAAATATACCCCGATGAGGGAACTTTTCTCTGGTATATGGGTGATCTTCGTGATTGGAAGAAAAGTTACACGTAGAAAGGAGCAGTGCTCTGGTGCTATGATTTAGTATTTTATCTCCCTGGTCTGATCAGAACACGAGAAGTGGTCAGTAGCTCTACAAGCCTCTCGCATGGGCGATCGAGTGACCTCAGCGGGCGCGGTGCCTGAACCCATGGACAGCGTACCCACATTATGTCATGAGGCGTTCCTGGGTTGAAGGACAAAAGAGCAGGCACAGATTCGGGTGAAACAATGGGCCCTGGAGAGAATCGCAGCATCGGGTGACACTCGGCATCTGCGCCAAATGTAATCTATCCAGAACGGAGAGGGTAGGGGGAAGAGGCTGGAGAGCTCACCTGCAGAGAGCGGAGTCTAAAAAGAAGCACCGCCCCCCAAGAGGTTCCAGAGGTTCCATCGTTCCATCCCCAGTTCCAAGGTTGACTGCAGAGCCTAGAAGGCGGGAAGCTCTTCTCCCCCAGACATCTCTTCTCCTCACATTCCCATCCCTTGTGCCATATAGCCAACTTCGCATCGTTCTGCGATTCCCTTCTTCCTGGGTTTAGAGCCGACGCAAAAGCCCGTGGGGCTGGCCTCCTTCATCTCCCCGCTCGTCAGGGCGACTAGCAGCGTCCTACACGCTGACCGCTTCAAACGTCCCATCCATCCCGGATTGACTCGCCCTGATCGTCATGTCGGCCCCCGCGCCTCCTTCGAGCCAGCAGCCAGCGATGGCTCGCAGTCAATCGACCTCCTCCCGTCCATCCCACCGGCCTCCCTCGTCCGATCTCCCCCACCGCACTCGAAGCGTGGCAGTCCGATCGTCCGCCTCTTCCCAGCCCCCTCCACAACCCGCCCATTACTCTCACTCCAAAGCTCTCTCCTATGATCGCCGTCCTCCATCAAATCACGGTGCGCTAGACAGCGTGGCTCGCCGAGACTTCGAGGCTTCCAATGTGGCCAGGATGCCCTCTCGCCGTGACCCATCCGCCGAGCGCTCACAAGAGCGCCCATCAACTGCTACCCGTACCGAATCCACCCGCCGGCACCAGCGCAATTCCTCAACACAAGGCCATCAGCGCGAGAGCGCCGACATGGCTGCTGTAGCTGCTGATCGGGTAACTGATTCCGCGCAGCATGCGACCGCCCAAGCTGCTCCCAACCAGCCCAGGCGGCGCACTACCATCACTACGCCATCTGGCCAATGGGCCTTGGGCAAGACTATCGGTGCGGGCAGTATGGGTAAAGTGAAGTTGGCGAAAAATATGGAAACAGGAGAGCAGGTAAGCATTGCACATTGAATCAAATTGCGCCATGGAGATGTCTAACAAAGTCCGATCGCAGGTTGCCGTCAAAATCGTACCTCGAGTATCGACCGAAGAGCATCGCAGCAGCCGCGAAACTGAGCGAGCCGACCGGTCGAAAGAAATCAGAACCGCACGAGAAGCCGCCATTGTCAGTCTCGTGAGCCATCCTTACATCTGCGGAATGCGCGACGTCGTGCGGACTTCATATCACTGGTACATGCTATTCGAATACGTGAATGGGGGTCAGATGCTGGATTACATTATCTCCCATGGAAAGCTGAAGGAAAAGCAAGCTCGGAAATTCGCTCGCCAGATCGCAAGCGCACTCGATTATTGCCATCGCAACAGCATTGTCCACCGTGACTTGAAGATTGAGAATATTCTCATCAGCAAGACTGGTGATATAAAGATCATTGATTTTGGCCTTAGCAACTTGTTCTCGCCGCGAAGTCTTTTGAAGACTTTCTGTGGTAGTCTCTACTTTGCGGCACCAGAACTGCTCCAGGCAAGACAGTATACTGGCCCTGAGGTTGATGTTTGGAGTTTTGGAATTGTGCTCTATGTCTTGGTTTGTGGTAAAGTGCCATTTGATGACCAGAGCATGCCCCAGCTTCACGCAAAGATCAAGAAGGGTGTCGTGGAGTATCCACCCGGATTAACAGCTGGTAAGCATCGCCAAATTATATCCATTTGCAGTGCCCCGTGTTAACAGATTTCAGAATGCCGTCACATAATATCTCGTATGCTTGTCACCGACCCCAAGCAGCGTGCCAGCTTAGCCGAGATCATGAGCCACCCATGGATGAACAAGGGGTTCAATGTGCCACCCGAGAACTACCTTCCTCCGCGGGAGCCTTTGCAGCTTCCTCTTGATGCAGAAGTAATCGAAAAGATGACCGGCTTCGACTTTGGCCCACCCGATTATATTACAAACCAGCTGACCAAGGTCTTGGAATCTGACGAATACCAACATGCCGTGCGACTCAACTTCCGGGATCAGCCTTTAAGCAATCAAGCAGACCGTAAACGCGGTGTTTTCGATTTCTACAAACGACGCAATTCTGCTGCCAGCCGGGATACCTTGTCGGCACCGTCTGCTGAGGCCATCCAGTTGGGCAATGACCCTTTGAATGCCTACAGCCCGCTTGTATCCGTTTATCATCTGGTGAAGGAGAAGCTTGGCCGGGAGCGTACCGAGACTCGTCCAGGAGCTCTTGGCTTCCGCCCAACAGCAGGCGAAACACCACTTCCCGAAGTGGTTGCCCCAGAGGCTGCCCATACCAACCAATATCAGTTGCCCGGAGAGAAAGACACTGGTCGCCGGTCTCGTCCACGGGCCAGAACCCACGGCGAGGACGAGGTCACAGAAGGAATCAAGAATCTCCACTCGTCATCTCCATCTGGAAATGTGGGTCTTCCCGACACACCTGCGAAGAAGGAGAGCACGGCTGCTGGTATCCTACGGCGCTTCAGTACTCGTAGAGTCAAGGAACGCAGCCGAGATGTCGAACGGGAGCGGGTCAGCACCCCGAATACCCCGACTTTCAATGTTCAGCCTCCCGCGGATTCTGCATCCCCCATGCATCGTGGTTTCAGCGTGCGCAGGACTCGACGAGCTGAGCCTTCTCCGACTGCCGTTCCCTCGAATGAAAGCCAAGGACATGATCAGGACCTGCTATCCGCCCCTGGGTCTGCTGATCAAGCTTCGCAGCCGAATAAGGTCTTAGGCCGATCCACGAGTGTCAATTCTGCCGATTATAGACCTCGTAGAGCTGCTCGCAGAAGTGATGCGGACGCTCTTGACGTGGAACGCCAGCCTCCCTCCACTAGTGGCTCTGACCAAATTGCAGCAAACGGCCAGCGTGATCCAGTCGTCACGAAGGCTGGTAACCGCACGCATACCGCTCGGACTATGTCTCTTGGTCACGCCCGCCGCGAGAGTATCCAAGCCCGTCGAGCCCGCCGCGAAGCTGCTCGGGAAGCAAACGTGCCCGAAGAAACCGATGCTGATATTTCCGGTGCTGGAACCGCGCTAGAGAGTGCAAACGAAGGGGAAGACCTGTCTAAACCTGTTTATCTCAAGGGTCTTTTCAGTGTGTCGACTACGAGCAGCAAGCCGCTTCCTGTTATCCGTAACGATATTATCCGCGTCTTGAAACAGCTGGCTGTTGATTACGAGGAGATCAAGGGCGGTTTCCGTTGTCGTCATGCGCCAAGCATTGACCTCGAGAAGGTGATTGATGTCGCGCCCCCTAGCCCGGATCGCCAGGGCCAGGTCTCGCATCGTCGCCGGATCAGCTTCGGTGGCCTTCTTGGCCATGACGAAAGCCGTGATGACAACCGTACTTCTGCTCGGCCACCTCGCAGATCTCAGGCACCACCAGACCGCAGCTTCGTCACAAATTCTGATGGATCTGATGAGTTTGTCGAGCGTCAGCAGCCAGCCGCTGCCGGCGAGCGTGTTGTCGGAGAAACGACTACCCGGGTCCAGAGCGACACAGGCGCAAACTTGATTCTTAGATTCGAGATTCTCATTGTGAAGGTCCCCTTGTTCTCTCTTCACGGTGTTCAGTTTAAGAAAGTCTCGGGAGGCATGTGGCAGTACAGAGAAATGGCCAAGAAAATCCTCGACGCATTGCGACTGTAAAGCGACCCGTTTGCAATAAATTTACGACCCCATCGTCCCATGTCACGCACCCATCCATACTCCTTCGTCGAAAGGGGCCAAAATAAAAAAGCATAGAAGTCTCGCCTAGATGGCGCATCACTCTGTGGCCCAGACCACGGTATGTTCAGCTTTGATATGACTTCAGGTACATTACCAACGACGTATCCTCATGAGCATTTATCATGTTTTCTACCCTTCGCATTCCGAGGCCCCGATTCTTTGTTTCTTATGTCGAGTTCGGGTCTTCTTTCATCCTCTTGCTTTTAGCCTTATTGTTCTGGTCTCATCTACAATTCTTGAGTTCAATGACCCGACCCGCAGACGCGCACATCGTTAGCCTGGAAAAACCTTTTGGGGTTTCTGGTGTACATTAAATTTGAGTGAATAAATGATGTGGAATCCCCATTTCGATTACTTTTCTCCTATCTGTCCTAGTTAGTAATAGTCTCGGGAATTAGCGTTGAGCAGTTATGCGAAGAATCACTCATAGTTTTTGATAAGTATTTTGTCTCTTTACAGATATCCTCGCGTTGGATTTTAGGTTCAAGGTTAGGCGTGGGATAGCACAGCCCACTACCAGCTTCAAAAGCCAGTCTACTTCCACGCAAATAAGTGACAAGTAGGCCCTCACATAACAAGGCTTCGGGAAATGCAAATATGGCGATTGTCTACCGGAACTGGATAACTGTCCCACAGGGTACCGATGAAGCCACCACACGAAACCCTTGGAAGTCGACAAAAGGTCCTGGGTAGTAGCCTGAACCGCTGAGGTTCACACGAATCAAATACCCATGATTCTCCGTACTCGAAAAAATAGAGACAATTTGAAGAATTGAAAAAGCAATTTTCTGTACCATTATGAAGCACTTCCCTCAGACTTTGGAGTATTGGTGCTGGAACAGGCGGGCGTGTGACTATCGCTTAGTCATTGTGGAATGACCTGCCGCTCTTACTGGCAACTAAAAATAAGAGAATGTTTACCCACACTAATGCGACCTTCACTCCCAAACTTTGAAAATAAAATGATAGATATCATTGCTCTATACGCCCTTCTATAGTAGCGGGGCATCAATTCGGAAATAAATGACCTAAATTCTTTGAACAACCAGGCTCTCACCGCCTTCGCCATCTACGTAATCTGATTGGTCCAAGCATCAGGCGACTGCTATCCATGAATGTGGCTGGCCAGAATGTGTTTTGGTACTCTAGCAAACAATGGTCTGATTTGTGGAAATAGAAGTTTGAATCTCTCGTAAGGACATTAGCTCCTCCACCGAGTGCGACGGGGCAAAATTGATGTATCAACTTCAAACATTTACTGGTGACCGAGACTGCATTAGTTTGGGACAAGCAGCAGCCCCCCCGAAAGCCCCTACGCAGTACCTAGGGAATGCTGAGCGGGCGTTTGCCGGGCTCTTTACTGCCCCCTAATTCTACCCAACTAGCCGCCCGGATTCAAAATTTCTCGCCAGTTGCTACTCTTTGAGGTACCATGCCTTAAAGTGAGGTCGAAGTGAAAATTTTCAATAATCTAATTTAGCTGTTCCTACCATCTGTAATATACTTGTTTATAGGATATCTTAGTCTGAGAGAGTCTAACAAATCCTATTGTGAAGATATCTATTTTTATCTTATGAATTATACTTCCTAATTAGGAGGCAATTAACCTTAATGACTAATCAATTTATAAAACTTTTGGGGCTGTCTTTGCACGCCAGTTGACTTGTTGTTGTCCCTCTTCTGAGTCCATAGTCCCGTCCCTTGGGATCTCTTTCCTCCGCACAAGCCGATCCCCACATCTAACTTCGCCTTTTTCTTCTACATCGGGAATTTTTGCCACTATTCCCACTTGCGCAACTTTGATGCTGGCGCCTGGATGCGGAGGTCCTGACTTCATCTGCCATCTCTCTCCTTTCGGGCTCCTCTATTCTCGCGTCTTTTCAAAGCTTAACCATCCTCTTTTTGTTTTCTTTCTCTCCAGACGCGTTTTCAGCCAGCATAACTCGTGTTTTATGAGCCAGACACGCATTGCTGCATTTAATCGGGGACTTCCGCATTTCTGATATCATATTCAAACAATGTGATGATAATAGCATGATAATGGAACCAACACACATGGTCATTGACCTGACCGAGGATTCGGATGATGACGAGACTACTCAGGTAAGTTCAGTGTTTACTTTTCTATTTTTATTCTATTCTATTGTGGCCGGTCCCAATGGAAGACAATCGCCACAGCGCCTTCCACACTTGCACATTCCTGGAGCACCACCCTAGCTTCTCCAACTCGCACATGTTCTTGCCGCCAATGACTCGCAATTCCTTGTTTACGCCACTTGTCTTGGTCCTGCTCTTATCAGCCAGCCTACATCTTACGGCTTGAGCTGCAATTGTACAAAGCATGGGCCTCCTTGCTAACATAGGGTATTCATCTCAGGCCAGCATCAACATTCAAAAGAAGCATGCACCACCTGCGAGCTTTGTGTCAACGGTGCCATATGGCTACCCTCCACCTCAAAACCCGCTAAAGCGAAAAAGCCTTGAGCTCGAGTTAGACAGTTCTCGGAAAGTTTCAACGCCTCCTGCTAACGGGATCTTGCAACAAAAGAAAACTTTGAATGCTGCGCTCCCACCATCGACCCCCAGTCCAGCATCAAATTCAATGGTATCCCAAAACAAAAGAACTTCAAGTCTCCACGCTGTCAATGTTGTCATCCCATCCCCGACGGCCCGACAGCAAGAAGACCTTGACAAAGTCAAAACCGAAGCTCCTTTCCTAGGACTTTCCGAGATTGTTTACCCAGTGGGCAGGGAAGAAAAAAAGGCTGCTGAATTGCGCAAATATCCACCATCCAGAACTGTTGACAGAAGAATTGTCCCATTCTGCATCTACTCTGATCCTGTGGCTCGAGATGCCTCCAAACCCTCACCGGCTTCTAGCCTGGTCCGACGATTGTTCGAGCGAAAGATCTCAAACTTGGCTGGTCCCAAGGTGACTTTCAGCGTCGATGATGAGAAACTCGCTTTTCTATCTTCTACTTTTCAGTTTATCAACGAGTCCATCTTAATTGAACCTGCGACAAAGCTTGAAGAGGGCTTCTACTTCGGCTGCGATTGTTTTGGACCCTGCGACCCCGACACATGCGATTGCATTTTCGAAGAAGATGAGGATGAAAGCGATAGCGATAGCGAAGCGCCCATGCACCGCACAAGTCCTAAGCCGAAAATCTATCCTTATGATAGAAATAGGCGCGCAAACGGCATGATGGTCCTTTCGCCTGAATTCCTTGAAAAGCGGCAGATGATCTATGAATGCAGCTATCGCTGTAAGTGTCAAGGGCGTTGCTGGAATAATATCATTCAGCATGGTCGTCAGATTCGGCTCGAGATTTTCGACACCCGCAACCGAGGCTTTGGTATTTTTACTCCCATGGGACCCTCAAAATCTTCATACTCTAACATATATAGGTCTTCGCTCTCTGGATACCGTTATCGCTGGCCAGTTCATTGATCGCTATCTAGGGGAAGTGATCACAAAATACGATGCCGATCTTCGTGAGGCTGCGGATAGCAGGAATACTTCCTATCTCTTTAGCCTGGACTTCAATCTTGCCAGCCTCGTCAATGAAGACGACCTGTATGTTGTCGATGGCCAAAGATTCGGCTCGCCTACTCGATTCATGAACCATTCTTGCAATCCCAACTGCAAGATTGTACCTGTGTCATCCGATACCCACGGGGACCCTCGCCTTTACGATCTCGCTTTCTTTGCCTTGCGTGATATCCCCGCTGGCACGGAACTCACTTTTGACTATAATCCGACGTGGTCAAGTGAAAAGGATGATAATGATAATGATGACCCTGTTGCCGTCAAGTGCCGCTGTGGCGAAGAGCAGTGCCGTGGTCAGCTGTGGCCAAATGCTCGCCAGAAGGGTCATCAGCGCACGGAATGATTTTGACCATATTGAAGCCAAGTCTTAATGCAACCAATTATTTACGATTATCACGACTTATCACATCCTTATTCATTATATCTCTCATCCTTCATAAAAGGATCAGGGCAGTGGTGTATAAGATTCTATTTGAAGCGCTTATTTGGGACTAGATGCATCAGTGGTATTCTTTTGCGCTTCTGAATTCAAGTTCTCTGCCCTCTATGTTACTATTAAGCGAGTTTTGTTCAATAGAATTAATATAAAATACAAATGACTCGCAAAGAATATCTATACTAGAGAGTAATCCTAAAAGAAATAGCCACGCATAGGTACAATAGTGAATAATAAATTCTGGGACTGATGAAGATATCCAGAGTTTTAACTAATAATGCCTCTTAAGAATATGCTAGTGTATATTAGATCTTCTCAAATGCCAATCGGACTTTTTCAACCAACTGCTAGTTATTCGCACTCGGGTTTCGAAGGGGTTTAGAATGGAGTCGTGGAAGACCTGATAAAGCGGCCAGCAGGCAAGATTGCCCACTGTCATTGTATTTTGTGGTTGAGCTAGGGATCATAGAATATATGGGGTAGAGATACTCATCTTCTCAGACTCTGTTTGCGCGGCAATGCAATCAGGTTAGTCTTGATTGTTCTTCGAAAATACGAATGTCTTGTAGAATTACTTCGTAGTTGAGATTGTGATACAATAGAAGATCATGCGTAGAAAAAGAAGTGAGCTATAGCTCCTCATCAAATGGTATCAAAATATTAAAAAGTCCATACTGTACAAATGACCGACATGACTCTCCCAGAACAGCTATACAACCGGCGAGAAATCCGTCTTTATGGGATAACCCAAGTCTTCAAACCGTAGAACACCAGTAGAAAATATTAAAATCCTAAGCTCTGCCCTCCATAACCTCAAAGATACCTCCCATGACAAATCGAGGCTGCTGGACGACAACGGCACGCCCGTCACTAGAGAAGCTCGTCCGGGCGGTACTCGGGTATGTATGGCGTTTTGAGGCCTCAGTTTGACCCGAGTTCGATGCCATATTGGCATCGTGGAAGCTCATTGTCATGTTCCGGTCCACTGGACGGGGTTCCATGAGATCCAAGCCCTGGCGCTCAATCGAATCACAGTCGCAGCGGGATCGTTCCTCGCTCAGAGCCATATCAACAGCTGATGGTCTTCGTCGCACAACCATGAGAGAAGAGCGACCGGGGAGGACGGCGCATGAGAGCATGCTCACGCCTCCATGGGGAGTTTGTGAGATGGCGGGGTCATTGTTTGGGTTGCTGTTGAGGGTATGGGTGTCTGAGTCCTCCTTGGAAGTGCCGTGCGGATTATATGAGGTATCGAATAGGCTATGAGGCGAGTTGACCCGATTATTGTTGGGTCGACGGTTTGAAAAAGTTGGTGACGAGGGTGGCGATGTTGTGATCGAGCTTGGGGGACTCGGGATATCGCCTACTGGAGGTCGCTTCGTGCGATGTGTGACAGGGCGAGGAGAAACGGGCGATGGGTAGTGATCCATTATGACTCTTCTCTGGATTCCTCTTCTATCGTTGAGAAAAGTTGTCTCTGGTATCTTGAACGTGGTGTTCCTGGTGTCTTATTGGCCGAGTTGGATGTATGGAATGCGGGCTCGAAGATCGGAGTTAGCTGCCCATTTTACGGCGAGCTGGAGATGAGTGACAAGAGGCTAATAGTTGAAAAGCGAGATGAGAAAAAGAAGCGGTATTATCGAGCGGGATAAGTATTGGAGGACTGCAAGGACCGTGCTGCAGGGAGGGTTTGAGACACGAAATGGAATATCGGATGCGGCAGAGACGCATGCGGATGAATGCTATTGTGCCTGGGATCGCCCGCATGCGGGAATCTCCAGCTTTCGGCTTCTATTGTTCAGGGATAACTCTCACGCGAAGGGGAAATTCTATTTCAGAACATGTATCGCGACCGGTAGGCTTATTCTCATTTTTGTGTTTTCTACGTAGCCCCCACAATCCAGGCAAAGAAAGGGTGCATGCCTATCTCCTCATTTATCTCACAGCACCCAAAGCCTAATTTGCGGCTCGAATCCAATAGTTCGGCCCCACTTGATTCAGCCTGCTCTCGGAAATCTATCTCCATTGTAATTGCCATCTATGGAGAGGGTGTATACGATCTTGGAAATGAAACGGCATGGAAATAAAAAATGCTCCAAAGCCAAAAATGATCAAATGAGAAGGAAAAAGGCACATCCCACGCCGTTGCTATGCTCCTAAATGCCAGGATCAAGGAGGGTATTGTACAGCAAGCAAAACTATGAAACTCAAGAGGCTGAAAGCTTCAAGCCAAGGAAGAGAAAAGACATGAAAAAAAGAAATAGAAAAGAGAAAGTCGAAGATGTTCAAGGAAGAAGAAAAAAAAACCGCCCAATCACTGCCCCCTGTCTTTCGTATATCCTTACACCCATATTCTTTCATAGAAAACACATGAACACGTTAATTGAAGACCACGTGGTCTGTCTATTCGGATGACTGGTCGTCTGATTTCCGGTCATCAGATCGACGCTTTGTGAAGCTGCGCCGGATACTCTCACCCCATGCGGAGGTTTCGAGAGAGCTCATCACATCTCGCACACTCATTGCGCTATTCTGGCGAGAATGATCGGCACTCGGGGCACCAGGCGATTGATCACGATCGCCGAGATCAAAGGAAACACGATCACCATACATATGGCGTGGCGTGCGCGATGGGCTGAAGCTAGACCAGTCCGTCGGGGTACTGTTACCAGTTGAGCGACCCGTCAAAGCGGTGTCTAGACGAGGTAGATCACCGCGGCGGCCAGTAGGCGTGGACTCGGCGCGACGATGAGACGGGCCAGCTGGAGAAAGCATAGGCGTGAATGGCGACTCAAGATCAGGCTGTGTCTGCGGTGTCATGGTGCCTGGTGCATGTTCCTCAAGATCATCGGTTTCAACCGGGTTCTCAACGAAGATCTCTGGCACTGTAAACTGGGGAGGAGCAGCCATGCGGCCTTCCTTCTTTCGCTCAATTGAGCGTCGGAAGCGACGGGACCAGTACAGAGTGTCGAAGAATCCTACAACAGTGTTGCGACGCACGGCCTCTTCCACGCGTTGAAGCCGTGCCCGACGGCGGAGGAATTCCTCGAGCCGCAAGCTCTTGCTATCAGTGATAATCTTGTAATGGGCCAGGATCATCAGAACTTGATGGAACGAGATTCCACGGTCAGGATCAGCTGATACCAAGACTTCCTCGTAGAAAGTGTTAAGAACCTGGCGTCTTCGTCGAATTTCATCTATCGGTATGTCGTCAAGGATGCTGGAAAGTTTCTTCAAGTCAATACCAATACCGGCTGTAGAGTCGTCGGTCTCATTGGCCTGTGGTTGCTTCATCGAAGAGAAAGATTCCCGCGAGCGCAATGGCATCGATACCGAGTGAAGCGAGTACACAGAGTCTCGTGGGGTAGTTCGGCATTTGTCGAGAATAGCGCCAACTGTGAAGGGATCTTCATAAATTCGCATAGAAAACACCCCGGACAGTTCCTTTGGTCAAAATTAGCTAAGTCATTGAAGGCTTCAAAGGGCAAATTGACTTACTCCGAGAAGACGAGGGAATTGTTCTTTGCTGATGAAGCCCGAACCAGCTGGGTCATATTCGGCCCAGGCTTGTTTGAATCGGCGAATTTCCTCACGACTAATAGCATACAGCCCGCTGCTGCGTTGATAGACGTAAGAGAAACTCTCGAAAATGAGCGACACGAAAAGCGACACAAAAATGTACATGCTAATGATGTTCCATAAAATGAACAGTGTGCGAGCCCATGCGGCACTGCCGCAGTCGTCGCTAAGGAATTCGTCGTTGTATGTGCAAAATGGTGGCTCCATGGTGGCGAAGTCCTCCATGATTTCATTCCAGCCCTCACCACAACTGCATCTGAAAAGCAAGATGAGAGACTTGGGGATATCCCGGAAATTGAGGTTATTGGTACCTTGGCTACCAAATTTGGTAAGGCCAAATGCTTGATTCATGGCGATGCCGAATACCAAGAACAAAACGAACCAAGTTGCAAGAAGGTTTCCAATCACCGGCAGACTAGCTGCAGCGGTCTTGAAGAGTTGGTCGAGCTGGTTGTTCCGTGGAATGAGAAGCAGCGCAACTGCGACCAGGAATAGTTTGTTCAACTCCAAAACTGCCTGCTTTTTGGTTGCGATATGCAGAATGGTCGTGACGAAAGCACCCGGAACAGCGAGGATAGAATAGAGATCCCATGAGCTTCGAATGAAACGGTGCCAACCAAGACCGACCAGCCGAATAAATACATTGGCCAGGAAGATCAGAATGAAGATGAAAATGATGACAGCTGTATATCATTAGTATGTGCTGTGTATCAAAGCCCAAAACGAAGAAACTTACCACGAACCAGGTCCCAAGCCGCGGGTTCTGGATAATATTCCATCATCAAAAAGACGAGGTGAGCCAAGAGAGTAAAATCGACTATTAACGCCCATCGCCCATGCTTTTTGACAGCAACGCGATAGCACCACCTTTGCCAATCTGGACCTCTGTCATTAAGAGATCGCTTGGAAGGGGAAATCTGTCGAAGCAGTTTCCGCAGTTCTAGCCACGATCGTTGTTCAGCAGTCAAGAAAGCGACACCGGTCTGTTCAGTGTAATTACGCATGAACACAGACACGAACAGAGTCAAGACAAACACTGCGCCGAGCAAGTTGAACACAATGAAGAAAAGACCATTCTCTGGCGCCGCTCCATCCTGTGGCTGTATTCCAGCGCCAATGATTTGCATGGCGGCTTCTTGCACGTCAACCCATCCCTCCTGAGAGACAATCTGGAAGAGAATAAACAAAGACTCTCCAAAATTATCAAAGGAATAAAATGGATTGGCTGACACACGCGGGGCAAGCACTTCCCAATTAAAAGGTTCGCTGTAATACTCATTGACGCAGGATGTCAGGTTGCCTGTGAAATTGTCGTCGTTGCAGCTCGCCATTTGGCCATTGAACAGGTTGACACCGTAGATAGCAAAAGGGATCAAGAAGCTCATAGAGACCGATGCTGCGGCAACAACTTTCATGCCTCCAATGATGATAACAGAATGGAATGTGTCCTTGGCGCTGTCGCTCACATTCAGTAATCTCAAGGCTCTGAGTGCTTTGAAAGCACCGATAGGTCTAGCGAGACTATAGTCTTTCACTAATGAGCTTCCCACGTTGATCCAGAGGGTGATTAACACAACGCCGTCGATGAAGCCCCAAGAGCTTCGGAAGTAAGCATTTGGCGTCCAGAAAAATCCATCTGCAATCACCTTGATGATGGCCTCAAAAGTGAAGACGATAGCAAATCCCATGTCCGTGTAAACAAACCAGTTTCGATCTGAGCTAAAGTACTTCTTCTGATAAAGAGGCGTGGTGATGCAGGCAAGAAGCACCATGGCCACGATAGCTGCATAGATGAAGGCAGAGAAGGAATACCATACTGGCTTGTATGGGTCTACACCTTCAACTCGCGTATGGCCTCGACCGGGACCTACAATGCGCTGGCAAAGCTTCCGAACGGGATGGTGAGGCCCAAAGATGTACAACGATTTGTTGTAATTAGGGTGCTTCACCAGGTATTCACGCTGGGCTCGCTTTCTAGCCTCTGATGCTGATACTACTTCCCTGGCCATTGTTCGAGGGTCCAGTTCTTCATAAGCGCGGGAAAACTGGAGCTTGGAATAGAATGGGTTTGGCTCTCTGCCCATAACGAGGGAGGTGATCTTGGTCCAGATTCGGGAAAGCATGCCAGGCTGAATGGTCCCCGCGACTGCGCTGTCTGGAATTGCGCTGTCGGGATTCTCATGAGCGTTTTCGCTGTCCTTCTCATCCTCTTCTTCGTCCAGAAACTCTCGAACGACAGCATCTTTCAGCAACATTTCCAATGCAGCCGGTCCGTGATCGAAAGGATCTTTGTAACGGATGGAATCGCGCCCTAAACGGAGGATCTTTGACAAAGCAAGATTGCCTTGGGTCGGTTGTCCAACATGTTTCTGCTCAAGGAATGCTTTCACTTGCTGCAATCGCTTCTCATCTTCAGACACATCAAAACTTTCTTGAATGACAGCAATGAACATGTTCAAAATGATAAAGTTTGACACAATGAACCACAGGATGACAAAAGAAGCAGATATCCATGCTGTTTGAAAGCTCGTGGTGAAAGCAGTAACGCTGTACAAGATGGCAGTCCAGTTTTCACTTGACAGGATTTGATACATGCCAAGGAAAGAGTTGTAGATATTGCCAAAAGTGATGCTGACGGAATTCCCGTTGGAATCTTCTTCTGGGATCTGGCTCCGGAAAAGTTGTGTTGCAAAGATGGAAGCCAAAAAGGTTATTAAGAAAAGAAAAAGAATCAAGTTGACCAGACCGATTGTGTTGCGGAATACGATCATAATAAGCCTTCTTGTCACGGGGATCGCAAGTACAACTCGATACACCCGAAGAATTTGAAATAGCGTGAGGACGGTGTAAGCGCGGCCGGAATTCTTGATAGGAGGTATCTGGATGATGCACGTTATTACTACAAGCATAAGATCGAACCAGTTGTGACGTTTGTTATGGAATGAACGCCAGTCCGATGCAAATCGAAGAACAATTTCGACGAGAAAGATCAAAGTCATGACAATCTCAGTATTGTCAATGAAGCTTTCTCTATCGTGTCCCATGGTAGAGCTTCTTAGAGCCTGGACAATAAGGTCGAACGTGATGAGAAGAACCCAGAAGTATTCCGTCTTGTCGTAGAAACGCTTGAGAGCGCTTGTCTTCCGGTTGGAGATCTTCTCATCTTCGACTGCATCTATTTGCTGGATCGCAAAAGCACTGCGCTTACTTTCCTCGCGGATCACTTGGAAAGAATGCGTAATCACGGCGACCAAAAGATTGACTAGCCACAAACTCAAAATCACCAATCCAAAGGCGAAAAAAAGTGCGGATGCAAGGTAGTCGCTGTCACAGGTGTAATACAGCAAGTCCGTAAATGTATTAGAACTCATGATGACAAACACGAGCTCAATGGATTGTACAATGTTGTCGAAGCTCATTGTCCCATTCCACGGGTTCGAACCTTCAACACACAGTGAGCCTCTAGGGCAAATGTACCCCTTGGCATTTGTATTTGCGGGAACAATACCATCAGCATTCATCCAAGGCTTCTTCTCGCCTGTAAGACTGTCAAGATAGCCTCCGCAAATCTGAATACTATCACCAGCTGCATCATTCAAAGTGTAATTGTCCTGACCATCAACCCCGATCCAAACACACGTTCTTTGAAGACTTGATTTGAAGCTCTGTATACCCACAATGGCGAAAAGCAGCCAAAAGAAACCAATGAGAAATGCGACGTGGACAAGGAGAGGAGCTGCACGTTTCAGACTTCGAAGAATCACAGAAGTTCCATTGGTCAGAGCAAGCAGTCGGAGAATACGGAGACAGCTCAACATGCGGAAAATGTACAACTGATGAGATGACTCGAGTCCAGACACAGACAGCAGAAATGAAATCCAGAACGCGACCACAGCCACAAAATCGAGTCGATTGAAGGAGTGTCTCAGAAAGGCGCGATGAGCTAGTCTGACACGGCGTTTTTGGAGAGGATCATCTGCTTCCGCAGCATCAAGGGCGTTCATGCCAGTGAATGTGCGTAAGATCGAGGCTTGAGGCTCGGGTTGAAGGAACGAGACCTTTTTGGAAGTCGTGTTTTGCCGATGGGGTGTAATGAGATTTCGGCCCTTTTCCGCGATAGCTTTCCTTAAACCCAAAGAGCGGTTCAGGGTGCTGTATTCTGTAGGATTAAAGATAAAGCCGGAAACGAGAACCTTTGCGATAATCTCGAGGGTATATATTATGAAAATGCCGAAGAAAACGAAGTCAAATGGTGTGCTGCCCCATCGTACTGCCATCGGGCTTTTTGAGACGGAATTTGTTGACTCAATGATGAGGAGAATGGTTTGTATAAGAATGAGGACCAGAATGAGTGGTTCCATGACGGGGTGGACGAGAACATCACAGAGCCAAAGTCGGAAAGGGTGATCCGGTCCTAGAATACCAAGTGATTTGCCGCGAAATGGGTTGTTTCGATGCCTCCAGAGCCTCCCAGACGCGCGTTTTTCTCGAGGTGGTAGTTCTGGAGGAATTGAGTCATGGGCGAAATCTGACATGGCGGGTAGAGTTGGTGGCCCTTCCATGCGAGAGGTTTTGTTATGTTCTTCCCTGTCGATAGACTGTTGTATAACTTCCGGTTCATTACTCAGGTTGACCACTCGCTGGGACATTGATTTCACCAGCGAGCTTGCGCGCTGAAAAGCACCGCCAGATCCAGAGGGCGATAAGGAGCGAGATCGCCCACCCATTCCACTTTCAATATGAAGATCATCTCCGAGCCGAGATCCATCGTCAAAGTGGACTGACTGAAAGCTGGAGTCATTGCTTCTTCGAATGCCTGATCCACTCGCGCCGCTTATCGGTTGGAGATATCGGGGGTCGGTCAATCGTGCTGTGTCGTCTTCAACGTCTGTTTGGGGCGCGTACTGTTCGTGAGAGTAGGAGCGAGAATGAGATTCGTAAGGGTCTAAGGGAACGGTGTCGAGATCAGACGCGAACTCGTCGAAGCCATGGTGAGCAGGTGGGCCAGTAATCGATCCTCGGAGGTCATCGAAGCTAATGCCAAATGACATTGCTTGCGCGAGGGCACCCAGATCTTCATGGTCATTGTGTGCATGGGATAAGTATGCGCTGGAAGGTGTTGTCCCGATGTCTACCGGCGACTCCTCTGCGACACTCTGGTAGCGTTGGCTTTGCGAACCTCTTCCCAGTAGTGACCGCCGCGAGAAAACACCGCCACTGGCGCTACTGATGCGACTCCTACCGCGTTCCTCGGCGTCGTTGTGTTGGGATAGGTCCTGCAGCGGAATATGATCGGCAGAGGGGCTGTCGCCAGAGCCATCTCGGTGGTTATTCGATGCCATCGTCAGGCAGAATTTGTGATTATCGCATCCGAGACATCGCAGGGTGTGGCCGGGGAATCACGCTGGGGATTACCGCGACAGGTGGGATGGGCGGGACGGGGGAGAGTGTAGAAGAGAGAGGTGTAGGGCTGACGAAGATCCGGGAGCCGTAATTCCCCAGCTGAGGAGCAAAAGACTGGGGAGTTGGCGTCGGGGATGTTTAGACCAGGAAAAGACCCGGTCGCAAATCCACCTGGAGGAAGCACGGGTGAGGGGCGCTGATTGGGTGTCACAGCATTCGTGGCTGAGGAATGCACCGCCCGCGCTTTAGCGTTGTCAATCTTCAAGTTCGTGAGAACACGTTACAAGTACGCAAGGGCGCAAGTACGCATTTACGCAAGTAAGTACGGCCTGGCTACTCGGCAATGGCGCTTCGGCTTGTTCCCCTGATCATCTCGCGGCAATCCTTCGTGCCGTGCAGAGCTGACGAAGCTCCGGCCCTACGAAACTACATAGAACAGTGCTGCCTGGTGGGGGGGCTCTTGTTACCAAAAATAGCTTGAGAAATAGCTTGGAAGATAGCTTTGCATTAGAGTCAACAATAGAGCATTTAGTCCGTTTCCATCTGGCCTGATTCGTCTGGGGATTTCTGACTTTGCCGAGCGCCATCTACAAACGCTTCCACGGCATCTCCTCCACCGAGTGGTACTCCTCCTCGTCGCATGTACCCACCATTGGCAACCGGAATATTCAAAGCTTCACTGATACTGGGGAGCCCTCCGTCCCGAAGTGCAACAGTGAGGCTGGATAAGCTCTGCATGAATTGTGGAGAGCGAAGCACCTTGCGGAGAATGTCTTTTTTCTGGGAGAGATCAAGGGAAAGAAGAGCAGCTTGAGCGAGTTCGGGGTCGGTGTCGGCTTCGGAAGCCTCGGCATTACCCTGAGCCAGCAGAAGTAGTGCTGGGGGCAAGAAGCTCAACAGATGGTCAACAGTAGATTCGTCGGCGGATTCAATAAATGGAAGCGTAGTTGGGGGTGGAAGAAGGTCTTGGAGAGTGGTAGATGGGCGTTCTGGGCCTTGTGATGCGCCCCGATTAGAGCCACCCAGGGATTTCAAGAAGTCCTGGACGACTGAAGATGGATCGGAATCTGCATTTGCTCTGGAGGAAGAACGAATTTCAAAGCGTTAGAGGGTCGCGGGTATGATTCAAGTAGGCAGAGATATGTACCTACGCTCGTCCACCATCAGCACCGCCTTCTCTCGATTCTTGACCCTCCTCCCGAACATCACCACCGGTTGCATCAGCTCCAGCTCCACCGCCACCTCCTCCTTGAGGGCCTTGATCATGGTCCAAGCCTTCCACATCCTCCATGGTCTCGTCGTCATCCCCGCCCGAGTGGCGGCTAGCTAGCAGGGCAGTCTCTTCTTCCATATTAACATCTTCGCCTTGTAGCAGAGTGTCGACGATCTCGCCAAGCCTGTGGTCACGGTAACTCCAAATGCTTGGGTTCCCGCTCTCGTGCTGGGGGTGAGATTGTAGCCAGAATAGGTGTCGTTGGGAGCTAGACGAGAACTTCAGGACGAAGACTCGGCCATTTGTGACTGCCTTGCCGGTGGAAGGGTAT
This sequence comes from Penicillium coffeae, assembly GCA_035985395.1. Taxonomy (NCBI): domain Eukaryota; kingdom Fungi; phylum Ascomycota; class Eurotiomycetes; order Eurotiales; family Aspergillaceae; genus Penicillium; species Penicillium coffeae. The sequence continues at coordinate 1,994,050 of CP142593.1, forward strand.
GGTGTGAAGCTTCCATCGGTAGGGATCATCACCAGATCGAGTTCGGGCTCGTCGAGCGGCGAGCTACGGGGCCGCCAGCAGAAATGAACTAGCTCATCTTCGGAATAAAGGTAGATATAGCCCGGTGTTGGCTTGGGCTTCACGGTAGGAGGGTTTGTGGAGGTCTATTCGAATCCAATTAGCAAGAAATAAAGATGGATGCAGGCTCATCGGGCAGATGGCGGGCAATGGAAATGAGGTGGGCCAGCACGTACATCAAGATCGCAGATACCTGCTTTGAAAGTGATGATGGGCTCTATGGACATGGCGATGCTATGTTGCGGAGTTCCGCAAGAAAGGGTTTATCGAAACAGGGCCCACGCCAGGTGGTTAGAAGCAATGAGGAGGAGGTAAACAGATTATGGAAATAAAGTGGAGGGGAGCTTCAAGATACGTCAGTCCATGTTTGTGATGAGAGCTAGGCAGGTGACCTGCGCAAAGTGACTTTAAAGCTCTCCGTATATTCTTAGTAATCAAAGCCGCATCGGGGAACTTCACAGAGTATAGAAAATGCATTAGCCGTGGGGGTGAGCTTCAGAAGTGAGCATAACTTCTGATTGATCAATTGCATTAATTGGTTGTCAGATAATTTTGTTATCAAATTTCTTGTAGCTTATTTAGCAGTGAATGATCAAATACGCCGTATTTTGAAGCACTGGGCGACTTCGGTGTTTTCGAAATTCCCGGGAATCACCGAAGCCCGGGTCTCTAGAAGTATATATGTCTGCTGACACCCTGCCTTCTCTAGCACTCGCGCTATAAACGACGAAAAAAAAATTCAAGAATCTGACTATTTCTCTTCATTTCCGAACTCCTCAAATAGAGCAGCTTTTATCGACTGTCAGACTAAATGGCTCTCAAAGTACTCATCTGCGGCGGTGGTTGCGCTGGACCTGCATTAGCTTTCTGGCTCGCTCGCAGTGGCCACGAAGTAGTAGTGGTCGAACGCTTTCCAGCTTTGAGGGCCACTGGAGCTCAGATTGATCTTCGTGGCCAAGGAATCGAAATTGCCAGACGCATGGGCCTAATCGATACAATTCGCGAGAAGCTTGTCGATGAAGACGGTGTTGCTGTCGTTGACTCTTCTGGTAAGGTCCATGCCACGTTTATGGCAAATAAGTCTGGAAAGGGTGCGCAGTCTTTAACATCTGAGTTTGAGATCATGCGAGGGGACTTGATCCGCATTCTTTACGATTCAACAAGAGAGCAGGTGAAATATATCTTCGGAAGAACCATGATCGATTTTGAGCAAGATGAGCAGCAGGTTACTGCAAAGTTCTCTGATGGCTCAAGCGATAAATTTGACCTCCTCGTTGGTGCAGATGGCCAAGGATCACGCATTCGAAACGCTCTGTTGCCTCCAGGTGCCCCAGATCCCTATCACAGGCTGGGTGTCCACATGGCATACTGGTTCATCCCACGAGCAGAAGATGACAATAACATCCGCAGAACATATCAAAGCTCAGGAGGGAGGATGATGATGCGGCGAACACACAGTTTCACCGAAAGCCAAGTATACTTTTTTCTTCGGGACTCTTCCCCAGATGTATCGAGTATCCACAGGGCCGATGTGGAGCAACAGAAGGAATTTTGGACCCGACGATTCCGAAGCGCCGGTTGGCAGACCAACAGATTCTTAAAAAGCATGAAAGATACACCGAACTGGTACTGCCAAGAAGCTGTTCAGATTCGTATCGACAAGTGGCATAAAGGTCGCGTGGTACTCCTTGGAGATGCAGCCTACTGCGCTTCGCCGTTCAGTGGAATGGGCACTACAGCCAGTCTAGTAGGTGCATATGTGTTGGCTGGAGAAATCAATCGGACACCCAACAATCTGCCACGAGCTTTCGAGAATTATCATCAAGTATTGCAACCTTTCATCAGTGAAATTCAAAAAGGTGCCAACCCTTACATGATTCGGTTGGCGATGCCCGAAAGCGAATGGGGCGTATCGATCATTCGCTTCATCGGATGGCTTGCCTGCCTTCTTCGAATACCATATCTTCTATCACGGCTCTCTAGTGAAAACAAAGGGGGGTGGGAAGTGCCCGTATATCAAAGTCTCCGCTAGGGATCGACGCACTGAAAAACGAGACGTCAGTGAAAGAAGTTTGTCTACTCTATGTGCCTGGTGATTAGCCGCATACATATGATGAAGATATAGGCCAAGAGAATGTTGATAGTATCATAGTAACATTAGCTTAGTAGCTGAACCGAATGGATTTCTATCTCCGCTTTGACCACTGTATGTACAAGTAGGAAGTACATAAAGTAAATAGATTGTTAGTGGCTTCCGCCAAAGTGAAATTGGGGCACTGGGCGCTAGTCCATATCAGGCAGCTACCCCACCACGATCTCCCCGTGACTGGGAAAAGTTCGATGAGTCAGCCATTTCCAAGGTTTCCGCAGTTCGGCTAACCCTGAATCACGTGGATAGGGCTTGGGCTTCCCACAAACCCTCATGCAGTGGAGTCCACCGGCAAGTCCGCACATCATCCTCCAACAACCTCAACCGCCAACCAACACCACCAACTTCGTCACAGCAGCCACGATGTCGGACGGCCAGACGAAGCAGTTTGGAAAGGGTCAGCGCACTGTGCCGCACCCTGCCCAGAAGGCCCAGAAGTGGTACCCCGTGGATGATGAGTCGCAGCCCAAGAAAGTCAGTATCCTCCGGGACCGACATTGAAATCGTGGAGGATCAAGACAAACGCTGGTATTCCGGGTGACTCGCGACATCGGTGCCGGCTCGATTGAATGTTCAAAGCGACGAACATGTCAGATGCCGACGCGAATAACTGGCACATTGAATGTGCGATCGAGACCGACCCGAAAAAGTTTCGAGGCCTTCCACTTTCAAGCATCGCAATCACTTCGGAATACCCAGACTTGTCTTTGATCAGCAACCCGCGACGGATATGTTTCAAGAGTTCGTTGAATTGAAGTTCCTAACAATTCGTGTTTACAGGTCCGCAAGACGATTCGTCCCACCAAGGTCCGCGAGAGCCTCCAGCCCGGTACCATCCTGATCCTCCTCGCTGGCCGCTTCCGTGGCAAGCGTGTCATCCTCCTCAAGCACCTCGACCAGGGTGTTCTCCTCGTCACCGGCCCCTTCAAGATCAACGGTGTCCCCATCCGCCGTGTCAACTCCCGCTACGTGATCGCTACCTCTAAGCGTGTCGACATCGGCAGCGTTGACGCCAAGGCCCTCGAGAAGATCTCTGCCCCCGAGTACTTCACCAAGGAGAAGAAGGCTGAGAAGAAGACCGAGGAGGCTTTCTTCAAGCAGGGTGCTAAGCCTGAGGTACGTTCTGAGATTTCCCTGGCGGAATTTCCATTCTACCAGTACGGTCCGGATCACTTGAACAATCGCTAATATTATTGTCCTACAGAAGAAGCAGGTTGCCAGCGCTCGTGCTACCGACCAGAAGGCCATTGACCAGTCCATCCTCAGCAGCATTAAGAAGGAGGACTTCCTTGGCAGCTACCTTGCCACCTCTTTCAGCCTCCGCAACGGTGACAAGCCCCACGAGATGAAGTGGTAAAAAAGTGCGATGCGACGGCCGCGGGTTCGGTAGATAGTTGGGGAGGACTCAATCTTTCAACGAGAGGCGGCTTGATTGCAAATCGGCAACCCTTTCGCGCGACGGAGGAAAAAAAGGCTCATGACTCATGTAAACTCCATTCGGGGGATCCGTCAACACACGTGTTTCGCTACTTTTCTAGAAATCTGTGGTAATTCGGACATCCTCTCTGTTGTTCTCCTTGGTTCAAGACTCCTGCTTCTCCTATCTTCGCGCACGGCCGGTTCCGCATGACGTCCCTCCTATTCGAACTTCTCGGTAGAGGGATGGAGCAGCCGTGATATGAAGAAAGAAACGAAAAAAAGATTAAAAAATACCTCGCTCCAGCAGCCTCGCTGGATTCTCTTTTCATGTTCAGTATGACATACACTTCCAATTTCCAGGTTCAGGCGGCATTCCAAAATTGGGCACCTTATAAGATATCATCCTATTGCAATCCGTATAATCTCTAGACTTGATCAGCCTTCCCCATGTAACCAAAAGCTTAAGTTCGCTCAACGCCTTGGACCCATAAATGACTAATACAACAAGGTAGCTCACAAAGCGATTGCTCTTCGGGCATTTTGATGCCCGGGCACTGTACGCGCTGTGTGGGTTATTTACCGAAGGGAAATTGTGACATAGTTTTAACAATGTTGACTTGATTAGAGAAGAAATATGAAGCCTCTTGGCCTACCAGAAAAGCCTGCTCATTCCAAGGCTCTTTCAAAGGTTCCGATTTTCATGCGTAACGTCAATGTAAAGCTATATATCCACCTGCAGTCAGCGGAGCACCATATGCTCCGGCTGCCAGATCCAAAATATTTCAGAGATGGATTGAAGTTTCAAATGTTATCGTATGCATATCAACTTCAAACATGCCCGAGTTTTGTCGCAATAAAGAAGACCTAAACGCCGCATCCAGCTTTACAAGAAAGCTTGAACTTCGAAGATCGAATTTAAAATATTCCAAACATCAAGCTCGGATTGTATGTTCGTCAATCCAAGCATAACCAGTAATATCATCGCGAGTGACAACCTTAAACTGTACACCAGCAACGTTCGTTATTTCTCAACCCAAGCTTCTTCAGAGCCGCCCATAAGCTTTACATTCGCAAAAAAAAATAAACAGAAGAAATATTCCCTCCTTTTGAAAATATCTTCCGCCACTCTTCCTGAAATGAACCTTGTTTGGCGGCGGTTATCGAACCATTAGCGTCGTACCCTTTGAACATTCCTATGATTTGAAGAACTGCTACCTGAAGATACCGGAGAGTCGAGTTGATTCATGAATGAGCCCCAGAGGAAGTCCGTGAGGCCCCAAGGAGAAAAGTGTGTCCTTCCGCCACTAGCCAAATGTTCCATCGCGATGTTCGACCATCCATCGAGGAACCAAGCTGTTGGCATCTTGTTGTAACTGGAATAAGCAGCAGTCTCTTCGATACACACTACGAGAACATATCCAAAATACTCAAGACAGTGCATACGGAACAAGATGACAGGGAGATAGAAAGGCAAGAACCGACTGAAGAAATAACACGCAGGATGATCATAGTGCGCTGTCATCGGGTATAGTGTATGAAGTGTGTGGAACCAAGTTTTGTGCCAGCGAGAAAGATACACCGGAACCACATCTAAGCCGTTGTAGTTTTTGGACGGGTAGTGAAGCAGCCAGCGATGAGCTACCCATGTGAAAAACTCGCGCAGGAGGAGCGCCCATAGGATCCGTGGAATACCAGGCCAAGGCATAGGGATGTTCGTGTTTACCTTAACGAGACCTTTCATTCTGAACGTGCTCTTGCAGACCCAACTGAAGATGATCTGATAAAGAAATGAGAGCGCAGAATTCGATATTGAAACTCCGAAGACCTTCCATTCTGTTATGGTTGGCCACCGATTGTGTCCACGAGAAGGCAAGCCTGCTTTACCGAGCTTTTTGAAGCTTCGCGCTGTGGATGGTATACAAATGTCAAAAAGGAAGAGAATTACCGAAGGAATGAAGTAAAAAATCATGCGTATGGCGAATGTGCCAAGCAGTTCCACTTTAGTCGGACTATATAGCCAGGTCATCGAGCCCCATAGTGCATAAAACAGCAAGGTGTTCACGCCTGTGGGATAGTATCGTAGATACGGCAGGCCAAAAATGGCAATAGCCGGCACATAGAAGTAACTTACCCAGGCAAACATTTTGCCGGCGTTAGGAATCTCTTCGATTGGCAACTCGAAGATCAGCTGGCAGTGTGTTGGTTTTGTACCCCTCGTGGGACTGGGAACGCAGGATATTTTTTCTTCAAAACAAAGCGGAGGATAAAAAGTTCAAATGGACGGAGTGAAAGACAACCGCGAATAAAGCCTTACAAGGATAGTTTCAAATCTATATCTGTTTTTAGGCTCTTTACGAAGCCAAAGAGGTCGGCTGCGGGTAAGGAAAAGGCTGGGACCAGCTTCCCGCGACTTGAAAATAGTTACTTGTATGATTAACTGCGTTATTTTGCCATGGGAAGTCAGACTACAACCACAGGAAGCAGGACGATCGAAGGAGATTACATTACCGGCGCCTTTCGAGCAGGACTTAACCCGTAGAAAAAAAATAGTACATGAATAGACGGCTCACTAATAATATAAGGTCCCCGGGAACAAAGAGTTGGTCACCAATCAGGCTGAAAGAAAGACGAGCCAAAAAGACACAAGGGACATGAGGGTATAGTAAAAGCATTGCATCGGAACCAAGGTGGGCATTCAATTGTCATCACACGCTTCCTGAGGAAGCCCGTTGGTCTTGCCCCAATTGAACGCCTTGTTTCGAAGATCCGGGATGACTTGAAGGAACACAACGTTGCTAAGCCAGCTAAGGAAGGTATCCCCGATGATGCTGTTGCGCGGGCTAGGCCCCAGTGCAGAGGCCTTCATCAGATTGCCGACAAGCATGGTGGTGATCAGGTACTCGCCACGTTCCAGAGCACTAATAGAAATCTGAGCAACCTCCTCCGGGGTCTGTGGCTTATCTGCTTCCTCAAGCATCTTGGTCAATTCTGGCTTGATCCTCTGCTCGTTGTCGAACCCTGGACTGAGGATACCCATGGGAAAGACTGTGTGGACCTTGACATCTGCAGCTGGAGCAGTATTGCGGTGTCGCTGGGTGAAGGCACCGTTGTACATCTCAATTTCTTGGCTAAGAGTGTCAGACAAGCAACGGATAGCAGCCTTGGCAGGTGAGTAAGGTGCGTAGCCGGCGATCGGAGTGAAAGCAAGAGTCGAACAGGTGAAAATCAGATGGCGACGCGGGTTTCGCATCTGACCACTCGGAGGCACTGGTGCGAGCCAGTTCCGAAGAGTGGCATGTGCCATGTTCGCAGCAGTCCAGTACACAGTGTCCATTTGCTGGCGCTGAATTTCAATTGGCACGTCGGTAAAGTACCCTGGGTGGCAGAAGCCAGCACAACACCAGACAATATCGGGAGCTGCACCATCGTTCCATGCAGTGACTTCAGCGACCACTCGATCACACTCGGTGGCATCAGTGAGGTCGGCACAGATATAGAGGAACCGCTGCTTGAGCGAGTTCAGGGCCTTGGACTGCATGCTGTGTTAGTCATTGCCAGTGGAAGTGATCGATGAGCCACAAACCTTGAGCTCTTCTACAGTAGCCTCTAGCTTGGCAGCAGTGCGAGCGACCACCACAACATGAGCTCCCTTTCCAGCAAGCTGGCCGGCAACGGCACGGCCCATACCATCTGAACCACCAGTGATGACAGCAGTCTGTCAAAGAAATCAGCATACAGGGTTTGACACAAAGCATCTGACAGGAAAGAAAGCCCTCGGTACTTACACGACCATCCACGGGAAACTCGTTCTTTCGGTTGAATCCGAACATCTTGGCAATGCTGTACGCGATGAATATGCTGACCAGTATTGATATTCCCAAGAGTGGCGGGGAAAGATAGGTTGTGGGGATAAGGGAGTGTGGGAAGGACATAGGAGAGACGAGGAAAGACAACAGATGGGAGAAAAGGGAGTTCAATGTCTTGCGCTTTCCTTCTGGACGGGCCTTTGTTGGATATTTGTCGAGGAAGGAGCGACTCGATCTCAGCGCGGTAATTACCAGAAGATACCATGTTACCACGACAATTGGTTGAGAGAGTGGGCTTAGGCGTCCTGTAATCTGTAATGATCTTTCAGATGCAAACCACACAATCTTGCCGTATTGGGATTGGTTCACATCGGGCGGTGAGCAGCGCGGCCAAAAAATTATTCTGTCGAGATCAAAAGATCAGAAATCTACGACGGATACAGCTCAGATAATTTTCGATCATGGGCAAAAAGAGGAAGGCCGGCCGCCCGGCCGCAAAGGACGAAGCTCCTGCGCTCACCAAATATGACGTCGAGGAGCGCTTCGACGATTCAGAAGACGATTTCCAGACAGGCCGTGACCAGATTCTTCTGGACGAAGCCCCAGACGCCAAGCGCCGTCGACGACTGGCCGAGGGTGGTATGTTGTTTATTTTGAAAATCACGTTTGGGTTATCACTAATATCATACTGTAGACAAGGCATTCCAAGACTCTGACGAGGAAATCTTGGGCTACGAGTCCGTCGACGAGGACGAGGACGAAGACGAAGACGCAGACGATTTTGAAGGAGAGGATGACGACGAAGATGATGACATTGGTCAACTCAAGCGCCGTGGTGAAGCTGAATCAGACGATGAGGAAGGGATCGCCGCATGGGGCTCGTCAAAGAAAGACCTCTACAACGCAGACCAGATTGAGACCGAAATGGACGCCCTCGAGGAGGAACAGGAGGCAAAGAGGCTACAGAAGAAACAGCTTGAAGCCATGAACGAAGCAGACTTCGGCTTTGACGAGTCTGAGTGGTTATACTCGGCCAAGGATGGTGACGAGGCCGAGGGCGCCGGGCCTTTGACCGAGAAGCTCCCTCAAGTGGAGATCACCGATGATATGGGCGATGACGAGAAAATGAAGATTCTGAAGTCAAGGTACCCCGAGTTCGAACCACTGGCTAAGGACTTTGTTCGTCTTCAAGATACCTACAAGGGCCTGCAGACCAAGGCTGAAAAAGCTTCACCCACAACCCCCACTGCATCGGATGAACTCGAGCCAACACCGATGGCCGTCACCAAGCTGCGTGCTTTATCGACCTATCTGGCTACTATCAATTTGTATTTTATGCTTCTGGCTTCATCTTCCAACGGCACCACAAATGCTCCTATGTCGCCGGCCGAACTTCGACAGCACCCAGTCATGGGCTCCCTGGTGAAGTACCGCAAACTTTGGGAAAAAGTTAAAGATCTCGAAGCGCCAGAGCCTTCTCAAGTTGTGCAACAACCAGCAGTGGCCAAGCCTAAGCCCGAAAAGGCTTCAGAAAAGCCCAGCAAGGTCAAGGAGGCGACCGAAGTTAAGCCGAAGAAGAAACTTACCAAGGCAGAGAAAGCTGCCGCTGAAGCCCAAGCCCAAGCTGAAGCTCGCCGGGCTGAGCGCCTTCGTGAGACTGAGGCTGGTCTGGCCGATCTTTCTGACTTGATCGCCGAACCCAAGCGCAAACGCAAGACCCAGAAGACCAAAGCTCCCGCCAACGACGACGATTCCGACTTCGGCGACGAAAATGCCCTCACAGCACGCGAGGCCGAGGAGAAGCAGAAACAGAAGCGATCTCTCCGATTCTACACTTCCCAAATCGCACAGAAGGCCAACAAGCGGCATGCAGCCGGCCAAGACGCGGGCGGTGATGCCGATATCCCGCATCGTGAGCGTCTCAAGGACCGACAAGCCCGCCTTAATGCCGAAGCAGAGAGACGTGGTCGTCAACAACCAGATATTGGCCAAGAGCTGGGTGGTGATAGTGACGATGACGACCGTCGTGTGGCTCGAGAGCTTCGCAAGGGCGACAATGCCTCCGGTACAGATGATGATGAATACTACGACATGGTTGCTGCGCGGTCTAAGCAACGCAAGGACGATAAGAAGGCACGCGCTGACGCATATGCGGAAGCAGCTCGTGAAGGCGGTCAAGTCGAGATCCAGGAAGAGGTCGGACCAGACGGCAAGCGTGCTATTACATATCAAATCGCGAAGAACAAGGGCCTCACTCCTAAGCGAAGCAAAGATGTCCGCAACCCGCGTGTCAAGAAGCGCAAGAAGTATGACGAGAAGAAGAAGAAGCTTGGTAGTATGCGCCAAATCTACAAGGGTGGCGAAAGCAGAGGTGGATATGGGGGTGAGCTTACTGGTATCAAAAAGAACCTTGTCAAGAGTGTCAAGCTCTAGATATTGGTCACGCCAAAAGTTTACGTTTGTTTTGGGATATGAACTGTATCATTGGGGCCAGATACAGTTTATGGCAGATAATGGCGTTCAATTTGTACATAGATTCAATGTTGTATTTCAAAATCATCTACGCCATCTTCTCGGAGTTGGACCAAGTTCCAAATCAAAGATGTCCAAATCAACCAATAACGCGCCTTTACTGGTATTGTTTGACAAACACTTCGCTCACACCGACTTTCATGCTTTCTTCGTTCGTATAGGAAACAGAGGTAGACTCTCCCCAAATTGCGGTCGATGGGGTATCTCAACAATTTGCGACTTGTTCCTCGCCTTTGTCTTGCCAGAACTAGAATCATCATGAGAAGAGCTCGAAGGAATTGTGATGGTGAACATGCGTGACTCACCTTGTAGCAGAGCTATCTATGTTACTTTCTTTCTTTTTCTTGTCTTTTTCTTTCTTCTTTTCTTCCGACTCCCTTTTCCCTGGATCAGAGGCCCGCACACGCTTCGAAATCATGTTGCCTGAAACACGACGGATTGTATCTGAAAATCGAGTGTCTATACTATTTCTGTTGCTTGACTCCACGCTATCAGGCCTGGGATGATCGTGTGCGAGATCTGTAATCGGAATAGGCGCCGCATCCGATCTTCTTCGAACATAAGGCGGCAGTGTATCGGGCTGAGGCATGCCAGAAGACAGGTTGCAGTCGTTGTCAGGACCGACTTGAGTTGGCTCGCTGCATTGGGACTCGCTATTATTAGATTGTGCAATGGAGAGAGTATCCGCTGTTGGATGATTGCGATTTGAAAATTTTCCTTCCCCCAGGGTGTTCACAAGCTGTTTGTAGCTATCTCCGTCGAGCCCAAGACTTGTTGGCGAGGGAATGGAAAACGGGGCCGTAGGAGCGCAGTTATAGTCAACTTTGGCTGGAAGCAATGTATCCGCGGGATTTTGCGATGCTTGCGTGTTGAGAGGTGATGGTTTAAGATCAGGATTGACCGGATCCGTTTCATCCAAGTCCTCTGCCTCTAGCTCATCTTGCAGAGGCTTCAACCAGACGTGCTCAAGGGCGTCTTTCGCGCTTGGCCTTAGGGAGGGATCCGAAGCGAGCATACTTCTTAAGAAGGAACCAGTTTCTGGACTCACTCCTTTCTGAGCTAAATAAGTTTCTGGCAAGGCGCTTTCGCTACGAGTGTAGGCGAGCAGGTCGCTTCTTCTTGAGAAAGGAAGTTTGCACGTTAGCAGATAGTAGGTGATGACGCCGAGCGACCACATATCGGCCTTTGGCGCAAGATCTTCACTAAAGATGAGCGACTCGGTGTCTGGGTTCCATATTGTCTCAAATATTTCTGGCGCTATGAAGCTTGGAGCTCCATTGAAGGTCAGAGAGCCCGTGAATCCCTCCATGACTCGATTTTTCAGACCGAAATCGCCAATCTTGACCCACCAATCAGGCCCTCTGTTCAAAACAAATATGTTCTGTGTATCGTTAGAAAGCAGGAATGCAAAAGTAGCTGGGCACCGAGGCTATTACTGAAGGGTTGAGGTCGCGGTGCGTGAATCCGTTCCGATGCATGAAATCAAGCGCCTCGAGGAGCTGTAATGTGATAGACTGAACTTCCTTTTCTGGGAATGGACTGATTACATATCTCTGGAGATCACCAAGCGCCATATATTCCATGCATACAAATATTGACTCGTCGTCTTCAAACCACCCGGACGATTTCACGAACCAGCCGTCGAACTAGCAGGAACCGGCAGTCAGCTTTAGAGCTCGATCATATTTTCAATCACCACGCATCTTGACCACTACCACATACCTGTCGCTGGGAGAGTTTGACCATGGCTTCCAGCTCCCGGCTATAATCCACTAATCTTGATCCTGGTGCCATCTTCCGAACTTCTCTCACAGCTCGTAGGTTGCTGCCACCCGCCACTGCACACTCCTCTAGCCATGTTGTACCACAGATCCCGATCCCGAGATGCCTCAGCTTTTTCCAAACCTCTTGCCTCTCTCGGCGCCGAGACCTTCGGCCAGCAACTAATATTGAGTCGAGGAACGTGTGGGTCGTGAATTCTGCATCGAGCTTGGTTGGCAGCTTGGCGTCTTTCACGAGATCTGATACTTGGGACATGTGGGGCGCGAGGAACCCCAGATCGATTGATCAGAGAAGCCAGTTGTTTGTGATAAAGCCAAGGAAGGTATATATCATATACTCTCGTGATAAAGGTATCGAATATGAAAACAAAGCGATCACTGGTAACAAGAGAGGCCAAATGTGAGTTCGTGACGGGAAGCAAAGACACAGCCGCGTGTCGAACTGGTACCCCGAGCGGCCCTGACTGGGGAACAGGCCGGGGTAAAATCTGCCCAGCCTGCCCCGGCACAAAGACACAAACAAAGCAGTCTGAGTGGCAATAATAATTACGAGGCTTCCGTTAATAGCAGTGATCAACACAGCAGCCAGCTAGTAATGCGCGAGGCACAAAAGCAAAAAGGGCCACCACCAGGCAAATCAGGCGTCCCCCCGGCTCTTAGTCACTAGTAGCAATCAATCCCTCCAGGATAGCTTTCATATCGCGGTCAGACCCTTCTTGAGTTGGGATGGCTGTTTTGAGGAATTTTCGGGCTAAAGAATCCTGGGAAAATATGAGTTAGTGGAGAGGCTCAAGGCCATGAGCTGATGAAGGTTGATACCGCTTGCTCAAGTGCCTGGGTCTCATCGGCGGTTAGAGCGGCGCACGCAGCGACGGGGTTTTCGCCCCGAGCTATAAGTAGAGCAATTTCATTAGCCCGGGTGACGACTGCGGGGTCGATGCCGTTGATTGCGGCGCAGCTATAATGTTGTCAATACGAGGTGCGACTTGACAAGCCTATCTTAATGTGAGAGGGTTATTCACGTACATGGTGCCGAAGCTCTTGGTGCTTCGTCCATTTCGGAAGCTATTAATGTGTCAGTGCATATTAAAGAGTCAGGAAAGCTGTTTCCAGACGCACTTGTAGAGATACGTGACCTGCTCATCAGCGTCTCGCGACTCTTCGCAAACTTCAACTTCCATGTGAGCGAGCTGTAAACGCGGCTGCAGAGGAAGAAAGTCTTGTTCAAAGATTTCATGGAAGTGGGTTGCTGCAAGAACTTTCGGAGCATCTTCGATATCAAGCAGATGCTCAAGTATGCCACAAGCTAGACCGATTCCATCTAGTGAAAGTCAGATTTGGCCAGGGACTCGTTCTGGCTTCATCGAACAAACCACTCTCGTTTGTCCCTTTCCCAAATTCATCTATAAGAACTAGACTCCTTCCTGTCACTTGCTTGAGACAAAGAGATATTTGCTGTAGATCCGTCATGAAGGTGCTTTGAATCTGACATAATTAGGTTCTGAGTTTAAGGAGCACGACTTGCAACAGACCTTGGATACACTCTCTTGTGTATGAAGTTTTGTCAATATTTTGTCTGTGATACCCAGCTCTGCACTATCAGCGGGTACGAAGCTAAAAGTCTTCAGTAAATGCTCTTCAATAATCTGAGTGCTGCACATGCCTGCCTATCTGAGCAAGAAACACAATGAGAGCAACCTAATGCTCAGTTAATAAAACAATGCGGAGGATACAAAATGTGCTACTCACCTGCTTCATGTAGACGCTTTTTCCTGAGAAGTTCGGGCCAGTCAGAAGCAACATGCTGGGGTTTGGAGTTTCTAGTTCTCTGACGGTGTCGTCACTTGCTTTCTTTCCACCAACAATATGAGTGTCATTGGGGACGTATGACGAGACGATAAGTTCCTGCAGCATGTGTCTACTCCACGTCAGGCATCCAAAAGAAGATAAGTTGTTGATCCTGTTCATTTACCTGCCACCCTTGATATCAATGATATTCTCTGCGACCATTCGAGGTCGGCTCAACTTGTAAAGGTTTGCCGCCTGTGTCAGCGCGAGTAAACTGAGGCATCGGTTAGCGCCAATTCATCTTGCATGTCTCAAAAGCGGTTGGTTACCAGTCAATTTCTCCGCAGATGTCGGATGCATCAATCAACACCTGTTCATATTGAAGCATTCTTTGCGCCAGGTCGTACACAATCTCGATCTCTTTCTCTATGCAGACGAGTCAGACTAAGTAGGAACTTGGAAGAGTCATCACACTTACCACATATCAGCCCGTAAATATCGCCAAGCTTTTGATCAAGCTCTCTCATACGGAAGTCCTTGAAGTAAGCTCGATTCTCGGTAACAAACACTAGGTCCCAATCTCCATTAGAGCCAGAGTATGCTGCCTGGTCTCTCTCATTAAGCGGAACAGCGATATTGAAACCAAGTTGAGGGAAGTATATGACATTCACGTCGATGTCAAATGCCTCAGGAATAGTTCTAGCAATGTCGATGGCCACATGCTTGAGGAGACTGCTTAAGCCGTCGTATTGATCTTTCATACGATCAAGCTCCCGATCGACCCCTTGTCTAACAGTAGTGCGTCCTTGATCATCGGAGTTGTCAATGTCGACCTGGAATAATAAGTCTCTGCTTTGGAGTATAGTTATTTTGACTCACTATCTCTTGGATCATCCGGCCAACTCTGTGTAATTGGCTTGCCTCAAATACCCGGAAAGCCTAATTCCAGGTGAGTTCAATCCTAATAACTTGATGCTTAATTTTTTATGGCCAACCTTAGTCCGAATGTCCAGAACTTCAGCTCCCGATACTTCCTGCATCGAGACGTGGAGGTCAATCGCATAGAATGCAAACTTCACTACTTGTCAGTAAACCCTCAATCCAGAGAAAAAGATAAGCTTACAGCTAGTAAGATCTCCCAGACGGTTGATTTGAAGCCTGTAGTTCTCCCACTTCCACCGCTGATTCCTTTGTGAAGATTCATCATAGCGGGCCGAAGATTTTTGATGTGCTTCAAAGACTTTGCCATTTTCTCCAGAACAGCCATATTGTCAGGTCGTGAGAAGACACTAATAAAGTCGTGTCTTTCACGGATCACATCGAGATCCAAACTTGGGCGGAAGAAAATTTGTTTGAGTCTCGCTCTACCATGAGGAGTGTAGGCAAATCGACGGAACAAGCCGAAGATGGACAGACCTTCTTTTCCGGAAGAAGACTTCTTTCCGGGGCCTTGATTGAACATATTTGGATGAGACTCAGACTGGATGATTTGTAGAGAGAGGAACGCGTTGCGATTCATCCACCTATTCGATCCTCGGGTCAGTAGTCGCACATCGGAATCGGAACAGGTTATGATCAACAGAGGGCATCTAGTCAAACCTACATATTTTCTTTGAGATTAAACATCTTCAGCAAGCGAACTGCAAAGGAGCAAATTTCGAAATGCTCTATGTTTGCAGTAGAGGCTCTGCGTTTCTGTAAATAATTGAGGACTGCTCCTGCGCAGCCAATTGTCACAGGGTTCTCCATATCGATTGCACTGGAAATATGCAGGAGGCGGCCTTCATTTAGTGTGAATCCAATGTCATCAATTCCATCCTCATCGGGTCCTGCCAGACCAGTGTGGGGAACAAGAAAACGCATTCGCTCTTCATGGGAAGCCGATATATCGAGTGCGGTCAATCGGTTCTCTGCATCAGTGTAGCTGAACTCTTGGTTTGGGAGGATATCCACTTGATAGGGGAGATAGGATGACGAGTCTAATTTCGACAGTTAGCAGGATCCTTTTGATACAGCTGGTGACATACCATGGTCTTGTGCCAAGCTCTGTGCGTCCTTTTCTGAATTAAGTTCAACCCGAGATGGGGCAAGAATGACGGTTGGTTTGATCTGAAGAATCACTATGGCCTTGAAGTTAATTTCGGACCAAATTGTACTAAGGAGAATGGGCTTACAAGCATCGATGATATCCATCCCTCCGGATTGACTGTCACTGAGCAGGTATAATGTCTCTTCTTCTGCAGAGTAATAGGCACAGCCCACAGTGTCTGTGTCTTTCATATCAACCGCTGCAATGACATGCCCAAGTTCGTCATCAGTGAATTCATCCGAATTAGTAACTTCTGGGAGAGTGTCTGTCGGATAAGAGGTTGGCAATTGTGCTCTTCCGGAAGATGAAGTCTGACGAAGAGTGGTACGGAGAGAGGACGGTCTACTGGCCGCTGGGCGAGACCTTGACACATTGCTGCGAGGAGTGCTAGGGGATGGCCGAAATGCCGACGAGCGTTTCCTCTTCAATGCAGCGCGCATGACTTGTATTCCTGTAGGGGGAGTGGTCGCATTCGATGAAGTGAGAGATGGATTCGAGGCGTGGGTTTTCATCTACGACGCCCGTCCTCGCAGGTCGGTCACGTTTCATCCGCAACATGGCAGTTTGCAGATCCTACGCACACCATCAAGCCTACTATTAATTGAGTGAATCTGAAGAAGTTGGAGTTTAGAATTTCTTTCAAATTTTATTATACAAGAGATAAACGTGTCATAATATACATGGGCGAAGATGAGAGTGTTATGCAAATCTCCAAATCATAAAAAAAAACACCATGAATGCCACTGTACCGCTATTAAATTTCAGGAACGCGTCATGACTGTTCTTCTCCTCCTTCAGCTGTAATCACAAGAGTAGACTTATCGTCGCTGAGAGAGACCCTCGCGGTTTGGCCAGACACTACCTCACCGCGGATGATCTTGTCAGCAAGGCGGTTTCCGATCTCCTTGGCGATGAGTCTGTTGAGGGGACGAGCTCCAAACTTGGGGTCATATCCTCGGTCACACAACCAATCCTTAATTTCATCGTCAATCTGAAGAGTCATGCGGCGACTATCAAGTCTGCCTTGGAGCTCCTTGATTCGAATATCAACAATATCACGCAAAGCCTCCTTAGAGAGACGCTTGAACATGATGAATTCATCAATACGGTTAAGGAATTCAGGAGCGTAAGCATGTTGCACGACATCCATTACGCCCGCCTTGGCTTCTGCAGGCAGCTCAGCATCGCCGGTCTCTTCAAAAGTGTGCAAGGGGTCAATTCCAGTCAGGATATCAGCGCCCAGGTTGGACGTCAGAACAATGAGAGTGTTGCGGAAGTCGACTTTGTGTCCTTGGGCATCTGTGAGGAAGCCCTCATCAAGAACCTGGAGCAACAAAGCAGAGATGTCCCGATGAGCTTTTTCAAACTCATCGAACAGCAAGACAGCGTAAGGTTTACGTCTCACAGCCTCTGTCAACTGCCCTGCATCGTCGTAGCCGACATAGCCAGCAGGCGAGCCGATGAGGCGACTGATTGTGTGCTTCTCTTGGAATTCACTCATGTCGAAACGCACGACAGCTGACTCGGTAGAGAAGAGGAACTCGGCCATTTTCTTGCACAGTTCAGTCTTACCCACGCCAGTGGGACCGAGGAACATGAAAGACGCGAGAGGGCGGTTTTCACCACTCAGACCTGCTCTTTGCATGCGCACCGCATTGGCTACCGCGGACAGAGCTTCATCTTGTCCGCGAACCGACTTGCGGAGAGTATCCTCCATGTGGATCAGTTTCTCAACCTCTCCGGCCATGAGCCTGTTGACTGGAATACCGGTGGTGCGAGAGACCACATTTCCAATATCGTCAGCAGTCACTGAATCATGAATGAGGGTTTGCTTCTCAGATTCTTGTTCGCTGCCCTCCTTGGGCAGCTTAGCTTCAAGATCAGGAATTTTCGAGTATCTGAGCTCTCCAGCCTTGGCGAAGTTTCCTTCGCGCTGAGCTTGTTCTAATTCGAAACGAGCTTGCTCCAATTCCTCCTTCGTTCGCTTGATGCCATCGATCTCAGCCTTCTCAGTCTCCCAGACCTCGGTCAGCTTTTGCGTCTCGTCTTGCTTGACCTTGAGCTCTTCCTGCAGCTTCTCACGTCGCTCCCGGCTGCTCACATCGGTCTCCTTGCGAAGGGACTCGAGTTCAATTTGAATTGTAGTAATATCACGTTCCAATTCCCGAATTGAATCAGGCTTTGACTCTTGCTGTAAGCGCAAGGCGGAAGCAGCTTCGTCAACCAGGTCAATGGCCTTGTCAGGGAGGAATCGATCAGTGATATAGCGATTGCTATAGGTGGCTGCGGCGACAAGCGCGCCGTCAGTGATACGTACACCATGGTGCACCTCATATTTGTTTTTTATTCCTCGCAAGATGGAGATGGTGGAGGCGACGGACGGTTCGCCAACCAAGATCGGCTGGAATCGACGGGCGAGGGCAACATCCTTCTCGATAAGGCGATACTCATTCAACGTAGTGGCACCGCAGCACTGAAGCTCACCACGCGACAGGGCAGGCTTCAACAGGTTGCTTGCATCGATACTACCTTCTGCTTTGCCCAGACCCAGTAGCGTATGGAGTTCATCAATGAAGAGAATCACCTTGCCCTCAGCATCTTCCGTCTCCTTCAATACTGCCTTCAAGCGCTCCTCGAAATCACCACGGAACTTGGCACCTGCAATCAGTGAGCCAAGGTCCAATGAGACCACGCGCTTGTTCTTGATGCTCTCAGGGACATCTCCCTGGACGATTCGCTGTGCAAGACCTTCAAGAACGGCGGTTTTACCTGTACCAGCTGCGCCAATTAAGACGGGGTTGTTCTTGGTTCTCCGCGACAGAACTTGAATGGTGCGGTGGATCTCAGAATCTCTTCCAATTACCGGATCCAACTTGCCAGCTTTGGCTTTCTCAGTCAAATCGACGCCGTATTGTTCCAGAGCTGGCTTCTCTTTCCCACCACTCATGTCCATGCGGTGAGTGCCGCCTGGAGGGTGAGGTCGGCCATTGGCGTAGTGGCGCGCCGAGGCTGCCCCAATGCGAATCGTTGGCGCGAAGAGTGCTTGGGCTGGAGGGACCAGAGACGAGCGCACTTGTGTTGCGGGTAGGATTCGAGTCGCAGGACGAGACGATGGTCGTACCAGCCGACTGCTGCGGGCAGCTAGAGACAGCCTCGCAGCCATGATGCGCCGGGGTTTGAAAATGCGGACCAAGTGATATGGTAGCCGTGATCTGCAACTTTTGTTGGATTTGATATGTTGCTATTGAATAATCCCGTTTGAGAAGTACCCCAGGATGTGACGAGAGCTGGCCAAAGTTCTCGCGATGGAGGTATGAGGACAGGATATAGCCGTCGAGGGCGAGGCGCGGAGGCAGCGCGATGCTTCTCGAAGACTCCACTGGCGGCGCGCTGAATGGCGGAAGCTCCACCAAAAGACTGGACCAAGCTCCGTCACCACGGCAGTCACGTGGGCGCGCCCAATTTAAACCAAGAGAAAAAAAACCTTTTACCCCTCGGTTTCCCACTCTGTTTTCCTTCTTCACTTTCCCCCTTTCTCAACTCCCCCAAAAAGGTCCCCCAACTTTCACAATGGGCTTCACCGACTTCGTCTCTGAGACCGGCCTCACCTGTATGCGCTTCCCTGGCTTATTCTCTTGAACTTTGGGCTGACCGTGTCCCTAGTGGCCAACAACTACCTGGCCACCCGAAGCTACATCGTCGGGTAAGATCCAACCCCTTTGTTTTGGGTCCACCTTGTTCGTCGATTCTTTCTTGTTCTTCCCCCTGCTTTCATGATGAGAAAAAATTGGTCCGTGTTTAGGAGGCGGCTTAAGACCCCGCTATATGACTACATCCAATTGCGAGCAATCGCGTCTCTGATCGAGTCTTATGACTTCCAATTGCAAATTCTGCGATCTTATGTCGAAATATTGAAGATATCGGACAGTCAACTAACAGTCCGAATAGCAACTCCCCCAGCCAGGCCGATGTCGTGACCTTCAAGGCCTTCAGCGCTGCTCCTGACGCCGCCAAGTACCCCCACGCTGCTCGCTGGTACAAGCACATCGCCACCTATGAGGAGGAGTTCTCCACCCTCCCCGGTGACTCTTCCACGGCTTTCACTGCCTACGGCCCCGAGTCTTCCGAGCTCCCCGTCAACCCTAAGGACAAGCCTGAGGATGATGAGGACGAGGACCTCTTCGGCTCCGACGATGAGGAGGAGGATGCCGCTGTTGTCGCTGAGCGCAACAAGCGTCTCGAGGAGTACAAGGCCAAGAAGGCCGCTAAGCCCAAGCCCGTCGCCAAGTCCCTTGTCACCCTGGAGGTGAAGCCTTGGGGTATGTTCTATCCTATTCTCCTATGATTACTCATATACTAATCAATCTTCACAGATGACGAGACCAACCTTGAGGAGCTCGAGGCCAACGTCCGTGCCATTGAGGTTGAGGGTCTGGTCTGGGGTGCTTCCAAGTTCGTTGCCGTTGGTTTCGGTATCAAGAAGCTCCAGATCAACCTGGTCGTCGAGGACGACAAGGTCTCCACCGACGAGCTCCAGGCTCAGATCGAGGAGGACGAGGACCACGTCCAGTCCACCGACGTTGCTGCCATGCAGAAGCTGTGATTTATGACCATTCATGAAGACGAAATGGTGTGATGATGGATATGTCCAAGGATTCCCATAGTTACGAAACCTAGAACTGGCCTCACCGGCCAGTGTGATGAAAAAAATTAAAAATATTTCACGACCACCAAAGTCTGTTTCATCCTGTTCTTGTATTTCAGTAGGCGTTGTCGACAGGCTATCAAGCCAAACTGTCAAATTTTTGATGGTGGGGTATTGCGCGGCGGGGTAATGCTGCACCTGGAAACGAAAGCACCATCACTGGTCAGGCGTGCGGGTATCTAACGGTGGCAATCGTTCAAAGCCAGCGCAGAAAAATTGAGCGTGCTGGTGGTCATTATCGCAATTGAATGATTGTCTCAATATTGCATCTCACTCAGTATCCTGGCAGAACGCCTACCAGCTTTTGGCCGCTTCTCCATAGTTGCAACACTGGTATTGCGACCTCAGGGCTGGGGGGGAATAACCTTCTAAAGTCTGGAATTAATATATCAAATGCTAGAGACCTTGGAATGATGTAGACGAGCTTCAATTTACGTCAGTGATTACACGTTAGGTGCAAAATCTCTAAAAGGTATCCATGGATTGTTCCAAGGTTGGAATTCAAGTGCATGGTGATTGGAACAAGACTTGACTGATCAAATATATAAGAGCCACCAACGTGTCAACTCCCGAGCACAATGACCAAAAAGTGTCCCCTCCTGTGATCGAGACATTGGTTGGTTCATAGATTATAGCTACGACTAGTCTATTAATGATCGAAATATACTATATGCTGGTAGAAACCCTGGGCATTTCCACGCGTGATAGATCGCCGAGCTCGAGAGAAAACATTACATAATCACAGTTGCGGCGGCGACTTCGACCAGCGATCGTCACATTCGCGTCCGTTGAGATCCTTGAACACTGGTCGTTTCCACGCTCCAATCGAACATCCAGCTATCACCCTCTAGCGGAAATAGACCACTACGGCCTCCAAGAGTATTTGAAAGAGCTCAAGCAGTTGTCTTGCGTCTCCTCCGATCGGCCACTTCATCAACACACTTCTGAACATGGGTTTCCTCTCACGCCTCTCCACATTGTTTGGCTTAGTCCTGCTCGCACATGCGTATGCGATGACCCTTCCAGAAAAACTATTGATCCTGGGTGTTATAGCTAACAAGACGATCTTCCTTACAGAGGTTTCTCCGCCCACGAACACACCGTGCTCTCGAGCAACTCAGCCGCAGCTATTCCCCAGGATATCATAATCGAGACCCTCGCAGCTGTGCTTTTCGTATCGATTGGACTAGTACTAGGCTCTGAAAAGCTCAAGCCGATCAGCTGGCGCGACTGGGCTGGCGAGATCGAGCGGGATGGCGGCGCGCGGAACCCATATGCCGGATTGGAGGAGCGATATGCATTCTGGGATGTTCGGGTAGGTCAATTTACTAAGCCAGAGCTCGTCTCTATACCAAGGGCGTTGGACTGGCATACTCTCTCCTGTGCGAGTACGAGTTACGTGCAGAAACTGACAATGCACAGGCCAAGCGAAAGGAGTTCGGGGACTGGATCCGCGGCCAGGACGTTCTGACCAAGTAGCGGACCGGCGGACAAACACCTGGAAGATGCATAGCGGTGCAGTGATTATCAGTGTATTATAGCTTGTGGCGCTGCATATTTTTCGATACGATTAATGGAAGTGCGTTGCGGATGATCGGCCTGGCCCACTGCCTGAGCTCGGGAACTGCAGAGTATGTTACATCGGCTCTGACATCTGATGAGTAGAAAAGTATATGGGGTATGCGAAACCTAGGAGGTAGCTGAGCTCCAGCTTCGGCATTGCACCAGATCCACGGATCTACCCCAGTGGCTGAATGTATCATATGTAGAGGCTCATTAGACGCGAGATCACATGCCACCATTCCTTTTGTGCATCACCTCATAACTTAATTTTATTTCTCACAAGCTGCGTGTAATATGGACTTATTCCAATATACAGCAAACAAATGAGGCTGCCTCGATTTCATGAGCTATTGAGTACATATCTTAGTGGAGTCGTTATCCGATTAGACAGAGGCAGACGATCTGCAGACTCTATCAACGCGAGACTTGGGCGTTTTTATAATTAGCAACTAGCAAGAATTATTTAGCATCTACAATACACGTTCGATGCTAAAATGAATGCTCAAATTCATATGCGTGCAACGTCTCATCTAAGATGGCAAAGTCGTGCGTGGATTCTGAACGCGTGGCCTGTCACACTGTGCCAGTCCGGATCGCAGACCGTTTCTCGAGACACGATCAAGCTTAACTCGACCGTTTAAGCAAGGTTGAGAAGGCTTGCAGTCATGCTCAGGCGGGGTGAGACGAGAAGCTCCACGGGCTAGACGCTGGAGGTCGGGTGGATTCCGATGTTACGAGACACTCGTCTTTAGCGAATTTATCTTTAGCGACGGGGCTATGGACAGCGCATTTATCATGTGTACAACTTAGCGCGAATAGACAGCAACGAAACAAATTAATACGAGAAACACGGCACCGATTGCGTGGGGTTTCGGGTGTCCCTACGGACTGTTTTTTTAGACGACCCACTGGCCCGGCCGATCTGGAGAGCTGCATTTATGCAGTTGGCCCTGGGGGTATCAACAATAAGCAGCCAATCTGCTGGATCAGTTGCTTGTTTACGCTCTCTTTTGTGAATCTGCACCTCTCGGGGGGGATCACCCTGCTGGATCCAATGATCTACTTACCCCTATTCTTGGCCTTCCATAATACGAGGACGCTTTACTGGCATTGCATGCATAGTCACAGTGATCAAGGATCCTTGTCACCCAAAATGAGGGCCAGGCTCCTGTGCCCTACGGCAACTGTTGATCCTTCCTGAGAGGGTGAGGTGTGCTCACCCTCTCGGCACTAACCAGCGCGGTGTCTCAGGTTGCTGGGGGATCCGTTGCCTTAGCTCGGCGCCAACTGTCTCACCCGCGCCACATCTTTGCCATCGCCCAACCTGATTCTGTCCACAAAAATAAATCACTGAGAGCCAACCTTGGTTCAATTGCCTCCTAGGCAGTAAACCCCATGCTGTAATATTACTGAGCCGTGAATGGCCATACTGACGGGAGTGCGTATGCCTCCACGCGGTGCCAAGGCTACAGACAAGAAAAAAGTACAGAAGCAGGCATTGCTTGGACTCGACTGGCCGGGATCGCGGCCGGGATGGTGTTATGGCTGCATCGTCCAAGGCAACGCCACTAGGACGGGGTTCCCGTACTCCCATTACTCGGTACTAGGCACCCCAAACACTAGGGCTAAAGGGGCTCAATATCGCCTTCATGAAGGAGTCAAGGATAGCCCAGCTGCTTCGTGTATACACTCTTCGCCTTCCCCTGCAATTCCACCTTGTATCGGAATTCCCCACAAAGGCATAAAATTCCACCAGCGACGGAGAAGAGCCCGGGCTGATTGTCCCATCCGACGGGTCGATGTGGGCCCGCAATCCGTCAAAAGTAGCCAGAAATGGAGCAATTACAGTTTCTAGAGGCATCCAAAATACAGCGCCGGTACAGCAAACACGGGGCACCAGGCAATTGCCCCGAGGCCAAGAGAACAAAGACACTGAAATTGTTACGTATCTGCCGTACAGCCAGTGCAACACAGGACTAAAATAGCAAAAGACCTTACAGATCCCGTGGCGCACTAATGCAGCTGCGCTGATATGACTGGTCCACGGACCCCGGCAACTGTGTTTTTTTTCAGGTGTTCGTTGCTCTGAATATCGACTTTGGAGGCTCCATCCGAGCTTGCCTGTTTTTGGTGTATCAGGTGAAGGCGCAATTCGTCCGGAAACACAGTATAAATAAACCCTTGACCCTCCGGCGGACTGCTTTCTTCTTCCTTACCTCTACTCCTCCACACTCCACATCTACTTCTCGTCTCCCTCACCAACTCATCACCTCCAAACACCATCAACATGCGTTACTCCGTCCTCTTCGCTACTCTCTCGGCTTTCGCCCTCTCCTCTGGCGCCGTTGCCCAGGAGAGCTCTAGCG
Organism: Penicillium coffeae; assembly: GCA_035985395.1. Lineage (NCBI taxonomy): Eukaryota > Fungi > Ascomycota > Eurotiomycetes > Eurotiales > Aspergillaceae > Penicillium > Penicillium coffeae. Next base: position 2,018,326 of record CP142593.1, read on the forward strand.
CCGACGCCCAGGATGCCACCACTGTGCCCGTAAGCAAACAATAAACACATGGCTAACACAGATACCTAATACCCTTCAATAGAATCCTGCAGTCTCATTCCTCACTCAGACTAACTCTCTCGGTGTGCCTACTGGACAGCCCTCAGTGATCACCTCCCAGCCCGCTGTTGTTACCTCTCAGCCCGCTGTCGTCACTTCCCAGTCCGCGGCTGCTTCGATCCCCGCCGGTCTCACCTCCCCCGTCGTGACTCCCGTCACCAACAGCGGCAGCACCACTCTGGTCACTGGCACCCGCACTGGCACTGCCTCTGACTCTTCCTCTACCGGTTCCGACAGCACCTCTACTGAGACTGCTACCGACTCCTCTTCATCCTCCACTGCTTCTGACTCTGCCTCCAGCTCTGCTTCGGGCTCTGGCTCTGCTTCCCCTACCACCGGTGGCGCTGTCCCCATGGCTACTGCCGGTATGGGTGTCGTCGCTGGCGCTGCCCTCTTCGCTCTCCTGTAGAGTGGGTTACTCAGATGGCTGTGAGCCGCAATCAACCAAACTTCTTGCAAATATAATCTACTATGGAGCTTGTGATTGGCGGAGTCACTGGGATTGCAGATATCTCTAGTATGATGCTTGTCATCTACTAGATCTGCGGGACGAGGAACGTGAAAATGTGTGCAACTTGCTTCTCTTCTATCTTTACATGTTTGTTTGGGCGACTTTATGATCTGGCCTGGGGTTTAATTTTATTTCGTGCGCGAATAGCATATCTGGGCGCACCCCATTTCGAAGGTTTCTACCTGATAGCCCTTGAATATTACGATTAGCCTAATAATTGGTGAATACATACAATCCTTACGATATCTGCCCTTTCAAACGTAGCACATAGATGCATTTTAGTGCACCCTTGCCGCGCATCCTGTAGGAGAATATTCTGTACCCTAGCTTACTTTGGACCTCCATGGCCATAGGGATTGTCTTGGAAGTATTGGATTACCCTTGAACGTGGTCACCCTTCAAGCCAAGGAACAAGGGTTTCGGCTCCAGGGCTGAGCAAGGTAGGATCCAGATTCTTCTGAAGTTTCGGGACCCTCCTTTCTCTAGATAGCCTTGCGCATCGATGACTGAGACCTTGCTGTCTCAAAAGGGGGACGCCTGAAGAACAAATGAAGCACAAACATCTAAACCTGCTAACCCGATCGGGAAGTGTAATTGAAAACGCGAAAGACGCGAACACGCGGCGCGTCCACCAAATCAGGCTTAGCGTGTCCGTACTGCCTCGACAACGAGAACAACAACAAATCGAGATCCGCTCTGGTCGATTGCTGCTCCGACAACCACCCCCACACCATGGTAAGTGCGGAGTTTGAAGGCCACGATGCGTCCGTGAACAGCTTGCTGAATATTCCAATGCAGGTTTCGAATCTGCGCCGATTGGCGGCAGACCATGCCGCCTTGTACAGCTCCAAGCTGCCGCCATATTACCTGCTGCCGCATGATGACAGCCATGGTGCCGACGACCTGTCGCAGCTGTCAGTCATGCTCACGGGTCCTCCAGGAACACCGTATTGTATGGGCATGTGGCGATTACATTTGAAAATCCCAGAGGACTATCCGGCTAGTCCGCCGAAGGCGACTTTCAGGACAAGAATTTGGCATCCCAATGTGGAGGAGCAGACTGGCGCAGTGTGCGTTGACACTCTCAAGCGGGACTGGGAGTCAAGATTGACACTTCGTGATGTACTCATCGTAAGTTGCCAATGAGATATCCAGGAAACTTCTTTGTCTTAAACTAACCATTGTTTGCTGTTTGCCGATCTAGACCATCTCATGTCTACTCATCAACCCCAACCCCGATTCAGCGCTCAACTCATCTGCTGGAAACCTCTTGAGGGAGGATTACGATGAGTTCGCTCACCAAGCTAAATTAATGACCTCGATTCACGCTCCTATCACCTCTGATTTGCAAAACGCTGCCAACGAAGCCAAACACCGAGGCGAAGACGTAATCGCCATTCCCAAACAAAGAGCCCCGGGATCGATTTCCCAACGGCCTCGCAAACAACAACGCACTGCACCTATCATTCGCAAACCAAGTCGTATTCCAACACCCTCTGGACATCTCCCTCAACTACCTCGCTCTCCCCCACCAATGCCACAACCCCAGCCCGCCATGCCAGAAGATGAAGATATCAGCATGAGCGATAGCGAAAATGACGACCCCGCAAGCGCAAGCAAAGAAAACAACCCCTCCCTCTCTCCATCTCCTGTGCACACAGCCCCTCCAACTCTCAGTCCCCGAAAGAACGCTTTCGGTAAAAGGCCACTCTCTGTCCTTTCAATTGCATACCCCGAAGACCCAGACACCGAAATGATGCTGGTCGACTCAGACTCAGAGGGTGAAGCCGATAGCCCCACGGCAGGAATAAACCACAATGCTGCCAATATCATCGCCAACGTACCTCCTCCCAACCCTTTCGCAAACCCTTTCTCTTCTCGGGTTCGTCCTCCTATCCCTCAGCATCGCAGCAAGACACCCCGACTCGCTCCACCTCGCCTCCGCGAGGATGTCCAGATCTACGAAGACGTACCAGACCGCACCCTGACAGACGTCTCAAAGCGCTTTGGTGGCGATGGCAAAGAGAACGGGCGCGCCTTGAAAGAGGTGCACGAGGTTAGCCCCAGCAAGCTGCATGCCGCTTCTGCAAATGTCATGCATGCGAGCCCCATGCAGGAAACCTCGGGGCCTCTGGCCGAGTCTCCCAAGAAGGCTACTTCAGGGAAACCCTCGAATAAAAAGATCATTGCCAATGCAAAGAAGGGGATGAAAGCGAAGCCTAGGGTTGGGCTGCGTCGGCTCTAGATCTCGCTATCCTCTAGGCAAACTATTTATGCTTGCTATTTTCGCTTTGAATCTGCATGACGGTGTCATTTACATTCGGCCATATATCTTTCTTTCTCGTTTGCTTTCGGTGCATCGCGTGCGGGACTTTGATGATGAATTTTGCGAAACCCAATACCCTGTCTAAGCAGTAGACTTTGGGTTTCTTTTGTGAGGGAGCTGTGCATGGGAAGGAAGGCACAGGAGGGGGTGGTGGACCTAAATATGCATTTTGATTTATTATTTCTTGCATATTTTCATAGCCGGTGTTTGAAAGTCATTCCTGGACATATACTCCAATTCTATACTCATCTATCGCTTGTTCAATGAGATAAACTCTGCATATGCTTCCTCTTCTACCGGAGCAAACTCGTAAGAATTTCAAGTGCTAATCTTTTACTTTGAACATCAAGCTCCAAGGTTCTCAAAGTTAGCATCGGAGGCAGGAATAAACTGCACAAATATTTGTATCAATTCGGATTGCTGCCTCGTAGGCCGCTGAAGCGAGGAACGGGTGGGTAACCATGAGCAATCGTGAGTAATATCTTCCTCTCAGTAACCAATACCATGGCAATCAAGCCTAAGAGCTGCTATGACCACATAGTGTGCTCATTTGAGCTGAATTTCATTAAATTCGATCAACTTTCTTAACAAATTTACTGGTCAAAATGGCCCACATAGTTGTTGTCAATAAGAGGTTCCTTTAAAAGGTACAATACAAACTGTTAAATGACAAAGTGTTTTACTGACAGTAATGTTAATGGCTATGCCTCATGAACGTATTCAGATCATTGAAGCCTACTGCTATTCCTATCCCTATCATTAGGGAGAGTCGAGCATCGCCAAACCCGATGAGTCAAAAAGTCATCTGAATCAGATTAGCTATACTGTCGTTTAATGAACAATGCATTCAGCATCCGGGCATAATATTTTTGATTGCTTGACCCTCAAGTATCCAAAGCAAACTTCATCGTGAACTCCTTAGGGAATACGACTGGTCTGAGTCTTTGGTCTTTCAAAGTCGGACGATGCGCTGCAATTCCCGCGCAGCTTGAAGGAAACTCCACTATTAAGTGTCAGAATCGGGAACTCTTCAAAAATGATCATGTCATGGCCGATCCTGTATGTTAGGTAGGGATCCACCTCTGGAATAGGGTTTTATGACCCATTGGATATATGGAAATCTCCACGACTGTGGCATACGGTCTGAACGATAGGGAAGGAAAAGAGAAAACAAAGGAAGATTATGGCTTCAGAGTAGAGCAATACAGCCCGAGATCTGTTTTATCTTTCCGTGTGGCGTTGGGGTCCGGGCCAGGTACTAGGTGTTGGTTGTGTGACGATTTGATGCTCCAGGATGTGGGGGCGAGGAAGAAATTGCGACATGACAGCTATAGGATCTATTTGAACTGAGCTGTGTGGATTATAGTGCCCCTCTAAGAAAACAAGTGGGGGCAACTAACTTGTGGACGACCGCAAGGTATCTGTGAGTTTGAAGTTGCTGTACAGAGAGAGTAGGCATACCTGAGCCCTCTGGAGTAGAGTTGTCGAGCATAGAGAGTGATCAAGTAATCATTTGAATGGACTTTAAAGAAGTGACAATACTATATCATATACTCATTCTTTCTTGGGTCAGGAAACACGATCGCATTCTTCACCATCAACAGTAATGGAATAGTATCACAGCTTTTCCATCCACGAAAGTCAGGGCCTGGAGCAGTCCATGTTAGTCAGTATAAATCCGTGAGTGAAACAAGCGTTCTTGAGACATAGAGCTTTGTCATTGCGTGACCTTCTTGTCATGTTATGAGTTAAGCAGCGTGTCAATCCATGATCTGAATGAGGAGCTAATGCCCTGTCACTGCAGCCCCGTGGCAGAAAGCCCGCCCCATTTCAACAAATCAGGATACTCTAACCGCCACGAGGATCCTACTCGGCTCACCGGAGGTTCAAAAGTCTAAAAGTTATACGAGTGATATCAGCGTTTCTTGGCGCTCTCGGCTTCTTGGCTGCCTAACAATCGGTGACGCTCGGCATGCCGAGAGTCCGAGTCGAACCTTCCGAGATTATCGCTCTAAATCGCCCCTGATCCTCCTGGGCTAGACTCGGCCCGATTTGTCAAGTCTGCAGAGCTGCATGGTTCATGATATTCCGGATATCGCCATGTCAGCCGAGGACAGAAGTACGGGTGCCCGGGAGTCTCGATACCCCGGGTCCTCATGGATTCAACCACATCCCATTGAATGAAGTATCTTTTAGGATAAAATAATCTTCTGAAAAAGTTTAAAATGATGTAATCACTTCATGTAGGAAAAACTTGGCATTCATAGCCCTCTTTTTGCTCTTAGAAAGCTCCATGACAGGAATTTGAGCATGCGTTGATCCTCGTGTGAATGTCTTCAGACTGGCCCACTTCCTTTCTTAGGCCCCCTATTTCTATTCAAGGTTCAAACCTTGGCTTTGGTGTTCAAAAGAAGTATTTAGACTAGCGTTCTGCAAGTAGCCCCCGAGATCCTCTTGCCAAGCCATGAGCCAAGATACCCACAATCCACTGATCAACGGCCCCCATGCAAGCAGGCCTCAATCATACTGGTTCGTCATTATCACATCCGTGTGGCTCTTATCTTCATGCCAAGTCCCAGTACACACAGATCATCTTGGATCAAGTCCTCGGTGTAGCAAGGTAGTAGTTTCTAGGCAACATCAGGCTTGACGCCAAGATGTGTTCCTTGGATACGGGAGCTAATACCTACCGAATCGATCCAAGACTCCATCTAGGCGAACACGCACAGCATAGCACGTGTTAAATCCGTATTTTCGGGCTCCTTAGGGCGCAGTCGATAGCCAAGAATTCATAAGCAATACGAGGCGAATCATTCTAGATGAAGCTGGGCACTCCAGTGATTAGTCTGGGTCCTGTCTTCAGATACTTAAAACCCCATTCCCGGATGCTGGTCATTGTTAAGCAGCTCAATCTGAATAATTTGCCTTTATTATAAATCTGGTGAGAGGCTCGCCAATATGAAGTCCATCATTTCCAGGCTAGGCCTTGTTGTTCTTGGCGCTACAGCTGTAGCTTCGTCATCAGATGTCCAGCCTCAATTGATTTCCGACCCTCATCAAGTGGCAGGAAAGCATTACAACTATGTCATTGCTGGCGGTGGTCTGACTGGTCTGACGGTAGCTGCAAAGCTATCCGAGAATCCCAATATCACAGTTCTTGTCATCGAAAGAGGCTTCTACGAATCAAACGTCGGCCCCATCATCGAAGACCCGAATAACTATGGCGACATTTTCAACTCCCGCGTCGACCAACAATATGCCACCATCGATTTGGCTATCAATAACCAGTCATATGCTATCAAATCTGGCAAGGGACTGGGCGGCTCAACACTCATCAACGGAGATTCATGGACACGACCCGACAAGGTGCAGATTGACTCGTGGGAGACGGTCTTTGGAATGAAGGGTTGGAATTGGGAAGGCTTGGTTGAATACATGGACGCATCTGAGCGTGCCCGTCCACCAACCGATGCCCAAATCGCCGCTGGACATGCCTTCAACTCCTCTTGCCATGGTTTCAACGGCACTGTCCACTCGGGTCCTCGTGACAATGGCCAGGACTGGTCTCCTGTCGTGCAAGCCCTTATTAGCTCTGCCTCGGAAATGGGCGTGGCTACTCAGCAGGACGTCGCTTGCGGTCATCCTCGTGGAGTCTCCATGATCTACAACAATCTTCAGGAGGATCAAACCCGTGCTGATGCGGCTCGCGAGTGGCTGCTCCCTAACTACAAGCGTGAAAACCTGCATGTTCTAACAGGCCAATTGGTCGGAAATGTCTTGTTTGATGACTCTGGATTGAAGGCTATCGGTGTCAACTTTGGAACCAACAAGGCTGTGAACTTTGACGTCTATGCCGACAATGAAGTCCTTCTGGCTGCTGGCTCAGCTATCTCGCCTCTCATCCTCGAATATTCCGGCATTGGTGTCAAATCTGTTCTCGACAAAGCCGGCGTTAAGCAGCGTCTTGAGTTGCCCGTCGGTCTGAACATGCAAGATCAAACTACAACTACTGTTCATTCTCGGGCCAAAGCTTCGGGCCAGGGCCAGGGGCAGGCTGTGTACTTCGCAAACTTCACAGAGACATTTGGTGATCAGACCCAGCGTGCCATCAACCTTCTCGACACCAAGCTTGAGCAATGGGCAGAGGAAACCGTTGCCCGAGGTGGATTCCACAACGTAACCGCCTTGATCACTCAATACGAGACCTACCGAGACTGGCTTCTGAATGAAGATGTTGCCTTCGTTGAGCTCTTCCTCGACACTGAAGGAAACATCAACTTTGACATTTGGGATTTGATCCCTTTCACTCGCGGCTCCACTCACATTCTGAGTAGCGATCCCTACATGCTCCTCTATGCCAACGACCCCCAGTTCTTCTTGAACGAGCTCGATCTATTGGGCCAGGCTGCCGCCACAAAACTCGCTCGCGATTTGTCCTCCACCGGAAAGATGCAGGAATACTACGACGGAGAAAATATTCCCGGAGATAACCTGGACCAGAACGCAGATCTTGATCAATGGAGCACCTATATCAAGCGCAACTTCCGCCCCAACTACCACGCCATCGGAACATGTTCAATGATGACGAGAGAGCTCGGAGGTGTCGTGGATGCCAGCGCTAAGGTATATGGAACTCAGGGCCTTCGTGTCATTGATGGCTCTATTCCTCCTACTCAAGTTTCTGCGCATGTCATGAATGTGTTCTACGGAATGGCACTAAAAATCTCCGATGCTATTCTGGCAGACTACGAGGCTTGAAAGGCTTGAAAGGTCATGGCTACCGGCATATCCAGATTAAACTGAGAGCCTGGTTTCTAGAAGCAATAGCCGATCTGAAATGGCTTTCTATCATGCCACCCTTTCAGGCTCATGCACAAAACTTTATTCCAAATTACAAGTCCAGTGCAATCCAGGCACTAGACTTTTTTTTTGGAATGGACACTACGTTCACTTTTCACTTCTCCTTCATAGATTTATAGAATTTTTCATTTGACACGAATACACACCCCTCAGAGTTCTTGACTACATATTGGTGTTTCAATCTTCCAGTATCTTGGTTGCGACCCACGGCAAAGGATGGTAGAGGCCACGGCGCCACCCGCCTTTAGCTTCCAATTTGCGGTGCATTACATTTCTCCCTTCATCCCACTTTGCAACAAAGATGAAAAGCTTACACTGTCTTCGATTCATCAATAAATTACGCGATTCCAAAGTGGAGAACAAGTCACTATGTAAATACCTGGATTAATGGAAACTTTCCGGAACTATCAAGCTGCAATCAATCTTTCTCTCTGAGACCCTCGCAAACCAAGCCGGTGTCAAACAGACCGTTGGGTTCAAGGGGCTCTAGACAGATAAAACTTTCTCCGGAAACTCAAGATGCTAGCATGAAAAACAAAACAACCGCTGCAACATGTAACAAAAATAGGTATCAGAGCTCCCCAGACGCAACGTAGAAATAATATTTGGTAAATGTTATCTCCATCCAGGGGGAAGGGGAGGAAGGGGATACCGGGAATATCCTGATAAGAATATGTTCGATCCGCATGTTGGGTGAGGATTATGTCCATATGTGGTGAAGGACGCAGACCGTGGGATATTTGCTTTCATACCCGAAGAATCTGCAGGATAAGCATGCAATAATATGTCCCAAGAAGTAGGAAATAACCGTCGCGAGATCCTTACAGAGCGTAAGGGTTCACGGACCGAACAGTGAGGCATCTAAGTCCTAGGGTTAGCCAAGTAATTAATGGGGTATTTGGATGAACTCACGGTGGGCTCTTGCTCAAGTCAGTCTTCAAAATGATAGGAACACGAGACATTTCAGTGACATCTTGAATGAAGTCCCCATCTTCTTCACGCAACTTGAAAAGCTTCAGGTACTTCTCCTTGTTGGTAAGCTTGCTCTCAGGAGCATCGCTGGTGCTCGAGGCAATCTTTGGATCAGATCGAGTGCGGTGAGGAGCCTGCTGGACATGACCGTTGCGGGTAGGCGACGGGGGCATGCTCTGGGTAGAACGGTCGTTCGAGTTCAGGGACACACCGGCAGCCTGCTCAGTCACCTCATCCACATCATCGTCATCGTCAAAGAGGGCATCGACATCATCGGCAGACATGGTACCAGTCTCGGTCTGCTTTCGCATGGCCTCGTCCTGCTCTCTAGCGCGCTCCTTGGCTGCTTCAGCCTCACGGGCTGCAGCTGCGGCCTGGGCCGCGCGAGAGTTAGCAGGCTTGGGACGCTCATCCTCGGGGATGTAAGCAGATGATGGCACACCCTTCTCCCAGTAAAGTTCAAGAACGCGGGTCTCCTTGCGGAACTCGGCCTTCTTGAGCGGCAGCTGGTCACAGTGCACACGCTTCTCGAAACCGTACTCGGGAATCAGCACATCGAAGGCGGATTCGTAAACGCTAAGGACAATTCCTTCGCTGATAAGGTCACCGCCAATCTCATGGCTCTTGCGATCCATGTTGCGGCAAGCCTCAATGTGAACGCTCTGCTCCTGAGCGTTGTGAGCCGAATCCTTCTTGTTGTTGCAAAGATCGGCAGTCTTATTCAGGGACTCCACATCATCCGTGAACTCAATAGCTCCCTCAGAAAGAATGGACTCGAGCTGACGGTGGACGACAATATCGGTGTAGCGTCGAGAAGGGTTTGTGAAGTGAGTGTATACAGGTACGTTGAAGGTGTAGTGCTGGCGAAGATCTTCGCCGGTACCAGGGCCAACAAAGTACTTGGCGCGCTGCATGGCCTTAGAAAGTAATGTTTCCATTCCCTGTTTAATGTTAGCTCCTATATCGTAGATTTTTAAACGAGATGATTTTACTCACTTTGCGGAGATCGACATCTTGCACCTTGCAGAGAGAGCTCTGCAAGCTGCCACTGCTGGAAGCATCGAGGCCGTATCCAAGACGGTTCATCCGGTCAACAAATTGAGTTAAACGGCGAGGGTTGGGAGAAGGCTGGCGGCGCAGGAAGGCCTTCTCGGGCATGGCGGCAGCGACCTTGCGGGCAACGAAGAAGTTGGCCTGGCGACTGATTTCTTCAACAAGCTCATGGGCTGGAGTAGAGTCAAAGATGTTGTACTCGACTGGGACATTCTCGTCATCGAGCTGCTGAATGATTCGCAAGGAAGGAACATCGGCCACACGGTTACCAAATCGTGCATCGCGGAACTTCTTCGCAATAGTCTTTCAAACATGTTAGTCAAATACAAGTGAGACAGGGGGGCAATGTATATTCTTACGTTCAGAAGCTGGATGTTCTCGACGGCAATGCCGGCATCGGTTTTATCCGACTTGCCAGTAATCACAGCGTTAACATCGTCATACCCAAGACGACCTGTGCTCTTGATGACACCCTTGCCAATCCAAACATCCTCGTCGACAGCCCCGGTCTCGGTGTTAGCCTTGAAGACCACACTAACAGTCAGGCGATCTTCTCCAGGAAGAAGGGAGCAAAGCTCAGTCGACACACGAGTTGGGAGCATGTTCATGATGCGATCAACCAAGTATACAGCGGTTCCTCGCTTCTTGGCTTCGCGATCGACAAGAGAGTTGCTCTTGACGAAGTGAGCGATGTCAGCAACGTGAACACCGACCTCAAGCTTTCCATCATCAAGTTTCTTAACGTGGAAGGCATCCTCCAAGGCCTGAGTGTCCTGGGGATCAATGGTGAAGGTGGTCTCCTCACGGAAATCCCGGCGCTGAGCGAGAGCGTCACCCTCATTGGCAACAGTCCAGTCCTCAAAGCCAATGCTCTTGATGACTGCGTCAGAGAACTCGTCAGAGCCAAAGTTGTTATCACGGAGAAGAGCGTCTGTTTCAACACGAAGATCGCCCATCTCACCAAGCTGCTCAACAAGAGTACCGAAGGGGTGCAGAGAAGTGATGGGCCATCGCTTGATGGAAGCAACGAAAATGCGGTTGGCATAATCTTGGTGCTTCTCAACAAAGTCGCGAGGGGCCTGCTCAGTCGGAATTGCGATCAAAGGCACACGCTTGTCGGTAGGTTTGAACCAGACAATCTTAGGCTTGTCCTGGTGCCGATCCTGATTGCGGCCATTATCGTTACGAGATTGACGCTCAGCCTCTTGCTTTTCCTTGGTGGCTTGGCTACTTGGGCGCAGGAGACCAAGGGTTCCAGAGAACATTTGACCAGCAATGCGTTCAATGACAGCAACAACATGTCCAGCGTACAGAGGCTTCTGCTCATCACTGATCTCATCCTCTTCGACCAAAAGCAAGCTTTGGCCCTCAACTTCGACATCGTCGTTCTTCTTCTGTGTAGGTCGCTGGCGGAGACTGCCACGGCGGCGAATGCTGCCATCGGGTCCAATTTCTTGCTTTTCATTGTTGGAATCAGAACGGCCCAGTTTGTCGTTGCCGGCATTGCTGCCAGAGCGAGCATCAGTGATGTCTTTGCGCTTCTTCTTCTCTTCCTTCTCCTTCTTCTGCGACCAGACTTCGTCAACATCGAGGAGTTCGATAGCGACAAAATCGCCCTCAAGAGCACGGTTGCGGTCCTTACTACCGCAAATGAAGATGTCAGCATCGAGGTCAGTGGTGGTGACGTAAGCATCGGATCTGTTCTTCTTGTTGACGCGCAGAACACCGGCCACCAACTGCCCATTGCTGATGAGGGCGGGTAGGTTGGCTTGAGGCAGATAAGGAGTGAAGAGGGTCTTGCGCTGCTGCTGTTGCTGCTGTTGCTGCTGCACAGTCAACTGTGGTGGGGCGTGCTGGCTAGCCTGAAGACCACCCAGAGATTGTCCATTTTGTTGCTGGAGTGCCTGCAGCTGCGCAATTTGCATGGGGTTGAGCTGTTGGTTACCCGCAAAAAGATTAGGCGGGGCCATCATGACCTGACCTTGAGGTAACTGGATGAGCTGAGGCTGGCCAGGGTACTGGAATTGGCCAATTGAGCCCATAGACTGGTTCATAGAGCCACGAGAGCGATGTCCAGGCTGGAAAGTGCTACCTTGCTGCTGCTGCTGTTGGCCAAATGGCTTCTGCTGGTCTTGGTTCTGGTTGTTTGGTTGGCGCCAGTTTCCATCAAAGTTTCGTGATCCAGAGCGAGCATGGCCTCCTGGCTGGCTGCCGCGACGCTGGTTATCGGCCTGGCTGGGTTCACCAGTTTGAGGGAATTGGAAACCACCAGCCCCGCGACCGGAGATAGATCCTCGGCTACCACCAATTGCCATCGATTGGCTTCGGCCATGACCACCAGCCCGAATGTTTCCAGCGCGTTGCATGCCAAGTCCCTGCGGAGCGGGAGAGGTGCTTGATGGCGGCTTGTCTTCTGAGCCAGCCTGGTTCTCTGAACCGCTACCGCCTGGAGCAGGAGCTGGGAACTGGAAACCAGAAGCAGTACGCTTCTGCTGCGCAAGTTCTGCGGCCTTCTTAGCTTCTGGCAGTGCAAGGGAATGGCGGCGCTGGTGGCCACCGCCAGGTGGACCACCACGTCCACGACCATGACCAGCGTTTTCAATCTTCTGGTTGTTGTTATTGCCCTGTTGATTGAAATCGGCGTAACCAGAGGCTCCAGACGAAGGTGCGGGAGGAGGCCCCATAGCCATGCCGGGAAGGGCGGATTGGTTGCGACGATGAGTATTGTGAGTTGGTGCATTCATAGGCATCCCCATTTGCTGCTGCTGTTGGGGTTGCTGAGGCTGTTGAGGGAACTGGAAGGCATTGTTGACATTGGGGGAACCACCTCCCATGCCACCGCCGGGAGAGAAAGCGTTGACCTGGCCTAGCTGCTGAGGCTGGAGCAAGCCCATGTTAACATATTGCTGATGTGTTGCTGCAATTTGCTGTTGCTGCTGCTGAAGCAGCTCGATTTGTTGTTGAATGGCCAGTTGTTCCACTAGAAGCGTGCGTGTTAGTGAGATCTGTCATTCCAGATGATATCAGATCAGGGGATGAGGGGTCATACTCATCAGAGGGGTAAGCTCAGAGGGACTTCTCCGATGAGCGATATGGAGCTTGCGCCCAGCAGGGCCTGGAACCCCGGACTGGTTGTTTTGATCCATGATCCCAGATGGAAGAAGGGTTTCACTGTCGAGTGTGATAAAATGCGGGACGGTGGAGTAGATCCAATGACAGGAGAGACTGGTGTTGCCTCCAAAGGCAATCGAACCGAGATATTCGGATCACAGACCGACCGCAAATGGATGTTTTGTATATGTGCGGACGATAGTGCAACACTGGGAACGCTGTGAACTATTCTGGAAGCGAAAGACAGGGTCAGCACCGATTGAAAGTTTAAGGGAGGCTTCGGCGGGTGGAAGAAAGTGAAGGAACCTCAGTGAAGAGGGGAAAGCTTGAATGAGATAATGCGACGGAAAGACGGTGGGAAAGAGAGGTGGGGAGAAGTTTGATCGCCGTTGGGACCTGGGAAGTCGCGATGCATTTGGCTCAGGCCTGTTGCGGGCGGAGCCAAACGAAGGGACTCGAGCACCCAAGCAACGGCGGTAGGAACGACCCGGTGCAAATTGAGACCAAGGCTGTTTGCTGGCCCCAGGCCCGAACCGGGGCGAGTGTAGGAAGATAGCTGTGAGTAGCCAACACCCTTACCTGCAAAAGAAACTAATGGCACGCCCCCGAGCCCTAGCATTCCAAAACGATGTCCGGTTGCACGTCCTCGAAGAGAATGACAGCAAGAAGGAAGGATAGTATCGACGACTCGCATCGACCGAGCTAGAAGGAACGATGGGGGAAGGAGAGAGAGATGGGAGATGGGAGTAGAAGGAAGAGGGGGGGGGGAAAGGAGAAGAAAGGTGATGATGGTGGACCATACAAAGCCGGGTGTGGGGAGAGACCACCGTACCAAACGTCATTCGTGTTTTACGGTGACTGTACGGCGCTCCCTACCGCCAGTGCTGCGGTTGCTCTCCTTTTTCGGCGGTTAATACCTGGTTCGAACAAGCCCCTTACACGCATCCCAAGACGGATTCTATGGATGATCTCCATGGCTCCCAGGCCACCTGCTCGTTGACACCTGTTGCATCGAAGGCGATAAGGCGCCGGTGAGAGCCATTGTATCGAGTACAAGCTGGAGTGACGCAGTGATCGTCCACCTCGAGTGGTCTGGGGGATCAAAGATCTACATTGCCTGCTCAATACTAACGAGTAACACTAGTCCTCGATAGAGGTATTGATTCAATCGAGTTGGATCATTTACCCTACGCCTAACACGTCATGTCGAACCCTGATTTGAATATTCTCTGGATTGCCTCAAAGGGAGCCATTGAAGACCTCCACATTCTGTAAACCTAGAAATAAGATCCTCTGTCGCTTAAAACTCCGTAATGCCCAGCTAGAACCCGGTCGTTTAAGCATAAATGGATGATGCTCATCATGATGCAAATGAACCACTCTTTCGTCCGTGACCGCGGGTCCTGCTGAGTCATCATGTAATTTATTTTCCTGCCGATAAACATCACGAGTTGGAGAGAAGGAAGATCTACGGGGATGTTCAAGGCAGAAGACTAGGCGCAGACTTGAGGTGAGTGAATTCCACTACTGCGAAAGTAGGCACAGCTTCCTACTTTGCTGTAGACGCTACAATCCCCCGCATGATTGCGATAGGACTAATGTTTCTTTGGCGCAACAGCTTCACATTCCTTTCTCTACTCAATCATCCATTGCTCCCCCACGACTCAGGGATTCGTACCTGTCAGAGCTCGCTAGATTAAAGTGACACTAGCGAAGATCGTAAGCACGATCTGCCGCGTGTCGGTGTCAATCTTTTAAACTAGTCGGGGAGTCCGTTTTGCCCTCCCTGCACCCAACTACCCAACCTCACAATTCCACGACTGAACGGTCGCAAAAGGATGGCCCTGTCGCTCATTTGACTTCCGAACACTGCCAACTCGATTCGCCTCTTCCATATCATTAAGAACGCAATCTTTCTCGGCCCCTCGTCCGCCCTTTGTTCCCGCCATTGCTCGTCTCATTCGTCACGATCCTTCCACCTTCTTCTCCCAACCCTCGCCCTGCTAAGCCTCCCTTCGCTCCACCATGGGCGGCGGACCTCAATTCAAGTCCCCACGGGGCGGAGGCAAGGTCCACGTTCCCCCGATGGACAGTCCTTCGAAGCAGCTCATGTTCGATCTTGTACGCGACCTCGAGCAGGTTCGGCTCTTCAACGTCGAGCTCAAAGAAGTTCAAGCATACGAGCGCAAATCCTTCTACGAAAACCTAGATGAGATCGATCGCAAGAAAGAGGCCGTTCACACTGCTGCCCTCGATGAAGTTGAGGCTTTCCACAACAATCTCCGCGAGGAGGCCGAGGAAACGCTAAGAGAACACAATCGCGCGGAGGAAGCGGAACGACGGAGAAAGGAGGAAGAGGCACGCAGAGAAAAGGAGCGCATTGAGCGAGAGAAGGCCGAGAAACTTCGTCGAGAGCAAGAAGAAGCTGCTCGTGTCGAGGCTGAGCGCAAGGCTAAAGAGGCGGCGAAAAAGAAGGCAGAAGAGGACGCAGAGCGCGCGCGGCAGGCTGCGCAAGCTGAAAAGGAACGACTGGCTCGTGAACAAAAGGAGAAAGAAGATAATGAGAAGCGGAAGCAGGAGGAGCAGGCCAAGGAGGACGCAAAGCAGGCGCAACTTGTTGCTGACCAGAAAGCACAAAATCAAGCTCAGCAAAAGATTGGCGGTAATCACCTCACGCCTGCGGAAATTGATCTGCAGAAACGATATGTTGAAATCCATAAGACTTTGAAAGAGCTAAGGCAGTGGCTCAAGGACACTGGCAAGACTCAACCTACAGTCAAAGCCGCAATGGGTGATATGCGCCGTGCCATCAAGAAGAGCATTGGACAACTCCGAGATGGCAAGGGTACCAACAAAGCACAAGTAAGTTAAGGCACCTCCAATTTCAAAAAGGACTTTACTAATGCACTATCTTACAGACAGCGCAAGTTCGTGCAGAGCTCCAAAAAGCTCCCACAATTGCTGGGCCCACCGTCGACATCCGCAAATTCATTGCATCTCCTCCCGACGAAATCGCCCAAGCCGAACAGAATGTTCCAGCTTTGATGATCTATGGTCTCAATATTTTTGCCAAGTCTCTTATCTCTGCTCTACTTACAGAGGCGTCTATCAAACCTGAACACGCAGAACCCGTTGGAATTCTGGCTGCTCAAATATTCTCCGCAGAAGAATTTATGTACAAAGGAATACATCTATCAGACATCCTTTGGGCGAAATACCGGGTCATTTGCCCGCCTCTTTGGGGATTCACAGGCAATGAAAAAACCGAGTCTGGCCGCCGCGCATTAGGCTGGTGGCATGAAGCAGAGGGCGGTCCATTCGTCAGCGAGCAAACACACTTGGATCGAATGACAGCCTTAGCCGCTGGGTACGCAGCATTGACTCTGCGAAATTTTGGGAAGACCCAGCGACGCAATCCTTTCCCTAATACAATGTTCTGGGTCACGATGCAGAAGTTACTTTCTCTCCCGCCAAGCGAGATCCAAGATACACATGTTACACTGTTGCAATCGCTTCTCCGAAATTCAGGGGAGCGTATTCTCGGTTTCTTCGGGCATTATGGCGTGGTCCTGCTTCGGAAAGCTATAGTTGATGTTCCTGCATCTCTTCCGAAAAAGACGATGCCTGTCAACCAACTCGCGCTTCTCAAGGAAATTTATATGAGGGAGCAGAACGTGCTCATTTGATTTGGCCTATTACCAGCCGAACAGGATGTTTGATTACTATCAGGAGTTAATAGGCGTGATACTATGACGACAGGGGCTCTTGGAAATTGGAGTGATGCCATCAACGATGAGGAAGTTGCGTTCTAGAAATTAGCAGCTGGGTGGCTATCTACTTTCAATACGAATAGCTATTTAACAAATTTCTTCCAAGACTTCATTAATTCGACTGCCTCTAAAGTAGTAAATAGATGACCACCTACTTAGGTCTAACCACCCGTGGACTGTGTCCATGATATACATCCCAGGTTCCTGCGACTGGCAACCCCATGCCCCGACTACAAACAGCGCCCAAGTGAAGATACCCAAGCATTTCCCGGGGTCACGACTTAGAGAACCAGAGAACAGTACGAAGATGATATATCTCGCATGTTTTCCCTAATTTGCGGTGTTAAGGCTACTTATGGCCCTACATCAACGTCTGTTCGTGAGCGGCAGATGGCGACTATTTAGGCCTAGTGTTCGACTCATCGTCAACGCCCCCACCCCTAACCTCGTGATGACCCGGGTAGCCTCGGGGAACCTTGAATATTTATATTGGCATTGGCTCGCTATTCTAGCTCTCATCTTTCACAATTGACCAGAAGTCGCACGAGTACCAATAATTGATCTGCAATATGCAAATTGCGCAGTCACTCCGCCTGGCTCGGTTAGGCGTGCCGATCCGATCCTCAAGATATGTTCCGCATAACATACGACTAGCATTCGTATCCTCTCTCTTGCAGCCAAGAATTGGGCTGCGACAGTCTCCATCGCTGGGCTTTTCGTCGTATTCGGCCCGCCTAGAGTTGAATAAACCGAATCAAAAGTCACAGAATGACACAAAGCCCGACACCGAGCATCAAGACATGCCGTCAGTCAGCTTGGAGTCACTTGGGATTGGAAAGAATATGAAAATGTTCTTATTTGGTGTTCTATGTATATTTGGAACCATCGAGACGTGGTTTTGGTGCAAGGCTATATATTTTTGGTGGAAGTCGAGACAGGATGAAGATGCTTAAGGCTGGTTTGAAGGTTTCGTTCATGGCCGAATTATGTATACTATGCAAGCAGCACTAGGCATCTCCTTTTTGCTTCTCGTTGCTTTTACCAATTGATACCCCACTCTTCAATTTCTCCTATTCTACCATGACTGTAAGCGATTAGGAGGCGTGAAGATCCCCGAGTATCCGTGCACTGTTTCTATTTGGGGTGGGAAGATCGGGTCTACGCAAGTCGAGACTTCCCCCTTTGGACGATTGAAATGCCCATAGGCCCAGGCCGACATAGGGGTTGAGTATCGGTGTGGCTGAGTCGAATTCATATGGAGCCTCGCAAACCTTGCTTTGGTCCGTACAGCGTACCCCGTGGCGTTGGCTGCTATATCCGGGGAACAAACAACGCGTTCATTCATGACGAGAGTAGCCATTGGGTAGCCTTTCGGCCGCCAGCATTGCGATTAACCTGCCTATATTGAAGGCGCTCTACATATTTTACAGATAACTCCACTTTTGAAAGATTTCCAAGGATTGTACGCGTTCTGGACAAAACGACCAGATGTCAGTGACATCACGACTGCGATTGTGGATTGGCCCACTCTTGGCACTAGCGGACAATTGCATGGTTGTAACTTGTGCGAGGGAAGCCAGTTGTAGAAGCTAGATGTCGTTGCAATTGAGTGATGGTATGCTCTCGAAGGTATGGAAAAGTGCCATCTGAGCGGGTGGATCTGAGGAATGTTTCACCCACGACAGACGGAGGATCCTCGATGGGCACGCTAGAGGAGTTCTTGGTAAGATTTGCCCCTTGAATTCAGGAACGGGGCCCCCGTCAGGCCACTCAGCGGGCACTGCGGGCACTGCGAGCCCCGCCGAGACCCTTTGCCCAGAGCCGCCAAACCCGATCGAGCTTGCAGTGTCCCCCCCCGGCTGCTTCTGTGGCTGTTGGGGCTTGTCGAGACCTCCAGGAGGTTGATCTTGTCTTCTCTGCCTGACGTCCTTCCTTTATTAGTCCCTCTCTCCCCAAACTCCACACTCCTTTAGACATTCTTTCCAGTTTCCTCTTTTCTTGCATAGGTCGGCCCTCTTTTGCACGACCTCATACACCATGCGTGTTTCTGCTATTCTCCCCTTTTTGCTGGCTGCTGCCCCAGCAGCCGTCTCTGCTCGCGGTACTCTGGGTTTCTCTCTCGGTGACAAGAACCCTGACGGAAAGTGCAAGACTACCAGCGACTATGAATCCGACTTCGACGATCTGAAGGACCTGTCCACCCTGGTCCGCACCTACTCCGGCACTGAGTGCAACACCCCCTCGCAAATCCTCCCGGCCGCGAAGAAGAAGGGCTTCAAGGTTGTCCTTGGTATTTGGTAAGAATGAGCTTCCTCGTCTGATAGATCGTGCTTCGATTCCCTCAGCTGTGCTACAGATATCGAGGGGAAAAAGTTCTATGAATAGATGGCTGACATGAGATTTCAAAACAAACAGGGTCGGCGCCCAGGACAAGAGCGACATGAGCACCAACGACCCATCCTTCGTCAAGGACTTCGCTGCTCTGAAGAAGGCCGTCCCCGGCAACGAGGACGTCGTCGAGGCCATCACCGTCGGTTCCGAGACCCTCTACCGTGGTGACCAGACCGGTCCTTCTCTCCACAAGTACATTGGCCTCGTCGCCAAGGAGTTCAAGGGCGTGACCGTTGGTACCGCCGACAGCTGGAACAAGTTCGCCGACGGCACTGCTGATGACCTGTTCACCACCGACACCGACGATGCCCCCATGGTTACCTACGTTCTCGCCAACGCTTTCGCCTACTGGCAGGGAACTGCCGCCGACAAGGCCTACCAGACCTACTTCGACGACATGAAGGGTGCCATGGCCCACATCCAGAAGATCGCTGGCAAGAACGCCGACAAGATCCGCATCATCACTGGTGAGACTGGCTGGCCCACCGACGGCGGTACCGACTACGAGGCTGCTCAGGCTGGCACCAAGAACGCCGAGCACTTCTGGAAGACCGGTATCTGTGGCATGCTCGCCTGGGGTGTTGACCTGTTCTACTTCGAGGCCTACGACGAGTCCTGGAAGCCCAACAGCATTGGTGACAACGGCAAGCCCCAGAGCGAGAAGCAGTGGGGTCTGCGCACTGCTGACCGCAAGCCCAAGTTCGACACCTCTTGCCCTAAATAAAAGGATCGCCGCTGTGAGGACGCTGAGTCCCTGGGTTGATTCGTTTTCTTCGACCTGTACTTGATTATATTTTGTTTATTTTGAGATATTGCATGTAGACGATGTATTTGCATCTGACACGAATGGAAATACGGATTTAATCAGGCGATTGCATCATGCCCCTTTTACTAAGTAGCATTTAGAGGGGCTCTGTTTTTGGGGCCCTGAGTGGTACATGCACGACCCTCTCCGGCCCCTGATTTATGCTGTCAGGTCGTGACTTTTGTGTGGTGGTAATTAGGGCACTGCCTTGTCAATAACTAACATACAGTAAACAGGATAAGCTGGCCTCAGTGGCCGATCACACACCATCTGCAGTGCCACGTCGATCGGGTTGATCGACTGCTCGATTCTGAGTCTTCAGGGTTATGCGAGTGGAGCCGAGGCCATTATGTCATGGGGAGTTTTCCACAGACTTGGGACGAGAATCGGGAGAACCACGGTTGCCACCATCTGTACCCCTGAATCCACTGCTCCACGAACCACAGAGTGCATGTTTACTACCCTAAAACGCGAAATTCTACAAGTACGAAGTGTCCGGTACTGCTGGTTACTGGTCCAGTGAGACTCAGCAAGGGATGTGCTACGGTGAGATCCAGACAACTCCAATCTGTAGAAGTAGATCCAGGTGGCGGTCAACCAACGCACGTCTCTGGGGTACCTGCGCGGAGAGGCAAGGGCAGTGGTAGCGGTAGTCGCAGGGAGCTGTTTGCTGTCTGCACGCGCTTGGCCGTGTACTCCGTATAACAAGCAGCACTATACAGCTACTCGTTAGTACATACGAGAAGGCTGGAAACACGCGGAACGCAAAGGCGCGACTCCATGTGCGCGCGACTCGGTAATTAAAGTCTTTAACGTGTCTTAGTGCCTAAGTTTCGGCCACAAATGCCCCCAAAACCACACGCTAAGTGGCCCCGGAATTCAAGCACAGGTACCGGGTACTTCTAGACTGGCACTAGAGCCCATACTAGAGCGCCCGCGGCCAGTAGTGCCTTCACGGCCCAGCAAAGTACTCGGTACGCTGAAGCCCCCCCGGTGACATAAGCCCTTTTTTCCACTCCCCTTTCCCCTAAAAGTAGTTTTTGTAGTTCTTCAGGTTCTCGACTCCGTGTTCTCCTCGAGATTGCTTCCGAAGAGAAGATAAAGCCCAAAGAAGGGATTCGCCTGTTCGTCCTTTCTTCCTTTCTTCGTTCGCCAATCACAGGCTGCTCTGCCAGGTGGTCTTGAATTCCCGTTGGATTTCCATGCGTCAACATTCTGGACGATAAGCGGAGCGGCAAGCAAGTGCTTGCTGCAGGAGTCGATACGGAAGGTGAGTGATCTTCACCCCATTTCTGTCCGTGGCCGGCGCGGTGTGTCTTGGATTGTCTTTGAGCAACATCCTGTCCGATGACGACTGCGCTCGTTCATAGTCAATGGGATCTCCGACACCGCGTCGCTCCCACGCGATGCTCCCTGCTTCAATCGCTACCCCAACCCCTCCAGCCCAGACTAATCCATGGCCCTCTCTTCTAGATCGAGACCCCTCTGCATCTTCCGCCCCTTTGGCGTCTACTCCACCGTTGCCTCCACGGGACACGCGCAACCTGCGTGACGAACCGCGTCTGGCTCCCTCTTTGCTCTTGTCCTCTCCCTCCCCCGGAGACTCGAGCAGTGAGGCCGGTTCTCCTTCTCAGCACCCCTCTCCGCGGAGTATTACCCTAGAGCCTCCGCCGCTGCCATTTCTCGCCTCTCGCCGAGTAGAAGAGGAATCTTTGGACTCGTCACCCGAAAATCGGAGAACTGAGAGCAGTGTCTACTATACCACTGCCTGGGGATCCCCATATGCAGCACCTAGCACTCGGCGCCTTTCATTATCGTTAAGCCAATACGCCGGCGTTGAACAAGGATCTGGTGCAAGCTCGCCCGAAAATCCTCCTGTGTTCCGAAGATCTAGCGTCGCTGTCAACGTCGAAGAACCTTCCGTGCAGCGAGACGAGAACTCTTCTCGGACTTTTACTGATTTTACTCGAGATTGGGTCAATCAATTTATTACGGGACAGCCAAGAACAGAACGCAGCAACTGGCTTAGCGACGATTCTGGAAGCGAAGCGCCTTCTTTTTTGACCGCGCAACAAAACCAGCTTGCGGACGACCTTTCAGACGATTGGCTTGGTCTGGACGATACTCGCGAAAGTGATCTTTTAAAAACACCGACTCTCTCCGATTTTGTTGGTCGAAGAGACGCTGCCCGCGCAAAGACAAAGAAGAGTTCGCATAAGCGCGCAGACACCTTGCGCCAAGAAGACTTTTGGGGGTTCGCATACGATAAAGAATCGCCTCAAAAGATGTCTGATATAAACGAGTCTCAGCCTCCGGCTGAGGTCACCTCACCGATAGAGAAGCCTTTGCCCCTCCCCCCTACAGACACAACCGAACCGTCTTCACCAGCCTTGGATAATTTAAAGAAAGAAGCCTCCGAGATAAACCGATCAGCCACACAGACACCTCAAAGACGGAAAAAGAAGCTGGCGTGGAAAGGAAAAGCTTGTATAATTGATCTTCCCATCGACGACAATCGGGGATCCGAAGCGGCTGGTGGACATCGTCTTCTGACCCCGAAGGATGTCGAAGAAAAGATGAAGAAATGGGAGGATGAGGGTTATGACATCCGAGGTTTCACAGTTGGCGAGCTAGACGACTCAGCAGGCCCGACTGAACTCGGTGGTCTGACTCGCCCATTGTACCCCGATCCAGCAGAGCTGTACGATGAGGGCAAGGGCCAAAAAGCCTTTATCCGTTTCCCGAATAGAGCAGTGTGGGATTCCTATGTCAATGATCTTCAAGAAGAAAAGCTTCGCGCTCTAGGTGTATTTGCTGGCGATGATGAACCTGGTCCTTCTGTTTCGCCGTCAAATGCTTCAATCAACCCATCTCAGCCACCTTTTGGTCTGGTAGGATCACCGCCAATCCCAACAGGGTCAGCTGCTGGCAACCATCTGGCCGCAGGCTACCCATTCTCTCCTCAATTTGGCCAGTCAACAGGCGCGGCCA
Organism: Penicillium coffeae; assembly: GCA_035985395.1. Lineage (NCBI taxonomy): Eukaryota > Fungi > Ascomycota > Eurotiomycetes > Eurotiales > Aspergillaceae > Penicillium > Penicillium coffeae. The sequence continues at coordinate 2,041,215 of CP142593.1, forward strand.
GCGGTGGCATCGGATCTCTGGCATCGCCCGCATCGCAATTCAGTGTGCAGACTCCATTCATGGGCATGGAGCAAAATATGGTGCCCGGTCTGCCATTCCACCAGTTCCAGCCGACTCCTCCTGCACAATCTATGACCCCACAGAGTTTGATCAACCTTCGCCAAGCGAATGGATCTACAGGGCCAGGAGGATTCCACAACTTCAACTCCATGCTTTCGCCTGTGTCGCCATTGCATGAACAGGGCTTCGCTGGGTTCAATGAGGGGTTCAATGAAGGCTTCGATGACAGATTCAATGACCAATTCAATAACAAGGATGTGTACGATGATCGATTCCCACACATGGGTCCTGAGGATGCCCCACCATTCCGTGCTCCTCAAACTCCTGTCAATGACCCAGATCAGATACACGCGAATGTTGAGATCGCTCACCCCACACCACGTGGACATGGACATAATTTGAGCGAGAGTCTCCAGAGAGGACTGGATCAGATGAATCACTCTGAGTACCGCCCTGATGATCAGCCTGAGCGTCGTCCCAGAGAGGATGACTTCAATATGCACCACGGTATGAATGGCAACATCCTTCAATCCCAATGGGCCATGCCTGAGCATGAGCATCATCAACCTCAGCACGATTCTCGTCAACCATCGCATTCTTTCTCTCAACACCCGCATCAATTCTACGGCGATCAATTTGCTCAAGATAATGGTCATGAGGGCTCTGATCTGGACACGAACCCAAGTCTCACTGGAACCCCTCAGACTCGTCCTATGGCCAACCAGCCATGGCACGAACCACATGCTAGTGGCGGTTCATATCATGGGCACAACTCGAAATTGTCTGTTTCGTCGCTTAATGTTGAAGCTAAGGAGTTCGACCCATCAGCTTCTTTCTCCTCTCAAGCAGCCCCCTTTGCTCCAAACGCGTTCCAATTTGGGGGAGTTTCTGGCTTTGGCTTCGACCCTGCACCCTTCGGCTCCTCTGGTTTCGTGAACCAACCTCCCCCGCCTGAACCTCAGCCCGAGGCGAAGCGCAGCGCATTCAAATTCTCCGCTGCCTCGTTCAATGTGGATGCGCCAGTATTTAACCCATCGGCTAGCATTAACTCGAATGTCAGTGCCGAGGCACCGTCCGCCAACCGCGCAAAGATCTTTGGTGACATCGATGTCTCAGAAATCTCTAAGCCCTCGAAGAAGTCCAAGGCTATTCCAATTGTTCGACCCGATGAAATCGAAGCAGACAAGGAGGTGGAAGAGGAAGCGAAGGAGGCAGAGGACAAGGTCGAAGAGGACGAGGCAGGCAGACCAGTTTTCACTGATCGTCACAAGCGTGCTCGACGTGTCAGAGGTCATGCGAATGAGCCAGAGATGCGCTACAGTATCTCCACTCACCCATTGGGTGAACTTGCCAATGCTCAAGCCTCTAGCAATCTGCAACCCGTGGCTGAGGGCAAAGAAAACTCTTTCCCCGATGACGGAAAGAACCTTGAGCGTCGCAGTAGCCCGGTGAGCGAGGCAGTCACTCTTTTCAACTATGAGAATGAAGTTGATGCCTCCAAGTCATCTGTCGAAGAGGAACAGTCTAAGGAGATCATTGAGGAGCCTGAGCAGGAGAACATACCTGTCAACGGAGAGTCTTCTAAACATGCTTCTCAGGACTCGAAGAGCAAAGAGTCTGTCTTGTCTCCTACGGCGAAGGCCTTTGAGTTCAAGCCCGCTGTCCCCGAATTCGTCCCAACTTCTGTCCAGCCATCAAGCTTTGCGGAGCCTGAGCCCGCGAAGGAGGAAGAGGCGCCCAAGCCAGCTGTATCTAAGCCAGCAGAGAAGAAGGGTGGCCTCATGGCCTCACGGTTTGCAACTGATAGCCCACCAAAGTCCAAGCCTCCATCACTTGCTGAAACAATCGGCACTGTTCCATTCAAGGCTCCTGAAATCGCTGAGGAGAGGCCTACTACCGAAGCTTTCCTCGATAAATGGCGGGAGTCTAGCGAGGAGCACACGGACCAGGCTGACATCGATGCTGTCATGGACCAACTGAACGACTCTGACGATGACCTTGGCATTGAAAGACAACAGACACCCCTCCCATCCCGGTTCATCACTGACTCTGTCGGTGGTCCCACCAAGGAGAAGCCATTCGGCGAAGCTGAAGGACGCAGTGAAGCTCCCAGCCCCAGCCCTGGCGGTGGCCCAAGGACACAAAGGCTCGACATCCCCAAGCTGGGCTCCGATGTGGACGGCCAGAGCAACGTCACCTTCTCTCCTCAGAAGTCTCTTATCTCTCGTCTTCAGTCGCCAGTCCGTCAACTCATCACTGAGAACGACCATGTCAGCGATTGGGATGATATGATCTCTTCTGGCGAAGATGAGAAGTTCTTCAACCGCAACCGCTTCTTCGATCGCCGCATCAATGATCTTGTTGGCACGGCCATTGATGACCGCCTTACTCCTATGGATCGTGCTCTGGCCGTCATTCAGCAATCCGTGGCTTCCATTGCCTCCGGAAGCGCCAGCCGACGCGCCTTGCGCAGCGGCTCCGCTGAGATGGAAGACAGTGATGCCGATGACGAGGATGATGGAGATGAGCAGGAGGGCTCTGTCAGAGCTCGTTCGCCTCCTCAAAAGCGTGACCGTAAGCTTGATATGATGAAGACTGTGTTCATGGAGGCTTTGGCTACCCATAGCCTTCCTCAACGCCCACAGCCCGGCAGCCAGAGCGAGATGAACTTGATCAAGGAGAACATTGCCCGCCTTGAAGCGACCATTAGCAAGAAGATTGTCAAGGATCCTGTCGCTGAGATCAAGCAGAGCATCGCGGATGCTCTCGAGGCGAACCAGGAGATGCAGGAGATGGCTAAGCAACAAGCTCGCGTTCGTGATGAAGAAATCAAGAAACTCAATGATCTGCTAGATGCACGCAGCAACGAGGTCCAGAAGCTTACCAGCGAAGCCAATGTGCGTGAGCAGCACGTCGAGGAATTGGGCGACCGGGTAGACGCCCTGCGCGAGACCTTGAACCACTCTGCCAAGCCTACCGACGAGACTGTCGACAACTCCGAGCTCCAGAAGGTCCTGGAAGAAAATCGTCGTCTTCACGAAGAAAACGATCATCTCAAGGACGAAAACGAGAATATCAACAAGGTCAAGCATGATCTGGCTACTCTCGCCGGCGAGAAGAACGACCTTGAGCAGAAGTTTGCTGAGCTGTCTGTCGTCAACATCGAGCTTGTGAATGCACAGAACGAGGATGGTCACATGGAGCGCAAGAACCAGCACCTTGTTAAGCAGATTGGTGATCTTCAGAACGAACGTGATGCGCACAGTGCTTCCAATGATCAACTCCGTGATGAGCTCGAGTCTACCAAGGATGCCAATGAATCTCTTCGTGCCAAGGCCGAGTCGCTGCGCATGCGCATGGAGGAAAGCCAGTCTCTTCGCGAGACTATCATTGGGCAAATGGACAAGCTCAAGCTTGATGTTACCACTCTCAGTGGTGATGTTGCCAAGAGCCAGGCGATTGCTAAAGAAAAGGAGCACGAGCTCAATGCTAACCTCACCTTTGAAAAGAGAGTCCGCAAATCTCTTGAAAAAGAACTGAGCGACTATGAGGCTAAGCACAAGGTTCTTGCGGAGACACAGGTTGAACTTCAGATGGTCAAGGCACAGAACCAAGATCTCTCTTTCAAGAACCACGAACTGCGTGACGAGGTTGTGGAAGGCAAGCGTGTCCGCGCTGCTGTTGAAGTTGACGTCCAGGCGGCCAATGGCCGACTGGTCGATCTTGAATCTCGCAATAATGATCTTCAGAAGCAGCTGAACGAGGCCAACCTGGCTGTTCAAGTCGAGGATGAACGCCGAAACCTCCTCTTGAGTGAGACTGAGACTGCTCAGAACACCATCGCCAGCCTTGAGAACTCTTTGCAGGGTCTCCGCGCGCACTACGAGGCTCAGATGGTCCAAGCCCGGGAATTGGGCAACAAGGAAGTCGAGGTTTACAAGAGAGAGGCCGAGCACTACAAGAGATGTGCCGAGGAGTCCGACGGCAAGCTGAAGATCGCAGAAGCTGCTGCCCGTGCCGCCGCCGAAGCTGCTCACTCAGCCAAGGCTAACCCCATCTCGTTCTCTGGCCACACCCCAGCACCAGCACACGCCAATGCACCTTCTTTGTCTTATAACCAGTCATCCAACGAGCCCGATAAGATTTCACCACAGGCTTTGCGAGAGTCTATCCTTGTTCTTCAAGACCAGCTCCAGCAGCGTGAAACTCGCATTGAAGAGCTTGAGCAGGAATTCTCCGCCGTCGACAAAGATGCTCCAAACAAGATCAAGGAGAAGGACAGCGAGATCAACTGGCTCCGCGAGCTGCTGGGCGTGCGAATTGATGATCTCCAGGATATCATCAAGACTCTGTCGCAGCCCTCGTTCAACAAGCATGCCGTTCGTGATGCTGCCATCCGTCTGAAGGCCAACCTGCAAATGCAACAGCAGGAGCGGGAGCGTGCCCTGTCTGGTGGTATGGGAGCTCTTCCTTCCATCGCTGACATTGCCGCCTCTCCACGGAATCTTCCTCTTGCTGCTGCCGCTGCCTGGGGAAACTGGCGAAAGGGCCGAGACAACGGCAACAATGCTTCGAACCCCTCTGACCAGACTCCCTCAAAATCAAGTAACGCAGGTAGTTTCTTGTCCGGCTTGTTGACACCACCAAGCTCCCACGTGCGCCCTAATGCTCTTCCCACCGGTGGTCCGGCGCGCTCATATGCTCAAAGCCGCCCTTTGAGAGGCCTCACCTCTACTCCTCGACGTGACTCTCTTCGCCAGGATGTATCTTCTGCGGAACCACCGCAGACTCCTCCTCTCCTCCGACGTTCCAGCTATGACCACGACGCTGAGCCTGGAAACTACGAGGAAGACAACTTCGCAAATGATGACATCGAGAGCACCGTTGGTGGTATGGTATCAGCCGCCCCTGGAGATATTGGAGACGAGCCTTTTGGACCTCAAATATCTACCCTTGCCGAAGAGCTGTCTGAAGAGTAAACCTCTTGTCACTAGCTCAACTCCAACTACAGATTGTCACCCCCAAAAATCATCCCTTCTTTCTCTGTACGCTTGATTTTGGCCTGTTCATCGCAGAATTTGTGCGACTTGTCCATTATCCGCCCCCCTACTTCTATTCCCATTTGAATTTTTCCAGCGCACCTGATACACCATGCACTCTACAACTACCTGACATTCTTTACCACTCTTCCGCACATACATATTTCCCCTCTTTTCTTTTACAGATTTGTGATTTGATTTTGATGCTTGGTCCTGTTTTCGGATTTGATACCACCCCGTTCTATCTTTTTGATCTACACTCTACCCCCTTGTACATTGTCTGCATAGTAACATATTGGAAGACCTACGGGATGATCCAAATACCCCCCTTTCATGTCACATCGTTTATCTACATATTAATATTCAACTCACTACTCTCACTTTCTTCCCATCACACCTGTCATACAATATTTCTTGTGGCCTTGTCTGGGCTGTGCGCTAGCTTGGCCTATGTTTACCTTCTGTAGCTTGTGTCTATACTACTGATTTTTTGGCATGATTTATCAATACGATTATATGAAGTACAAGATTATCCATAAGAAACCTTTATTTGCCATTGTTCAAGCCCAAGATATGGGCAGTCGAGGGGTATCTCTCAATAAACACGGGCATCTAGCAGACGCCACAATTCGACCTTCAACTTAAGATCGGACAAAAAACAATTCAAGAGATCCATTCATAGCCCTATTTTACGGGTCTTCAAGAAATTGTACTTAGAAAAACTCCAGATGGTACCTGCCGATTCCATGTGTGCCTTATTTGTATACGGGCCTCCTGTTTGTGCAGGTGGTCCGAGCGTCTCCACTTGACACCTTTCGCGTTGTCCGAGATCGATCCCCGTCAACTCGTCCATCACCCCCCAATTCGCCCTTAAAGGAGCTCGGCACACACGCAATGCGATTCTCTACATATGCCCTCCTGGTCACCGCACTAGGCTGGGCTTCGGCCGTGACCGCACACACCATCCAGCTCTCGTCCCACTCCCGCGAGTGTTTCCACGAAAGCCTGCACAAGGATGATCTCATGACAGTCACTTTCCAAGTGGGCGACCGGGAATTCGGAGGAAGTGGAAACCTTGAGATTGATTTCTGGGTATGTTTTGGAGGAGTCAAAGCGTCTGCTATCATGACAATCCGTGTGGGCAAAGGGCGCAGATATTCAGGGATGGCTTTGGACAATGGCGCCCTGCTGGATCACGGTCATTGAGGATAGCAGGGCAACTTGGTTGTGTTTTGAAATCGTCAAGGGCTAATAATCGAAATTCTCTAGGTCGAGGACCCCCTGAGAAACCGCCAGTACTACAAGCAAGCCATCTCGAACGAAGACTACTCGTTCACTGCGCCCCACGATGGCAAGTACACCTACTGCTTCAGCAACGAGGGCTGGACCTCCAACTCGAAGGAGGTGTCGTTCAACGTCCACGGAATCGTCTACGTGCCCGAGTCCGAAATGTCGCAGGATCCATTGGAGGCCGAAGGTATGGATTGAAGATGACACCCTTGTGCCAGCTGCCTTGCAACATCGCAGGGGGCTCTGGGACTGTGACTTGCGAAGAAGAATATACTGATCGTTCATTGATATAGTTCGCAAGCTTTCGGAGGCTGTCTCCCAGGTGCGGGATGAGCAAGGATACATTGTTGTGCGCGAGCGAGTGCACCGTAACACCGCCGAGAGCACCAATGGCCGTGTGAAGTGGTGGAGCATCTTCCAGTTGGCCGTTGTCATCGGAGAGGGTGTCTTCCAGGTTTGGTGGCTGAAGCGTTTCTTTGAGGTTTGTCACCTTGTCCTTTAATTAAGTGTGGTCGTACTAACTCGTTGTCGCATTTTAGGTCAAGCGAGTTGTCTAAAGCGTTGCCTCTTCTTCCTTCTACGATTCGATCTAAAAATAAAGAATATGACTTGAAATGTGATGCTGCAGATGGCGAATATGGATGCGCTGCTGGAGCGTCGTTACAATGCCTTTTACATATTTTCCGCTTATGGCGTCATGCAAACATGCCCTCGATAGTTTAATATATTTGTATCACAAGAGACAGGCCGGATGACCAGTGAATCCTGTAGCAACCATGCTTATGGAAGTACAAACCAAGCCCAAGGGGTGTTGAACACGAGCTGTCTGATTTGTGACAAACAGTTGTGATTCCTTTCGACAAGTTTTCTAAATAGGATAGAAATTAAGCCCTTAAGTTGGCTTCATATCAAGTCGGCTAAACTTGAAGGTCAAGATAGCCCCGGTGTATGCGACAAAGACCAAGATTTCTCTATACAACCCCGCACCACCTCTTCAATCTTGTATCGTCCATGCCACTGTCACCAGAGAACGAGAACACTAATCCTTGCATTCTGTCGACACCGGTCGAAGTTGAGATCAAAGACTCTCGATCAATATTTTCCGCGCATCTTCAGAGCAAAAAGAAACGACCGATATCCGTCGTGCTGCCCACTCATGGAAGATCTCCAACTCTGGCGAAATCGCAGCAACGACCTGAGCGCCGTCGATAGCAGCGATGCTCTCTTTCACATCTGCTGGCGCCGGCAGTCATGCTCAGATTGTCTTGAAGAAAACGCTCCCTGCAGCTGGTGCGCAATAGTACGTCTTACTTTCTCCTACAATAGGGTGTACCACTGGCCTCGAAGGGCTGAGCAAGGTCGCCAGCCCGTTTGCCGGGGCCTCGCATACCCTCCTTAAGCAAATCGCATTTTTTCAAAGCCCTACTTGCATGTCCTTTGTCTTGAACTCTCTGCGCCACTGCATTCTCCCGCCTCCCAAGTGTCTCTGATGCGCCTCCCCTTGCATTCCGTCCTTCGGAAGGGTGTCCCAGCCACATACCTCACCCGCACTGATCGTAGCACAGAAGGAGTTGTTTGCTGACCGCACGATTAGTCCTCCACATGCGTTCCAAACGAGGCACGAGTCCCCATCTTAGCTCCCTTAGGTTCGGCGGGGATTTGTCCCCTCGGGTCGAGGGAAAGGTGGGAACTGCGGGCAGTGCCGTTCGGATGCAATGTTAGCACATTGACTGTCTTGTCAATTGTTGTTACTGTATTCGGGATGATAGCGTCTGTTGGCCTGATGTATGTTTCCTTGGGAATTGTGCGTTTTATTCGTGGACGATATAAGTTTGCATGTTCTGAGAATGAAGAGTCGGATGACCCTTTCCCAGGGGAACAACGCTATGGACTACCTGGTTTCAAATGGGTGGCTTCACTCGGTAGCGTCATCCCAAAACGGAGACTGCAAAGGCGCCACCAAAATTTGGCGGGCGAAGCACAGTATAGCTCGGAGACGCAGCCGTTGCTTGAATGAGATTAGAGTTCAGCTTAGAGCCCGCAAGTTTGTGCTTAAGTCTCATGGGCTATTGACGAATTTGATGTACTCGAAACCAAATTGACCATGCTCCAGATAATTTGAATTTAAAGATAAAATCAAACCGCTTGGGGGAGTCATATTGCTGAGAGGATGATTGGAAAGCTACCACATCTATGCGTCTGCTTCAACGGAAGAAATCATCTCTTGGAGTACCTCACTAACTTGGTATACAACATCCTTGTTCCGTGGGATAACATGGCCACCTCCGTGATCGAAAAGATCAGCGGTATCTGAATTGCACATGTTGTATAGTGCCATTGCACCGTCCAGATATGGATCTGCGGCTCCCAAGACATGGCAGGTGGGAATATCAATTGCGTCGCAATCCTCGAAATCATCTGCGAGGATACATCCACCTGTGACTGGCTCTACCGGAGGCCATCCACTCAGAAAGATTGCACATTTGATTTTGGGTACTCTTCCCGACTCTTTTTGTCTTCTCTGCTCTTCGAGGATCAAGGTCGCAGCAATCTCGGCTCCCTCGGAGTAGCCTATGACTCCTTGGATATTATCCTCAGTGTCCAAGATTTTGATGAGATCTTCCATCACAGATGCAATACTAGAGAATGTTGGATTGCCCGCTCTTTCCCATGCACATTTGATACTGCCCTCGGGGGTTTCACGTTTGGGAAATCCGCGAAGGTTCGCATTCATCAAGTCTGGACGATCGACTCTTGCGAAGGAGAAATTCGGTGGCGGTCCAAAGAATCCTTGGACACTCTCAGGGAGATGCATAGGGACAGTCCCCTGAGTAAAGTGAAATTGAGCATCTCCGTGGGATTCAAGTGCCTCGCATAATGGACCTGGGCAATATTGTCAGCATGGCTGATGCCAGAAGAGTACGTGTACCTGCTCATGTACCCATCTGGGTTTGGAAGGTCTAGTATCATTCTACCAGTTAGTCTAAATAAAGGAGGTAGACAAGCATGAGTCAAGACCTGAACGTACCTTGGCGCTTGAAAAGCCTCCCGGCAGACAGAGAAACTTCATGATGGTATCCTCGTGCGGCTGGCTGCAGCAACTCTAAGAAGCATTGACAGAATGTTCTATAGAAATGTCCGAGATGCAGTTGAATCGTATATCTTGCGCATGGAAATCTTATCGATAAGACAGTGTTTGACAAGCCCCTTGCCAGGACTTGGGGAAGGGTGATTCGCCCCTGGGATGGAATGCACCACAGACCCTCACTTTAGCAAGGGCCTAAGGCGCAACAGTACGTCCATCACGGAGGACGAGGTCCTGTACAGTTGAACCTATATTCAGAAAGTTGATGCACGTAGTCTAAGGGGAAACTAGGACAATTTAGGGCGGATGCCTCTGGAGAAATGCGCACTAGTGAAGCATCGATCTACCCGCTCAAGTTGGCCATCGGGATGAAGGCATGGACCTCCACATAAAAGTTATCCCTACCCAATTGATCGATAACTCTCTGGTATGGAAGCCATTACGGCATAGGGATCTACGGTCACGACTGGGAGAACAAAGCAAGGGCGCCTTTTGACTAAATCGGTGCCCTTCTTCCCAGGGTTCTTCGCACGATCCATCACTATAGTCCTTTACGATCCTCGAGGGCCCATTTATGAACATATCTTGTCCTACAAAGAGGTTTTCTTGCTTGCCGATTCTGTCGCTCTCACACTCATTTCGATACTTGTCCCGACATTTCGGTTATTTCCTTTCTCAGTACATGATTCGATACTTTGGATAATTAGGTGTGATTCACAACACGCACAATGCGTCTTCAACCACCATCTGGGTCCGGTACACCTGTTCAGGAGAATGGAAACAATGAGAAGGAAAATGGAGTAAAGAATCCTCCAGAGCGACTTGCCATTGTCGGCATGGCCTGCCGAGTTCCAGGAGACGTTTCAACACCGGAAGATCTTTGGAATTTATGCGCAAGAGGCAAAAGTGCCTGGTCCGAAGTGCCAAAAAATCGATTCAACGCTGAAGCATTCTACCACCCGAACCCAGACCGACCAGGTGCCTTTAACCCTAAGGGAGCGCATTTCTTGAGCGAGGATGTCGGACTATTTGACGCGCCGTTCTTTAATATCACCCTCCAAGAAGCGCGCTCTCTCGACCCACAGCAGCGCATTTTGCTTGAGTGTACTTATGAAGCACTGGAGAACGCGGGTATATCTATGCAGTCGATTGCCGGTAGCAATGTTGGTGTTTTTGCAGGTGGCTCGTATCCGGACTATGACTTGAACAACAACTTGGACCTCGAATCTGTTCCGATGTATGCGGCGACTGGAATGGCAACTGCCTTACAATCGAATCGCATCTCATACTATTTCGATCTTCATGGCCCAAGTGTGACTATCGACACAGCTTGTTCATCAAGTCTGGCTGCATTGCATCTGGCGAGTCAGAGTCTTCGCAATGGAGAGTGCTCTATTGCAATTGTTGGAGGTTGCCATTTGAATCTTCTTCCAGAGCCATTCATTTCAATGACAAGGCAAAGGTAATTAATTTAAGACTAATTAATGATGCACATTACTGATCAATACGACAGACTTCTGGCTGACAGCGGCAAGTCATATGCATTCGACGAAAGAGCAACTGGATTCGGTCGTGGTGAAGGTGCTGGATGTATTATATTGAAATCTTTGAAGGATGCACAGGCCGCCGGAGACGCTATTCGATCCGTCGTCGTCAACAGCGGAGTTAATCAAGATGGCCGGACCAGAGGTATCTCGATGCCGAATAGTGAGGCACAGGAGAAATTGATGCGCGACGTATACAAGACCGCAGGCATCAATCCATCGCAAACCGGCTATGTGGAAGCACACGGAACTGGTACAAAGGTTGGAGATCCCCTGGAGGCGAAAGCATTGAAGGCCGTCTTTGGTGAAGGACGGACCGCAAAGCAACCACTCCTGGTTGGCTCTTTGAAGTCCAACATCGGTCACTTGGAAGGCTCAAGTGGTGTTGTTTCGGTGATTAAGACGGCCTTGATGCTGGAGCGAGGGTTTGTTCTGCCTAATTGCAATTTCTCCAAAGCAAATGAGGAAATTCCTTTGGACAAATGGAACATGAAGGTATGTTGATTTAATGCGGAAACTCGTCAAAATTCTAACGGATTACCTCAGGTACCGAAGAAATTGGTGCCTTGGCCTCGGGGTAAAACCTATGCTAGTGTGAACAACTTCGGGTTTGGCGGGACCAATGCCCACGTTGTTCTAGAGCGTGCTCCTACCAATGAACACGACGGCGAACATAATACGGAAGAGACAAAGCGTCGAGTGTATATTGTGTCTGGGTACGACAAGCGAGCGGCATCAGAAAGAACCAATGGTGTACTTAAGTACTTGCACCTTAACCCACCAGCCCTTCTGGACACAGTTACAGATGATATTGCATATACACTGGGCCAAAGGCGGAGCGCTCTGCCATGGCGCGTTGCTGTGACCGCATCTTTCTATCCCGAGCTCGTGGAGAACCTTTCACACTCCGAGCCTGTTCGTGCCTCCCGAGAGCCGACAGTCGGTTTTGTTTTCACAGGCCAAGGAGCACAATGGCATGGAATGGGCAAAGAGCTGCTGGACAGATATCCCATTTTTCAAAAGACTTTGGAGACTGTCGACGCCAGCTTGCAAACCCTGGGTGCTAAATTTTCCATCATTGGTATGAAGATCCTGAATGCCTGCCCAAATCAACACTAACCATGGTATTTAGACGAACTTCGGCTGGAGAACCCCGAAGCAAGCTCAATTTCGGCAGCGTACATGAGTCAACCCGCCTGCACGGCTGTTCAATTGGCCCTTGTGGATCTCTTATCATCTTGGGACATTCGGCCAAAGTCAGTGGTCGGCCATTCGAGTGGTGAAATTGCTGCTGCATATGCTGCTGGAATTTTGACACTCGATGAATGTGTGCGCATTGCCTATTCTCGGGGCGTTGCGGCAGACATCGTGGCGAAAGATGAAACAGTCCATGGTGCAATGTTAGCAGTCGGTGCAAATGCGGGTGAGATTCAGCAAATCTTGGATGCTATGCGAGGCAAAAGGGCAGTCATTGCATGCGTCAATAGTGACTCAAGCGTAACGCTGTCAGGGGACAAAGAAGTCATCGCTGACTTGGAGTCGGCTCTTGACAAGGAAGGCATCTTTACAAGAATGCTCCATGTCGATGTCGCTTACCACTCTCATCATATGCAACGGGTATCCAAGCAGTATCGCTCATTACTCGGAAAGATTGCTCCTCAAAATTCCGATATCCCCTTCCACTCCACCGTCCACGGAAAACTCGTTGACGGAAGTACCCTCGATGCGTCATATTGGGTTGAAAATCTGGTCTCTCGAGTTGAATATGTCAAAGGAGTTCGGAGTTTGCTTGAAAATGAACAATCCGGCGATCCTGTTGACACCTTGATCGAAGTTGGGCCTCATCCTGCTTTGCAAACCCCAACAAAAGACATTGTGCGACTGCACTCCCCCAAGCGGTCCATGACCTATGCACATACTTTGAAACGCAAGTTGGATAGTGTTGAAGCCCTACAGCAGCTTGCTTGTTCCATGTTCACCCAAGGAATGGCTCTTAATTTTGAAGCAATTAACTTCCCAAATTCGAGTCCCTCTTCAAGAAAGCCGGTCTTATTGAAGGATTTCCCCAAATACCCCTGGAACCACTCAGAGAGGTACTGGTTTAACTCTCGCCTGACAACCAATCTTTTCCATCGGCAATTCCCACGGAATGATCTCCTTGGATCGTTATGTATAGAGAACATGGAATACGAACCCCGGTGGAGAAACATCATCCGGGCCGATGACCACCCCTGGATAAAGCAGCACAGGGTTCACTCCAATAATGTTTACCCAATGACCGGATACCTGGCTATGGCCATGGAAGCAATTTCTCAGCAAGCACAACTGCACCATCTGACACCCGGCAAGATTGAGCTTCGTGATATCTCAATCAGCCGCGTCTTGACAATTCCCGATAATTCTGCAGTTGAGACCATGCTCACGCTTCGTCCCTCAAGGCCTGAAGCCCCCGGAAAGGCGATCCTCGGCTGGCACGAGTTCAAGGTATTCTCCTGGGCTGAAGGTCGTGGCTGGGATCAACACTGCAGTGGTTTTGTCATGGTTAACGAAACAAAAGACTCCAATCCCGTGGATGGTGATCGACGAAAGGCAGCAAATGCGGCCGAGTTGGACCAGATTGCTCGGGAAATGCGTGAGTCATGTACAAATCCTGTGCATAGTGAGACTCTCTACGAAAACATAAGTGCTGGTGGTGTTCAATATGGCCCTCTCTTCCAAGGGCTTTCAAACATCTCTGCAGACGTAGCAGAAGCCATGGCCATCCTCAAAGTCCCAGATACCAAGGCCAGTATGCCTCACGAACATGAAACTGATTTCATTATTCATCCAACAACATTCGACTTGTGCTGCCAGATGATGTGGGTACTCCAAGGATTTGGTCAGCCTGGACCGAAGCAGACCTATGTCCCATCCCATCTGAACAGTGTCTCAATCTCACTGGATCACAAGATCAATGCTGGCGATACAATGCAGCTCTTTGGTCGGCATACGCTAGATGAATCTGCCAGCGCAACTGCCAATAATCGAATAATCGCCACTGTCCCTGATGATGTTACTGATGTCATCCTCAATATCGAGGGAATGACTCTTACCCCAATTTCTAACGATATCAAAGGACACAAAGACACTGCCCCATATCCGATGTGTTACAAAATGCATTGGGAACCATGCTTTGAGTTCCTTTCGGAAGATCAATACAGAGAGATCCAACGGCCTTTGGTCGATGACGGAAAGGGAGGCGAAAGAACTCATCGTCTGGAAAATATGGCGTTGCATTGGCTGCAGAATATGCTTCAACTTGTTTCAGAGAGCGAAATTGCATCTTTCGAAGGCTACCACCAGAAATTCTATCGATGGGCTCAAGAGACGTGCAGGAATGCACCTGCGCAAAATGCAACTGCGGAGACTATCGCTCAGATTAGGGATGTGAACGGAGCAAGCAGGCTGAACTGCACTGTGGGTGAGCGTCTCCCCGATATTCTTCGCGGCAAAGAAGACGCCCTGACCCTCATGCTTGAGGATGACATGCTTGGCAAGTATTATGAAGATTTGGATGGCCTTCGAGAGTCATACGCGAATGCCTCTGTTTGTGTCGATAAGATGGCCCATCAAAATCCCAATCTCAACATTCTTGAGATTGGTGCTGGTACTGGAGGTGCTACGCTTCCCATTTTGCAAAGCCTCGGGGGACAAAAGCCCGGCTCAATTCCTCGGTTTGGTCACTACACGTACACAGATATCTCACCTGGATTTTTCGAAAAAGCAAAGACCAAGTTCGAGGACTGGGGCCATCTTATGACCTACCAGACCTTGGACGTTTCAACAAATCCCACTGACCAAGGATTTAAACTCGGATCTTACGACATGGTTGTTGCCTGCAATGTCCTTCACGCAACCCCGGAAATCAAACAGACAATGGCAAATATACGCTCGCTCTTGAAACCAGGCGGTAAAATCATGCTCATCGAAGAGACGACCTCGAAGGCCATCCACTTCCCATTCGCTCTACTTCCTGGATGGTGGTTGGCGAGTGAGAAGATTCGTCAGGACGGACCTTTACTGACAGCAGAAGGATGGTCTAATGTCATGAAAGATAATGACTTCTCTGGGGTTGATCTTTGTGTGGAAGACTATCCCAATAAATCTTACCACTCCGGCTGCGTGATCATGGGCACGGCTAATGCTCCTCAGACAGGGCCGACTAACCCGGGAGACATCGTCATCATCGATGACAATAACCTGGGAAGTTTGTCACTCTTGAGTCTTGAGTCCAAAATAAAGGACATTACTGGTGTCTCACCGATCACCGTCCCCGATCTTGAACAGGCCGACATCACAGACAAATGGTGCATCTTCCTTGGTGGGATGGATAAGACTATCCTTTCTCACCTAACGGACGAGAAATTCAAAGTCTTCCAAAATCTGGTCAAGGGCGCGAGAGGTCTGCTTTGGGCTGTGCGCCACTCAAAATTCGACAAAAAATCCCTTGGCTCGAATATGGCCATTGGACTCGCTCGAACTGTGCGTTCGGAGACAGGGCTGCAATTTGCAACTCTGGATCTTGGAGAAAAAGAAACAGTCCATGATTCCGAGGCGATCGAGCACATGATCAATGTCTTTGGGGGCGTGTTTTGCCACAAATCACAGCTTATGCAGGGTGACATGGAGTTCGTCGTTCGGAATGGAGTTGTTAGCGTGCCTCGTCTGTTGGACAATCCAGAACTCAACTTGAGTGTCCAACTTGAGACGGCAGACGCGCCTCCCCAAATGCAGCCCTTCAAGCAAAATGACCGTCCATTGCGACTGACAGCTGGTCAGGGCCTTGTCTTGGATGAACTCTACTTCACAGACGATGCGTCCCGCGATGACCCTCTTCCTGACGATCATATTGAGATTCGAGTTTGTTGCACAGGTCTCAACTTCCGTGATGTTCTTATGGCAATGGGCCAGTTGCGTGGAAATAGACTTGGCCAAGAATGCAGTGGCGTGGTTAGCAAAGTTGGCGCGGCTGTCAGCGACTTCTCCGTTGGAGATCGAGTCACGGCCATGTCGCCAGGGTGTCTCTCCACTTACACACGCTGCCATTCTTCTTGCGCCTGGGTCATTCCATACGACATGCCATGGCATGTCGCAGCATCGATTCCTGCTGTGTTCTGTACGGCGTATTATTCCCTGGTTGAACTGGGCAACCTGCAGAAAGGCGAAAGCGTTCTCATCCACGCTGCAGCGGGTGGTGTTGGCCAAGCGGCTATCATCGTCGCGCAGAGTATCGGTGCGAATATTTTCGCAACAGTCGGAAGCACCGAGAAGAAGAAGTTCCTGATCGACAATTACCAGCTCACAGAAGAGCAAATCTTCTTCAGTCGTGATACTTCCTTTGCCAAGGGGATCCGCAATGCCACTAATGGAGAAGGTGTCGATGTAGCATTGAATTCGCTCAGCGGCGACGCTCTTCAAGCGACGTTTGAATGCGTGGCTCATTTTGGTCGTTTTATTGAACTTGGAAAGAGAGACATCACACAGAACTCACGATTAGAGATGGCGCACTTTGACAAGAACATTTCATTTTCCTCAGTTGATCTGGGGATCGTGCGGGAGAAGCGCCCGAAGTTGACGAGAAGGTTGCTTCGGGAGGCGTTCCACATCTTTGTCAACTCAAAAGCTCATTCACGGTGGCCAATCACTTCCTTGCCGGTTTCAGAAGTTGAAAAGGGATTCCGTGCTCTGCAAGGTGGACAAGTCATTGGCAAGATGGTCGTGGAGATGACCGACGATGCACAGGTCAAGGTAAGACTTGTCTATGGAAGATTGGAAAAAAATGCAGTTTAACTAACAGTAACTAGGTGCATCCGGCTCGAAAAGAAGAACAGCTCCTTCATTCCGACGGGACATATGTTGTCGTTGGCGGCACAAGCGGCATTGGCCTTGACATCGCCAGCTGGATGCCTTCAAAGGGCGCTCGAAATATTGTCCTTGTTTCCAGAAGCGGAGCTTCAACTGAATCGGCCCAGAAAACTATAGCTGACTTGCAGAGCAATGGAGTCACTGTTGAAGTGTGCCGATGCGATGTTTCTAGTGAACAAAGCGTGGCAGATAACTTGACTTCGTTATTGAGTCAGATGCCATCTGTTCGTGGTGTTGTTTATGGCGCCATGGTTCTCCGAGTGAGTAGAAGATAACCATCGCTTCATGCAAACCATGTACTAACAAATTGACAAGGACACACTCTTTGAGAAGCTCACCTTTGAAGACTACCAGACTGTCATGAAGCCAAGAGTCAATGGAATTTGGAACTTGCAGCATGCTCTGGGTCAAAACAACGATCTCTCCGCTCTCGACTTCTTCGTAACGTTATCATCTGCTGCCAGCTTTGTCGGAAACCTCGGCCAGTCGCCATACGCAGCAAGTGGAACGTTTATGGCTGCCCTAGCCACCTACCGCGGAGTCTCAAGCATACCATGCACAACAATTGACCTCCCGATTGTACGTGGTGTAGGATACCTTTCTGATGATTCGAAGCGCGCCCAAATCGAGTCTTCTCTTGGTACCGAGTCTGTCGATGCGACCGACATCCGTGGCCTTGTCGCCGCAGCAATCCGAAAAGAAATGCTAGAGACTTGTGAAGGTCATTGCGTTGTCGGCTTCGATGGAGTCAAAACAACTCCAATCAGCGAACAGCCTTTCTGGGTCAATGACACAAAATTGTCCCACCTCCTTCGCATCTCTACGTTAGCAGGCGATGGCGAACTTGATGACCCCGTGACAGCCAGTGAAGTCACTTCTCCTGCAACAGCGATCCGACAGTCTCCAGATTCACAAACTGCTGAAACAGTTATTGTGTCGGCATTGGGGCAGAAGATCTCAAGCATCCTGATGCGATCTGAAGAAGACTTGGATCCGACTGCACCTATTTCTGTCTATGGACTGGACTCTCTGGTAGCTATCGAGATCAGGAACTGGATTACACGAGAGTTGGAGGCAAACCTGCAGATTCTAGAGATTCTTGCAAGCGATTCTATGATTTCTCTGGCGGGGCATATCCTGAAGAAATCCGGCCTTATGACCCCGGAATTGAAAACAAAGTGGGGACTTGACACACCCGAAGGGCAAATTGCCCAGGGATAGAAATGACGGGCGGCGTTTTAGTTGTTTATTTCGTTTTGAATAGCATATATTGCTTTTGGTTTTGTAACTTCTTTCTAGCACAGATAATATGCTTTAATACGTGAGACACCATAGCAAGATTCTTCTTTGTAGGCACTCTACCACCACTTCGAGGTGCTGGCCCTAGTACTGATTGTTGCATATGAGAAACTAAATTTGAAGATGCAAGCCACTCGGCCCCTTCTCGTTTGACCCCACTCTCGAAGTCATTGATGCCCAGTATTCATCTAATTTACTAGGGATGTATAGTAAGCAGCTATCACAAATTTCAGAGCACATGATATACTCACAGAAAAGCAATAATGAGGTCTTATCAGTCGTGCTATAATCAGGAGCGACGAGAAGGAGCGGTACGCTGAGTGCAGTCGAAGGGTTCGTCAACGAACCAGGTCTTATGCTGCCCGTCATAGACAATTGGGTAGGATGTATCAGAGCTGCAGAGCTTGTCAATCTGGGACTGATGACCAGCACTAATTGTAAACCAATATTTGTTCGTGGTAGCGCTAATCTGCTCGCACTTGTAAAAGAACCCAGAGACACCGTCACCCAGAACATCGCTGCGGAAATCAGTAGCTAGCTTCCGATTGAGATTGATGTTCTCGCAGTCCTCCTTGAGGCCTCTGGTACTGGTGACATTGGCTTGTTTGGTGGTGAAAGCCTTAGCATTGTGGGTTCCGTTCGCAGACCAAGTGAACATGGGCAGCGCCAACGCCTCGGCAACGCTGTCAAGCAGGAGACTGTTTGGGACATGCAATGCAGAACCAGTGCTTGCGGCTAGCAAGCCGAGGACAATTCCACGCACTGAAACCATGACTTTTTTATGACGAATATGAAGGATGGCAATTGGAGTGGGAAGGAGACATCTCACGGTTACAAGCTCCGGCTTTTATGGGGTCCCCAGATCCCCCAGACGGCGATCTCCACCTCCTGGAGCTTCGTCGACTTGCCCAAAAGAGTCTAGAGAGTCGTGGTTATGATGATGTAACACGCGGGCGGACCTGAACCAAATCCTTTGGCTTCTGGAAAGGGTTGTGATACGCGCGGTTAGACGCCCTCAAAAGGGACATCTCGTCTCAGCCGTTGCACCCCTCTTCATTTTTATTCTCAGGCTATTTGCATTGCAAATACTCACTCACTATGATCAGGACACTGCCACAATGGCGACTTGGGGTGTAGGCATAGGGGCTGTGCTTGAAGAAAGGAATTCGAGCATTTCCGATCCGGGGTTAAAACAGCAAGTCTCACGATGTATTGAAATCTACCTAACCTTCTGCTGATGCTCGCATATAGTTTTTGGGCCACTAATTTGCTACTGGAAAATATTCCGCTGAGAAGCTCCGACCATTGTCTAAACCTTCCAAAAGCATGTCCATCATGCCCCCCTCGAGCAAACTCTCATAAATCATGCTGACCCAGTTTCCAATGGTCTTCTTGTTACCACCCGTGATACCTTCCTTCGCATTGTACAGCGGATCATCTTGAATGCCGCAATGCAGAGGGATGTTAAGCTTTCCGCGAATCCACGAGTAAATTTGTGCCGACCCATCGCCCAATTGTGCAGCAACCTCCGTAGAGGAGATGGTGGGACTTGGGTAGAACATCTGCTTTGCTGTTGCAGAAAGCGCCTCATCAAATCTTTGCTTGAATGTGAGCAATGCATCACCAGAGAAAGCTTGTTTATTTGAAGCCATGAATTCCGCGACCGGCAGAACCACAGCTTGAACCACTTGTGGGATCCGATCTTTCCAGGTGTTGGAATTCCAGTGATACCAAGTGGACCTAATTATTGGGAACACTGAAGCAGTGAGGTCCTCGATCTGTGAGCTACTCAAACCGAGGCCATGCATGATGCCGCTAGAAGTTGAGTCCGTCAACTGCTGACGGAACGCAGCGAGGAATCGTGCATGGTTTGCTCGGATATCAATAGCCTGGCTAGACACATACATATGGCAGGCGCTCATGTGCGCAACAAGATCCACTGCCTCCATCGTACGGCGGGCAGAGATCAAGGCCAGCGAGTTGATCCCTTGGTTATGCATCTCTGCCGACATGACGTGGGAAGAGACCGGATGCGCCAAGGCTGCTAATTCAGACATATAAGCCGACATGTTGACGTCGATTCCTTTCATTGTGTAGTTCTCAAGATCACTGGCATTGAGATTGGCCTCCAGTCCATTGTTTGTGGTTGGAGCAATCATTTCCGTGACTTGGGACCAGAGCATTCGCCCAATCATCTGGAGTGCCAGACGAGTCTTATCCATGGCGGAGGTCACAACAACTGCTTGGAAATTTCCCCCGGAATACACATCCCCGCCGGAAGCACCCTCTCGCGGGGTGCTATTGATGAGGGGATTGTCGGATGTGGAGTTTAACTCAACCTCAAGCTGATGCTGTGCCAGGAGCAAGTCCTCCAAATACGGACCAATCCATTGCGGAGAAGTCCGCGTCGAATACCGGTCCTGCCACAGGCCTTCGCCGGTTCTTTTCCGGGAATCCAGCCCGTCGATGAAGCTTGAGCCTTTGAGAAAGCGTCGGATATTGCTCGCGGCTTCAATTTGCCCCGTGTGAGGCCGGATCTCATGGATGAAGGGATGGCTCCACTCGACATTTCCTCCTAGGCATTCGGCTGCAAATGCCGTGAGCATCTGAGAGAGAATGGAAAGTCTTTGCGCATCGTAAAGTACCAGGCTAGCCACTGCCACTGATGGCGCGGTGCCATTGATCAGGCCAAGGGCCTCCTTGGGACCAAGACCTGATGGCGAAAGTCCACTGGCCTTCAGTGCTTCTGAAGAAGGCAAGACACGCGCGCTCTTCCCTTTTCCTACTTGCACAAAAACGTCGGGATTTCCGGCGACTGCTCCGGCGATGTATGACATGGGCATCAAATCCCCAGAGGCGGAGATAGTTCCTCTCAGAGGCACCATGGGAGTGATGTCATGGTTTAGCATATCGACCAGGTGCTGCAATACATCAATTCGAACAGCGCTGTGTCCTCTGAGGTTTTGGTTGGCTCGGGCTACAATTGCGCCACGAACCCAGGATGGAGGCATAACATGAGACGGTTCTCGCTCAGAGTTGTTGGCGGGGTCTTTGTCTGTAGATGTTATGATCGCACTTTGTGTGTGCTGGAGGAGATGAATCTGCAGATCGAGAACGCTGTTCGTACGAGTGTCGGCACTGCCACCGAAGCCAGTGTTGACTCCATAGACAACATACTCATTTGAGAGATATTCGGCGAGTGTCTTAACACTGAGATCGAGCTGCTTGGCAAGCTCCTCGTCCTTGCTGATAGTGGGCTTCACTTCGTGGCGGGCAACAGCAACGATAGAAGCAATGTCTAGATTATTTCCATCTAGGACAATCGATTTCTTGTGATGTTTCAATTCCTGAAGATGTCTCCAGATGCGCAGTGTTGCGCCTGCATGCGGTGATTGTTTGGATCCAGTCATGTTGAAAGGAAAGTCTCACTAATTGCAGAAGGACAAAGACAGAACTGAATGTTTAAATGAGTTCAAGCTGTTGAGTTGTCATCAAGGGATCGAAACGGATTCCGAAGCGGGCGAGCCGTTCCGTTTGTAGTGCTTTGATGAGTCGTTGTTCCTAGCCACTCGTAAACAGGGCTGTACCTCTTTCGAAGACGCCTAAAGACTGGGTCTAGACCTTCCACGCGCGGGGAGATGGGGAACTCAAGGCTGGGAACTGAGAGGCTGGGAATGTCGGGATGCCGGACTTGAGGGTTTGGGGAAGAAAAGAGGCAAACTCAAGGAGGTGGCTACTGAGGATCCCTCGGCCTTTCCACGCAAAAGTTCGATGTGTACATGCACACTCCATCAGTGACGACTTATCTGCCCCACTACTGACTGGCCCCCAATTGTTGGCCCACACATTTCTTTTCCCTGTGACGATCCCTGACTGTCTTTTGTTGTTCAGGGTTTGGGCCGATGAAAGCCGTGAGGACAGATCCCGCCCCGAGATCGTCCATGCGTCTCGATCTCTACCGCGGTCTGGAATAGACAATGGTCTCGACGGTGACAGTACCAGTTGACAGCATGTGTGCGCTGGACAAACCGGCAGCAATCACCTTGTCATTGCCGCCCCTGTAGGCAACGGAATTCTCACCGCAATTCCTGGGTCGCAGGCGTTTGTGGCGGGAAGCTCTGGCCCGATGGTAAACAACGAGAGAAAGTTTCGTACATGGGAGAGGATGCGTACCTCTACAGAGTCCTGCGTAGGAAGTCTTCTGATTACGTCGAGAGGGTCTTGAGATCTTGAATTCCCACGATCTAGAGTCCACCTACGTGGACCCCTTCGATCGCTGTGCGGATCCTTCTAATCCCTATTGGGTCTAGTATGGGAATCCCTACACAAAAAGGCCTGCATGCCAGGGCAGCAAGATTGCCCTCGAAGAGTTGATATTCCAAGATGATATTTTGACCTCTCACTAAGATTGCTGCTGCTCCAGATGAGACTGGGAAAATGCACACAAAACAGATGCGGGCAAGGGGGGTCCGAGTAGCGATCGAACAGATCCACGCAGGTGGGCTCCAGTTACGATAAGCAAACAAGGCATGTCCTTGCTTGGCACTCCACTGTTCCGAGATCTAGCCAGCTAATAGCTACAGTCAGATCTGAATTTATGTGTCGAATCGCATGTCGTGCAGATGCATTCGACCTGTCTCAAATCACATGAGCGAAATTCTGATTGGGAGTGAATCCCATGAAAGAACGAAAAATCAATTATACGATGGGACCTGCTGTGTTGCATACCTACGGCAACCATCGTAACGCAAATTCTCTTCGTGGATTCCAAAGGCGCAGCTTTGAGTCATCATTCGAGAAGTTATTACAGTCTTCTGCCATATTTATACTCTTGTCTATTCCTCTTGCCTGTCAATAACTGCAAGCTCACGTTCCGCTTTTGTTGCGAACTTTGGAAGGTACTCAAAAATAGCGGGCATTGTCGCTGCGAGCACAACGCCCAACCCCATAAAAGCTGAAACGGTGGCGAAGCCCAGGTGATAATCAGGAGAAGTCGTGCTAGGCCACAGATAGCTTCCAAATATTGACGATATACTTCCAAAGCAGTTTACCATTCCGATAATGACAGCACGTTTCTCGGAAGGCAGAGCCATGACTTCAGATGCCCACGTCAGGATGAGGGGAAGAACTGTATAAACACCCGAGACATAGAAACAGAGCATAGCATAGCGCGCCGCGTTATTCCAGGTCACAGTGGCACAAACAACAGAGCTTACAAGCGCGACGCTTAGTCCTCCAACAATATGCCACTGGCGGTCCTTGGTGCGATCTGCGGTTTGTGGCAAGACCAAGAGTGCCAATGTTCCGACCTAGTATCTGCGTAAGCTAAACTATCTTGATTGAAGGGGAGAAGAGATTCGACTTACCGCCCATATTGGAATAGTCATCCACTGAGCTTTGGTACCTGCATACCCCATCTGCTGGAGGATTGTAGGGATAAAGTATGAAATAGTGGTGGCTCCATTCTGCGCCATGAAGAGCACGATGAAGAAGTAGACACGAAGGTCAACTATGGCCGCCTTCAAGCCTTGCAAAGGGGTCAAGCGACCTCGCTGAGTAATAAAGCTCTTTTTGTCATGCATTAGTCGAACAATAGCAAGGGTTTGTTCCTCTGGAGTTAGCCGCGTCGAAACAGTGTCGGGATAATCAAGAAGAATTAACATGGCGACTATGGCAACCACGATAGTAACAGCACCTTCTACAATGAAAAGCCATCTCCACCCTGGTATACCTTTTGCCCCATCAAGGCCGGACATAACGGCTCCAGCAATAAGACCACTTACTGCACCAGAAAAACACAGAGCCGTATAAAATAGACAAAATCGCTTCCCTAAAGATACCAGGCCACAGAGTTAGTAGAGCATGTGCTGATGGGTAGCTTTCCTCATGCCTAATAGGGCTTCCGGGGCTTACCGATCTCATATTGCTTATACCAGCATGTCATGAGATACATAACACCTGGCATAAATCCAGACTCGATAATGCCCAGAAAGAATCGCATGACAAGCAAGGTTGAGTAACTCTTTGCTTGAGACATTCCACACACAAGAGCACCCCACGCCTTACAAGTCAGCAGAGAAAGAAGATAGCTATTAAGCAGACATACTCACAACCATTATTCCTGAAAGATACCAAGATGGTCGACATCGTGATATTATAAGATTGGATGGCACCTCGGCGATAACATATGCAATAAAGAAGATCGATATTACGAATGCGTATTCTAGATTAGACATGAGCGAAGATAACCGCCTCATTAGGAGCAGGATAAATGTACCGTCATCGGATAATTCGAGGTCCGCGCTTAATCCCGCAGCGTTGGAGTTTGCCTGGTAATGTAATTAGATCAATATATCTTTCAAGATGTGGTGCTTGCCCTTACTATGTTACTCCTGTCCACAAACGCCAAAACACACATAAGCCATAGCATAGGAATAAGCATCAAGTCCAATTTCCGAACTAGACGCTTTTCTTCCTTGGATCCCGGATGATAGTTGTCGAGCGCCGCGTTGAGGTCTCCAAATTGGACAGCAGACTTAAGACCAATTGGGACTATATCCCCTTCCCCCATATCGCTTGGGATATGTGTTTCTGTGATCCGTCCACCCTTCTTGTTATCCATTGGGAAATGAAGTAAATTCAGGCTAGTCTTCTCGGGAGGTATTTGATCGCAGTCGTTCCTAGCTTGGACTTTTATTGCCTGGCTTTTAGAAATGAAGATCATCTCAGTTGCCGTGATAAGAAGATACACTCGAATAATAGAAGATCGGAATATGCCGTAGAGGCGCATGAGCTATGCCTGGGGGTCGCATTTAATTGGTTGAGTGCTCTGATAAGGCTTCCCCGCAGATTGGGGTTGCGATATCCGTTGGACGAAGGATGATGGCAATACCCGAAGAACTCTCATTTCTCATGTCTGCGGAGATTTGTATTGAACGAAGAGAAGAAAATGGCAGAGTCTCCAAGACCTCAAGCGGCGCGAGTTCTCTCCAGGAGAGGACGGATATCCCATGCTTGCGTGCCTTGTCAACAGCGGAAGCAGAAAGTTAGTATCCGAGATAACTCGTCTTGAATCCATTCCAGCTAATGTTATAGTGCGATGGAGGAAGTCCATCGTGTAGGAACTGTACCAGGAACAAGAGAGGTTTGCTGCCCGATCGGTCTGCGATGATAAGAAAATTCTCACCTAGCCTCCAAAATAGCGTGCGTCATCCAAGATCCTGCGACGAAACGAAGCATACCACGAGGCTACGTAGAGTCACTAGAGAATCATGTGGCATTGTTAGAAGAAACAATCCGCAAGCTTCAGCCTAATTATGATGCGGAGGACATGGTGACTGATCAAGCACCTCTCATGGTCCCCGACCAAAGAGACACCACACAACAAGTTTTACGAGAAGACATCCCTGGGCCAGACCATGAGCATGATTTCAATATTTTTGAAGTGCATAATAATGATGCCATTGGTTCGGTTGATGAGAAAGGTAGTCCATTTGCCAACGAAAGCCAATCCAGCCTGGACCTTCTTTGGTCTCGCGCCGCCGGAGGCGAGCCTCACTACTTTGGTTCATCTTCTGCCCTATCTTTTGCAAAAATGTTCTCTGCAACCCTGCGTGCAGTTCGTACGCAAGGCCCGGGGCTCACAATGTCGGGAATGTCAAATATAATTCCGGAGTCTCATGCTCCTGCCGAGCCTATTCCACTGCCTGAATCAGCGACCGTTCGTCTGCTAACATCAGCGTATTTTGAGCAAGTACACCCTCAGTTTCCTTTTATGCATCGACCAACCTATCGTCGATGGGAAGAGGAGGTTATCGATACTTTGAAGAAGGGCGAGATCCCCGATCCAACTCATCTTTTCTTTGTCTATGCTGTATGTCTTGAAAATCTTTGCTATAATGTCTTTCTCCTTGGGCTCATACATATCAAAATTGCTCTAGATCAGTGCTGTCGGTGCTTTAACGGCTCCCCGTACGGACAACAGACTTGCTGAGGTGAGATCGCTTAGGTCCATGGATCAGCCCATGCTAATTCGTTACAAAGGGCATGTACTCATCAGCAGAATACCTGTTTGAACATGTTATAAAGTTCAATTCGCTGAAATCGATACAAGCAATCCTATGCTGTGCTATGTATTCGATTCGATCTCCTATTGGTGTTTCAACATGGTTAGCTACTTCTCACATAATCATCATGGCCAACGCTAACTGTCGTAGGATTCTATCTGGACTCGCCCTACGTCAATCAGTTGAAATGGGACTTCACAGGAAAATAATTTGGATAAAAATAGATCAAGACGTACTCAAAAAGCAAATGCGACAAAGGATATTCTGGTGCTGCTATAACCTAGACCGCGCCGTGGCGATTACTCTTGGGCGACCAGTGGGGATAAATGATTGTGATATTGACGTCGAGGTGAGAGCACAAGAAACATAAACTTGGAATCTCTTCTGAATGAGCCCTATAGTACCCATTGGACATTGACGATGACTATATCACTGTTTACGGAATTACCGGTACTCCACGTACATCCACCGATGCTCCCGCAACCACGGTATCGAGCGCAATTCATACCATTCGAATCCGCCAAATATGGGGTCGAATGCAAGCTTTGATGTTTCCTCAAGCAGAGCTCGAATTCGCGCCGTCAATGACGAAGATGCTGGAAGATTCTTTCAAAAGCGAGCTGAAAAAGTGGTTTAGTGAAGCACCAGAGCAATTACCGACTAACCGGAAACGCAATAACACGTTCGGCTCAGTGGAATGGTTTGAGCTAATGTATCATCACTCTATACTCATCTTATTTCACCATAAGCTAGTCAAAGTGACTTCATCAAAGGAGACTGAGGAGAATGATGAAGTTTTTCTTGATTGCGCGCGATCAGCGGAAAGGATATGTCAGATTTACCGAAGTCTCTACAGTAATAATCGACTCAATGATACGTGGGGAGCACTGCACGTGCTATTTCTCGGGGGGATAACCTTTCTTTATTGTCTATGGATGAACACGAAAGTGCAATCATTGTTTAGACTGGATAGGGTCGCTAGCACCTGCACTTCATGTGTCATGATATTTGCGGTCATGTCTGAGCGCTGGAAGGCAGCCGAGCCTTTTCGTGAATGCTTTGATACACTTGCAAGCTTGACGCAAGCAATGCTCGTTGAGTCAATCGCGAATGCGCCAACTCGGGGAATGCCTATATCTCTGACCAGCAACGGCCAACTTCCAGAATATTTGACCTCCATTTCTGAGCTTGGGATGTGCAGCTCGGTTGAGGCTCTTCTATCTGGTATGATTGAGTAAATACTTTTCATAAATTTTTCAATTAAATATGATCTGCTTGGTCACTTTATGATTTACACATAGCCTATGCATTCAATTTCAACGTCTGTACCACGTGCGAGTTCTTTAACAGCAACGCATGATCGAGCCTAGTAATTGATTAGTCCAGCACATCGTTGCAATCAATTGGTAAAATTAGTTTCTCACCGGTCGGGGCTCCGCGAAAAAATCCATATATGCCTCGTTCATGATGGGGACATCCTGGATGTCGGTCACATAAATTGTGACCTTAAGAACTTTGGTGATATCGGAATTGGCGGCTTCAAGTACTGCTTTCAGGTTCTTGAGTGCTTGTGTCTATGGTCATCAGGTTTTATACATTCGAGGCATCGCTTGACGAACCGTTCGTTCTTTGATGGTCCCTTCAGCAAGCTGGTTAGTCTCGGGGTTCATTCCGAGAGACCCAGCAGTAAAAACCATGCCGTTGATAACTGTTGCTTGGGACAATGCTGGATATGGCCCTGGAGCTTTGGTAGTGGTGATGACTTGATGTGACATGGTGGCAGATCTTTCTTCAATTTTAGAACACTTTCAGGATTTGTATATTTATCTTCTTCCAATCTCAAATATATGGTATGTCCTCTCTGCCGTCATTTGTATGGTCATTCGATATCCGCGTGCTCCATTTTGATCTATCGGAATATCCGCGCTGATCGGAATGAGCCGAACGAAGTATCTCCTCGGGAATTCGCAAACTGCCACCAGATGATCAACTTATTTATGTCATGACGTCTCTTAATGTACTTCATTTTCTTTTTATATATTCACTCAAACAATATCAATTCAACTGCTATTTCCGAGATGCAAGCTGCCATCGAAGCCGCCTCGGATGTGTTCCGCAAAGCGCATCCGAGAAGTTTTGAGCTTCATCAAGAGGCGCGGAAAAGTTTACCGGGGGGCAACACACGTACTCTTCTGCACACTGCTCCATTTCCAGTTTTTATGAAGTGCGGAAAGCTTTCAGAGCTTTGGGATGAAGATGGAAATAGGTGAGTAAATTTTCCCAAAGTGGCAAACAGGCCATAGGGATTGAATAGGAGAGGGAAAGTTTCCTAATCCTCTTTCAGATACCACGATTTCGTTGGAGAAATGTCCGCTGGTCTTTTTGGACATTCAAACGCCATAATTCAAGAAGCAATCGTATCAACAATGCAAGAAGTTGGCTTAAGTCTCGGGGCCACTAATATTCATGAACATAAATATGCATCTTTGCTTTGCGAAAGATTTGACCTCGAGCTTCTCCGCTTTACCAACTCAGGCACAGAAGCAAATCTTCATTGTCTTGCGGCAGCAAGACGATTTACTGGCCGGCGTAAGGTGATGGTGTTCCGAGGTTCTTATCACGGAAGTGTCCTAGCTTTCGGCTCCGGTATCGCACCCAACGACGTCGACAAAAATGATTGGATTTTGGTTCAATACAATGATCCTTCAGCCGTAAGATTGGCCTTTGCGGAGCACAAAGATATTGCAGCTGTAATTCTTGAAGGTCTTCAAGGTTCGGGAGGATACATTCCTGCATCAAAGCCTTTTCTCGATACAATTCGAATTGAATCGAGGAATGCAGGCGCATTGATGATATTAGATGAAGTTATGACATCTCGATTGAGCTTTGGCGGAATTAAAAGTGCGTTAGGTCTCTCTCCAGATCTTGTGACTTTTGGGAAGTATTTGGGTGGCGGTTTGCCTTTCGGAGCTTTCGGCGGCCGCGAGGATGTTTTGGATGTATACAATCCTACAAAGCCCGGGGCTCTAATGCACTCAGGAACTTTCCAAAACAACCCATTGATGTTGTCAGCTGGATACGCTGGCATGACTCAGGTATACACTGCCGAAGCCGTGGAGCGTCTAAATGCCCAAGGAGAGAGGCTACGAGAGCGTCTTCAGAAGATCTTCATTGGCTCCAGGCTGTGCATTACAGGCCGCGGCTCCCTCATGTGTGTCCATGCGACTAAAAGAGAATTGAAGCCGAGCGAAATCTGTTGTAGAGACATTGTTGCGAACATGGAAGACAATGATCTGAAAACGCTTTTCTGGCTCAAAATGGTGAACGCAGGATTCTGGTTCCAGCAAAGAGGATCCATCACGTTGAATCTGGCTTGTGGTGATGAGGCAATTGACTTGTTCGTTGCAGAGATTCAGAATTTTTTTGAAAAGTATCAAGATCTTCTTCGTCCGCAATAGAGGTCTCTTTAATGCAAACTTTCTTCTATCTATTAAAATTCCAACATGACTCAAGATAGATGAAGTCATTTTATGATACTCCATTCACGCAATTTTAAAGCTTTATGGCCAGGGTTGATGCAGCTGGAATGTTTCGAGCATCTGCTCATGAAGATATAACTCTTTCTCCTCGCATTCACCTTATTCTAGCTTATTTACCGGAGATATGGGGACGCCCTTTTCAAAAAATGCCGCCACGTTGTTCATGCATTCATGGTAAGCATTCTTCCAGGCGACGTCGGTCCAAGAACCAACATGAGGTAGAACGACACAGTTTTCAGCCGCTCGGAAGAATGGACTAGTTATCATGATTTATTAGTATCGCAAGTCTCAAGTCATACAAGGCTCCACTTACTTGATGTTTGGCTCATTATCGAAGACATCAAGTCCAGCCCTTGTGATTTTACCCGACCAGAGGGCTTCAATTAAAGCTTTTTCATTGACGACTGGCCCACGACTGGTGTTTATAAGGAAAACACCATCTTTCATCTTAGCTATTTCCTCGGTCCCAATCAGATCTCTCGTGGCATCAGTCAAAGGGCAGTGAAGGGATATGACATCCGAAATAGCCAAAAGGTCGTCAATCTTGGAGCAGTAACTAGCACCTAGTCTGTTTTCTTCCTCAAGCATGATTCGCGATCTGTTATGATACACGACTTTCATGCCAAATTGCTTGGACTTTCGCGCAACATGCTATTTTGCGTTACTTAGCTGGTCAAACAGTAGACATGGTATATTCATAAACCCACTTTTCCGATTGACCCCATGCCTATAATACCTAGAGTAAGTCCATTCGGATCCTTGGGAGGGGCCGAAGCATCTTTCCAGCTTCCTTGACGAATATTCATCTCCTTCCTGGTTGTGTCCCGCAAGACTGCTAGAATTAAAAACATAGCAATGTCTGCCGTTGGCTCGGCTACCGCATGTATGGTGTTCGTGACATAGATTCTGTTCTTAGAGAACCACTCTAAATCGAATTCACTGTAGCCTGCATTAACACAGGCTAGTATCTTGCATTGAGGAGCAAGTGGGCCAAATAAATCAGCGTCAAATGGGTCGTATGCACCGTTTCCCATCAAAATGATTCCTCCATCAAAAGGGCCATCGTCTTTGACAGCCTTAGCAACGGCTTTAATCGTTCCCTCGCGATCGGTTGGCTTGATTGTCTGCAAACGAGGATTAGTGATATATCCCCCGACATTGTTTTTCTTTTTCTTTTTGAATTTTGAATTTTGAATTTTGAATACCTCCTCGAAGAGCTCAACTTACATATACGTCGTTTTTGGACTTGAAGTCTGCAAGAAATTCCGGGTTCGCCCAAATGAGCTCGCCGAAAGATAGAATTTTCGGGTTTGGCATTTTCGCAATAGTCGAGAGGAGAATTCAGAAGACCAGATTTTCTGGAAATAACATATTCACCCCAATTCTTACTTCAAGATATACTTGACCTCCGGTATACCCAGTATCGGGATCTCCCTATCAGCCAATCATCTTGCTGCCATGACTTTTCTTCACCCGCCTCCAACATGGGGCGGCGGGGTGGCGCACTGATAAGCTGATCGGCTAGGGCCGAGGGATTATCGGTATTTTGTTTATATGAGGGACAAGGGGTCTGTTAGATTCTGCTTCGAGTCATCTATTTTTGATCAAACTTCCAAATGTCTTCAACCAATGGTTCCTCAACTAGCACTTTGGCGCCACAGCCTACAGTGGATCCAGGTACACAAGTTGCCAGCCAGTATACGAAAATTCCTGCAGAAATCTACAGCAAGAACCACGCGATTCCCATCTTCTCAGACAGATATGCAGAGCAAAAATGGGCAAAAGAGCACATGGCCGGAGCTTTTCGTATACTCTCCAAGTTTGGATGGAATGATGGCGCTGGTGGTCATATCAGCCTCCGCGACCCGGTGCAGCCTAATTGTTTCTGGATTAGTAATTATTCATATCCAACTGCTTCCTGCTGCTTTTCTGACTTAAAATTAGATCCGTATGCTATGCATTTTGGTCTTATCACAGTCAGCGACTTAATACTGGTAACAGAGGATGGTGTCCCTCTAACGCCGACACTACACCGTGTTAATACGGCTGGGTTCATGATCCATTCGGAGCTACATAAGGCGCGTCCAGATATTAATGCAGCCGTACATACGCATTCTCCACATGGGAGAGCCTGGTCTACTTTCGGTCGGGGAATAGAAATGCTGAATCAAGGTAAGGATGACTAAATATGATTGTATTATTGAATTCTAACCACTGCGAAAGACTGCTGCTATTTCTTTAATGATCTTTCTGTCTACGAAGGATTTGGGGGCGTCGTTCTTAGTAAAGACGAAGGTAAACGTATTGCTGCAGCTATGGGCCCCACCAAAAAGAATATTATTCTTCAGAATCATGGGTAAGGCTTTTGTACGCGATGCTTAAACAGTCTATGCTGACATTTGCTTGAGAATACTTACATCAGGCAAGACTATCGGAGAAGCACTTGGCTTCTTCATCGCGCTAGAGCAAGCGTGTGAAACCCAATTATTGGTCGAGGCAGCAGCAGCAAATGGAATACCTAAAATTATTATCGACAATGAACAAGCAGAAATCACAAAATCTGGATCTGGGACACCTAGCGTGTTATATATGCAGTTTATCCCGGAGTATAACATGGTTTTGAAAGAAACAAATGGTGATTTCCTACAGTGAATTGATCTGAGTATGTACGAGCTTACTTTAAGTTTTTTTTGAGTTGAGCTGCAAATTAAACCCCTCTATATCTTACTGCAAGCTCATGCTTCAAACATCGACCGGTAAAAAGAGTTAAATCATGAAATTTGACGGCTAGCATGAAGCATGAAGCTTTGTTTATTTTTGCCTTTGTTTTCTATCTATCTCTCAACATGGTTTGCGCCTGGAGCGTTGCTTTATATGACTACCGTTGGAGAGATCTCTCAAAGGCGACACAGTAGACCATTCATTCCAATAACAGAAATATG
The DNA here is from genome assembly GCA_035985395.1 of Penicillium coffeae. Taxonomy (NCBI): domain Eukaryota; kingdom Fungi; phylum Ascomycota; class Eurotiomycetes; order Eurotiales; family Aspergillaceae; genus Penicillium; species Penicillium coffeae. The sequence goes on from CP142593.1 coordinate 2,073,983, forward strand.
ACTGCGACATATGTCTTTTAGAGACGAGCAACTGATTCACAATTAGTATTTCTTGTCTAGAAAAAGGACAACTCAGTATTGTTATCCAAACCCACTTACCCTGCAAGTGCCATTGTATTTCTCAGTTCTGATTCCAATATGTGAATTGCCCGCTCCACCCCCGCTTGCCCATCGTACTTTTCGGGCACTGGTTAGTGAGGAGAAATAAAGAAGGCTGGCGTAAGACATACCGCGAGACCCCAAATTGCAACACGTCCGAGAAAGCACATCTCAGCACCAAGGGCTAAGGCACGAAAAATATCGGTTCCTCGACGAATGCCTCCATCGATTGATATTCCTATCCTGCCTTTGGCTATTGGTCCAATCTCGCTCAAGGCATCAATAGTGGAAGGCACTCCATCAAGCTGCCTTCCTCCATGGTTTGAGATAATAATCCCATCAATGCCATACCTAATGGCACAAAGAACATCTTCAGCGGAATAAACTGAGTCTGTCAGGCTGCTATCGATACATGCTGCTTGGTAAAGTTTGACCTACTTCCTTTCAACCATACTTGAAGTTTGGTATTTTGCTTGACCCACGGGATGACGGTCTCCCAGGAATTACTCGCGTCACGCCCTGAGAAATGGTGCGTTCGGTTCGCTGAAGCCGGTAGATGGGGAAGGGAGAGATGGCCAGGTAGCTTGAACGTATTCCGTTTTTGATCAATGCGGTTCCCTAGCACCGGTGCATCTACAGTAATGAAAAGTGCCTTAAATCCAGCCTCTGTTTGTGCAGAGTTATATTAGCATACAATTCTGGACCCAGAGGAAGTACTCACTTTCTGCTCTGCTTATCCATTCCAAAGTTAGATTGCGATCTTTCACAACACTGAGTTGAAATGCGTATGGAATTTTCTCAGGCCCTGCCTGGGCTATTACATCTTCCAAAGACGTAGTAGAATATGTTGAAAGACCCATGGGAATTTTTAGAGACGACGCAGCCCGTGAAGTTGCCTTCTCGCCGTCGGCGTGGGCCATGCAATGCATCGCAGAGGGAGACAATCCAATCGGTAAAGAGATCTGGAAACCGGTATCAATACAGACCTTCTTTTTGAAACCGAAATTACAGTATGGATGACTTACTTTGACGCCACAGAAGGCGGTTGATGTGTCAACATTAGAAACATCACGAAGGATGCGCGGTCTTATTTTAAATTTATCAAATGAACTGGTGTTATCCCGGACCCTGTTTTTCATCCCGCACATTAGTAAAAGAGCAATGCTCAATTGGAATCATATGCATACGTGACCAAATCGCCTGCACCTCCATTCAAATAGTCTAGGAATTTCAGTTTCTTCTCATGTCTTTTCATACGCTTGTCAAATGTTTCGTCTGATAATTTTGCTTACCTCGTGCTTGTTTTGGTAGTTTTGACGAAGCAATAACTTCAAGTTCACCGATAGAAAATATTTCTTTCTCATTCTGACCCATCATTATGATAAGAAGTGATGAAATATTACGACTTCTAATTGTTAGAATGAAGAAGAGAAATTTTCGAATCAAGACCCAAATGTAATTCTTCGTGTCGACTAATTTAACGCACCCAGGGATTGGCAAATTGTGATCATACGCGGACTGTACCGAACATTTTGTTATCTTGCATATTGATACATATCTGGTGGCTGGTGAGACTCGGCTCTTTCCGATCTGTGTGCGGGGTTGCTATCGGGATGGCAGGTGTGTCGGTCTAGGTAGCTCGTCCACCCGGGGCTGATACAGTACACCCCCTTTGGTAAACTCATTATAAGCATATTGTGCCCATATTTAATGTCAATTGAATATATGAGTGTTTGATTACAAATTATTAGAAATGAGCAATCCCGAAGAATACTACGTGAATGCCACACCTTGGAATCCCGGCAGCCCGTTGCCGGTTCTTGTTTGGCGCGGCGTCCTTTCGCATTGTCAGAATGAGGATGAGATGAAGGAAAATCTCGAGGCTAATGGTGGCTGGGTAAAAGGAGTAAGAGAATCTATGATTGAATTGCCGTAAATTATTCTGCTGCTCATCGTGCCTTTTGCAGGGGGCCTGGAACACAAACTTCAAAGCACATTACCATCCGAACGTGCACGAATATTATGGTAATTGAAGATACACATGGTTAGAGATCTTGCTTATAAATGACAGGTATTGTGTCAGGTTCATCTGAGCTATGGCTCGGCCGGGGCGCACTCGACGATGCCTCGTGTGGAAAGTTAGTTCAGGTCAACAAAGGGGATACGATGTTAATCCCGGCGGGTGTCTCTCACTGTTCATCTACTGCCACATTGGACTATAGATATGTCGTTCTTTTCCCCAGGGTATGTCAGCCCTCGTTATCTCCCCCGGTGAATTCATAACTTATTCTTCGCGAAGGGCGAGCCTCGTTGGATCAGCATCTGGTCTAATGATGCGAAGCAATCTGCAAGAGATAAAATATCTTGCCTTGAGGTGCCTTTGCCTACAGTAGACCCTTTAGATGGCGTCGATGGATATCTTGTACAAAGATGGCGTGAGGTTTCAGCTAAAGCTTGATCGCGCCAAATATTTGAAAAGCCCCTGACCCCGGGAGACGACGAATCTATGGGGACTTCTTATTTAGTTCTTTGCTTTTCCTGTTTTGTAAAAACAAACAGGCCTGCAAACTCAGGTAAACCGGAAAATTTTGAAAGTGTTCTGTATCTATTTTTTAATAAATTAGAGGCAGAATTTGATCTTAATTATAGGAATACGATGAATGATGATTAGTAGTTTAAATGAAGCAAAAGTATTTGATAATTAATATTTACAAGATTGAGCATTGTCCACGAGTAATAAGTATCCATTGCGAGGTAAGAGGAATTCGCGTATGTAGACCTATTGAAGTAACTTCAAGTCTTGGGTGCATTTCTTTTTGATAAAAAATCCAATCTTTATATCACATCCACAACTGCGAATGATTCATCACGACAATTTTTTGATGGCGGAAAGGGCGGTATATCAACAGTATCTAAGTATGTTGTCGTGCTTTTATCTTCCATCGTGGCAGTGGTCATGCCATTACCCATCCATCCAAGAATATCCTCGTCATCATCAAAGCGAGAATACTCAAAGTCTTCGAAACGGGGCTCCGCAAGCGTTGCTCGTTGATGAACCGCAGAACCGGGCCAATAACCAAGCATTCTGCCATTTGCCGTTCGCTTTGCCCAGTTATTACACTTGAGAAAAGGTTAATTTGTCGGTTCGAATACCACATAGTAAGAATCTTTATGACATACAGTGAAGGCGAATGTCGTTTTTGAAAAGTACCGGTCCACTTGTCTCATGAACGCCTTGACAGCGGAGTCCCTAGTAGCCAAAGTGAGAAACTTGAAGAATGTGCACAAGAATTATGAAACATACTTTGGCATCATCGAGCGTATGTTCTCTTTTTGAAGCTTGAGAATGCATTTTATCATATACTCGCAGGCGCATTCGCTCATGTGAATGGTTGAGCCAGCCCCAGGAGCACCATTAGGACCAACAAACAAGAACATGTTCGGCATATGAGGTGGACATATCGACATGTATGCACCTGCCTCTTCTAGCCATAGATCATCGAGCGATACTCCATTCATGCCATGAACAGGAGTCTCATTTAATCTGAGTTGTCTAGGGGGTTCGTCAGTGGCGGTCCCCTCTCTTTCGCTTTCATGGCTTACGTATCAAATCCCGTCGCGCATATTATGGCATCGACATCTCTCTCAACGCCTTCTTCATCGACAATACCAGTCTTTGTTACCTGGCGTATACCTTTCGGTATGAAAACGAGTTTATCTTCGACGAGGCACTCAAGGTATCTAGGACCGGGAGAAACGCGACGACAAGCGACTGGATAAGTAGGTTTAATATGCTCGAAAATTTCTGGTTTAGATGCTAGTCGGCGACGCATTGAGTCCTCAGTTGATTGGGAGAATTCTCGGTTCATATCCGATCCAACCCAGTGGATCATTTGCGCTTTGTTAACAAAGTTTTCAACTTGGTGTCTATACTGTAAGTAACTCTTTGGGTCATTCGCCCAGGCTGTCCTTTCTTCCATAGGATGGAAGACTGTAAAGCTTGGGTCAGCTTGTATTTCAGCTTCCTCAAACAAGGTCCTCACAGTTATGAATGTCTGCATTAGCTGCCTTCCGAGGATCTGCCGCAACATAACCGGCTGGTGAAATCCACGCTTGTCCTCTCACATAATGATCCATTGATCTGACTTTTGGTAATATTGCTGGGACAAGTTGCACTGCTGTAGCTCCGTACCCAATTACTGCAACATTCTTTTCTGTCAAGTCGTAGTCATCTTTCCAATTAGCGGAATGTATCAGTGGGCCTTGGAAGTTTTCAAGGTCTTGTATGTTTGGCCAGGCCCATTTGTTCAAGTTACCGGTCGCCTTGACAAATACATCACAGTACTTTTTGAAAACCTATCCCAAGGATTAGATAATGATCTTTTTTTCGTGAATTGGACATCGGCTCACCAGTTGATCCTCTAGTCTCATCAAGGTGATTTCCCATTGACTTATTTCCTCAAGCCATTTTGCGGATCGGAAAAGGTGGCGAAAACGAACAATTTTCTTAATATCGTAATCCTCTGCCACGGATTCAAAATACTGAGATATCTCAGCTCCTGGGGAGAAGAAGTTGGACCAGTTCGGATTATTAGCGAATGTATACTGAAAGGTGTGAGAAGGGACATCTGGGTGACTGAGAATTAGACATTCAGGTCCTTTACCCTTCAAAAGATCGATGCACGTACCGCATGTGACGCCTGGGTATCTATTCTCATGCCAAACACCTCCTACATTGTCATTTTTGTCGTATATCGCTAGATCGAGATTGGAAATTCTTTGTTGAAAACGAATACCGCACAAGATACCAGACATACCCGCACCGATGCAGATTACTTTAATTGGCCTAGCATAATCCACTGGCGCTTCGGCGGGCTTCGGAATAGGTCCTTCGGTGGCCATGGCAAGCGTTATTTGATTTTGATGGCTATGTTTGCGTCTTTGATCGCTTTTAGCTCAAATTTATAAGCGGAAAGTTATATTTTCTATTAATCGAGCAAGTTGATCTAGTATATCATGGTCGATATGTGTGGTATGATAGGATTCGGAATGAGCCGCCTGAGATCGGAATAAAGAAGCTGATCGGGAAATGCGCAGCCGTCCTTTCCCCATCGATCGCAGCGTTCAGATCTTCTAGGGACTTTGAATAAGCTTGCCTGGTGAGCTTTTTCATGTTCCCATCTTGCTTTGGATTCTTGGTGAGGAAGCGATGCAGAGTTGGGAGGAATAGGATTTTGCGATACGTTGCTATCAATGGAGGACAATGTTTGCGCTTTTGCACTCTACGCGACTGTTTTCCTCGACTACTATAAAGCTTTTATTATCTCGCAATGCCAATTTCAATGTTTTTACAGCTCCATGGTACCCTCTTGTGCCCTCAAGAATAAAGCTTGGTCCGCCGGTCTCGTTGTTTCTGAGCGAGCACGCCTATATCAGGCTAGTGGGTTTCCAAAAGGGAAACTTGGGCAGAATGGGTCAACTTGAGATATTTTCACAGAACATAATTGACTTGAGAATAGCTAGTTTTGGGTAAGGATAGTTCAAAGCTCTTGGCCGTCCTTCTTCTGGAGGGGACGAAGACCAAGACCCATCGTTCATCGGAATCTTAGATTGGCGATCGCTCATCGAAAGATACGAGATGATAGAATATTACCCCTAAATCCAATGATCTTGATCCCATTTATCATTTCCCCTGTCCGGCACTTTTGTTAAAGTTTTTGGGCGGGCCGCGATACTGGGGTTGTCCGCACGGCTCTTATCGCTTTGGCGTGCCCTCTCATCATGCGCGGAGACCTCCGATGACATGGTCCAGGCTTCTGTAGTGAGTCCTGAATATGCTTCGATCTCGTATTGACGACAATGTGGAAACCGCCGATGGATGTTCCTTTCTACTTTCTATCCCAGATAACGACCTGATATGGAATTTGCGTTAAATCACCCGTCGCATGGACTTTCTTGCTTCTCGGGTCCCGTTCAAAGAATATGTGACTCTCGCGACTCCTGGCACGAAATTTCTTCATGCTATGGATATTTTACGTCGAGATTCACCCCAAGGTGATGGCACGGAACTTGTTCGTGATATTTGGGCATTTACTGGCGTGGCGATTGTTATTCTTGGTCTGAGGATTGCAGCCAAATTAAGGATAGCAAAGTTTGGCCCCGATGATTTGCTCATGGTCTTCGCATTGGTCAGCAGATCTCTTCTTTTTTTCCCTTCTCATAGTTGATTGCAGCAAAAATAATTCGATCATTTCTATGAATTAACCACTATTCTTCGGCAGTGTCTGGCATTCGTGGGTTCAGTCATCGTTACTATCGGTATTCATTATGGATTCGGCCAGAGAGTTACCGAGCTCGACAAGGACAACATTCCCAGAGTCATAATTTTCGATTATTTAGGGCAAACATTCGGTCTCGCTGGGGGTGCTTTGGGTCGAATATCGTTCATTGTGTTCATCCTTAGACTGCTAACATCCCGGCCATGGCATGTGGTTGTTCTTTGGGTGCTTGGTGCCCTCCAACTGATAGTAAACTCCATTTTCATCATCATTCTCTTTGTTCAATGCCCGGGGCATCAGTCCGCTATTTGGGAGCATTCTGATAAGCAGAAATGCTGGAGTACTAGGGTGCAAGCTGACTATGGTTACTTCCAAGGAGGTTAGTCCCAAATTTTTCCCAGTTTGAAATTCTGCGCGACTGATTTTCTGCTCCATGGCAGCGCTCAATTCAGCAACTGACCTTTACCTGGCAATATTTTCTACCGCTGTATTTTGGAGGCTAAATTTGAAATTTCGAGTCAAGCTCGGGCTAGTGATTCTTTTGGGGCTCGGAATTTTGTAAGTTTCTTCAAATTGCTACCCTCTTTAGGCTTCGCGTCTAATGCATGCCTTCTCGTTAGTGCGATGGTGGCAGCAATTATCAAAACTGTTCAAACACGCGTTCTCGCATCCTCTGACAGCGATCCTACCGATGCGACAGTAAACTACGATCGTTGGCTTTTCATTGAAACTTATGTGGTGATCATTACCGCATCGATCCCCAGCATTAGATCGTTATTTAAGTCGGGGATCAGCCGACAATCCACCACTCGCAAGGCACATGAGCTCAGCTTTCACTATGCAGCTGGATCAAGAAACTCCGGAAGATCAAGAGGCCGAGGTCTCTCAATCGATCAGAAACGAATTGTGAATATTACCGAAGGGAGTGAAGCCAGTGACGGAATTTGGCAAAGGGATGAACAGGAAGATGTACCCGAGTCTAACTGCCCTAGAGAATCTGGTATCAGTTGTGTCTGAGCCAACAATACGTTATTAAGCCATCATCAGCTCCATTCCATATAAAAATTTTCGCTGCATGCCTACGCTGCGCCGTGAGCAATACGGTTGGCCATAGGGGTAAAGGCGTTGATCACGTTCTGTTTCAGCGGGGCTTTGAGAATAATCAAAAACCCGAGCCTCTGGAATGTCGATCTAGCAGGGACCTATATATTAAGGGCGAATAATAAGCTGCCATTTCTCGAGATCCGTGTCAGGTGAGCATGAGTAGGCGAACGCGCAGCGATGGTTCGCAGAGCCCCGGACGGCCGGACCCCCAGAACCCCGCTTCAGCCCCCGCAAGTCTCGATTTACCCCAGAGATTTGCCACTTCCCACTGCTCTCTATATGCAAGGAGCGTCTTCATTTCAGACTCAAGAAGCTGTCTGCTCGTATGGAGTAGATATATAGGCGATATACAGCTTTATCAGGTCTCCTAGGCATGGAAGAGCGACGGCGAACCCAGGTGCGGTCCTGTGATCCCTGTCGCAAGGACAAGAGAGCCTGCAATGCACCGGTTCGAAATGAGCTCCCAATCTTGGCCCACGCAATCGCTGACTCCATGATCTAGAAAAATAGGAAAGATACCGACTTTACTTCCTGCGCCAATTGCAAACGACGGAAGAAGAACTGCACCTTCGGAGCTGTACCCACCTGGCGCGCGAATGCGAAGAAGACACAAAGTCACACAAAACCAAGGTCAACAAGCCAAGCCCAGTGGGAAAACTTATCGTCTGTTCCTGGCTATTATGGCCCGATAATAGACGACCAGTGCTATACTCAGTGGAATCCTCATGGCTTCGATGCTATTTCCGAGGCGTTTGGTCTCTCTGGATCCTCTTCCGCCCCCACACAAGACACATTCATATTCGATCAAACCGAAGCATACAAATCGAGTTTCATGCAGCCCACAATGATACAAGAGAACATACGCTCAGCAAATATTCCGCACATGAACCCTATGACCCAAGAATATGAATTACCATTTAGAGGGCCTGGTTTTCAGATGGGTGCCTATGCTTCGCCTTCAAACTCCGAAAAAAGTTCACATTCACCTGAATCAAATAATCAATTTGATGACCAATCAAGTGTCTCTTCATACTCAACCAGATTTTCAATGCAGAACACCGTCAACGGGCTCACAAAATTGCCCGCCCAGCAATCAAAGCGAAGTCCGGAAGCAATGGTCAGAAAAAGTGCTTTATGTATCCCGTCCGAAAATGCAGCTCATGGATATGCTCGGGCTACAATGACTCAGAATATGATTCGAATTTATCATGACAGCTTGGAAAACGCACTATCATGTTGGCTCACGGAGCACAACTGTCCATACAGTGAAAAAAGCAATAATCTGTTACCCATTGGGAAAAGAAAAGAATGGGGGGCCAATTGGTCCAACAGAATATGCATTCGCATTTGCCAATTAGATCGTGCATCTTCTTCAATACGCAGTCGTGCATTAAGTGCGCAAGAAGAGAGAAGTGCAGCTCAGGCTCTTCATATGGCAATCATAGCATTTGCCTCGCAATGGACTCAGCATGCACAGAAGGGAACGGGTTTGTCTGTTCCAGACCCATATAATAACGACGAAAGATCTATCCGCGAGAATGTATGGAACAAGGCTCGCCATGCTTTAGAGCAATCGAGCGAAATCCCGTCATTCCGAGTCATTTTTGCAAATATAATCTTCTCGCTGACTCAGAGTCCTTTGAGCACGCAAGAAGATATGCCGCTGGGTCGGCTTCTCGAGGGCGACAGGGCTCCAAGGTTCCTTGAAGCTGCCAATCGCCAACTTTTCATGTTCCGTCATAAAATTGCACGCCTCCAAAGAGGAGCACCTGTGAATCTGGAAGGATCTCGAAGAGAATCGATGTCCAGTATCTATCAAATACCCAATGCTACTGAGATGCCACAGACAGATCCTGTTCTTGCCAATCAAGAACACGTTAACACATTCAATCTTCTCTTCTGGCTGGGAGTCATGTTCGATACGCTGACTGCCGCTATGTATCAGCGCCCATTGGTAGTATCGGACGAGGATAGTCAGATCACGTCACCTGCACCTCCTGTCAATGATATAGGAAGCTGCCTTGATCTCGACGGATGGAATATTCGAAGTGAGCCGATGAACAAGAACCAAGATATCTGGGATGATTTCTTTCTTCAAGGCTCGAATGATAGTCTACAAAACGCTCACGCGCAGACTAAATGGCCATGCTCCTACGAAGAAGCTGCATCGATCCTTTCAGAAGCTACGCCCGTCAAAGTTTTACTTTATCGCCGAGTCACACAGCTCCAAACACTGGTGTATCGGGGCGCCAGTCCACCATATCTAGAAATGGTTATTCAGAAAACAATCCTTGTATATGAATACTGGAATCGCACATATCAGTCATTTATGCTGGATTGTGTGGCCAATCATGAGCAGCTCCCACCTCGTATCCAGTCATGGTACGTCATTCTCAACGGTCATTGGCATCTCGGCGCCATGCTTCTCGCAGATATGATTGAAAGCATTGACGCGGGAAGACTTGGCTCCAGTCTTCAGCGCGAGGTTCGACAGGCAACAGGATTCGTGTCGAGACTGAGAACAGAGAATGCTTTCGCAGTTGGTGCGCTGGCTCGTTCTTCGCTGCGCGGCCAAGATGGCACTATGTCTCAGCATTTCCATGATTCTCTCAATGAAGTCGCCTTCCTGGTCGAGCCTTGGACTGTTGTTCTAATCCATTCTTTTGCTAAAGCTGGATACATCTCCTTGGAGGAATTGGATTTGCTGGGGAAAGACAACCTGCTTGCGGAATGCTTCCGGCAGAATTGCGACTTGTGTATTTCTGCGCTTCAGTATCTTGGGAGAAAGTCCGATATGGCGTCTTTGGTGGCTCGAAGCATGTCGAAATCATTGCAGTCAAAAATTGACTTGGAAACATGAAAGTGTATGATACATGAAACAGGAACGAATTGTTAGCGACTTTTTATAGCGTGTTAGTGTTGTCAACGACGGTCCAAGCTACCTATATTACCACTGAGAGGCAATCTTATCAACTTGGAAAGTCCGTATCTTACACCTCCATCGTAAGTTTATCCAGGAAGTGTTTGAGCACCACTGGGTTCTCAACACAGTCACTCTATGTCTTCCATGTGTGTCATATCTGAAACTTGCCGGCTGTAATAATGTACTCAAGTCGGCAGCTCCATCACTGGGTCGGTAATGCTAAAGAAAACCATGTCGAAAATTCTACCTATTCATTTTGATAGAGCATAGCTTCATTCTGCTGCATTACAGCCAGTGCTAGAGATGACAACTGCCGTTATTTTGAGCAAGAGAGCCGCTCATTCAACCGAGCCAGACTTTGAAAGTGTCGGCCGTCGCTGCCAATATGTCTAGCATCCCACCCCCTCCCGATCGCTAACTTTAATGTGCATTTTGCCGAGCTGAATGAATTTGTTACGAGATGAGAAGCTAGATTTGCAGCTGTTCTTATTTGTCCACGCTCAGAAAGGCACGAGTAGAAGCAAAGGTATGTCAGTGGCGCATCGGCAATTGAAATGTGTAGCCGGGCGGCGTTTGAAGACTGGAGGATGACTTCGAGGTCCACTCCATTGAACTAAAGGACTCCGTCTCTGTTAGTCCGTGGGTTCGGGGGAAAGCACCCCGCCTTAGAACGTCCAATTCCTGCATTTTCGTGACGCGTATCGAAGCTTGACAAGGCTTATATATGTCAAAAGGCGCCAAACAGTGAAAGACGCTGACTGGTGCAAAAATAAGACCAACAGGCCGAGTCCAGCTAAGCAGCGTTAACATACAGCGTTTCCCCGATTTCACGCGCGAGACCCCTCGATCTGCCCCAGATTCTGCACCACAGCCAATAGCAGGGGGTATAAACACATAAATTCGAGCCGTGGAACAGTAAGTTACGGGCGCCACAAAACGCAGTGGCCGCTTAGATTGGCGGGAAATTCCTGGACCCCGTGGAGGTTGTTCTTCCCCACTGCGACCCCGCGACTCCCCGACTTTTTTCCCCAAAGCAGCCCCATCAGCTCCATCCCGTCCGGGTCCTTCACGGTCTCTGCCTCCTATCGAGGCCCTGAGCACTCGGTACGGCGCCGTCTTGGTCCTAGCTTCCCTGTCTTGGCCATGCTTTTTTCACGAAGCCGGTACTCGGCCCTATCATTCGGCTCGAGTCTGGTGCCACCGTTGCAGATGCTATAAAGATGGCAGGCCCAAGTGCGACCCCGGACTTTTTGTTTCTTTCCTGGGGAACCTCCGCGGTCGTGATAATTTCTGCTTCCCATCTGGGCATTCCGATCATCGAGAATATCTCGTCTTGAGCTATCACCATGGCGCCACGAGCCTTGAAAAACTATCGGGTCTATATCCTGACTTCGGTGGCCTACCTGGGCTCACTTCTTTTCGGTATGTGCATTTTGTCATTCTTTATGGTCTGAGTCGCGTCTTGATTCAATGCTAACTGAGATTAGGATATGACACTGGTGTGATGGGATCGGTCCTTGCACTGGACAGCTTCAAGAAAGACTTTGGTCTCCCAGTCGGCTCATCAGGATTTGCCGACACCGAAAATGCCCAGGTCTCGAGTAACGTGGTCAGTCTACTAACTGCGGGCTGTTTCTTTGGGTCCATTCTCGCAGCCTGGCTCAACGACCAGCTGGGTCGTCGCTACTCGCTGATGATCTTTGCCATGATTTTCCTTGTCGGAGCTGCAGTCCAGGTCGGCGCCCACCACCAGATTGGCACAATCTACGGTGGACGTGTGATCGCAGGTTTCGGAATTGGTGGAATGTCCAGTATCACCCCGGTTTTCGTCAGCGAGAATGCTCCCCCGCAGTATCGTGGCCGCATTGCTGGTATGTTCCAGCTGTTCCTGGTGATTGGTAGCACATTTGCCTACTGGCTCGATTATGGTGTGTCGCTGCATATCCCAGAGGGCACTAGCCAGTGGCGTATTCCTGTGGCTATTCAGCTCGTTCCTGGTGGTCTGATGTTCATCGGATTGTTCTTCCTCAAGGAGTCGCCTCGTTGGCTCATGAAGCAGGGCCGTCGGGAGGAAGCCCTCAGCTCGCTTGCCTATATTCGCAACGAGTCCGAGGATCATGAAGAGGTGCAGCACGAAATTGCTGAGATTCACGCTGCCATTGAGGAAGAAAATCTCCTCACTGAGGGCATTACTTGGAAGGAGTGTCTGCAGAAGAGCAACCGCTTCCGATTCTTTCTCGCTTTCGTTATCATGTTTTGGCAACAGTTCTCTGGCACCAACAGCATTGGTTACTACGCGCCTGAGATCTTCCAGTCGGTCGGTCTCAGCTCCACAGACTCCTCGCTGTTTGCCACTGGTATCTACGGAACCGTGAAGATTGTCGCTACCGCGATCTTCTTGTGGATCGGTATTGACCGATGGGGCCGAAAGAACAGTCTGATGGGCGGTGCCGTGTGGATGGCTTCAATGATGTTCATCATCGGTGCTGTCCTTGCCACTAACCCCCCTGACCCAAAGAGCAGTGTCGTCTCCTCGGCTTCCATTGCTATGGTCACTATGATCTATCTTTACGTTATTGGATACTCCTTCTCCTGGGGACCTACTCCCTGGGTGTACATTGGAGAGATATTCCCTACCCGCCTGCGTTCATACGGTGTGGGCATGGGCTCTGCCACTCAGTGGCTTTTCAACTTCGTCGTCACAGAATTTACTCCTCACGCTGTCAACAAGCTTGGGTGGAAGACTTTCTTGATGTTCGGTATTTTCTGTACCGCGATGGGAATCACCTGTTTTATTTTCGTGAAAGAAACCAAGGGTCGGACTCTGGAGGAGATGGACTTGCTGTTTGGAGCCGTCGATGCAGAGCAGAGAGAAGCTGATGTTGAGGCTACTCTTCACAAGCACGATGTCGCGCACGAGGAGCGCGTTGAAGAATCAGGCAGACCCTCCGGAGAGCGCACTTAGATCGCATGATACGATTGTCGATACATTTAGAACCATGCTAGAACCATGCTCGACAATAACCTTTGATGGAAGATGCTATGACAAGAGTAAATATGAGTACATATATGATCAATATTATGAATTATGTCATGAAATCGGGTATCTCAAGCAGTAACAGGGGCTTTCTCCAGCCATGCCCAGTCTACCGACACTCGGCCTTGGTCTAGATTGGCAACCTTTCCAAAAACAGCCTCGGTCACATCTAGATCTGTCGTTTCGCATCCTGTGCAGCGATCCACGACTTTGACATCGACACTCTTATTATCGCGCCGAAGCCTGATCTTCAACCCACAGAGGGGGTTTTCATTCGGATTTGAACCCGACGCGGCAGCATCAAAAAGAATATGCGAGACCGCACATATCATATCCGAGTCTGAGTTCGTATATCCGCACGACCCAAGCGCAGGGTTATAGTAAGTCAAGTCCCCTGAGTATGGTCCCCCATTGGAGCTCGGAAGGGGAAGATTGGCCGTTTTGCTAGGACTCGTTAGTACATGCGCCAGAAGCTAGCAACAGCGGATAAATAAATAAGCACTCGTACTTTTTGCCCACCGTGAGCCCGACCGCAAGACCGATTATCAACGCGATTGCAATCACCCCAGCAATTATGCCCACAATAAGGTATTTTCGCGATCGCCTCTGCGCCGTGAACCACGCGGGTATGCCGAATAAAGGCGCTTTGTATGTGGGTCGATTGCTGGGCTGGAAGTTCTGAGCTTGCGCCGGCTGCTCCACTGCTGCTACTGCGCCTGGAGCGGGCGCAACAGGGACTGGTTTGCGTTTGGGTACTGACGCTCGTGGGTCTTGCGCGTAGTTTGGCATAGGTCCTTTCTCGACATTGTGGGCGTCTGGGGTGGTTTGAGGATCATTGGCGTCCATCGTCTTCTCTGCTGGGTCCGACATGGCGCTGACGGTTCATTACGGTCGTGAAAGGTGATTTTCGGCGTTTGGATAATCCATTGAGGTTAATGGAATGCCATGAAAAAAGGAGGAGTGCATTAAGGGTGGGAGAATTGCACAAAGAAAGCTGGCGCCGGCGAGCAGAAGGTAAGGCCTGCGCGGGAGTTTCAGGGGGTTTTAGTGCGGGCCGGCGCTTGTTGGGAGCATCGCAGATCAGATAGCGGTTCTGTCTTAGAACGCCGTTGGTAAGGAGTCGCAAGACTACGTCGCTCTATCCATTTTGACTGCTAAACTACTCCGGAATTGCAAATACTTTGGGCAAAGATTTTCACTGCTCAGTTGGCTCGGATGCGCATTCCGAACCTTGTGCGACCGGCGCCCACGCTCCATATTAAAGAACTGGGTTAGTACAAGTTTCCAAGAAAGCAAACGTATTGTAAACCCCAAAGGCTAAAGCTGGCCGAGTAAAATAGGGAGGCATACTGAGTATAAAACAGCAACTGCTCCCCGCAAACATAACGTCCATGCGCCCCACCTCGAAAACGCGGAGATCGAACCCTGCGGAATTCTCCTCCCAACGCCCTTCCGCCCAGCCTGCTCGTCTGCGCCATCCCATCTCTATCGCTGTTGCATGCAGAGGCAACTCGTGAGATAACGCGGTATGCTCAAGGGCAAGTGCGCGCTTGTGGACTGAAATTTGACTAGGCGCGCGTGCATTAGCGCGTCGCATCAGATGCAGCGATGGCGTCGCGTCTCAACACTAGAGACTCAGAAGTACTGAGCCAGTATCTTTCACGGCGCAGTACACATACGACTAAAAAAGAGGGCTCAACGAAATGGAGTCCGGTACTGAAAGTATGGCAAAGGCTTGAGCTGGACCGACCGACCATCATTCAGATGATGAAGTAAGCTTAGCATTTGATCCTCGATAGAGAGATGGTTTGCTAATTTGCAATCAACCAAACAGGGGCGGTCTTGCTCCAACGATCGCAGTGGCAATGTAAGTGCTTGTATCTATATTTACACGTCGCTAGCTGACTCGCGACCAGGTATCAAGCTACAGACGTGGCAGACGAGTATACAACATTGGGTTACTTGATTGGCATTGTCTCGATCCTTGGATTTGCTATCATGCCCCGCGCAAAGTTCATTCAAATGCTCATCATTGATATACTGGCTGTCTGTCTAGGAGCCTGCTTCGCGCTATTGTCAATGTACTCCAGCGTCAAGGCGCGTCAACACACAGAGAAAGAGCCAAGCTCTGCATATAATTCCTCAGCCTCCGCTGTAAGCGGCGTGTGGCTGTTTTTCCAGATCTGGGTCGCGCATACGTTTCGTGCCAAATACCCTCAGTTTCAATTCCCGGTTGTCATATTTTCGATTTTTGCCAACATTTCATCGGTCTACGCACCGCAAGAGCCAAATATGGCGGCTGCTTATGCCTTTGTCTTGAAGCTTTTAAAGTCATTCTTCACTGGCCTGGGCTTATCCGCCGCTGTATCACTCCTCATATTCCCCGGTACCTCCCGGAAAGCCGTTTTTAAACAGATGGGAGGGTATATTCAAAGCCTACGCACAGCATTGGATGCACACGCTGTATACTTTCTGACCCTGGAGAATGACGACATGTTCGGGCGTACTGAGACGTATGACTCCTCCCGCGAGAAGATGAATGAAAAAGGAAAAGTCTACAGTCCTGAAGCGGAGGCAATTCGCGTCGCGATTCGGCAAATCAATGACATGCATGCCAAGCTCCACGGAGACCTGACTTTCGCCAAGCGAGAGTTTGCATTTGGACGGCTAGGCCCTGATGACTTGCAGTGCATCTTTCGTCACCTGCGCCAGATCATGATTCCAGTGACTGGACTTGGCTTCGTGGTTGATATCTTCCAGCGACTGTCGGAGTATAATCGGTGGAACCCACCCCTTGATCCCAATGTTGGCGTACTGCCTGACGAGATTCGTAATGGTATTGTGCGTGACTGGAATGAAATTATGAGCGCAGTGCATGATCCATTCGCAACAATGATTCAGACCATTGACGAGGGCCTGCAACATACCCTCTATGTGTTTCGTCTCGCAAAGCCGCCTAAAAGATTTGCTGTTGCGACAGAGACAAACGGGAATGGCGAGCAAGATGGGGCCAAAGATGTTGAAGCTGAAGTTGAAAATACTATGCCAGGAGAGAAGGGCTTCGTGAAACATTATCAACGAAAATTGGCCCAATTTCGAAGTGCTAAACGGATTGCCCTCGAGATATGGGCTGAAGAGAAAGGCATCAATCTTCCGCCTGACTTCTTTGATCACCCCTCTGCTTTCCAAAGCTTGAAAGGAGACTATTTCGATGCTTCTGCCTCTCACCAAGATCGAGGTCGACGACAGCTATATCTATTCCTTTATGTGAGTTTGACAATTCAGGTATAGCTTCGCCTACTAACTATCGTACACAGATGGAGCAACTGCTCTATTCAACCGGTCAAACGGTCTTGGCATTCGTCCAATTCGCTGATGAGGTCCAAGAAAAGGGCAAATTGTCACGCGTTAGGCTGGTTATCCCAGGTGCCAAGCGTTCTTGGAAGTGGGCCAAAAACTTCTTCGTTTTCGGAGATACTCATGAGGATGATAACATGGGTGACGTACACACTCAGAGCAGTATCCTTGAACTAGGCGAGGCCTACAGGAATCGCAAAGATCCTGAACACCTGCCACCAACAACTCTGTTTCAAAAGGTTGGTGATAAAATTCGGGTTATCCCAAAATTCCTTCGGTCTTTTGAAGCAAATTACGGGTTCCGGGTCGCGTGTGCAACTATGACAATTGCTGTCGTTTCTTTCTTACACGATACCCAACATTTCTTCACGAAGCAGCGCTTGGTGTGGGCGTTGATTATGGTTAACATGAGTATGACTCCAACCTCTGGTCAAAGTATTTTCAGCTTTGTTCTTCGCATTGCTGGAACAGCAATCTCAATGGTTGCCACTCTTTTGATATGGTACATTCCAGCTCAAAAGACTCCAGGCATTATTGTCTTCCTCTTCATCGCTCTCTCAATCGGTTTCTATGTCCCGATCAAGATGTTCAGATTCCGTGCCATCGGTCTTATCAGCGTTATCACCATGGCAATGATCATTGGATATGAGCTTTCTGTCCGGAAAGTCGGCGAAGCCGTTGCCACCTCCAATGGTCAAGCTTACTACCCTATCTACCTGCTCGCGCCTTATCGTCTTGCGACTGTCACCGGAGGTATTGCTGTGGCGTTCTTCTGGACGTTTTTCCCATATCCTATCTCGGAGCATGCGGTCTTGCGCCAGAGCTTGGGAGCTTCGCTTTACCTCCTTGCAAATTACTATTCAATCATCCACGAGACGATTATAGCACGAATGCGTGGTGACGAGGGCGACATGACTCTGAAGTCTTCCGCAGGCCGGAAACTTGAAAAAGCGCGTGGCAAAGTATTTTCGAAGCAAATGCTCATGCTGAATGGTCTTCGGACTTACTCTGGATTTCTGCGATGGGAAGTTCCTATTGGTGGTCGGTTCCCGAAAGACCAGTATGATGCTATTATAGTCTGCATGGAGAAGTGGGTTTTCCCAATCTAATCCCCCCGAAGCAACAGCAACTAACAGGTTCGATTACAGCATTGTGAGCTATCTGAGTTTATTGGGGTACGCATCAGATACACTGATGCGTCTGGGCGCTGACGATGAGGATGGATCAAACTCCGCGTGGATATATGACCTCCGTCGACTGGTTGGAGAGGCAAAGGTTACTACCCACGAAGTGACGTCTCTTCTGTGTCTCTTATCAGCAAGCATCACCAACCGACAGCCTTTGCCACCTTATCTCAAAGCACCCCGACCATATAGCTTTTCTAAGCGGCTTGAGGCGCTCGACAAGGATATTTTGAGTATTACACATATTGCTGAGCCCGGATATGCAGCATTTGCCGTTCTGCAAATTTCTACTCGGTGTATCGTGGGTGATGTGGACAGACTTATGCGGTAAGCAATAATTCGGCCCTTGGATTCTTAATCATGAGACTGACTTTTCATCTCAAGCCATGTGAGGGGCTTGGTCGGAGAATTGGACTTTTCTTTCCACGCCGTTAGTACAACGGATGTTAGCATAACGCATTCCAGAATGACCTCTGCGGCACCATCAAGGGTGTCTGTGAATGAGGTGCAAGCGGCTGACCGTGATAAGACGGATTGAAGAAGGCATCAAAGCGTTACTGTAAATACAATTTTCTACAAGAGAAGTCTTCACCAATGCAAACTTTTATCTTTTAGTTCAATGCTGTACGTTCCGAGATACTTCCGCGTAATAAGCCCTTTTGCTTTTTACATTTACAGGCATAATTATTAATATAGATCTACCACTGTCAAAGGAAAGTCGTGATTTTGATGATAATGATTTATTTTGGTTGATCTCTGTGTCACGACTCAAATCCTATGAAAAGCGTACTATATAAAGGCGCCCGAGCATAACCACGCACATTGCGCGGTTATAGTGGTCTTTTGGCTTAGTTGGAGGCAGATCGCTAGCTCCGGGGTATGCCTTTACACTCTGGGTACTAAGCCATGCCAGTCTGATTACTTCAATCCGGCAAACGCGGCGGCTGTTTTTATAAACTCCGCCCAGGAGGTAGGCTCCTCGTCGAGAATCTATCGCAGAAGGGTTAGTTTAGATAACTTGACGATACTCGGGTAGATTCAATACATACAGCAAGGCTGGGCTCAAGCGACGCCCCTCCGTAGTAGCCGAATTCCGGCAGGAGACGCATGTTCTGGAGCAGCTCTTCCTGAATGGCCTCGGGGGCACCAGTACTGCCTACAATTTGCTTGAAGACGTCGTGAGGAAGCTCAGAGTAGGATGCATCTTTGCCAGCTTCGGGGTATTGCTGCTTGAAGGTAGCAAGGAGCTCTGCGGGAGTGCTGTATGTTGTCGCGCCGAGAATCTGCTTGCCCAGTGTTGCTTCTTTCTTCAAGAAGATGGCCTTGACAAATTTGCCAGTGTCCTTTTCGGTCGCGAAAACAGGAATAGGGGCATTGTCTGGCATGGGCAGTGCAAGACCCCAGTTTCCGTTTGGCAGTTGTCGCAGGCTCTCGCCTGGAATATTTGCCATGTAGAAACCAGGGAGGAAGAATGTGGCTGGGATGCCGATTGAACGAATGTATTCCTCAACTGCTGCTTTACCGTCAAAATGGTGGACTCCAGACAAGACGCCGTTGCTCACTGTATTTTTCTCATTAGCTTCTTATATTTGGTACGAAAAGGAGAGAGCCAGAACTCACGCTTCGTAACGTTGGGCAAGCTGCTCCAGACAAGATGCTGGACGCCTTCTTCTTTGCTAACATTGGCGATGTTCTTGCCTTGGGCAATCTCTGTGTCTGAGCTGAAAGTTTCCCAGAAGTTTGTGACTCCGTAAACTCCATAAGCGCCTTTCAACACCTTTCTGAGAGACTCTGGGTCATTCAGGTCGGCCTTTGAGAACATTGTTAACAATGCTGTGTAGCCTAGTTGAAATCATCAATGGTACATACCGTGACAAGTTCGACTCCCTTGGCAGCCAATGCCTTTGCCTTGTCCTTGGTCACATCACGGGTGACGCCCTTTAGATGAAATTGGGACGCAGCTTTAGGATCAGAGAGAATGCTGTTCACGACAGAACCGCCCTGGTTACCAGTGGCACCAAACACAACAATAGTCTGCTTCGACATGTTGAGAGAGTAGATATTCTTCTTTGAATGAGTTTCTGGGAGGATAAGAAAGGCTTCTTAATGATCGAAGTGATTTTTAGCTTGAGGTTGGTTGAGACTGTTGGGGTTTCCTGTTTAAATAGCCGCCCAGAGTTGCTACTTTTGAAAAAGTATCCTCGGAGACAGATTCTTGATGTGCGAGAGGATTATGCGAGCAAAGCTTGTTACCGAAAGGATTATCAAGCTCGAGCCGAAGTCGTGCAATAGGCTGGTGAACGTCATAATCCGGGGCTCATTGGAGCCGAGCGCGGTCGTTCGGTCGTTCGGCGCCCCACTTCGCGGCTTATGAATCGGCCTTCGAGGATGCCGAGATCGCAAAATCGCGAGTAGATCATTTTACTCAAGCGCCCTACATTACCACCAAGCGAGCAATAGTGATGACCCTGGATGCGATGATCATCCGAATAATTACGATTACCTGTCCAAGCATGTCAAACCAACTACTACTTAGCTAACTACAGCGCATATTTTATCCCTTAAATTAGCTGCTCCTAAGAATGAACTTCAAAATTGAACAAGTTGAATTTCAACAGATGGTTTCTTTTTATAGATCTGAAAATGGGCTCCAGCAGAATTCTATATCTACTCGAGGCTTCGAATGCTATTTTCCCCGGTTCAAGTCCATGAAACAGCTTACAGTTTCACCAGACGCAGCAAGAAAGTGGCGTTCTGCACCTCTTGTTCTTCCTGCGAGATGGTTCCCTCCTCTTCAGCCGCTGGAGTCTTTCCATCGACAAGCGTACGCTCATCGAGAGGACGGCGCACAGCCTTCTCAATGGCAGAAGACTGGGACTTGAAGGCTTCACTGAGACCAATGTTCTCTGGGTCGGCGAGGACGGTGTACTCCATCTTGACATCGTCAGTGGGCACCAATCCAGCCTTCTTGCGCAGACGCTGAACACGGTTAATGATCTCACGGCCAATACCCTGGTGGGCCAGCTCGGGATAGAGGTTGGCATCAAGGATGGTCATCACCTCAGCATCGGTGTTAGGCTCCATGCCAGATGAATTGGAGTCTTCCTTGAGACCTCTCTTCACGACCAGATCACCTTCGACTAATTCGATGCCGTCAACAGTGATCTTACCATTGGCAAGGTATCCCTTCGCATCATCACTGGACAGAGAAGGCAAGGCCTTCTTGACCTTCTGGACGTCCTTCTTCAACTTCTTTCCAAGAACGGGCCAATCAGCATTGACACTGTACTGGACATTATACTTAGCCTCGTCGCTGGAAAGAACGAGGTCAAGAACATTAAGCTCCTCAATAATGTAGCTTTCAAGAGACTTAACGTCCTCAAGATACTGAGGGTCGTTGTGGATCACGACAAGAGTCTTCAGAGGCGTCTTCAGGCCAATGGAGCGACGCTCGCGGGAGACACGGCCAAGTTCAATGACCTTCTGCATACGGCCCACACGACGCTCAACAACCTCATCGAAAAGCTCTTGGCGGACCTCAGGGAAAGGAAGGAAGTGAACGCTGCGGCTATCTTCGGCACGAAGAGACTCAGGGATGTGGGGGAGCAAACGCTGGTAGATGTTGTCGGTGATGAAAGGAGTGAAAGGAGCCAGACCGCGAACAAGGGTGTAAAGGACCTCGAACAGAGTGTTGAGAGCGTGCAATGTATCATCAACGCCATTCTCACCCTTGAGACGCTTGCGGTTGAATCGAATATACCAGTTGGTTGTGTTCTCAATCAGTTCGAGGAGTCTTGGCACCACGGTGTACAGACGGTATGCCTGCATTTCCTGGTTCACATATAGAATCAGACTTTGTGTGGTGGCAAGGATCCATCTATCCATGACATTGGTGTTGGTGGCCTCTGCCTTGGGGTCGAAGACAAAGTCGACATCAGAAGCTTTCTTTAGCAATGCGACTTGTCCCTGGAAGAACTGGTAGCTGTTCCACAACGGCAAAAGCACCTTGCTGACAATCTCCTTGACACCGGTTTCCTTGAATCGCAAGGGCTCGGCGCGGACGACGGGCGAGTTGATCATGTACAAACGAAGAGCATCTGAGCCGTATCGATCCATGACCAGGGATGGGTCAGGGTAGTTCTTAAGACGCTTGGACATCTTCTTGCCATCCTCAGCAAGGACAATACCATTGACGATGACATTCCGGAAAGGCAGCTTGCCAAACAAGTGGGTTCCAAGAACGGTCAAAGTGTAAAACCAGCCTCGTGTTTGGTCAAGACCCTCCGCAATGAAATCACCTGGGAAGCTTTGGTCGAATTTGTCCTTGTTCTCAAATGGGTAATGTTGGGATGCGTATGGCATGCTACCGGACTCAAACCAACAGTCAAAGACTTCTGGTACACGACGAAGGACACCCTTGCCTTGCTTGCTTGGGATGGTGATATCGTCGACCTTGTCGCGATGAAGATCGAGAAGTTCTCCCTCATATCCACTCAATTGCTTGAGTTCTTCCGAGCTTCCAACAGCAACAACCTCCTGGAAGTCATCACTAACCCACAAGGGAAGCGGTGTTCCCCAGAATCTGTTGCGGGAGATGTTCCAGTCACGGGCATTCTGGATCCAACTGGCGAATCGCTTATCCTTGACAAAGGATGGGACCCAGTGGGAATCTTCGATGCCTTGGAGCATTTGCGGGATAATGGGAGTGATCTTGACGAACCAGGAAGGCACGGCTCGGTAGATCAGTGGAGTGTCAGATCGCCAACAGAAAGGATAACTGTGAGTAATCTGGCTATCCACGAGAAGACGGCCAGTGCCTTTCAGGTATTTGATGATCGCCTTGTCGGCGTCCTTCACGTGCTGGCCCGCAAAGTCACGAACCTCTGCGGTGAACTTTCCGGTCGGGTCGACGGGGTTTGGCGCAGGACGTTCAGGTGTAATAACCTCATGCTTCACGGCAACTTGGTAATCATCTTCACCAAATGCAGGAGCCTGGTGCACAATACCAACACCAGCATCTGAGGTAACGTATTCATCGTTCAAGACCTTAAAGCCATGGTCCTTGAAATCTTCGTAAAAGTAGTCGAAGAGAGGCTGGTACTTCCATCCCAGCATATCAGAGCCCTTAAGCTTTTGAACGACCTTGTACTTCGCCTTCTTTGGGTCCTTGTAGATAGTTCGGAGCAGGCTCTCAAGAAGGATATAGTGCTTTTTGGTGGCTTCGTCAAAAATCTTGACGTATTCGAAGTCGGGGTGGGCACAGAGACCGGTGTGGGAAGGTAATGTCCAAGGGGTGGTTGTCCATGCCAGCAAGCAAGTCTCGGGGTCATCAACCAAGGGGAAAGTCACCACGACGGCTGGATCTTGGACATCCTTATAGTTCTGTTGAGCCTCGAAGTTGCTAAGAGGGGTGTTGAGTGCGGTCGAGTAAGGCATGACCCGGTAGCCTCTGTAGACTAAACCTTTATCGTATAGCTCCTTGAAAACCCACCACACGGACTCCATGAAAGAGGTGTTCATGGTCTGCATTCATCAATGACCACGAGTTAGACAAACTGAAGAAACTACCACACTTCATCATTGTTGAGAGCATCCATACCTTGTAATCATTGTCAAAGTCGATCCAACGACCAAGTCTCTCGATTGTCTGCCAAGGGTCAGTTTGCGATAATGAATTGCTGTGGGATAACTGACTTGTCGCCATTCTTCACTGAAGCGCATCACAATTGCCCGGCATTCCGCGTTGTATTGAGCAATTCCAAGCTTCTCGACCGCCTCTAGACCACTCATTCCAAGCTTTTTATCGATTTCGTATTCAACTTTGTCAAGGTCAGTATTTGGTTCGCTATTCGACGGACGGTTCACTAACCAGGAACTCCGTGGCTGCGTCATACCATTAGTCTCAGTTATCCCTCCCAAGTAAAGCTTTACATTGAAAACGAAATACTTACGTGTCCCATCCAAATCGTCGCTCCACATGATAACCTTGCATGCTCCAGTATCTCGGAATAATATCCTTGATAGTCGAGGCCAACAAGTGGCCATAATGCGGAAGACCTATTCTCCATCAACCTCCGTACAGCTCTGGTGATCCGCCACGATACATACCTGTAGCAAAGGGAGGTCCATCTAGAAATGCGAAACAAGGCGGTTAGAAATCGTGTGTAGATCAAAGGATTGGAAAACAGGCGTAGGGTTGGGATGAATATCACGGCAATTCGAGTGATCCGGGTCAAAAGAGGAGGAGGATTGTTTACCTAGGCTTTGAGATTGTTAATAATGTTCACCAGAAATTCCGGGCCTGAACTGAAGATACAACTCCACGGCGATAGCACTTACAAAGTGAACGGTTTGCGGCCTTGGGACAGCTCCAGCTGTCGTTGGAAGGCATCAATCTCCCTCCACCGACTGAGGATAGTCTCCTCCTCGGCAGGAAAATTGATAGACATGGTGCGTTACAAGATGGATAGTTCCAAGTTGACGTTCCAAAGCCGAGAAAAATAGGACGTGACTCACCCCGCCATAATATTGCCCATTTGTGTGCGCCCACCGCCCTATATTCCCACCGCCCGGACTATACCCCGCTGTGGTCCCTTCACTCGATGATATTGAATATGATGAATTCTACATCTTTACATGACCTCGGGAGTCTTAAATCTACACTTGAAAGAAGGACGGGTCAGAACGACCACAAGGAAATTCGAGAATGTGGGATGTGATATATACGCAAGGTGTACAGAGTAGTTATAGAGTACATACATCCTAATCTATATCCCCATTCTCATCGTCGTCATCGTCATCATCCTCATCTTCGGAGACATCTTCGCCAAGCTCTTTCAAGCGGTTCTGCGGGGTCTTTATTAGCTTCTGATCCTCTAAAAATGGGTACAAATTTTTCAATCTGGATCTTACCTTGTCTGTCTCTCTCTTCGCTTCTAGATCGCCGAATACAATTAGAAGATCGTCGAGTTCCGTCTGTGTAGCGTTGCGTGCTTCTTCTTTCTCTTTTGTTTCGGACTCGGCCTTCGCAAGCTGAGATTGCACTTCTTTGAGCGCTTCTGTTGCCTTGATGGCTTGTGCCTCGGTTTCTTTTGCTTTGTTCTCGGCCTCTTGTATTTTCCCCTCGGCTTCTGCAGCACGTTTTTCTAGCTCGGAAATTTTTGACGCAAAGCCTTCCTTGGCAACATCAGCGTCCTTTGATGATTTCTCACTCGCCTCTTTCAGATCAGCTTGAAGGGCCTCGTTCGTCTTCTTGAGCTCTGCAGTCTCGGATTGATGGTCTGACTTGGCTATGGCAACGCTGGACTCGAGACTTTCAACTTTGCTCTTGTAGCCAGAGACGTTTGTTTCATGTTCGGCTTTGGTCGTAGCAAGGGCAGATTCTAAGGCTTCAATCTTGCTCTTATAATCTCCTAGTTTGGAGTCATGTTCATCCCTAGCCGATGCCAGCGTGGATTCCAGGTTCTGCAATCTCTGCTGGAAGTCGGCTACTTGGGATGCATGGTCCTCCTTGGAGCGACTGATGACTGACTCGAGCTCTTGGATTGTGCTCTTGAGACCAGAATTATCACCAGAATATTGGTCTTGTACTTTAGTCAGCTGGGCCTCTAAGCCACGAATCGTGGATTGCAATGCTGCCGTTTCCTGCTCATGATGCTCTCTCAACCTGGCGCTCTTCGTTTCATACTCGGTCGCAGCCTGCTTAAGCTGACTGTCGATAGCACGAAGCTGCTCGGTATGTCGCTTAAGTAACTCATTCTTGGCAAGCTGATTTTGTTCTTCGAGCCGGGAAAGTTCTTGTCCATGAGAGTAATGAAGGCTCTGCTGGCTTTGCTGGGCTTTTGATAGCTCCATCGAGTTTGACTCTTTTGTCTTGCGATGGTCCGAAAGCTCTTGATCGAACTTTCGTTGGATGCTCACGAGGTCTGTCTCCAATTTTTGAATAGAATCATTTCGGTCTTCAATTTCAGCACGCAACGAATCTACAAGCTCTCGGGAAATTCCTTTTTCGACACCATTGGCCACAACAGAAATTTCGAACCCCGGTTCACGATCAATTGCTCGAATCAGGCGACTGAAATTGTCTTTGAGGAATTCGACGAAAGAGCGATCAAAAAACACCTCGGGAAGACCGCCTTCGAGCTGTCCAACGGCCGTTTGAGGGAGCACTTCAAAGTCACGAACCAAGGGACACTCCCTGAGCTTTGTGATCTTGTCGATGTATTGCTCGCGACCGAGTTGATCAAGGAGGAGTTTGTGCAAAGTCACGCGCGGGATTGGAGAATCTCTCGTAGAAAACTCATAGATAATTCCGAGCAGCGCAGTACAGAGACCAGGTATTAACTTGCTGGGGGTTCTCTGATGTTTGATCTCTTGTAAAAGAGTTTGGATGGAGCTACCTTCACCGAGCAGATCGTTGACAACATCTGGGTCCTCAAAAAGCCAACCACAAAGAAGCATCAAGTATCCCACTGTAATTCTCTCATCATCTCCACGCTGGATACCAGTAATCAAGTTTCCGACCACAGACTGGACGCTTGTCACAACCTCCTCGCCACTTTCAGCGTCACCTTCAGTGACCTTCATGGCGGTCGCTTTGGCCTCAGAATCGTCGGAAAGTAAGTGAAACATCAATACACATGCCATCCAAACTTGATATGGATCCGCATTTCCTCGCGATTCAGGGGCAGTAAGCAATACCGATATTATGTTGGGAATTCGATCTTGTCCGCTAGTGTGCCCTTCAATTGCACGTCGTAGCACGTGCATGCGAATACCGGGATGGTGAGCAAAGAAAGCTTTCATGCACTCACAAGCCGCTAGCCGTGCATCTAGGAGATTATTAGGGGATGGCTCAAGGCTCAGCTTTAGGAATGCTTCGATGACATTGATGCGTTCCGGCTCTGTGTTGCCATTGGCAGTGGGGTCCTTTGGCTTTCGAGAGCCCCAGACTACGTCAATATCACCGAATGTCTCTTGGATTGGCGAATTTCCTCGAATAAGATCTGCACAGGTAGCCAGCGCCTTCGAGGTGACGCTAACGCTGAATCTTTGGCCGAAGGCGATACTGAGCACTTGTTCGGTTACCCCATTTTGCCAAAATGCCGTTTGATTGCTGGGGGTCCCCTTTCCACCGCGGATCAAGAACAATTGAATTATGGCGAGAAGACCCCAAACGTTTTTGTCACGTTGGACAAGTGTCCACTGTGGCGGGTCTTCTTCGCCCTCGCGCTCAAGTTGACATTCAATAAGCAGCTTTGTAACCTTGGGCACGCATCCGGTCTCCCTAAAGTAGGATTGGTTTGAAACGTTGAATCGCAAGAGATGAGCAAGCAGGGAAAGAGAATCTTCAACAGCCTCGGTACCAAGCGTTAAGGATCCTTCAGCTTCAATTAAAGAGAACAGTATCTCGAATGCATTCTCGAAGGCGACAAGTTTTTGTAGTTCTTCCGAGGCGGGGGTCAAGGCAATAAGTAAGATAAGGGCCTCTAGAAAATCACCCAGCGTAATTAGTTGAATTGAACTGCATACTGAGGCCGAAGAAGAATTGATTGAACGCACCATTTCTAACTGGTTCTCTTGAGTCCGTCAAGACGCTCACAAGTCGAGAAATTCCCAACGGAGCTGTGAAAATGCATTCTTGGGTTCGCTCGGGCCTTGCGCTAGATATGAGGGACATCAATTGGAGAGAATACAGCCGAGAATAAAAATCGCGCGTCTCGAGAAGGTCAAGCAGGATTGTAATATTATCTTGTCGTTGGGTAAATTCGTCTGCCAGCCATAGGGCAATTTCGTCTGAAGCTTCGGGGCTCGCCTCGTCAGGAGTAAATAGCATCAGCAAGGTCTCAAGAACCACCTTGGTAGTATCCACATCCTCGCCATCATTGCGCAAAGTGCTTATCAAAGACCGCAAGCCTCCTGAGGCGACAGATGCCGGGTAGAGCTTCGCAAAGCTTCGGAGACCTTGAATGGCAGCCCGTCGATCTTCCAACAACGTGGCGCTTTGCAGCCTGCTGCTTAGGATGTCGATGGTGTCTGTGGCCGTTTGTTTGGCCGGAGCCTGCGATTCAAGTATTCGGAACATCGCAGAATCGTAGTATCATGGTCACCGCCGACCAAGAGCGAAAGAATTGGTAGGCATCGAAAGAAAGGCCAAATAAACAGTGCGGCAGCACCGAGGGTAGACGGCACCGTTTGCAGTAAACTTGACCGCCTACAATGTAAGTGCCTCACCGCCTACTGGAAACGATTATTCAAGCGCATGAGGCTAACGATAGACTCTCTTTGTTCTCTCTTTGTTTTGAGATAAACTTTAGAATGCGGAAATAAAATATATATTTGGCGATTGAAGTTGCTTTGGTCTCAAGAAGAAGACTGTTCCAGGCCGAACCAGCTCTTTGAAACCAGCTAGAATGGCCTTTGCTCTATTAAGTAACTAGCCCGCGGGATCGCGCATGACTAAGGACGCTGGAACTAGTTAACTACCTAAGCTCGCCGCAGAAACTTTCCTATTCTTTCAACACCCCCATCTTGCACCGTGACTTTTGACGCGGTTGCATAGTATTTTTGAGGTTTCATTGCGGTGTTGTAGGCGATATCGCGCCAGGTATCGCTCCTAGCCTGGGTTGCTGTGCTTCCGAGCGCTTGTACGATTGACCGTTATCAACCCCAGCAAACGCCGCATTCAAGCACCGCGCCGAGTCCACGAGCTTTAATCACCAAGAACTCGCCACGTCGCCAACATGGGTGTCCCCGCGCTTTTCCGATGGCTATCGAATAAATACCCGAAGATCATCTCGGCGGTGATCGAGGAGCTTCCGCAGGAAGTGAATGGTGAAGAAATCCCGGTGGATGGCACGCGCCCCAATCCCAATGGAGAGGAGATGGACAATCTTTACTTGGATATGAACGGTATCGTTCATCCTTGTACTCATCCGGAAGGGCGGCCGCCTCCAGCCAACGAGCAAGAGATGATGTTGGAAATTTTCAAGTATACTGATCGCGTGGTCAACATGGTTCGCCCAAGGAAACTCCTCATGATCGCTATTGGTACGTCCATTCTCAAAGTGCACCCGAGCGCGACGTTTTACTTGCGGAGAATTACAATGTGACTAACTCGTGCTTGTTCTACCCTGCAGATGGCGTAGCCCCAAGAGCCAAAATGAACCAGCAACGCTCTCGTCGATTCCGATCTGCGCAGGAAGCTCGAGAGAACGATGAGAAGAAGGAAGAACTCCAGAAGCTAATTGCCAAGCAACAAGCCGCAAAGGGCGCAGATGTAGTGATTCAAGAGGAAGTAGTCCAGAAGACATGGGATAGTAACGTCATTACTCCCGGAACACCTTTCATGGACATTCTTGCTGCCTCATTGCGTTATTGGGTATCGTACAAGCTTAATACCGATCCTGCGTGGGAGAACCTCAAAATCATCATTTCCGATGCTACCGTGCCTGGTGAGGGTGAGCACAAAATTATGGAATTCGTGCGATCGCAGCGAGCATCCCCTGAACATGACCCCAATACCCGTCATGTAATCTATGGTCTGGTAAGCTTGATCTACATGTCTCTTTCTTGCCTCAATTCAGTTGGCAATAGGCTGCGTTTCGCTAGTATTGATCGCTAATTTCCGATATTACAGGACGCCGATTTGATTATGCTTGGTCTTGGTACCCATGAGCCTCACTTCCGGGTTTTACGTGAGGATGTTTTCGCTCAAGAGTCGAAGCCTCGAACATGCCGACTGTGTGGACAGCCTGGTCATAAAGCTGAAGAGTGCACGGGTAAAGCGAAAGAAAAGACTGGAGAATTCGATGAAAAGCAAAACGCTACTCCACTCAAACCATTCATTTGGCTTCATGTCTCCGTCCTTAGAGAGTACCTTGCTGCTGAGCTTCATGTCCCTAATCAGCCATTCCCATTTGACCTCGAAAGAGCGCTAGATGACTGGGTTTTCATGTGTTTCTTCGTTGGAAACGATTTCCTGCCTCACTTGCCTGCTTTAGATGTTCGGGAGAATGGCATTGATACTCTATTAGCAGTCTGGAGAGATAATATCCCCGCCATGGGTGGCTATTTGACGGCTGATGGCGTTGTCAATTTCCAAAGAGCACAGATGATTCTGCAGGGTGTTGCTAAACAAGAAGATGCAATTTTCCGTCGCCGCAGACAAGCTGAAGAAAGGAAAGAAGCCAACATCAGGAGGCGCAAGGAGCAAGACCAGGCTCGTAATGAGGAGCGTGCAGATCGCGCCCGCAAGCGCAGACGCAGCTCTCCCAACTATGATTCAGGACCGAACAGGTCTCGCGGGGGTGCTGCTAATGATGGAGCACCACCTGGCTTAGAACTCATCACTCCAGGCCGTGGTCACCTAGCTAAGGAGACGAGAGAGCTTACTCACAGTATGGTGACTAACCGTGGCAACGTCTACCGTGCCAATATGGAGAACAAGAGCGCCGCGGCTGTATTAAAGAGCAAACTCATGAAGGGTTCGCAAAATGACTCGGCAGAGGGAGAAGAAACCCCCGCTGCCGGTGACGCTCCTGGGAACGGGGAGGCCTCGAGCGAAGTCGCTGATCCCAATTCACCTTCTGTGCTCGGCAAAAGAAAGGCCGACGAAGGAGAGCCCGAGAAGGTGGATGAAGAAGCCGGTACTCCTGGCAGAGATTCTCCGCCTCCTCCTCCCCCAAAGCCCCAAAATGATGAGCCCCCGCCAGATACCGTCAAGCTCTGGGAACCCGGATATGCCGACCGTTACTACGAACAAAAGTTCGGCGTCGACCCTAACGATCATGAATTCCGCCACAAGGTGGCGCGAGCCTATGCAGAAGGTCTAGCTTGGGTTCTTTTGTACTATTTCCAAGGATGCCCATCCTGGACATGGTATTACCCATACCACTATGCGCCTTTCGCTGCAGACTTTGTGGATATTGGTGATATTCAACTTGATTTCAAGAAGGGTCAACCGTTCAAGCCGTATGAACAGTTGATGGGCGTTTTGCCAGCATCGTCAAACCACGCACTGCCAACAGTATTCCACGATCTCATGAGCAATCCCGAGAGTGAAATTATCGATTTCTACCCGGAGGATTTCCCTGTGGATTTGAATGGGAAAAAATTCGCATGGCAAGGAGTAGTGTTGCTTCCATTCATTGACGAGAAGCGTCTTTTGACTGCCATGGAGAAAAAATATCCTCTCCTCACCGATGATGAGCGCAGTCGCAATACCCATGGTCAGGAAGTCCTTTTGCTATCAGACCGACATTCACTTTACCAGGACCTTGTAGGCAACTTTTATTCCAAGAAACCTGGTCCTCCTGAGTACAAATTGAACATGCGTTCCAGCGACGGCTTGGCCGGTCTGGTTGAACGTAATGAGACTTACATCCCTCACGGCTCATTAGTCTCCAATTTGGAGGACTATGGTATGCCTGGCCTCGACGATGACCGCAGTCTCACGTAAGTACTTCCTTCTTACATTTGCTTCAAGACGCATACGCTAACGATACTCCCAGTGTAAACTACAAGATTCCAAAGTCCACTCATCTGCACAAATCCATGCTCCTTCGGGGTGTTAAATTCGCCACCCCGATGCTGAACCAGGGCGATGTTCGCGCAGTGCAAGGCCGCGCGCAGCATTCAGGCCGCTCGTTTGGCGGTGCTCCCCTCAATGGCCGAGGACGTGGTGGTCGGATGGACTACGGTGCATCAGACCGCCCCAATCCTTTTGCGGCGCATCTTGATCCCCGTTTCATGCAGACCCCGTCTGCTGGAATCCCGATGATGCCTCCTGGCTGGGTCCCTCCTGCCCAGGGTGCTGGAGACTTCTCCCGGGGACCACCTCCACCTCAGCGTGGAGGGATGCACCAGCACTACAACCAGGGATATCATCAAGGCTACCAGGGTCAGGGTGGGCATGGTGGCAACCATCATCACTATGGAAACAATGACTCAAGAGGAGGTCGAGGCTCCTATCGAGGCAATAGGGGACGCGGTCGGGGTGACCATTCTCATTATCAGGGCGGAGGCGGCTATGGGCGCTATTAAGTGCTCTCCGCGTTTGGTGGAAGCTCTTGATGTATGCTTTGCTTGAGATGTACTTAGTATTATTCTATGGGCGTGAGACGAAATCTAGGATTGGAGATGGTGTTGCGGCGTTTAGTCATGCAAAAAAATGTTGTCTCATATAATGATTCCAGCTATAAGTAGTCTCAATAGTAAAATTAAGTAGACTCTCTCTGATTTAAACACCCTTCGAATGGACGCGACCGCGGCTATCCGGTCCCCGGGTTAATCAAATACTTCCCAAGGTTTGCAGACTTGCAAAAATAAATCTATCAGTATTCCTTGTTAGGGTAAGATCGACATTGTCCAACGGCGGGAGGGAACTATAGGGACACAGAACTAGAATGGGTGGCCTACGCATGCGAGGGTTAGCCCCGATAGTGGCTGAATATTGGCATGACCGATCACATATCAATAATTGTCCAAATTCTGCAGGATATCAGGGAACTAGCGCCTCGAATTTCATGATTCGCCGTAAGTATTGACAGGTGCCCCCCCCCCCGAAGACTCACCTTTGAGTCACAAGGCGGTCAGCGCGCACCGCGGCGAAGTCGGAGGGGTTTTTTGACAGACTCAGGCTCACTCTCTCTTTCCCAGCATATTCCTAGTTGCGCTTACTGGGCAACACATCTGACACTCCCTGCTGATTTCCAGGTAAGCATTGACTAGTCTTGCTTCTCCCATTGACTGCTTCCTTTGTTCGCACTGGCTATTGTGTGCATACCTTGCATCGCTAGCTCCGTCGGTGGGGTTAATCAGTCAAATTCCTTTGAAAGGTCACCGAGAAGTAATACTGACTACTCGTCCAGAATGAATTGAGCAGAGACAATTGAAACTCGGAAAATCGTCAGCCCTAGTTTTTTCCTCGCCGCCATGAGTGAGCCCACCAAGATCAGCATCTTGGGCCGGGAGAGCATTATTGCTGACTTTGGTCTGTGGCGCAACTATGTCGCGACAGACTTGGTCAACAACTTGCCCTCAACGACCTACGTCCTAGTCACCGATACCAACCTCGGATCGATCTATACGCCTGCCTTCGAAAAAGCCTTTGAGGCCGCTGCGGCCTCGGTCTCGCCCGCTCCACGACTTTTAGTTTATAATGCTGCGCCAGGCGAGAGCTCAAAATCCCGCCAAACAAAAGCCGACATTGAAGATTGGATGTTGAGCCAAAACCCACCATGTGGCCGTGATACAGTTGTGATCGCACTTGGTGGTGGCGTCATTGGCGATCTGACTGGATTCGTCGCGGCAACCTACATGCGTGGTGTTCGCTATGTGCAGGTGCCCACCACGCTCCTGGCTATGGTGGATTCCTCGATCGGAGGAAAGACTGCCATCGACACTCCTTTGGGCAAAAATCTGATCGGTTCTATCTGGCAACCCTCCAGAATCTACATCGACCTTGAATTCTTAGAAACGCTCCCCGTGCGCGAGTTCATCAATGGCATGGCCGAGGTGATCAAGACTGCAGCCATTTCCAGCGAAGAGGAGTTCACTGCACTTGAGAACAACGCCGATACCATTTTGACCGCGGTTCACAGCGAAATCGTGCCTGGAAAGGGCCGCTTCGACGGAATTCGCGACATTCTCAAGGCTCGAATTCTGGCTTCGGCCCGTCACAAGGCGTACGTTGTCTCTGCCGATGAGCGCGAGGGTGGTCTTCGCAACCTTTTGAACTGGGGTCACTCCATCGGTCATGCTATTGAGGCGATCTTGACTCCGCAGATCCTCCACGGAGAGTGCGTCGCTATCGGTATGGTGAAAGAAGCCGAGCTTGCTCGCCACCTGGGTATCCTGAAAGGTGTTGCCGTCGCTCGTGTTGTCAAATGTATCTCTGCATACGGTTTGCCCACAACTATGAAGGATTCTCGTGTACGGAAATTGACCGCCGGTAAGCACTGCTCTGTTGATCAACTCCTGTTCAATATGGCTTTGGACAAGAAGAACGATGGCCCAAAGAAGAAGGTTGTCCTTCTGTCTGCTATTGGGCGCACCTACGAGGACAAAGCTAGCACCGTCTCTAATCAAGACATCGGTGTTGTCCTGGCCCCTAGTGTTGAGGTTCACCCCGGCGTACCGAACACTCTTAACCTTACTTGCACGCCTCCAGGGTCAAAGAGTATCTCTAACCGAGCCTTGGTTCTCGCTGCCCTTGGATCTGGTACTTGCCGTATCAAGAACCTTCTCCACTCCGACGACACTGAGGTCATGCTTAATGCTTTGGAGCGTCTTGGAGCCGCTACTTTCTCCTGGGAGGATGAAGGTGAAGTCCTCGTTGTAAATGGCATGGGTGGAAACATCGCTGCATGCCCTTCACCTCTGTACCTTGGAAACGCTGGCACTGCTTCTAGATTCCTGACAACAGTAGCAACTCTTGCCAAGCCTAGCACTGTTTCGGAGAGCATTCTTACTGGTAATAACCGCATGAAGCAACGACCTATCGGTGACCTTGTCGATGCGTTGACAGTGAACGGAGCCGGAATTGAGTACCAGGAGCGCAAGGGCAGTCTACCTCTCAAGATTGCTGCTTCGGGTGGCTTTGCTGGTGGTAAAATCAACCTAGCTGCTAAGGTATCTTCCCAGTATGTGTCGTCGCTTCTGATGTGCGCTCCGTATGCCAAGGAGCCCGTTACCTTGAAATTGGTTGGAGGCAAGCCCATCTCACAGCCTTACATCGACATGACCACCGCCATGATGCGTTCCTTCGGCATCAACGTGGAGAAGTCTACCACCGAAGAACATACCTACCACATCCCACAGGGTCACTATGTGAACCCTGCAGAGTATGTTGTCGAGAGTGACGCCAGCTCAGCTACCTACCCTCTAGCAATCGCTGCTATCTCTGGTTCAACCTGTACCGTTCCTAACATCGGTTCCAAGTCTCTCCAAGGAGATGCTCGGTTCGCAGTCGAGGTCCTCAAGCCCATGGGTTGTTCCGTTGAGCAAACCGATACGTCCACCACGGTCACTGGTCCTAGTAGCGGAATTCTTCGCCCGCTTCCTAACGTTGACATGGAACCAATGACCGACGCTTTCCTTACCGCATCTGTCCTTGCCGCTGTTGCTCGTGGCGAGGGCTCGAATCACACAACGCGTATCTATGGAATTGCGAACCAGCGTGTCAAGGAATGTAACCGAATCAAGGCCATGAAGGATGAGCTTGCAAAATTCGGCGTCGTTTGCCGTGAGCACGATGACGGTCTTGAGATTGATGGAATTGAGCGCTCCACCCTCCGTCAGCCATCTGGAGGCATTTTCTGCTATGATGATCATCGCGTCGCCTTCAGCTTCAGTGTACTATCCCTAGTCACCCCCAGCCCGACTCTCATACTGGAGAAGGAGTGTGTTGGTAAAACATGGCCCGGCTGGTGGGATACTCTGAAGCAACAGTTCGCTGTCAACCTTGATGGCAAGGAACTCAGTGAAGAGGAATTGGCTGTCTCAACTCAAGAAGAGAAGGCCAGTGCTTCTATCTTCATCATTGGAATGCGGGGTGCTGGTAAAACCACTGCCGGTAGCTGGGTTGCCAAGAGCCTTGATCGTCCTTTCATCGACCTGGATACTGAGCTTGAAAAGGCCGAAGGCATGAGTATCCCCGACATGATCAAAGAAGTTGGCTGGCAAGGATTCCGCGAAGCTGAGCTCGCTATGCTTAAGCGTACATTGAAGGATCGACCAACCGGATATGTCTTCGCTTGTGGTGGTGGCGTCGTTGAACAAGCCGAAGCCCGAAAACTTCTGATTGACTACCACAAGAACAAGGGCAACGTTTTGCTTGTCATGCGCAACATCAAGGATGTCATGGACTTCTTGAATATTGATCAGACACGCCCTGCTTATGTGGAGGACATGATGGGCGTCTGGCTTCGTCGCAAGCCTTGGTTCCAGGAGTGCAGCAACATCCAATACCACAGCCAGCGTTCAGACAAGAAAGAGTTAGCTCTGGCATCGGAGGACTTCTACCGCTTCATGAAGGTTGTCACTGGTCAAGTTGACAACCTCAGTATTATCAAGAAGAAGAAGCACTCTTTCTTCGTTTCATTGACACCGCCGGATTTGCGGGAGTGTGCTGATATCTTAGGCGAGGTCTGTGTTGGCTCCGATGCTGTCGAGCTACGGGTCGACCTTCTCAAGGACCCCGCGAGTGACAGTGACATTCCTTCTGTGGACTTTGTGGTTGAGCAAATTTCTTTCTTACGCCGGAAGGTTTCTCTGCCCATAATCTTCACCATTCGCACTAAGAGCCAAGGTGGTCGCTTCCCTGACGACGCTTATGAAGCTGCCAAACAGCTCTACAGACTTGCATTCCGCACCGGATGTGAATTTGTGGATCTCGAGATCGCTTTCCCTGACGATTTGCTGCGCACCGTCTCTGAGATGAAGGGTCACTCAAAGATAATTGCTTCTCATCACGATCCTCAAGGTAAATTGTCTTGGGGCAACATGTCTTGGATTCCATCTTACAACAAAGCTTTGGAGTACGGTGATATCATCAAGCTTGTTGGCGTTGCGAAGACCTTGGATGACAATAACGCTCTTCGCAAATTCAAGAACTGGGCTGCCGAGTCTCACGATACCCCATTAATTGCCATCAACATGGGTGATAGTGGTCAGCTCAGCCGTATTCTCAACGGCTTCATGACCCCCGTTTCTCACCCTCGTCTTCCCTTCAAGGCTGCTCCAGGCCAACTCTCTGCCACCGAGATCCGTAGAGGTCTTTCATTGATGGGTGAGATCAAGCCAAAGCAGTTTGCCATCTTTGGGTCCCCAGTCTCCGCCTCTCGGTCACCACCTCTCCACAACACCCTTTTCGCTGAGACGGGTCTTCCTCATCAGTATGGCCGCTTAGAAACGACCAACGTTGAAGATGTCAAGGATTTCATCAGAGCGCCAGACTTCGGTGGAGCTTCGGTGACTATTCCTCTGAAGCTTGATATCATGCCCCTTCTGGACGAAGTCGCACAGGAGGCTGAGATCATTGGCGCCGTCAACACCATTGTCCCTCAGGAGGAGAATGGAAAGACACGTCTGTTAGGTTATAACACTGACTGGAAGGGCATGATCAACTCTCTGCGTAACGAAGGTGTCTTCGGATCAACCGGCTCCGAGAGTGCTGTCGTCGTTGGCGGTGGTGGAACTGCCCGTGCCGCCATCTATGCGCTCCACCATATGGGTTTCTCTCCTATCTACATTATCGGACGTAGTGCGAGCAAGCTGGAGGGCATGGTCTCAACGTTCCCCACAAACTATAATATCCGCATCGTCGACAACGATAAGCAGCTGGATACCATTCCTCAAGTCGCCATTGGAACTATCCCTGCGGACAAACCTATCGATCCTACTGTGCGTGAAATCCTTTGCCACATGTTTGAGCGCGCTCAAGAAGTCGACGGTACCGTTGTTGGTAAAACAACTGAGAGCCACACTCCTCGCGTGCTCCTCGAAATGGCCTACAAGCCCTCTGTGACGGCTCTCATGCAGCTGGCTGCCGATGCCGGCTGGAAGACCATTCCTGGACTTGAGGTTCTTGTGGGTCAAGGTGTAAACCAGGTATGTGATTCTTTTATCTGGTCGAAATACCCTTGCTGACTTTGCTCAATAGTTCATTCACTGGACCGGTATCGATCCCCTGTACAATGTTGCTAGAGTAAGTGCCAAAGTTTGACAGATGAAAGAATCTATTGACTAACATCTGCAATTTTCCAGGATGCTGTCATGGGAAATGACTCTGCATGATTCAAGACAAAACTCTTGTGCTCTTAACATTATGGTCTGGAAGCTATGACAGTCGCTCACGCTCTATCATTTCGGACATCGGGTAAAAAGAACGATTGAATGTTAACGCGTTTTACTGTGTTGCCTCTGTATTTTGAGTATCTGGCAAGCATAAAAATTCCATGTCTTATTTATACATATTGAACAAATTTCTGGCTGCTTGGCAGTATCGCCTCGCTTAGAAGCTTTGATCTCAACCACATGTAACGCACAGCATGGCACGGCTTGAGAACCTAATAGAGGCTCTTGTGGTGGCGTCCCCTTCTATGAAGACGAACTCCACCATAAAGAAATTAAACAATTATTACATGCTCAGGCTTATGAGGCCAGAGGTTGAGGTCGCTTCGAGATAGTGAGCCAGACGTCTCTCCAATATCCAACTCCACCCTTTACGGTGAACTTGGGCTCAGGCTTGTCCTTTGCCTGCTCGGGCTTGTAATGACGGAAAAACTAAGGAGAAGTCAGTACGGCCGTTTCACCAAGATTCCCTTTTGTAGGGATTCTTACCTGCAGGGGACCCTTGAACAACTCCATCATCGCAATATCCCGTCCAAGACACACTCGAGATCCATATCCAAAGGCAAAGTTGTACTTATTGAACAACCTCGCTCTTTCGGGGTCCAACCATCGCTCGGGTCGGAATTCCTCGGCATCCTCTCCATATAATGCAGGGTCGCGATGCACGATGTAGGGGTTACATGAG
The DNA here is from genome assembly GCA_035985395.1 of Penicillium coffeae. NCBI lineage: Eukaryota > Fungi > Ascomycota > Eurotiomycetes > Eurotiales > Aspergillaceae > Penicillium > Penicillium coffeae. Next base: position 2,112,504 of record CP142593.1, read on the forward strand.
ATCTCTGTACCAGCAGGCGCAAACTTTCCATAGAGCTCCAAGCCTGGCTCGGAAACATATCGGGGGAAGATGTTTGGAGCCGAGGGACAAAGTCGCATTGTCTCCTTGACGCAGCCCACGAAGAAAGGAAGATGGTCGAGGACCTCGTTGTATTGTGGGATCTCGGAGATGAGACCCTTGCGGGAGGCCTCGTCGATTTCCTGCATCATTTGCTCGTATGACTCTGGGTGTGTTAGAAGGAAATGGATCAAAGCTTGGAAAGCAGTGCCTGTTGTATCGGCCCCAGCCAGCAGAACAAGCAAAACTTCTGCGCGAATGTATTCCAGGTCAAGGGGCTTATCTTCCTCGGTGCGCGCTTCAAGGAAAGTTTGAAGTAGATCGATACGATCGATCTTCTCGCCGGACTGGATATTCTTAATGCGTTCGTCGATGAGTCGATCGCGGAAGCGCATGAGTACACCAATGCCTGAATCGTCTTGTGGGCTTGCGACGAGATATTTACCCAAGAACGTTGTCTTTATCCATGATGTGAAGGGATGTAGTCGGGCGAGCAGACCGAACGCTGGGAGACCGTCATGGAATCCCTTAATCAACCCACCAATGTCTTCGCCTTTCTCGATGAACCCGAATGGAGCGCCGAAACCTATTTCGCTAATAATGTCGTAGGCCATATATCTGTTTCCCTTGCGTTAGTAGAGTCCAACGTTGGAAGTCACAAGGAGCATAATCAACCACTTACACTGCCCACCAAGCAAAGTCAAATGGCTCGCCAGACTTGACAAATGTCTCATCGAGCTTGTCGCTCCATTCCTTGATTCTAGCATCAATAATTGGTTCCATCTTCTTGATGTTGGTGAAGCTGTACTGCTAGTTGTTAGCTTAATAAATTCATGTGATTTGCACTATCACGCTTACAGGTCCTGCAACATGTTTTCTAAAGACTGCGTGAGTCTTGTGAGATCTCATGTTGAACAGACTCTCGTTTTCTCCAAAGCTACCAGTGATGTAGTGACCCGTCTTGTCCGCATTGCGCTGGTATACTTCTGGGAGTTTTGCGTGGTCATTGACGAGGAGTAGGCTTGGCGTGATGCGGACAACAGGGCCTGTTGAATGAATCAGTAGATATTTAATGGTAATCTTTGTCTCGACTTACCATATTTCTTGGAAAGCTCATAGCTGGTTAAATACTCGGTCTCTTTTAAGTTTTGCCTCGTAATCCAGAGCCTGGTAACAGAGGCCCAGAACGGACCGGGGAATGCTGAAAGAGGGTGGAAGAACCGGTAGTAAATAATTTGATAAATGAACTTAAAGGCTACATAGGCAATGGCAAAAAGTATCACATTCGACACTGTCAGCAGCGACAGCGCGCGCTCCGCTAGGCCCATGATTGCTGGTTAGGAAGCAAAAGCCAGCATCTCACGAGGACTCTCAGAAGAAGGGAGACTTTAAGCGTCCCACGAAGATCAGGTAATCCTTTCGCACAGTCCATTGAATAGTAAGGGGTAAATGACCATTGGCTAGTGGACTCCGCTATACAACTTGCCTATGTCTATCTGCGGCACCAAGACAAGGCATTCTCGCAAGTCTAGCCTCTCACTCCACTATGGGGGCGCCGCCATCGATCCACGCGGAGCGCGGGACGCATCCTGCGCTCGATGAAAGTCCGATTACTTGTAGCTTTGTGTCTCTGGGACAATAACCAAGTCAGAGTCCACGAACCTGATCATCGAGAGCGTAACCCGCATTCTTCGTGTTCGCTTCCATGCAGATGTCAGAATAGCCGTCCTTCTGTGCTGTACATGACACATGCAAAGGTGAGACATGCGTCGCCTAAACCAAACTCTGAAGAGCAAGGATCGGCTACTTTTGGAGAGGAGGCATTCGCCGAGGTGGATGTCCGGGACTGTCAGAACGGCAAAGCGACCAAGGGCGAAGGCCTAAACACAACTGGCGTCTGTAAGTCATGACGATCAGCGCCACTAAACGATCTCTTAAGAATAATCATTTGGCCCACGCATGCACTAAAAACGGCATATGGATATGCTTGCTCAGCCGAATTTTGCACAGTACCCTGTCTGCTCCACTCTAGAGTCGGAGCCCCTCCGCCATCAGGCTAGAACGCGGGTGGTGCAGCCTTAGTTAATTTCTCCACTATATTTCCCTCTCTTACTGGGCAGTTACCGGAGGACTTCATTAACTATTTCTTGGCGACGTTTGAGATGTCTCCATAATGGGCGGTTGGATTTCTTCTCAAAGCATCCCATGAACACGTTCTTTATGGCTTCATATAATATAGAATGAATGTGGGGGACTTGAAAAGCGGCCCGGCGAACACAGCTTTACTACAGATCATGCTGTTCGTAAAGCTTATATATGGCAGACGTCATAATCCATGTACTTTACATAGTGACGAGGCTGGTGTCGAAATTCAGCAGCGTTGACCTCTTCCTGGACAAAACGGGATCAAATATGCTAGCGAGTTCTCCGCTCTACTACGCAGCCGATGGAGTCGAAGCACAGCTGCCCAAGTGATCCTGGGACGTTCTCGGCCTTCTGGTGTTGCCCGCTTTATGATGATCTCAGTGTCTTTTTCGCCCTTTTGAATTAGTGAGTCACAATCCCTGTCAACAACAATTTCCGGATCCATGGCTCTCAGTGCATTAGCCTAACGTTTGGACGTAGCTTGGAGCGACAGGTTGCCAAAGTAAACTCTGTTTGGTGTCTTCCATGCGCCGCTATAGTTGGACTCCGGTATCTCCTACCCAAAAGTAGCATCGCAAGATTGGGAGAGTCCGGCTATTCATCGGTACTTATGGTTACGGTGATAGTGGAGAAGGCCCTGCTTCTCGTGGGAGCCAGCCGAACGATGAGATCTTTCCTCAACGGAGATGCACGTTTCAATCTAGGGACAATCGACGGAGTAGACGTGTGCTTGCCGGATTGAACGTATGGGGAAGAACAACTACGTGATTCATCACATTAGGATGACTTCTATTCTAAATTGGATTAAGATTTCACGTGGAAAGCCACACCCCTGCAACTGTCAACTGTCACATCAACTTTAACAAGAATTGACTTTGACCAGGGCCTGCCAGTTGCTTTCAAAGGTCCATGATGGCCCAACTTCGCTTATACATTAGGGTCAAAAGAAAAGGCAGCACAAAAAGCAGGGAATAAGCGGCAGCCCACTTGGGCTCTCAACACGGGTCGGGAAGAAGGAAAGTCCCTTCCGTGCTCTGTAGATCGATTCTATTAGCTCGAAGATAGCTTGCGGGTGGAGTCGATGGTGTCCACCTTTTGCCCCCTCAGCATCTAGCGAAACTCGCAAGCGGGCGCGATCGGATCGCATGAAACGGCGGCGCATCAAGATCCTTGCGACCCCGTTGTGGATACTTTGGAGGAATTGCCAAATCGCGACAACTTCAATGATGATCCTCCAATTATCGTACAAATAGCAACCAATGCGATTCAATGTAGAAATTTGGCCCTTCCAAAAGGCCTTCCCAATTATTGAGCCTCGTATTGTGGTGATCAAGAGCCTTCATCTCGGCATTTTCTCAGATTTGATGAGCCACGGCTAACAACTGCCTTTGGGTAAGATTAAGACAGTATTATTTCCTCTACTCTTATTCTTGGTGTGAAAATTGCTCTGTCGGTACTGCTTTTCACGAACTAAGCAGAGGCATTCTCGCTCTGCCACCTACATCATGGGTGCATAAAGCATTAGAACTCCGAATTTGTACCTCAAACCCACTTGACTAGGCTTATTGTCATCCTTGTACACCATTGTGCATTCATTCGTTCTTTTAAGTTTAGCTGTTACTCGCCCCTGCTCCTTCTGGCCCGGCAACCTGGGTATCCAATATCTGTGGCGGAAGTAGCTGCACAGCGTAGAATATCCGTAAGTCCGTCCTGCTGCTCGCGTGGAGGAATCTATAAGCGGCTGGACCGAGGTGGATCACAAGCCTCAAAGTCCTTCTAGCCGTGAGCGCAGCAAACCGGGATTTTTGAACGGGTCCTGCGTCAAGATGGTGGAACCCATTGTACTTCCAAAGCCACTCCGTGGCCAGTTCATAGGCCTGAAGCTGGGTTACTACGCCTCACTGACAAATAGAAGTCTGCGAACGATCTTACACGCAGAATCTGAATGAGCTTCCTCATCCTTGCTCGCCAATCCTCGACTTGGTATCCAGTCCCTGAATGTGGCGCGCTGCTAGGTACTTTACTAGGTACTCCGAGGACAGAATCCCTGTAGCAACTTAGTCTTATGCGTACATGATCTGCAACAAGCTGCGGGACAAAAAGATCCACACAATTGAGACTGTGCTAGTTCTATTTCGAAGTTTACCCACACATGGAGACTACTACCCTCTGGTCCTATTGACCGAATCCCCTGGGGTAGAAGCGTGGATCTGGATACTATTGGCAAGTAGGTACGAGATCCTTTGCTCAAGCGAGACGAGTGGATCTTTCTTGCATTCTTGCTAAAGGGGCAAAGGTGATTATGGATTGACTCCAAACTCTAAAGACTTCCCTTCGTGTCTCGTGTTTCTATTGTTTTACATCTTCTGCTCCTGATGATCACCCCAGGCGTTCCAGTGCCAGCACTGCGAGATCTGAGTTAAGAACCCTCTTGACTCCATCATTCTGAAGTTTAATAGATTGAGTCTCTTGAGTGCTTCTGGGTTGCTTGTCGAGCCTTTCGTTCCTTTATACTTGCCTTCATCATGGCGGGCGACCATGGCTCGCAGGGGCCAGTTGTTTCAGGCATTAGCATTGCTTTTGCAGTTCTCACCTTCGTTGTCCTGGCTCTACGACTGTTCTCACGAATCTATGTCCTGGGTAAAATGGGGATTGATGACTGTAAGGAGACACTGGATTTCAAGATCGAAATTTTCGCTAATCGTGCTCTGTAGACCTAATCATTGGAGCTGCTGTAAGGGATCTCTGGCTCTCACATCAGACATTGGCTAACACAACGAATATTAGCTATTGGCTTGGGCATTCATTGCAGCCACTCTAGTTGGTAACGTATTTGCTCGTGGCACAGATAGATCCATGCTAACAGGTTACAGCTGTTCATTATGGACTTGGGCAACACAAGGATTACTTCGACATGTCAAACTTCCAAACATATTCATTTGTACGTCTACTGGCATCCTTAGCAAATCAATAGGCTAATATCCACTAGGCTGTGTGGTTAAGCTCCATGTTCTACTTGGCGTGTCTAGGGTTCATCAAGACTTCCGTCTTAGTCTTCTATACACGACTGGGTGACCGAATCCTCACTAGGATCTCCTACGTGATGGTTGGCGTCATTGTATGCCAAGCTGGCTCTTTCGTTCTTGTTGCGGCCCTGCAATGCAACCCAGTCAGCGAGGCCTGGACAGCTACTGGCAAAGGAAAATGTGTCAATATCAACGTCTTCTACCTTTGCAATGCCGCCTTGAACATTTTCACGGATCTTTTGACCTACAGCTTGCCCGTCCGGGTTATCTTCAAACTCCAAATACCCCGGAAGCAAAAGATTGCTCTGATTTTCATTCTCTGTCTAGGTCTTTTGTGAGTGTCGTTGAAATATCCTTATGGGTTCTACAAAGCTAATCTACTTCTCCCTTTAGCGCCTGCGTCTCATCAATCATTCGGATCACGTATATTCCTTCCATGCTCACCTCTCCCGATGCCACATACGCGATCAGCGGCGCCATGTATTGGTCCGTCATTGAGACCAACGTTGGCATCTTCGCATCTTCAATTCCATCTTTCAAGGCGATTGCATCCCGCTTCTTACCTCGGTTCATTGGCGAATACAGCAGTGGCAAGAAGTACGGACCATGGTCTGGACAAAATCCTCGGAAGTACGGCTCCGGTTTCACAAGAGTGACTGATAATGGAAGGTCGATAAATGGTCCTGAAGAAATCGCAATGGGTACTCAAATCGACGCTATTGATCGAGACGACTCCAGCCAAGAACGCATAATCGTTCCTGATGGCAAGATCTACACCCATACGGCAATCGAAACCAAGGTCGAGTCCCATGATGCCTTCCATTCGTCGTTTGAGCAGGCTCGACGACACAAGGGTGGTCGATAAATTCATGACTTTCGCGTTTTTGGTTCAGTACTGGATACCATGCCTTTTGTCGCTCTTTTACTTTTCCTCCTTGTTAATACCAACCTCATAATATATTGTTCAATGCAATAAAAATACGGATCACAAGCCGTTCATCTTGCAGTTGGCTGCTTTTCTCGATTCCCTTTTCTTTCCGAGTACTTGACAATATAACTAAGTATCATCTTTTTCCAATTAACCCTTGGATGCAAGTGCCTGGCTAGAGATCACATTCCGATGGTGTTCTCGCATCGATCTAGTAGCCCCGCCCGATCTGCCTCCCCGATCTATACAAGCCTAGTCCATTTTGTTATCTCAAACCCTACCCCCTCTCTACATCACATCGACACAGCACATACCACATCACCACCGCCAGAAAACGAACAGGTCATCTTCGATCCATCTCCTGATGAGTCATCACTCGCCCTAAACCATAACAGGCATGAGGCTCTCTCGGGTGTTGCCTACCAAACAAGCCAAAGGAAAACATAGGAAAAACAAAGACTCACCAAGCTCCCTCGGACTTATCTTGACAGAAACCGCCCCGTCAAGATGATTCATATAGACAACCAGCACATTCCGCCTGAGCAGCAGCCAAAAAGACGCAGGATGATGCCCGACTACGCAAACAAGCGCTTCTCCTCCCCAGCGGCCATCAACTTCGCGCCGCAAGGCGGCATGCCCATAAACCTGAACCTACCCATAGATTTATCCCCCGCCGCCCGAGCACACCTATACACATTTGAAACCGCTTGCCGAGAAGGTAATCTCCCCGCCGTGATGGCCGTCGCGCTCTCCGACGCCCGCACCCCCGAGCTCCTCCACCACGGCCTCCTTTTCTCTCTCGCAGCAGGCCATGTCGAGATATCCCACTACCTCCTCGTCAACGGCGCCTACATCGATCGCACAATCCCCCCACAAGTCCTCTCCGCCCCAGAATCACAACAACTCCCACTCTTCGAGCTCCTCGCCCAGCACGGCTGGACCCCGAATTCCCCCGGCGAGTACGGCGCCGTACTCCTCCCGCGCGTGGTCACAAATCTACCGCTCCTGAGCTGGTTCTTGGAGCGCGGCGCCAATCCCAATCTCGGGGCGCAGCATAGCGCGACCGATATTGAGAGCGAGTCGAATCCGCGGTCTTGTGCGGCGCTGGAAGCTGCCTCTGCGCGGGGAGAGGTCGAGGCTGTGCGGTTGCTGCTGGATGCCGGGGCCGAGATTCAGAATGGCACGCCGCTGCACTTTGCGGCTGGGGCTTGTTCGCCGGGCATCTCGCCGCGGAGTGTGACAACGAAGGAGTTCGATGCGAGTCGGATTCCGGTCATGGCGCTGCTGGTGGAGAGGGGGGCGGATGTCAACCAAAGAGGAGAGTCGAGGGTTGTCGTGCATCATCCCATTATGTATGCGGTGATGGCTGGTGCTGTTGAGCGGGTGGGCTGGTTAATTGATCAGGGAGCTGATCCGGAGGCTAAGGGGGCTTGGGGGAGCGCGGCGGAGTATGTGGCTACCATCGGGACTGATGAGATGAAGAGCGTTGTTGAGCAGGGGATCCAGATGAAGCAAAGAACGAGGCGAGGCGTGCATGAAAACCTCGCTATTCGACCAAAGACCATCGTTGGGTAGAGCCGGTCTCTCGATGGCCTATATGCATGATGACCCTAACGTACTCGACTTCCATAGATGTATATAATATACCCAACAGCAATGTAGTAAATAGCACACTTAAAGAATAGTTCCTCATAGAAACGGCGTTACAATTATATTTGGCATTCATCTACATTTCCTTTGCTGTTTAAAAAGCACCGCATTCTCAGTAGCCTCGTTGCTACGCGATGCTTTAATTAACCAAGAACAACCAAGTGCGCGAAATTTCCATGTGGTAGCAATCTGATGGACTCAGACTAAGGGGAAACTCGGAGATGGTAACATATCATGAACTCAAGAACCCTCTATCTGGAAGGGAGAGCATCTAGAATGCTGCTAAATACACAAGGAGATATAGGTCTACATGGAGAGCTCCACGTACTCGCGCGGAATTGCCCAGCAATACGCTCATCACAAACTTCTCCATGATATAATTTATTCACGATGTTGGCAGTATAGATTCGAGGAGTGGCAGATGGAGTTGAAAGCCTATTTGAAAGTAAATATCAATGACCATCAAGAGAAGGTTTGAAGGTTTTGAGGGCTATTTCTGGCGAACGTGGCAGCTATATCCCAAGTCAGCTAGGAGATAAGGCGAAAAAGCGCCTTTTGATATCACAAGGGACGGTGCAATAGTCCCAAGGGCATATATATAGTCGATTTCTCCCATGTTTTATGCCTGATCCTCAATAATAGACTCACTAGCAAGAGCCAGTCTGTACTTTGGGCTACAGCTATCTTTTGGTCTCTATCTAGCAGTAAAGCTGTCCAATTCGTTGCATAATGTGATCACACGGCATAAGATGCATGCGAACGGCGAACATGTGAGCTGGTGATTGCCCTGCAGGTCATGACTCGGGTCAAGGATATCGGCACTGCTCTATCAACTTTTCCTGTCTCGTGTCAATACATCAAGTTCAGCTCTTCTGTCCCATGCTTTGCCACATCCTTCACATGCAGCGTGGAACAGGAGCTGAACCGTTTGCCGTCTCTCCTGTAGCCCACCGATTCATCAACACTGCCCAGGCATCTTGTTTCTCATCTCAGACCATGATTCGGCATTATTCCCATCTTGCAGTATAAAACATGCTCAGCCACACTCTATATGCACCGTTGGGCAGAAGTATATCGCTAAGACAATAGCTGCATATGAAAAACGCTGTAAATCTAACTTACAACGGGTCCAGGCACCTGCATTAGGAAGATTACCAGACACACGATCTCAGACATCCAGTCAGAAGACCTCTAAAAATAGCAGAGTCCACTACTCTTCACGAAACACCTCCTTTAGCAACAAGCCACAGACGGCAGTGGAAGCATCCACCACTTACTTCAAGAAGCCACCCGCCAGCCCACGCTAACCGGAAACAGCAGTGCCTCGGCCCACCAGTAACCCGCTGACTCATCAGAATGGCTGCACCGCCACATACACACAGAATACCACCCCTTCTCCACTTTTCCGCTATCGATAACCTCCTCGCGATACAGCGGATTACACCCTGAACGCAGTGGGTCCCCCCAGCTCACGACTCCATAAGATCGTCCTCCACGGCAATGATAGTCCCTCCTGAGAAAGCCACACCCCCACCCATGGGCCCTCAAAGGTGGTCTCTGCTGCACACAAGCTGACGCCTCAGAACCCAATCCCCCTCTCCCGCAACACTGATTGCTGGATCGCGGCAAGCCACAGGAGACCAGGTGGAGGTCTCTCGAGGGGGCCATCCGCGCTCCCGTCCACTAACGGCCAATTCCACGTTAGCTCTCTCTCTGCGGGATACTCAACGGGGTACTCCCTAGTTATTCCGTACAGGGAGGAAGAAAATCGGTGCCTGTGAAAAACGTACAAATTGCTGCATCAAGCCCGCAAGCCTCTACGCCATCGGAGATGGGCGAGGTTCCACAGCTCTACGTGTCCCGTTTGATTAACTCCCCTGCGCTTTTCACATGTACAGTAAGTACAGTAGAAGTCGCGGATTGCTTCTGGATAGGGAAATGGCTATTTTTGGCCATCCTTGTGTATTTCCCTCTCTAGCTCCCTCTAACTAGCTCCCTCTACGGAAGGCTCTTTGTTTGCAGAGTGCATACCCTGAAGAACCCTTATCTTTATCGCGGTAGTGGCTAGCGCCCGCGTCAATCAGCTACCCAACCCAGCTATCCCGAGGGACACCGCTAGAGCGAAAACGACCTAGGGCCTGCGTATATTTCCTTCATGCGTGAGACGGTACTTTCGAGGGAGCTGCAATTGGGGGATTCGATTGGCTTGGGATGTCTCGCGAGTCAGAGGGGGAGGGTTGCACACAATCGCTTGTTCATCTCGCGTCAGCATTTAAGCTCGATTTCCTTCCTATTTTGATTTCTTCGCTCTGGAGGATTTAATGGCATGGGCAATTACATGGCGCCCGCTGGGGGGCTAGGGATGGAAGGTGCTGGGCGACTCGTCGAATCCTTGCGGCGCCCGTGGCTTGAAAACCCGTGTTGGGATGTGGGCGGAACGCCGAAGGGTGTGCTCGTTGATTCTACAGTACTTACGCAAAGTACACTCGAGTTAAGCGGTTTGGAGTAGAAGTGCATACTGATTAGGTGTCCGGATGCGATGATCTCATTCTGAATTTTCCCTGCATATGCTAGACTTTTCTAGGGCCTTATAACAGTACTACTATAGGTAAGTGCATACAAGATGCTTTGAACCCCCAGTAAGCCAGGATTGGGGCCGACACGGACGGTGAAAGCACACAAACTATGGAAAGAAAGGCCATTGGCTTTTGTAGTATACGTAAGTTGCATGGTGGGCCGCATCTACAAAGAGGGGCATTGGAATGGAATCCCTGGGCAAAGTGTGAGGGGTGGATACGAAGGAGAAAGGAAGCTCCCCCATGTACAAGGGCCAGCATGTGGCTTGAATCCGCCGGGTATGATTGGGGGACGAAGGCTTATATTTGGTGCGCGCGAGCTGTTGGCTCCACTGGGTGCGGCAGGCGGAGATCTGTGCTTTGCGGATGGGGTCGAAACATCTCCATTCCTCTCCGTAGATGGTGGCCGTCGTGTGGGGCGGGTGGGCTGCTTTTGAACCGAGCACAAAGCTGTTATGCCCTAGAGGTTAGGGTGCCCAGGGTACTTATGATTGCTAGCTTAGTTGGTATCGACAGGGGCAGGGCTCCTAGCTTGGAGCTACGTGTATACATACAAAAGGACATGATTTTAAATTTTCGGTTGCAACGATATCAAATATTACGGTAGGGATCATAGAAGTCAAAGATTTTTTGAATATATTCAAAATTGTTCTTGTTTGTAATTATTAAATAGACAATGTCACCAGAGGCCATACTGTACATCACTTTTTTTTGGTGGTTGTGCATATTGTACAAAGCCAAAAACTTAAACGCAAGCAAAAATCCATCCCGAATCTCATATACAAACACCAGGCCGTCCAGAAACAATAGCACCATCCATGCAGGTTGAAAGAAAAATTGCATGCAAGAAAGAGACATCGACATCATCGCGTAAGATCGTAGTAGAAATAGTAATGATAATAGTACAAGTATGACACAATGCGGATCGTAACAGACATGAAAAAGCTGCAAGCGAAGATAACACATGAAACGGGGCCATACACAGATACATGCTTCTTTTTCGGTGGGCTGGGGTGCGTTGATCAAAAATGCGTCCCAAGATCGAACATGGTTCAGAATGGCGCCAAGGCGCCCGCACACGTCAGGTAAAGGTAGGGGGGGGAGAAAGGAAGGAGTTGATCAGTCGGTGGGGTGCGTCATCCTGTGCTGTGGTGACCCGATCATCGACGTACAGACGACGTCAACCACCGGAAGAGTGGAGCTGGTGGATCCAATGATGTCAGTGGCCTGGGGTTCTCAGGCCACAAGGCCATCAACAGTAGCAGGCCGGGAGTCCCGAAACGGAAGCAGAGCCCGACGATCCGAACTGGGTGGGGCTGCTTTGCTCAATCGAGCTGCTCTGACGTCATGTGCGAACTCTCCCCTCAGAGAAATGAATTCGATTTATCGTCATCATGATGACCGCGGATCACTCAGTCTCTTCCCCGGCGACGCTGCTTGCCAGGCCAGTCCACTTCGGGATGTACCACTCGCATGTGTCGGGTAAGCGCGTCGTTGCGGCTAAACGTCTTTTCCTCGGTACAGAGCTGGCACCGCACCTTGAGCTTGCGGGCGTTGTGGATCGTATCTTCGTGACGAGTCAAATCGTAGGGTCGAGAGAAGATAGAGTTGCAAGGCTTTCCAGTAGATGGGTTGATGCGCTCACAACGGTGAGGACCAGCCTGAGAGTTGCGAAGAGTTGTATCGCGGGTGATCAAATGACCCCCAGGCGAGGTTTGACGGTGGGCCTCGCGCTTGTGACGCTGGAGCTTAGAAGGACTCTCGAAGCGAAGGGTGCAGCCGTGGTAGGTACAAGTGTAGGTACCCGCATCCGAGGTGGTGTTTCGGGGCCGAGGAATCGAGAGGCTCTTGGCTTGAGGCGAGACCTCGATCGAAGTCTGAATCTCGTTCGAGGGCAATCCAGAGAGAGCATCGGATGACTGTGGCATGTAGTGTTGCTGGGGACGCGGGATTTGCTGAGGAAGGCCGTAGGGTGTCTGAGATACTGGCGCGTACTGAGGTGGGAACGCATCCATTGAAACCATGCTCTGCGCCTGGCGGAGAGATCCACTGTCCCGGCGCAGACCGAGAGCATCACCAAGATTGAAATCGGCCTGTTGAGGAGGGAAGAGAGGGGCCATGGCGGCATCCTCGCCCTCGTTGAAGTCCAGAACGGCGTCCTTGGGAGACATTGTCTTCAGGTCGGTCTGGCCGGTTGTGCCGGTGCTCATGTTGTTCTGTTGCATGGGAGCACTGGTGGCCATGGGTTGGAAGCTGGCGTACTCGGAGCTCACACGGAATGGCGATCGCTCGCGCTTCATGCCATTGACTGGAGACTGAGAGCGAGCAGACATGTGTCCCTGGTTAGCAGCCTGCAAGTGGTCGGCGATGGTGTTGCGTGGAACCATCAAGTTCTGGCCCATAGGCTTGGACATGTGAGGAGCAGCCATAACAGCTGGGTTAAACAATTCATCCTGGTAGATATCGGACATTGTTCGGTCCAGCTTGGGAATCCCCATAGGCATGTTACCGTTGCTGTTGTTGTAGTCTGATAACAAGTCGGTTGGTAAGTATTCGTTCATCCACCATTCCGAGTCATAGGGCTCAATCTCACCATTCATCTTGGATGCGTCGTCAAGTTCGTCCAGACTTGTCTGTGGGGTCACTGGGGAGTTGTGGCTCATAGTAGAGACCGAAGGAGCCAGGGAATGTGAGTATTCGTGTTGCTGCTGGGGCGAGCGCTTGGCTTGGTCCATTACCGCCTTTCGCATGGCCGACTCGGCTTCCATGTTGCTCATGTCGTTAGACATGGGATCGTAGTTCTGGAAAGCAGGCGCAAGGAATGAGTTTTGGACGGGGGTCTGCACTGGCGTAGGCAATGGCTTTGAGGAGCTATCTGAGCGTCTGTGGTGGGCAACTCCGTTGGGCGAGATTGATGCGCCGTTTGGACGCGATGAAACGGGAGATGAAGTCTTCTGAGGGAATGGAATCCGTGCAGGGCTCAGAAGTTGCATGTTGCTGTCCCAAGGCTGGTTGGGAGCAATGGGTTGTTGAGTCAACATTGGGGTGTAATACTGGTGAGGGTATTGGTTGAGATATTGCGATGAGGGCGAAGCAGAGTGCTGAACGTCCATTGAAGGGTTGTAGGAAGAAGCTGGGGTCATCGAAGGAGCCCCAAACGACTGGTTGTCCACCGAGGTTGGTGGGTATGGGATGGAGAAGGTCGGAGAAGAGAAAGAAGGTGAGGAGGGCGCGGATGAGGGCGGAGAGGCGAACTGGTCTGGTTGGTATTGGAAAGGCGGTTGCAGATAAGATTGCTGGTATTGTTGGGGGTTCTCTGCGAACTCCGGTGGAAATTGATCGTCTTGTATAATGATGTCTTCGGTGTTGTATGGATCGGTGATGAGACCCTTACGTGTGTGCATAAGCATTATGTTCTCACGTAGGAGGACGTCAACAGCTTGTTGAGAGTGGGGGGGCTGTTTCGCCACCGGGGGATGGCGAGCTCTTATATAGAGTAAATTCCGACGGCTCAATGTCCGATAGATCCTTGGGCGTGGAGAATAATCGAGATTCTGGTTCGACGTATGGTTCGTTGAAAGAGTAGAGTCTGGAAACGTCGAGAGGCTCAGAGAGAAATGATGGAACGGATGAACCTTAAAGTAGGAAAGTCTGGGAGGATGAGAATGGTTCTTTATGGAAGTTGGAAGGAAGACTGAGGCATACCTTGTGACAGTAGAGTTATAAAGAGTAGAGTTCAGTCATGAGTAATGGAGGATCGGGGCAGACTTAAAAGGCTGTAAGGCCCTAAGTATTGGTTTTCAAGCCATGACGTTCTTTGGGGCTTGCAGGGGTGGGCTTCGACCCAATCAGCGGGCCGCGCGCCAGGATTGCTGGAGTTCTTTCACTGTTCACACCGGAGAGCCCGAAATCTTTCGTACTGTAACGTTCGATCGGCGGCCGCTTTGCCCGTTTCGGCCGTATTGTCTCGAGCTCCGTACCGTACCTTTACCCTTTATCTTACCAATTTGTCGGGAGCGAGAGCGAGAGAGCCTTTGTCCTACCCGACCCACTGATCGACTGCGTGTCTGTGCTGGAAAAATGATTTTTTTTTGATTTTTTTTCCAATTTGATGGAACGGGAAGACTACTCAAATTCCGATTTCAAATAATTCTGGAATTACTCGTTTCGGGTTTTATACTCTTTTCTTTCTTCCAGTTTGGCATGCTGCTCTGGGGATTATCTTCTCTATCCCACTCCGCGACTGGCAGTCCTACTGGAGTTGGATCGGTGGCTTTCTTCCGGCAGCCACCGTCTCCACCAAAGCCGCGGCACATCAGTCATCAATGAATAGGATTATATGATACCAAATCACAAAGAAGAGACATGACTCTCCATCGAGTCATCGTAGCCAAAACCTGCATCCGTTAAAGCCCAAACCGGGATTCTGCATCACGCGGTATCTCCGAGGAAGATTCCAGCACGTACGGAGTCGTCTGTAAGCGATCGATCGAGCTCCAAAATTAGGCTCTTCGTTTGCTCCAGGGCTGAGCCACACTGGGGGGTGGGAGGGAGCAAGTCACGCGGCACTGGGACCCCCGATTCTGCCGTCTACCCGTAGCCCGCATACCGGCAAGATTCTTCAAGCCACTTGGCGCGTGCTGCGCCACAGGACGTGGCTGCCCCCCCCGGCCCTGCATTCTCTGGGGTAAAATGTCCACTTTTCTTCCGCGCTGCCTGAGATGCCCGCTCTAGGCAGGTGGATTGTTGGCTGTACTTGCGCCGTACCATCAGGTACCAGCTATACGAGCCCTATACGATTGTCAAACTGGGGCTTTGCTACCGAGCTCTCGGGATTCTTGGTCTTTGCGGTTCGCTTCGTCCGAGTTGCGCGATCAGCTGACATTGGGCAGCTGACCCCGGATCTCCTGAGTCAATCTCCTGTCCGTGGCATGGTTCGGAGCCGCGCTAGTAGAATGTGAGACCATACTCGGCTATCCAGGCCATGGTTGTAGAAACTGTGGTACCAGCCATCACATGGTTGGTTGTCCTGCTAGCTAAACGACAGATTGATCATCAATAAGCGAAGTACGTAGAACATACTATCTACTATCACATGCAATTCTACTATGCGTCGATCGACTATTATTCACACTATGACTAAATTCCTGACTCACACCTGTTGGGGAGCCCCAAGGAAAGAAATTTCAATCCTGTTGGCCCTGTTCGGCAGGGAGCCGAGCTGCTGAGCCTATTTGGCTAGTGCAGATCAAAACAACTCCGAGGAACGTTCAGTTATTTCGGTCGCGGATCCAGAAAAGCGTGGCCTGTAATGCTGCGTACGCGTGGTTACAATCGGCTAGCTTAGCGCTTAATGATTTTAGTCTGGCTGCTAACTGCCTTAGTTTCGGCACTACCAGATCGCACGCCGACCCGGGGGGCCGTGTCCGTGGCTTGCCGACATCGAGATTCCGTACAGCATCGCACGTGAGCCCGGAGCACTCTGTTCCCTTTTCCCTCTAGCTGAATGGGAATATTTCCATCTTGATACAGAATATGCAGCTAGCGCTTTTTACATTCGGGCTCTGCTTTCCATCATTCCCGACGAGATTAGGCGGAAGGTTTTTTTTGATGTTCTTGTCGGCCTTGTAGGCGCTGACCACTCGGGGCCCCGAGGCACGCGGGTCCGGGGTGCCGTGCCTACCGTGATTTCCGACCAGTCTGGACCGGCCAAAAAAAGAAAAGACCCTGAAGTCCAGATTTCCCAGTCCTTGAACCTTCCCCTTGGAGATCTATACGGCCGGGCTCTATACTCGTACGATCATAGATTTAGAAAAAATAATGGTCTGGGGAAGTGGCAAAAATTTCTTCACACCCGTCCGAGCATCGGCCTAAAGGTCTGAAAATCAGACCATGCCAGCTCCCAAGAGTCTTGTCGCATGAACCTACCAAGACCAGGCAGCGCTAGACCTTCGCCAAGGAAGGGCCCCTATTGCAAACCGACCTTCTAAATCAGGCACCGGTCGCATTTAGCGATCGCGCGGCCGTTGACCGCGGAGATCTTCCTGTCAGAAGGGGGGGGAAGGGGTTGGCCCAGGACACGGCGACGAAAATTCTTTCTCGTGGAATGCCGGACACGAGTTGTCAGCACCTTAACGGCATCTCGTGCCGCGGGCGAGGATGCTCTGCAGAAGTAAACTGAGAATAGGCTAATGCATGGAGTCGAGATTTTCAATGCAAATGATTGGCCAGATCAGTTTGAACACAGCCACGAGTGTCTGAAGCGGCTAGCGCGATGGCTGGTATGGGCCGATACGTGGCTTACGGTACTGGAACGCTGCATAATAGAAGATGCCAAGCGTTTCTGGAATCTTTCGAATCCTTCTAGCGTCCGGCAAGGTCGGCAACGGAATTGTCCGATGCAGGAGAGCAGATTGGTGGCATTGCTCAGTTGCATTGTTGGCTATTCTTTTTCGGGGTTGCACTTTGCGTGCCGGATAGATCTTTCTGGATCCTCGGCTCGGATTCTACGTTCCCTGCTTAGGCAGAGCTTTTTTTCCGTTGCTGGAGTACAGTCGTCTCACAGGCTATGCGCGACCCCCGGCTCCGCCCGGGGATAGGATGTTTGTGCTGATCTACGCTATCTACTTCGATGAAAAGTTGCATTTACCATTTTGCTACACACCATTCCCATTAGTGTTTATTTTTAGAAAATCCCAGATGGTTGGAGACTCCCTTTCACATGTGCGACTACGTGGATAGTGTCTGCGACAACAAGAACGCGCAAGGGATCCATGGTGGTGGGAGCGGACTGGCGTGTTCCGAAGTATACACTGTACAGTCTAACTCTGACCACCATGTCTCAAGACTCAGCCCGGATCAGATCCGCGAGGCATGTCGACGAACACGGTAGTAAACGCACTTGTATCAGCTAGTCTCGCTCACACACGGCATCCCCCTTCGTTTTCTCTCTAGTTCAATACTGGGGGATGATTCGGCGGAGTTTCCAGCCGAGCTGTGTACATCTAATCTGCACGGATCCGGCAGCCTGGAACCAAGCTGAGTCTAACTCCTTCTAGCCCAATCAAACAGGCCGGCTAGACACGCTCGACTAGCCTTGGTGAACGAGAGTGCCTGATAGGCTGCGCAAGTGCATCTGGGTGGCGTTGTCAGACTATGTCGGGCACATCCACCGTGATCTGAGACACGGCTAGCAGCAAACGTGATTGAACTCGTAAGAGTTCCCCACCCATTATCTGTCAAACAGCCTTCCCAGCAATCACTGTCCATAGCAGGGGTCCGCCGAGGAAACTCGCGGAGAACCGCCTGCTCTGTTCTGCGGACGGGCGCCGTTCGCTGGCGATCAATCACATGTAAACAATGAGATATCAGCTCGAGGCAGAGAAACTTGGTAAGATTGAGCGATCGCACCGATTGTTGTAACTTGTCGTGATTTTAGGTGTGGCGCACGCCTCGTTCCTCCTAGCTGGACTCTTCCTCCACGAAAGCACGGCCCACTCTGAACGGGCTGGCATCGCACTGCGGGTTCCAGGGCTGAATGTAAACGCATACCCGTCGGATCGAGACTACCTATCCAACATGCCTATCTAGCCAGATGGATGGCCTTAATGATTACGCATGTGTTTATTCGTAGACGTGACTAGGCTTGATGTTTTTTTTTCGACTTTAGTGTACAGTCCAGGCCAATCCAGCCCAGCTCTGGCTGTTTCAAGGCATGTTGTAGATGGATTCGTCCGGGATACTGCATGCTAGAGCCACATTGCCCGCGATAGCACCACAACGTGGCCTGAGCCGGTGAATCCTGGCGGCGCCTTGCTCCACTTGCCATTAGCGTGGTGAAGGATTAAGTGAGGCTCAACTTCTGGTAACTCAGCCTTGTAACTCAGGCTTCGATGTTTCCGAGTCGCGTTACACAGTGGGGTCGATTATCTGTCTTGTGTATTCATCCTAGTCTGCTTTTGGTCTCTGTTGCCGGTCATTCGGACAGCAGGACTCGTTCAGGCCCTCGAGGATACTCGCCTGGGTTTCGCAGCCTTGAGGTACCTTCCTGTACGGGTGATTTTTGCCGGCGCTTGTATCAGTGGGCTGAGATTCTTACCACTTAGGCGGTTTCTCTAGTATGGGTGCCGGATTGGACCCCATTCTCATGAGCCGCCTGGGGCATACGCCTAGATATGCGGCTCAACTCAGCGCCGACTGCCTTCGCGAATCTACGTCCGCTGTGTAGTTTAGTGCTTGTTTTCTTATGTGTCCCGAGTCACTCTGGAGAACTTGGAAATGAGGCGCGAATCTTGGGCATCCTAGGATTAGTAGTCGAGACGGGATGTTGCAGGTTAGAATATTGATGAAATGAATGGAGTAGGACGGTTTGAATCGGAGGAAATGAAGTTTGTATCTTTTTTTCTGCCTGCCCCTTTTTGACATCCAACATCAGATGAAACCTGAGCTGTGGGGGCCCACTTGCTGCTGGCCATTGACTCATTTCGAGGATGCGACCGACTTTGTGTAGCTGATATTGCAAGCCTAGGGTATATACCCGGTGTATACGGCTTTCTATGTGGATGACGCATAGAACACTGGCCCGATGATTCATTATGATACAGTCGTAGTAGTAGCATTGGCTGCCGACGCATGAGCATCCTTGTGCTTGTTACTGGGTCAACGTCTCTCTCGGAGTGTGAATTTCACAGTGGCAGTGTCAATACTGTTAGAATCAGCAAATACAAATGACGGTCTTACTTGAACAGTGGGGGCCTTGCCCTATGTACCCAATAGCCATGGTTGTGCTCGAGCATGTACTTGTGCTCGTGACGGTACATGTTATATGGACACGGTGTCGTGGCCTTCGAAGCTATGGATCAAGCATAATGTCATGGGGGTGGAATTCCCACTTTGAATATCAACCGCTTCACATCACGATGGCAGGCTGCCTAGTTCGGATGTTTCAGCTTCACTTTTTCCTGAAAGCGGTAGCCGGGCTTACCCAACGTCATCAAGGTATACAACATCGATGCCAGTGTCAGAGAAAGTTGGTTCAAGCATTGTAGTTGTGGATTAAAAGGCTGACGCACGGGGAGACTCGGACTCTAGTTGTAGAGGTACGAGATTTAGTCATGTCAGTCTTTTGGTCCGATCTCCATGGTTTTCTTCGGGTGGGAGCCTTTTTGGGCTGTATTGAAAGGCGGACATGACAAGTGGACTGTTTGATCTTTCGGGAGACATTACCACTTTTCCCATGTAGCTTTACTATTGTCATTCCATTTCTGAGGTATTGATCGGGTGGACGAGGGATATGAGAAGATCACCGGCTGCATTCGGCTTCGAAGATCACTTTAGCCTGATTCCTCCTTTTCGTCTGATCCTGTATTCAATTTTGATCATACTGGCAGAATGTTCTAGTGGAATATTTTCTCTTCGTCGGGTGTGAGCATGATGGGAAAGACCGAAACACCATCACCTTCGCTAGCTTTGTGCTGAACTGCGTCCATGCCAATGGTGTACAGTTGCTCGGGGCCTTGGTGCGGATGGCCATGTTCGCACTGCCTCGGCATGGACCTCCGATCCTTATTTAGGGAGTTTTTCGGGCTGTCTGAGTGAGAGGGTCCTCACAGGGTCATTTAATGTGGTGTTGTCGGTTGTTCTAGTCCGAGACTCTTGCTGGGGGTGGAATGGGATCCGGCACGGTCGGAACTGAGCATAGCGTCGATCATCGTACTTCTTTTGGGTCTAATCATCAGTTAGAATTGTTTGACTTCTGTTCATTGACAAGTCTTGCACTATTTCTGTTCTGGTGGGTTTTTCCATGGTCCTTTGTTGATGATATAAAGGTCGCCATAATGTGTGTGTATGTTGAGCGCCAAGAAAGTTGAACCCAAGGCCAGGGGTTCAATTGGGGTTCAAATTGGGGGTTCAACTCGGTCGGGTCGTCAAGCTGTGTGTCGGTTTTATACACGCTCACGAGCTTTTCCATGCTTGATGCCAATTTTCTCTTACTAGTTGAGTGATTCTCATTCATTTGGTACCTAATTTCATGTGGTTTCTGCCATTCCTGATGTTTCATCTGATGGTTGTTGTACTTCGGTCAGGAATATATATGCATACACTACAGGAGCATAACCTACCACCATCCATCACAACAACATGAACCTTGAAAAAAACCAGATCACATCTTCGTGCCCCAGATGGACCATAGAAATAATTAACACGAGATCTATAATGATTAACCTAACTACATTGCAAGTGCTCCTGTAGAGCCACGCATCACGCCCAAGACTGATATTTCGCTCATGCGACCGAGCGATTACTAGCAATGAACTACAGTACGCATACGAGAAGTTTGACAAGATTGACTGGTAGACAAAGTACAAGCTTCGATTGATTGAAACAGAGAGTAGACATGTTACTACAGACATGTACATGATGAACAAAGACTAACGCACCGCAAAATTCACTCCATTGCGTTCAAGGATTACGACACGCGGGGGACGGGACAAAAGCGGGCTGACAAAGACGCGACATCAACAAAAGAACGCGTCGAAGGAGTGAAGGAAAAGCGACACGCCAAAAGTAAACAAAGACACGAGGGCTACAAGGAATTACAAGAAGACAGATGAGATCAAGTATCAGTTTATTGTATTCGTATCGGATTCGCTTGAAGCGAGATCCCACCATTCGAGTGGTGCCAGCCATATGGTAAGGCCGCTATGATACAGGAAAGCTCAGACGCGAACACTAGCAGACCCATAGTGGACGCAAAAGTGGTAATCGTAGTAAAAATTTCAAACCCAGAGACCCATGATAAAAGCAATCAGAGAACACCCCAACGTCCCATCATACCGTGTGTAAACCCGGAAAAAAAAGAAAACAGCATGATACGCTTAGCCACCGAAACCGTAGAGGGTACCTGGAAATGGTCAGATGTGATGATACGATGGGAGAAGCAAGAGAACTTACGGCCCTGGCGCTTGAGAGCGTAGACAACGTCGAGAGAAGTGACAGTCTTGCGCTTGGCGTGCTCAGTGTAGGTGACGGCGTCACGGATAACACCCTCGAGGAAGGTCTTGAGGACACCGCGGGTCTCCTCGTAGATCATGGCGGAGATACGCTTGACACCACCACGGCGAGCGAGACGGCGGATAGCGGGCTTGGTGATACCCTGGATGTTGTCACGCAAGATCTTGCGGTGACGCTTGGCGCCACCCTTGCCGAGACCCTTGCCACCCTTACCACCTATAGTGATGTTAGAGAGACGCGTCTTGGATTGAGGTTGATGGCCCAGCTAGACCAGATGGGATATAATAGGCAAAGACTTACGGCCAGACATATTGTAGTATTAGAAGAGAGGAAGTGTTGAGAAGAGAAGTGGAGACAGTTGTCGAGGATGGATTGAGAAAGAAAGAAGGTCTGGGGGGAGGGATATTTGTATCAGAAGTCTCGGGGACGCGGGTGCCAGCGAAATCACAGAGAATCACCACGCTAGTGGGCGGATCCACCAATCAGAGCGCAGGATCCGCGCGACAGGCGTGATCTGCCGAGTGGCCCTCTAGCCCGAGATGCCTGAGGACGGCGTCCTGATCTGATCTTGCCTGACACTCCCTCCAAACACGTAGATCGCGCGTCGATAAGCATTAGAGTACATTCCAGGATTGCTACAGAGACTCTGGAATGTCTAGATCAACCGTAAGAGAGGTGTGGTGGCTAGGATCAAAGGGCGTGGTATTCTAGATCAGTGATCCTGGACTGTGATTGGCCGACGGGCAAGACTCGCTTAGTGCATAGACAGCGACGGGACTTGCAGGCCCAAAATCAGAGGCGGCTTTCCGACTGCCTTTTGCCAATCCTGATCCCGCCCTCTCATTCGTCCACCCCCAAACTCCCAGATCACCACCCCTTTGACTCCCTACAAATACCCTTTCCCCCCACCTCCAACTTCCCTTCTTCTCTCTCTCATCCACCACCCGTCGACCTCTCTCCATCGACCACCTCCGCCAACCATCAAAATCTTCATTTTTTCTATCATCTCCAGTTAGAAAAAATGGCTCGCACTAAGCAGACTGCCCGTAAGTTTACTCTTGATGTCTACATGACTCGTGGTCGCTGTCTTCACTGAAGGTGGTGGTCCCACTTCACTGTGTCTTGGCCACTTTCCTTTTCGGGAAGACACCCGACGCGTCAACGCGTATCATCACAACATGCTAACCTTACTTCTCTTTCAGGTAAGTCCACTGGTGGCAAGGCTCCCCGTAAGCAGCTCGCCTCCAAGGCCGCTCGCAAGGCCGCCCCCTCTACCGGCGGTGTCAAGAAGCCTCACCGCTACAAGCCTGGTATCTCCACACCGATCCATCTTCACTCCTTACATCATCCTAACAGTATATCCTAGGTACCGTCGCTCTCCGTGAGATCCGTCGCTACCAGAAGTCCACTGAGCTCCTGATCCGCAAGCTCCCCTTCCAGCGTCTGGTCCGTGAGATTGCCCAGGACTTCAAGTCCGACCTCCGCTTCCAGTCCTCCGCCATCGGTGCTCTCCAGGAGTCCGTTGAGGCCTACCTCGTCTCTCTGTTCGAGGACACCAACCTGTGTGCTATCCACGCCAAGCGTGTCACCATCCAGTCCAAGGACATCCAGCTGGCTCGCCGCCTCCGTGGTGAGCGCTCTTAGATTTTCTGAGGGTGGCTTCTTTTTCTTGACAATTATGGGATGGCGATCGGGGTTTGCTTTTTTACTTTCATGACGGCGACACATGATATGGGTTTTGCTTTTCAATATCAAGGGTTTCGGAACCGGATCGTTTCTGATTATTACCGCGCAATAAATGCTACTGCCAACACCCCGGCCGGGATGGTTAGTCATGGGCATGTACATTAAGTTTCTTAACAAAGGTGCCTTAGCGCGCACACTCATGACAAGACGCTGAAATGCGATCTAAACATTCAAACATTTCTTCCAGTTCCGCGTAGTCAGCACGATGCTCTGTAGTGTCTGGGTTCGTCTTTGACACCATTGTTTGGGCTCGTCAACATCTCGTCTTCTAAAGCGCCCCAGCACCAAATCAAAGGATCCGATCCTGTCCAATTCACATGTTGTTCTTACGCGGCCTGTCCTTCATCCTCTGAATGGCGAGCTCCTCACGCAATGGGCATGTCTTGTTCCAACCATCTTTACCACCCACCCCTTAGCTCCGACCGAGCGCTCATCTGTCCAAACAAACCAAACTATCCCACCCAACCTCCTAAAGGTTTACACACTTGGATAGCTGTTGCCCGGCCAGCCTTTGTGGAAGCCTCGCTATGTTGCTACATAATTTTAGCCTTGAATGAAGTGCACTGCACATTCGCTGATTTACATGCCAGTCTCGCTACCATGAGACCGCCCGAAGAATGTCTATCAATGCCATACCCTGAAACAAACGCGCCTTCAAGGAACGTAGCTTACTCACAGCACAAAGACAAAGCCAAGGCTGGCTCCGGAACTCGATCGTTGGGCCATCGGGGCTTCCGTGTCCTGCCGCCGAGCGACCGTCATGTGGAAAATGTGGGTATCGGATGTGCGAGACTGCAGTGTTGATTCTTTGATCTTTCAAGCCACAATGGTCAAAATAATTCAAAAATTGATAAGGATATTTAATTCATAGATAGAAATGTTCATGTCAATTTTTAATATGTGATCTCGCAAAATGGCACCAGGATCACAAGTTAACCGTTTGATCTTGTCCGTGAGTATGACCCCAGACCAGTGGTGGGGCATGAACGGTCTTTTCTCTTTCGGCCTGAGGCAACGAAGAGAATACCCTACGATCAAGTCTGATTTGCAACGATGATCTTAGTCTCTCTAAGCTTTAATTGCTTGATCTCTGTAGATCTTATAGATTCTATGCTAGAAGAGGGTATGTTGCATCGAATTTGAGAGAAAACAAAGAAAGGGAGAACAAAGAATTCGTCTTGCATCCTGTGTATTTCTAGTGGTTTTGTACGTCAATGTTCCACAACGTAGGACTTGCGTTATGATTGTCATCTCGTTTCGGAATCAAAGAAAAATTCCCTGACTGGAACAGTAGACTCGATAAGAATAGGACCGAGCGTATGGGATATTTCCGATAACATCTTTGTCAAGGCGGACTTACTCTTCCTCCAGGAATTTTAGGCACTGGTGCCTCCGATTTCCGTTGAACAAAAGAACCATATGGATTCTGGCCGATCATCCATGTACTGCTGGTAGACTGCATCTGAGATAGAGTACAGACATAGCGGTGAATATGAATTTGCACTTCTGCTCGCGACGGCTACTCCACCGTCAGGACATTACAGGTGTGATGCTCTATGGGAAGGAATGAAGATTGTAATCATAAAGAAG
The DNA here is from genome assembly GCA_035985395.1 of Penicillium coffeae. NCBI lineage: Eukaryota > Fungi > Ascomycota > Eurotiomycetes > Eurotiales > Aspergillaceae > Penicillium > Penicillium coffeae. The sequence goes on from CP142593.1 coordinate 2,137,235, forward strand.
AAAGAGAATAGATGGTTCACTTCGATAAGAGCCCTATTCGAGGTCTACATAGACGCGACCAAACAGAATACCTGACATAGGGGATCCCGCATCAACAGGCAATATGATCTTGCAATTCGGATCGGAAGCAAGTCTCTAACATCGATGCGCTATGCACCTAATGCCAGTTATGGAGGCCATCGGAGCGAGACCGGGCCGTTATGTCTCCAGATGAAAGGTGCATAAGGCGGATAAGTCAACTGATTTCTCCCGACGCCCTACAGCAGCAAAGTGGAGCTTATACGAGGTAGCTGGAAATTGTCTGTGGTCTTAGCCCCCCCCGCCAGTTCCCCAATCCGCTATAGAGCTCCGCTCCGTATAAGGATTTGTGCAACGCTGCCGGGAAGATCGATTAGCCAGGTGTGGGACTGAAAACATCTGATTATCAGGCTGGGGGCCGAAAACCCGCTAGACGGATGCGGGAATCTAAGGCGAGCAGAGCGAGTTTCTGCCTGGGATCGCACATGGCTTGTTCAGAGTTAAATGACTCATTTATGATGTACTTTCTCTTGGATGTGTGCCACTGCGTCGGTGGCTTGGTGGTGAGTCTTGGTCTGGATTTGCGAAGATATGCTGTTTGTGCATTGGGTGGATTTCAGGGCTGGACTGGGTACAAGGGGATTCTATCTCATGATCTAGGTGCATCGTGTGGGCTCTTTGAGTGGATGCGTACGCGGCGAGTGGCCAGATATCGTAGATCGACGACGCGGCTCCGGGGGACTCGAGGATCCTTTGGAATTCACTCCCGGTATCAGTTCCAAGTGAATATTTGAGGGTTAGACAATAGAGAAAGATTTCAGAATAAATCTAGTCATGACAAAGGTATCGAGTCGACCGATTTGTAGATGCAGAGTCGTTTACATTTCCTTCTTTATGAGGTGTCAAATCGGACTGTGTCTTGGCGTTAAGCCCTGAGTCCGTGATCATCATCTACCTCCACTGTAAGTACACCCATGAGTGAGCAACTGGGACTGGCATGGTAGCCTAATTTTGCGGATATGAGTGCTGCTGTCAAAATGAGACCTGTGTGTAATTTAACCGAGTATTCCGATGTTAGAAAGTGGAATCTCCGCGTGATGTTGAACAAAAGTTCCAAAATATATACCCGCTGCGGCGCTGAGGGGATTTGAAACCCTGGCATGGGGCCATGTGGCCTGACTGTCAACCTTGGAAACATTTTTAATAAGATCGAAACACGAAGAATCGATCAGTGTACGTAAGTCCTATATTTATAAGCCATTAAATCATATACGTACATCATGAGATGCATGACTCGTGGGCATTGTGTTGGTATACTGTGCATAAATCAGGGATTCGGAATTCGTCTTAATTTGGTTCCATATAAATGATTATGCAAGACCAGAATATTCTCTGAATTAAAAACCAAAGGGGTAGAACCAATCAGCGACTTAAACAATTCGTCTCGGGATCCCCGTCGGCGGCTGATGCACGATCCGATTGAACATTACGGCGAAGCACTAAGATCGGGAACGGCCCCTTCCTGAGCACAAGCGGTGGGACTCCGAGACGCTTAGGATCCCTTCCGGCCCTCATGACCATCGAAGGATCCTGCATGGAAAAAAAACCTATTCATGATTATTAAAAGACCAAGAGCGCGATTCGACCAAAAAACCGAAATTGCAAGGCTCGCATTATGGCGGAAAAACCGGCACAAACCTTAAGCCAGCAATCACACAAAACGTGGGAGCGTTTGGTTTATGCACACATATGCACGGACACCATGCATATCATATCACGTGGCCCCGTTTTCGTCAAGGGCAAGTTCCGCGCCGGGAGGTTCGCCCGATGTAGATGGCCGTCCGCGCCAAGAACTTGAAATGAGCCGGTTCCGATATGGCTTGCGGCTTTTGCCGGTGGTCTTCGAAGCCCTTGGTCTGCAGCAAAAACAGAAGAAAAAAAGAACATAACTGAGAACATAACTGAGAACATAACTGAGAACACCAGGGTGATGGGGGCCATGCGTGTTGCTTCGCGATATGGTTCCGGCGAGTGGACCATCGCTTGAGGTTCGTTTCCCGTCCTACCAGATCCTTCGGGCGGAGTTAAAGGTGAACCCCGTATTCATTGGGCCCAGATAATTAGTATCCATGGCTATGCATAACTTGTGCTGGCTAATACCCAATTCTGCTGCATGTCCGTACACAATGAATGAACCAGATAGGAAAGGGGAAAAATTAAATGCGCCACATGGCCCGCAGCCGCATGGCGATAATTTAGGACTGCTTCGTTTAAATAGTAGTGAAGCCGACCTCTGCGGAGCCTGAATACCTTGCAAGATTATTACTTCTATCCTCCGCACCTCATCACCGGTGGCGAGCTAAGAACAAGCCGTAAGCTTTGCATCATTTCTTGATCCGGTGCCTGTCTCCCCTCATCGGCTGCCCCCGCAAACGGGTCATTACTCAAGCAGGAAAGAGCAAAGGCAAAAAAACAAACCCGGAGACCTTTGGCTCGAAAGCGATTTCTGCTGCTGTCGCTTTCTTCTACTCGACACCCGCGCGACTCTAGCTTATACTGAATCGCACTTTATAAGTTTTTGTTGTCAGACGACTCGACTCGAGTCAAGTGCCCACCATGGCCGACGAAAAGACTCAGCGCGATCCGATCGAGCCCCCAACCAGTCGCACCAAGATTCCTTTCTGGCGACTCATTTTCGACCAGGGCGTTGTTACCCCAGAAATCATCGATTACCCATACCCCGGCTCAGGAACTGAAGACGATCCATACTCAGTAACATGGATCCCTGACGACCCTCGCAACCCCATGCTTTTCAGCGAGGTGACAAAATGGTCATTCACAATGCTTGTCGCGTTTGCAACACTAGCTGTGTCGCTTGTCTCGTCTGCATACACTGGTGGAATTGCGCAAATTGAGGAGGAATTCGAAATCGGAAGTGAGCTCGCCACTCTGGGTGTTTCACTTTTCGTCTTGGGTTTCGCTGTGAGTACATCATATGACAACCCGGCCTTAGCAAGTCACTAATATAGTATTAGATTGGACCTCTTCTCTGGGCCCCGTTGAGTGAGCTGTTCGGTCGACAAATCCTTTTCGTTACTACCTATGCTGGTCTGACCGCGTTCAATGCTGGCTGCGCTGGCGCACAGAACAGCTGGAGCTTGATCATTCTCCGTTTCTTCGCTGGTGCCATTGGATCTTCACCTCTGACAAATGCGGGTGGTGTCATTGCTGATATGTTCCCCGCAAAGCAGCGTGGTGTGGCTATGAGTATGTTCGCTGCTGCGCCTTTCCTCGGACCTGTCCTGGGTCCTATCATTGGTGGATTCTTGGGAATGAATGGCGGTTGGCGATGGGTGATGGGCTTCCTAGCTGCTTTCTCTGGATTCGTATGGATCCTCGGCAGTTTGTTCATGCCCGAGACTTATGCGCCAGTGCTTCTTCGTCGCCGCGCCCAGAAACTCTCCAAGATCTCTGGAAAGGTCTACGAAAGCAAGATCGATATCGAGCAGGGTAAGATTGCCTTGGGCGAAGCGTTCAAGATCGCACTGTCTCGTCCGTGGATCCTCCTGTTCCGTGAGCCAATCGTCTTCCTGCTGTCTCTCTACATGGCTATCGTCTATGGAACACTTTACATGATGTTCGCCGCGTTCCCGATTGTCTACGAGGTCAACCGGGGCTGGAACCAGGGTGTTGGAGGTCTTGCTTTCCTCGGAATCATGGTTGGTATGCTTCTCGCAGTTGTGTATTCCCTATGGGACAACGCCCGATACGTCAAAACTGAGGAGGAGCATGACGGTTTTGCCCCTCCAGAGGCTCGTCTGCCACCCACCATGGTTGCGTCGATTGCGATCCCCATTGGTCTGTTTTGGTTCGCCTGGACCAACTATCCCTCTATCCACTTCATGGCCAGTATCGCGGCCGGTGTACCTTTCGGCTTCGGAATGGTGTTGGTGTTCTTGGGTATCATGAACTACCTGATCGACGCATACACAATTTTCGCTGCATCGGTCTTGGCCGCCAACTCCGTCCTGCGTTCCTGCTTCGGTGCTGCCTTCCCTCTGTTCACCACATATATGTACCAGAACCTGGGTATCCACTGGGCATCCAGCATTCCTGCGTTCCTGGCTCTTGCATGTGTACCTTTCCCCTTCTTGTTCTACAAGTATGGCGCTGCGATCCGCAAGCGTTGCAAGTTCTCCGCTCAGTCTGACGCTTTCATGCGCTCAATCATGGAGCAGGTCAAGGCTGCGCCTGTACAGGATGACGAAAAAGAGGAAGTCCCCTTCGACCGCACTGAAGCCCCTGCGGCAGCTCAAGAGTCTGTGTCCAGTGGGTCGTCCTCCAACCTCGGGGTGCCCAATGTGCAGCGTACCCGCAGCCGCGCTTTGTCGGCTACTTCCTCTTTGCACAGGACTCCTACTTATGAGGGCAACCCATTCGACCTGGATCGTGTCCACACCAAGGAGTCGTTCAAGAACTGATCGCTCGGCTGATGCGTTAATACATTGCACAGCCATCTAATACCTATTACCCCATACTTGTCTTGTTGGATTCATCCCACCTTTGCATAGCTTGCCGGATCATGCTCTACGTGCGCTTGTTATCTGTCTCACGCCCTGGGACTTCCCAGAACGATTTATGTTTTATGCATCCAAAAAAAGAAGGCAGCGTTATATACGACGAATGAATAATTATAATATAAGGCTTAATCCCATATAATTGTAGTATACGACATCGTATAGAACAGGCGGAATCTCCTACTATAATAAGATCCGTAGATCGGACTGCAATCTCGGCCATTCACGCGCCACGCTTATCCGAGTGCCGGTTCGGCATTGCCTTGCGTGCGTGTCGGTCTGGATTTTTAATACAATCTCGCCTTCTTTTTCAGCCCAGTCCACTCATTCACACAACGAAATACCCCATAGACCCCGCATTATTCATTGTTCATTGTCAAAAACCAGTCGCTTATCGCCTGCATTTCTCCTTGTCGCCCATCGGATATCCTTCCGCATCAACGTCCCGGAGTGAATTTTGTGCTGTTTCACAACAACCCACCGACAACAGATGCGATATTCCTAAAGTATCGGAGATGAGTCTCTTCCAAAAGAGACTCTCAGCGCATCTCTCAGCGTTCGCGACCCGCCCGCGCCCGTCTAACAAGCTGACAATCCGATCACCGCTCCGCCGACCCCAACAGCCCCGTCGCAACCAAACCTCCGAAGCCTCAAAGCGCGAACCACACTCCCAAAATAAAGCGAAGGAAGATGAATCCTCCGTGAACGCAGAAGCGCCGTCAAAACCCTCCCAGCCCCAGCCAGGCTCGGCTGCTGTGGCTGCTGGCGCTGCGACGGCAGTTGTTCAACGCCGCGGGTTCGGCCAGATTATACAAGCGACTCCGTTAGGGACGTTTGGGAGGTGGTATGCACGGGTGCAGCAGGCTCGGCCGTTGACGACGCAGCTTTGTAGCTCGATTATCATATACTTGTTTGGTGATTTGAGTGCGCAGCTGTTCTTCCCGCCCGAGATTCCTGTACCGGTTGAAGAGAGCGGCCCTGGAGGCTCGACGGCGAAGGCGGGACAACTGCAGGAGTATATGGAGGGACCGTATGATCCGTGGAGAACTTTGAGACATTTGGCAGTGGGTGCGACGTCTAGTATCCCATCTTATAAATGGTACGTTGGCGCGGAGGGATCAATGCATGGAGCAGTTTAAGCTAATGACTCAAACTACAGGTTTATGTTCCTTCACCATAACTTCAATTACTCGTCGAAGCTGCTCTCGGTCTTGACAAAGGTCGTTGTTCAGCAGATATGCTTTACGCCGGTGTTCAACACGTACTTTTTTGGTCTCCATTCGCTCCTCGGAGGGGCTTCTTTCGAAGAGACCGTCGAACGGGTGAAGAAGGCTCTCCCGGTGAGCGTCAAGAACAGCGTGAAGCTTTGGCCTGCGGTCACGGCTTTCAGCTTCATGTATGTGCCCGCGGAATTCCGAAATGTCTTCGCGGGTGTTATTGCAGTGGGTTGGCAGACGTATCTGAGCTGGTTGAACCAGACGGCTGCGCGAGAGGTCAGAGAAGCTGAAGCTGCGGCTGCGGCTGATCTTGCTATCTCAGGGGGCTTGATACATGCTGCTGGTGCTGCATGAATGCATTGCAAGAGTATAGACTTGTCGTTTTGTACAGATTTTGTCTTTGGAGTTGGGCTGCGATGTCGATCTTTTCTTTTCTTTTCTTCATGACGGTGCATTGACTGGATAGATACCATGACTTAGATCTAGATTTCGATACAAAATTATACTGGAGCATTTAGAGCTCTATTCATTTGTCTTATAACAATGGCGTACTTTTGTTAATTTATCACATAACGTGGGTTGGATGCACGTATTTTATCGAAAACAAGATGATAGCGGTTCTCTCAGTCGCATTTGCAATACCAAAATACCCCTGTCAAACTCGAGTAAGACCCGTTCCCAAGACTTCTTACTTACCATATCTACTTGATCAATGCTGTCGCGCCCATTCCTAAATTCAAATACCTCGAACCGCATTGGCCCGTTCTTCGGCCCCGATGTCGTCAACATGTATTAATCGCGGTTAGCAGAAACCGGGACTAAACCCCACGTCCACCATCTATGTTCGAGGCATGATCCTCGGAAAAATGCAGCAGGCATGTCCTGCGCAACGCAACAAAGGCAGCCCTCAGACTCGGACAGTAGCGACTTCGACCTCGACTTCACTCCCGATGAAGAGGAGCTGCTAAACGATCTCTTCGCGAAATCCAACGCGGAGAACGCGCGCTTCGCGTCCTCCGCCACTCAGCCTCCTACCTCAATCCCGGCTCCAACCCCTACGGTCGCGCAGACCGAATTCGAAGACCTCGATTATTTACAGCCGGCGACATTTGCGGCGCTCGTCGCTGATATTGAAGATAGTATCGATGAGCCTCCGCGTCTCCGGGTGCCTAAGGTGCTGGGCAGGGAACAGCCTCGGTCGCCATGGAGGCAGGCTGCTCAGCGGCCGTGGGTGGAGGGCGGACCGACTAGGGGCTGGAAGTCAAGTCAGGATGCAGGGAACGGTCCCCGTACGAGTGGTTCGTCTTTTCTTTCTGTCTCGATTTGTTCGAGCTGTGGACTTGGGCTAATGTTATCATCCGAAGCGATTAGTAGAGCATCCCGGCTCAACTGAAGGACGAGAACGCGAGAGAGAAAATAGCAGGCTGCGTGAATTGGAATGGACGAAGCAGCCGCAAGCATCTCCTACTCAGGATACTCGAACACCGGTTGAGCGCTTTCGAAGACCGCCTAATAAGGCTTTCTCAGTAACGGACCTTGTGTCACCTGCGTGGTGTGAGCTGCAGTATTGGTATACGCTTACGAAACATGGAAGAAAGCGCCGAACCGCAGCGATGAAGAAGGGCAGTGTGGTGCACAAGACTCTGGAAGATGAAATATATACTACTGTTCCCGTGGAGATCAAGACGAAGGAAGATGCTTGGGCGCTCAGGATATGGAACGTGATACAGGGGCTACGCATGCTTCGCGAATTCGGCGTTACCCGGGAGCTCGAAGTCTGGGGCCTTGTCGATGGAGAGCTGGTCAATGGAGTCATCGATCAGCTATCCTACGAGTGTCCCGATTCGGATATGGAGGCTTCTGCTGCTGGTTACTACAAAGAAGCGACCGAGTCGCGGGCAGCGCTGCCAGAACATCAGATGTCACTTTCTGACTATTTGCTCTCATCTTCGCAAGGTGGACGAAGACTGTCTGATCTTGCCCAATCTGAATCCTCCCCAGTGCATCCTGATCCAAGCTTATCACAGGCAGTTTACGACTTGCCGCGAATTTACATGACGGATGTCAAAACCAAAGCGAGCGGCTCTGTCCCAACCGTCAAAAGTACTTCGTTTCGTCCTACACTTTTACAGCTGCATCTATACTACCACATGCTCAATCGGATGGCAACGAGCGATGATGTCACAATTGATGTCCTTGCTGCCCGATACGATCTCGACATCGAGAAGCCATTTACAGATGCTTTCACTTCGGAAGTAGGAGGGCTAAATGACCAATTCTTCGACACGATGACCTCCTTCCCATCGTCATCTCCGGAAAGCGATATAGGAGACGTCCCTACCCCAGAGGATGCTCGAACAATGTTCCATGAACATTCGTTGTCACCCAGCCGGCACGATGAGACCCAAGATTCCATGAGCCTTCTCACGAACTACGGCACTCTTTCGCGTCTGTGGGGTTTCATGAAAAAGCAAATTCGCCTGACATTTTTACCTTCAGAAGAGCACTCTATCTCACCATCTATTCCAGCAGTAGAGCAGCCTGCCATGCTGGAAGATTATCCAACTCTTCTATCTCCGGTGCTCACGGCACGTTTCGTCTCATCGGCTCTGACAGACGAGCCCCAGCCACGATTACTCGGGAGCAGGTCCTTCCTCTTTGATCCGGACAATATGCAATCGTATCTCACAGATCAGATGGAATGGTGGCGTGGCCAGCGTGATCCCCGTGGTGTGAATATCATGGAAGCTTGGAAATGCCGAATCTGTGACTTCCGTGACGACTGCTCTTGGCGCGAGGAACGCGAGTGGGCCTACGCAAGCAGGAACCGCGGCAAATAATCACCTATTATTGTTTAATATTCTATATGTTGACCACATATCTGAGTACCTGAAGCGCTCCTTGACGTTATCCTGCACCAAACGCCATGGTGTCTTTTCGGCGGTTCATTCAGGCCAGCATGATGATATACGGACTTTGAAACATCTCCACCAGCTTCTGCCTACTTGCAAAACTATAGAAATTCCCGTCTAATAATACAGATATCGATGTGTCAGAGCATGCCATAATATCTCGTAGCGTGCAGGCCCAAGACCGCAAATCCGGGGTCGAGCTTATCAGGCGGGTCTATTCCTAAAGGGGAGAACATTTCCCAGGCCCTTTACGTAGCACCGCAGCGAATAATGATAAGCACCCCCTCATCATACGTGAACCATGCTGCCCAGTTTACTCTATTTTCTGTCCAGCGATAGGCCTGCTATGCATCCTCGGATCCAACCGCCTTTTCCAGATGCGAGCGGATGTGGCCCCTCATCTGTCTCTCGCGTTTACTCTTCCCCTGATGATTTGGGGAAGATATTACATCCGCGTACTGCGATAAAGGAGCCACTCGCATCTAACTAACAGGAATGGCAACCCAGGGGAGAAGCTAGGCATCGGAAGTGCCATGTTTTCGTCAGATAAGATCTACCTTCCGAAGATCATTTGCCTTGTTGACAATGTTCCCCGCCTTATATCCTGTTATCTAGAAGACTTTTATATTCAATTTGCGATCGAGAGACCGTGCAACAGCAATTTGAAATCTTCCGCCTTGGTGTGCCAAAAAATTGTGGCTTTATCGCTATGGTAGTAGATATCCAATCCCTGCGAGGGTCAGCATTGTCTATCCTCCCACCTAGTGATATCATCGCCGCTTTCCTCCTACTTAACATATGTGCATTCTGTGCCGTGAAGATCACACAAAAATGGAAGGATTCTTCGAGTAAAGGGAACAGATCCTCTTCTCCCGATCTAGAGAAGCCCGCATCTAAATATGGGAGGGGAAAGGTAGCAAGAAACCCTGGAGGTATGGTCCCAATGTGCATCCGTATTCATGGAAAAAACGCTAAATCAATGCAGAGTGGACACCATCAGACTTCGAGAGACCTACTGCTCCTCCTTATCCCGACTGGGATGTTCATACCTCCAAGCCTATCCCCTACCGCCCATTTCGCTATGGCCCGTAAGTGATTGCCTATCATATTACTTGGCTATCGGCAACTAAAAAATGTGATAGAAAGTATTTCGTTACCTTGGGACTGAGGAGCATGAAATGGGACGAGTGGATTGGTAAAAGCATGCGCCCTCCAGCATGACTTACACCTCCCAGCTAACACAACACTAGAGCTCGACAATCACTACCTAAAATACCATGCCGACAAGAAGAAACGGTTAGCAGAGCGCGGTGAAAAGTGCTATGGAACAGCACCGGAGGCAATGGACGGTGCCATCGAACTCTTAGAGGAACTGTAAGCACCAGAAACCTCGAACCTATAGTATCCTTCTATGAAAAGCACACAATCTAACAAGACCTCCAACTACAGCTGCAGCTACCTCCCAGAGCGCTACCCAAGCATGTTCGAAAAGACCCCAACAGGAATCACCAACAAAACAACCAACGAGACATTCGACATAACCCAGCGTCCCCTCCCCGAAGACCCAATGGCAACCTGCGCCCGCCTCGTCCAAGACGACCTCGCACTCATGTTCGAGCGACCAGACGGCCAATACTACCTCCTAGCTGGTGCGATCCTCCTCGCCGGATTCTGGCGCCTTAGCGATAAATTCGGGATGCCTCTCTCCGAAATCCACACCTCAGCGGACGTGCCGCAATACCGCGAGAAGCTAGAGCGCGGGATGATGAACTTTTTCAAGCGGATTCGACCTGAGGAGCCTGTTGTGCGCAATAACTATTTCATCCAGGTGGATGACAACCTGGCGTGGTCGCATAGTATTGGACCCGAGGATGCGGAAACTGTCTCATGGAATACAGCGGAGAAGAATAAGGCTATTGAGAATCATTTCTTCCGTTCGGAGAGACAGTCCTTGCGGAGGCTGCCGAGGTCTGGGGCTGTGGTGTTTACTATCCGGACGTACTTCGAGCCTATTACGGAGCTTGTTAAGGAGCCATATGTTCCGGGTCGATTGGCTTCTGCTGTGCGGAGCTGGGGGGATGATGTTTCGAGGTATAAGGGGAAGGAAAAGTATGAGGAGGTTTTGTTGGAGTATTTGGATCAGAAGCATGCTGAGCAAGTGGCGAACGGGCTGGAATTGGAGAAGGAAGATGAGGTGCGGAGTTATCCTTTCTGATCTTGTATATAGTGGTATCAATAGTGTCTCATGATTTATGATTATGGCTTCAAGTCCTGGTCTCTAAAATACTGAGAAGAGGGTTCAATTGTAGACCCGAAGGCGTATGAATAGAAGCATCAAGAACTTGAAATGATAATTTACATTGGATGTGCCTAATTATTTAAAAGCCAACCCATATTGATTTGTGAGTGACTTGTATCTACTGGTCACTTTCGCCCACTCGGCGTTTCAATAGACAGTAATCACCCCATTTCCTCTGGAACTTTTCTGGAATGAACGGAAGATCAGGGATCCAGATCAATCGTCCCAATAATCCAGTCTGGGAAGTGTCTAAGAATTTAGCGCAGGATAGAGCTTCCCAGTTCTTATCGTCCAGAACGTAGTGCGGCTCTTTCTCGGTCGCTTCGTGTGACGGAAAGTAGGAATCAATGAGGAACAAACATTCGGAAACATCGGTCTGGGAACGGAAATTAGCATCTATTACTCAATGATATCGTCAGAAGACTTACGTATTTGCTCGGATCCTCGATGTTGAGGTCGTTCATTCCACTCGGGATTTGGGAGGCCCCCTCAAGACGACCATAGTAGCTTGGTGAGTCCGGGAACTCGCCTGGAAGTAATCCTCTGAATTCACTTCGAATAAATTTGGCGTGCATGTCTTGCGGAAGGAAGTAGGATGATGGAAAGCGATACCATTCCTTTCCTAGACAAACCGAGGCTCCTGCTTGTACCCCATCTGCCTGATGCAAGGGCTCTAGAACCTTCAATGGGGCATTATAAGCTGTTACCATCCCGATTGTTCGGAGCATACCAGCATTCACAGCGAGAAGGACGACAGACACAGAAGCAAGTAACTTGAGTTTCGTGGGAATGCGTCCAGCGATCTGCTTGGGGTTACTGGTCCCAAGATAAGTGAGAATCAGATGGAATGACAGCGCCGCAGAAAGAGCCAGGAAGGGATATGCCGGATACATAAAACGTTCCTCCTTATGTGCTTGCTTAGTGAATATTCCGAACCACATGTAGAATGGCGCCACAAAAGTCACGGATCGGAAGAATTTCTGGAGAGGAGCAGGCTGGGAGCTGAAAATTGCTTGGATCAAGAGCAACGGAGCGGAAAGCAAAGCTAATGCAAACCAGATATTGAAATTGAGTAGGAGGTTCCGAATGTAGAAGGTCCATGGCTCTGTGCCAAAGATATCGGGGCCTTTTCCTTGCCCGCCGAGGACGTTGTAGGCAAAGATGTTCCAGGGAACCAAGACAATTTTGCGGAAAAATGCATAATCTATTGTAACCTCGAGAGCCTGTGAAAAATGTCAATTTCCGTGGTTGATATTTCGATACCTCGAGACGAGATCTTACCACAATGGACAGACACCTGAAAGCACCATCCACAACAGCGAGGATGAAAGGGCTAAGCGATCCTGATAAAATCGCAATAATCCCCTCCTCAGCGATCAAAGGGATGATCAATGCTCCAGCAAATGGCCAGCCAACAATTGCCCCAAGGGCAAACCACATGATCCCCTGTGCAATCTTGGGTCCGTTCTTTAAGTCTAAGAACGCTGCCAGCCCCAGCATAGATGTGTACATGGTAAAAGTCGATGGCAAAAAGGCCGTGGACGCATGGAACATACCAGGGCTGAAGAGCATGACCGTCAGGAAAAGAAGACCAATTCGAGGGTTGATAGACCGGCAGATAGACGAGTACAACCTAGTCTGGCAAGCAGCACAGAAGAATGCCAAGAATGTCCGGATAAAGTAGAATTCTCCTGTCTTTGAATGGACCACTAGCATGCTCAACTTTCCCACTACTGCATGAAGCGATACATAGAGCCAGCTTCGGATCGAGTATACAGGGGAATACTCCCATGTCTGGAGTCCATAGCCGTGATCCAGATAGTGAGCCGGTTCCCAGAAATTAAAGACTTCATCGCAATCTTGGATCGGAGCGAAAAAGGCTGCAAGGCCATTGGCAAGGAGGCAGAGATAGAGGGCGATATTGAGGGGGAGGTAAAACGGGGGCGGGACACTACACATTCTTAGCTCATCTCATCTTGTGCACCGAACGCTCCATAGCGCTGGATTGGGATATAAGGTCACCGCCAATGGGTGGGACCTTTCCGAAACAAAGCGAAGCACCCCATATGAATTGAAAAGAAGCTTACCGTGCTTTTGCGCGGGCTGCATGCCCCGCGTCATGATCGTTCGCCATGATGTGGTTCGTGTCCAGCTTGGCTCTGCCGCGATAACAGATAACGCAGCTTGTACGGCGACCGACTCGGCAACTTGTGCAGATTCCGCCAAAAATTCGTTATCTTATCGAACATTTTCTCTTTTTCACGTTTTGGGAACGGAACTATTTCTCGAGTGTTACGCAAGAGCACCAAGTTTCTGGTCTCAATTTCTCCCACGTCATGGCGAACACAAACCCTTCCACAAAGGATCTAGGGGACTCTGCTGCTGCGCCCTCATCGTCAGTGCCTAGTACGCTCGATGCGACACCAGGCGTAAACACCCCAGAAGTCGGCAGCGATTTTTACAGCACCCCACAGAATACCGAGACTGCGCCCGAGAACTCAGCTATGGTTGAGGATACCAAGACGCCTGGTCAATCGGAGCCAGCCCAAGCACGCCCTGCGATTCCAGGGTTAGGTCTCTTGAGCCACCCCGCTGGCCAGCCCACGAACGAGCAACCTGCCCAATCAAGCGCAAATGAGGCGACTGAATCCGAAACGAACCCATCAGCTCCTATCGATACAGAGATGGAATCATCAGTCCAGGAAGAAAAGGCTGAGGGTGCCAGCGGACAAGAGCCCAAAGTCGACCGCGACGCAATGCAGGTGGACGAGGTGGCAGAATCCAGCACCGCAACGTTCGGAAATGAGGCCTCGGGAATGATCGATGCGTTAGGACCAGATGAGTCTGAGAATCCCGAGTGGGAAGTTGACTCTTCTCCGTACGAATCATCCTCGGACAGTTCGACATCGAGTGATGACGATTCGAGCGACGAAGATGATGTTCCAATGTTGACTGAGGAAGAAAGAGCCCACATTCTCATGCTAGCTGAGGCTGGATCGGACGATGAAGGCGAGGGTGGAGGAAAAGCCGGCCACCTTCGTTCTCAAAACGAGGTCGCCGAGGACGTACCTCCTATCCCTGACATCAAGATCGCTCCTGAAACTGAAATTGTATACCTGGGCAAGGTCCAAACAGTTATTGACAATGCTGTACTCATCGAGGCCAATACATCTGGAGAGTATCAGGTCCTTCAGTCCGGCTCGGTGCTTTGCTCAGAAAATCGCGAGGTAATAGGCGTTGTCTGTGACACCCTTGGCCGAGTCGAGAACCCGCTCTACACTCTCATGTTTTCTACCGCCGACGAGGTCAAAGAGAGGGGCTTTACAAAAGATATGCCAACTTACTATGTTGTGGAACATTCTACATTTGTCTTTACCAAGCCTCTTCAAGGAATGAAGGGTAGCGATGCTTCAAACTTTTACGACGAAGAGGTCAATGACGACGATATTGAATTCTCTGACGATGAAGCCGAAGCCGAGCATAAACGCAGATTGAAGCAAAAGCGCCAGGAACGGAGCGAGAAAAGAGGCGGCAGAGGCAAGAAAGGACCGCCTGGCCCTTCTAATCTGGGCCGTAGCGAACTCAACAATGAAGGAAACGGAGATGGTTATAACCGCCTGGCCCGCCCTCAGAACTATCATGAGATGATGGGCGTGTCCGAAGCACCGGTTGAAGGTAACGAGCGTACATCTGGTGCTCGAGGCGGCCGTGGCCGTGGCCGTGGTGATCGAGGTCGTGGTGGAAATGGCAGGGACAGTGGCCGTGGCCGGGAGAGTCATCAAGCACAGGGACAGCAACCCCCAGCATATCAGCCTCAAGCCGCTGGCTATGCCCAACCAGCATACCCGCAACAACAGCCTGGCTTCATTATGCCACAACCTTTCCAATGGCCCCAACAGCAACCTACTCAGAACGCTCAAGGAGTTGCACAAGCTCCACAGCCATTCCCATTCCAGTTTCCCTTCCAACCTGGTTTGCCTCAGCAGAACCCGTTCCAGCCCCTCCAGTTGGGTGCACATGTGAATCCCATGTTTCTGGCGATGCAACAGTTCCAGCAGCAACAATTCCAGCAGCAGCAGCAGCAGCAACAATACCAGGCCCAGCAGTATGGCCAGCCTCAGCAAGCCGGTACGCAACCCCAACAGCAAAGTACAGCTGCGCCATATGACCCGGCAAACCCGGCGCAAGGTCATGGGCGAAACCCAAACAGTGGAAACTAGAATGGCTGGAGTGGATACCTGGTAGCCACAGATTTTATATTTTGCATTTTGAAGGTGTCTATCGGATCAAATGGGTGGCTTTTAAAGGAAAAGTGTTTGATCATGAACTGTCATAGTATTGTTTGGACTAGAGTACATATTGTCGAATTAAAGAATTGAGTGACACATCTTGACTAAGGAGTATGAAATAGAGACATATATTGAGATAGCCCGAACAAGAGGAGCCTATTAGAACTCAGATGGCTTAGCACTCTTGGCCAGTGTCCAGAAGTTTTCCATTTTAGTGCGCGACAGCGTCTCTTTAGCCGCTGAGTCGGAATCGCAAACCCTGGCGCCCAGCCATTTTCTGAACACACGTGCTTTAGCCTGTCCCTCCCATATCATAGTGCATGAGTTTTGAGAAAAGTCTCGGGCCTGGCCATTGTCATCTTCTGTTGAAAGCCATATTGGCTGGCCCTCGGGAACCTTTTCTGATGTGCTTGGGCCCGGATTCTCAGTCCAATCAATTCGATTAAGCATCAACTTCCGGTAGTTGTTGACAGAATGCTTGCCACCTTCAACAATGACGAGATTCAATTTCGGATGCATCACGCAGATTCCGGTCAGTTTGTTCTGTTCTGCGTTTTTGCTAATTTTGAATCGGTTGCGACCGCTGGCAAGGCTATCGATTCGGTATACCGTCACGAAAATGCCTTGGGCAGCGTCTTTCTCTTGCTGACCTTCAAGCTTTTCTCGTCG
The DNA here is from genome assembly GCA_035985395.1 of Penicillium coffeae. Taxonomy (NCBI): domain Eukaryota; kingdom Fungi; phylum Ascomycota; class Eurotiomycetes; order Eurotiales; family Aspergillaceae; genus Penicillium; species Penicillium coffeae. The sequence goes on from CP142593.1 coordinate 2,153,216, forward strand.
TTGATCCTTGGTCAGTTTGCGTTCTTCGTTCATAGTCTCATGCTTCTCACGGCGATCCGCAATCTCTCTGTTCACACGGGCTTCGACGGCAGTGGGATCTTTCACAGCTTGCTCTCCCAAAACCCTCATGAGGTTAGACTTTTTGACCTTGGGAGCCGGAGCCGGCTCAAGACCAAGCCGGATCTTCGCTTGCTGTTCCTTCAAATCCGCCATGCGTCGCTGCCGACGAATCTTTGCTTGTTCTTTCTGCGTCAGGTACATTGGCTTCTGAGTCGGCACATGTTTGTCTTGCGGAGGCTCAAGTTGGATTGGATGTTGGACATAACGAGTGATGATTGTGTCGGGGGTCTCGATTTTGACGGTTGCTGGATCGTCTATAGCGGCATAGCTGTCGCCAGTGATCAAGCCTTCATCCCACCATTCCAAAGCTGGGGGAGCAGGAACCAAGAATGCCTTCTCCACATCCATATCCTCATCAATACCAGCCTGCCGGGCACGCTCTGCAATGCGCTTTTTCATGGCCTCCAGCTGCTCTTGCCGCCGCAGGGCTGCAGCTTGTTGGATATACTTCCCCTTCTGATTGAATATGAGTTGGCGCGAAGTTCGTGCTTTAGCAACGGTCGCCTTCGGGCCGAGACTCGGATCAAAATATGGGTTGTTCTTGATATCTTCAATGGACGGACCAGATAGATCAAGCTGTTTGCCGCGATGTTCCCTCTTATTGCCATATTTTCCATATTGCCCACCTTTCGCTTTACCGAAATCTGGAGTTGCATCAGAGAGGAGAGCCGGATGGAGGCCAACGTCCAGGCCACCGCGTGCCTTTGACATGCTCTCATCGTCGAAATTTGAGGTCCGATAGGAGGGCGCGGGCGCGGGAGGTCTTGGCTGTGATGGGGCGTTTGCTTTGGCAGTTGCTGCGGCTACTCTTGCCTTCATCTGTTCCAACTTGGACATCGCGGAACTGGCGGCAGGTGGTGCTGGGCTGGGGCTCGACTCTGCCGGAGGTGCCGGTGGTGTCCCGCCACCGAGGCTTGCCTGCAACCGAGCGCGCACAGCTTCAGCTTTCTTTCTTGCTTCGGCCACCTTCTTGCTGATGTCCACTGCGCTGGGGATGGCGGGAGCTGGTACTGGCGATCCATTGTTTGATCGGGTTCTTTTCTGCGAGTTGCTCCCATCCCCCTCAGGATGAGGCCGCTTGAGCGCATTATTCGCGGCGTCCGCCATTTTTGCGCGGTGAGGAGTTGAAAAGACCTCCAACCACCTTGACAGGAACCAGACAGAGGATGAAATCCGCGCTGGGGAAGCGATGAATTACTTCTGGGCAGGAAGCCAAACCCATTTAGGCAGGAGGGCGACCGCACTTGCCCCAATCGGGCTTGGCGGTGGCAGAAAAAAAAGTTGCTCTCTTTTTCTCTTCCGCATGGAAAGCTTCATAGAATTCCCTCTCCAGACCCTCGACCTCGCCCCACCAGCGTTTTCTGTCGCTCAAAGAGCTGCAGGACACAATGGTGTCGTTTTCAAGACCAGTCGCCTCCAGCATTGCTGGGGTGGGCTTTACCGTCTACTCGGACGAAGAGATCAAGAGGCTCTCTGTGGTAAAAGTACATAATACGCCGACTCTGGATTCATTCAACAACCCAATTCCTGGCGGTCTTTATGACCCTGCAATGGGTGCCTGGGGTGACCATGTGTATGCATCTATATCCTTGCGACATATTCCTTACCACGCGGGCTAACTGAAATCGCTTTTTAAGGTGTACTACATGTCGACAAAACTCTTGGTCATGTACTGGCCACGCCGGTCACATTGAATTACCTGTTCCTGTGTACAATGTGACCTTCTTCGATCACATCTACAGGCTTCTTCGAGCCCAATGCGTGTACGTCTCAAATCATCACCAGCGCAACCCCCAAAATTCTCATTGCTTCTAGGTACTGCCACCGCCTACAAATCTCTCGCTCCCAGGTGAACATGTACTCTTGCAAATTGCGCCTTTTGCAATACGGGTTGACTGATGAGGTAGCTGTCGTGGATGGCATGGGCACAGTCAAAGGCGCAAAAGCGAAGACCGCCAAGGCCACTGCGGATGACTCGGAGGACGACGAAGAAGATGACGACGAGAGCATTATGGGCAAGAGAAGCGCCTACGTTGAGAAGGCTATCAAGGAAGCTAAGAAGAGTGGGAAACTGGATGGCTTGCTGGCCGGCGCAAAAAATCCTATTGCTGCGGAACACAGGCGAGAGCTAGTCAAAATTTTCCTCAAAGACATTACCAGCAATCGCAAGTGTGCCAACTGTAACGGGTAAGTCATGGGAAACCTGCATGTTTTATCTCTGTTCTATGGCTGACTTGTCCAACCCAAAGAATCTCTCCATCTTACCGAAAGGACCGCTACAACAAGATCTTCCGCAAGGCTCTCCCAGAGAAGTCCAAGTTGGCCATGATGGCCGCTGGATACCAGGCACCAAACCCTCTCTTACTCATCAATTCCGAGAAGAAATCTGGCGGACGAAATGGCACACATGCAAATGGAAATCCAGACTCAGAGAGCGTGACTTCTGAGCACGGTGCCGAAGAGGAAATCCGCCGCGCAGCAGCTGTCAGCTCCCAAGAGCAGGCTTCGGCATTTATGAACTCATCCGAGGTTCATGCAGCCCTTCAACTTCTGTTTCAGAAAGATGGTGGGGTACTTCAGCTTGTGTACAACGCCCAGCCTGTTCCAAAGGGAACACAGGTCGTCACTGCGGACATGTTCTTCATCAGGAAACTGTTGGTTCCACCAAACAAATATCGCCCAGCAGCTCAGCAAGGACCTGGCGAGGTTATGGAAGCCCAGCAAAACTCAATCTTCAACTCAATCCTGAAACAATGCGACCAAATCAATCAGATCTGCAAAGAAATTCAGAATGAGGATGAAAAGATCGGGTTCCGCGCGCGAAACTGGGGTGACTTCTTGACAACGGTCATTACACTCCAAGATTCTGTGAACGGCCTCATCGATAAGGAGCGCACTTCCGTGACTGGAAGTGCAGTTGCATCTTTGCCTAATGGTATTAAGCAAATTCTGGAAAAGAAGGAGGGTCTGTTCCGCAAGCACATCATGGGAAAGCGAGTTGATAGTTGCGCTCGCTCTGTCATTTCACCCGATCCAAATCTTGAGACTAACGAGATTGGTGTGCCACTTGTTTTCGCCAAAAAGCTCACGTTCCCGGAACCAGTCACAGACCATAACTTTTTCGAACTCAAGACCTGCGTCCTAAACGGCGTGGACAAGTATCCTGGAGCTTCTGCCATCGAGAACGAGAATGGCCAAGTCATTAACTTGAAATTCAAGAGTTTGGACGAGCGCACCGCACTTGCGAACCAATTGCTCGCACCCTCTAACTGGCGGCTGAAGGGAACTCGAGGCAAGAAAGTCTATCGTCACCTCACTACCGGCGATTATGTCCTGATGAATCGTCAGCCAACTTTGCATAAACCTTCGATCATGGGCCACAAAGCACGAGTTTTACCGGGAGAACGCACTATTCGAATGCACTATGCTAATTGTAACACCTACAATGCTGATTTCGATGGTGATGAAATGAATTTGCACTTCCCGCAAAACGAACTAGCTCAGGCTGAAGCACGTATGCTGGCTGACGCTGATCACCAGTATCTGGTTGCAACCTCAGGAAAGCCTCTTCGTGGTTTGATCCAAGATCACATTTCCATGGGAACCTGGTTCACATGCCGTGACAGCTTCTTTGATGAGGAGGATTACCACCAACTTCTCTACAATTGCTTAAGACCGGAGAACTCTCATATCATCGGGGATCGTATTCAACTGGTTGCTCCTACTATGGTCAAGCCTAAGTACCTCTGGACTGGCAAGCAGATTATCACAACTATCCTTCTGAACATAAAGCCCCCCTCACGAGCAGGCCTCACGCTCAAGGGTAAATCTTCAACCCCCGGTAAGCGATGGGGTGACGATAGCAACGAGGAGGGCGATGTGATTTTCAAAGATGGAGAATTCTTGTGTGGTATCCTGGATAAGAAGCAGCTGGGTCCTTCTGCTGGTGGTCTCATCGATGCCATTCATGAGATCTATGGTCATACAATTGCCGGAAAGCTCATCAGTATTCTCGGCCGACTTCTGACTCGATTCTTGAACATGCGTGCATTCACTTGTGGTGTCGATGACCTTAGGTTGACAAAGGAAGGTGATCGTATCCGAAAGGAAAAGCTGAGCACTGCTGCCGATATGGGTCATGAGGTCGCATTGAAGTACGTCACGCTCGACACAGCCGATGTTGCTGATAAGGAGACCGAGTTGAAGCGCCGACTGGAAGATGTACTTCGTGACGATGAAAAGCAATCGGGACTCGACAGTGTCTCCAATGCTCGAAACGCCCAACTTTCCAGTGATATTACAAACTCTTGTCTCCCTGCTGGTCTTGCCAAGTCCTTCCCATGGAATCAAATGCAGTCGATGACTATTTCAGGAGCCAAGGGCTCTAACGTTAACGCAAACTTGATTTCCTGCAACCTCGGACAACAGGTTCTGGAGGGTCGTCGTGTGCCTGTCATGATCAGTGGTAAAACATTACCCTCTTTCAAGGCCTACGAAACCCACCCAGGGGCGTTTGGGTATATTTCATCACGTTTCTTGACAGGTCTTAACCCAAAGGAGTATTATTTCCACGCAATGTCTGGTCGTGAAGGTCTGATTGATACGGCCGTCAAGACCAGTCGTAGTGGTTACCTCCAGCGTTGTCTCATCAAGGGAATGGAAGGCTTGCGGGCCGAATATGATTCGTCTGTTCGTGAATCTTCTGACGGATCCATGGTTCAGTTCCTTTACGGAGAAGATGGTTTAGATATTACCAAACAGGTCCATCTGAACGACTTTGATTTCCTGGCAGAGAATCACCTGTCAATTCTCGAGCAAGTTCAGTCAACCCATTACAGTTCCCTAGTCAAGGAGGATGCGGTGGAAGAGCAGAACAAGATCGTCAAGAAGCTCCGCAAGCATGGACGTGCAGATGCAGACCCAGTCCTTGCCCAATATCCACCTGGTGGTAACTTGGGAAGTACCTCTGAAGCGTTCGGCATGGCACTGAAGAAGTACGTCGATGAAAACCCGCGGAAGCTTATCAAGGAGAAGAAGGAGGAAGATGGTCTTTTCAAGAAAATCTCGAAGTCATCATTCAATGCCATGATGAACATGAAGTACTTGAAATCAGTTATTGATCCTGGTGAGGCCATTGGTGTCATGGCTGGACAGTCGGTGGGTGAGCCATCTACTCAGATGACCCTGAACACTTTCCATTTGGCTGGTCACTCGGCGAAGAACGTTACTCTTGGTATTCCTCGTTTACGAGAGATCGTCATGACGGGAAGTGTGAACATTATGACTCCTACTATGACTCTTTTGCTTAACGATGGCATTTCCAAGTCAGATGGAGAAAAATTTGCCAAGGGAATTAGCAAATTGACGGTGGGAGAGTTGGTCGACAAGGTCCAGGTCCGAGAGACAATTGGCGCCGGTGTAGGCCACGCGCGAGCTAAGATCTACACCATTGATATCGACTTCTTCCCTGCGAAAGAATACATCGAAGAATATGCTATCCAGACCAAGGATGTCCAGAATGCCTTGCAGCGCAAGCTGATTCCCCGTCTGGTGAAGTTGACTAAGATTGAGTTGAAGAAGCGCAAGGAAGACAAGAGTGGTAAAAAGACATCCACTTCCCAGCCAGAAATTGGAACCTCCGTTGGCAGAATCACCGAAGGTCCAAGTGGACCCGATGGTGAAGCTCGGCAAGGCGATGATGACAATGAAGACGACGAGGATGATGCCAAGCGATCCCGTGGCGCTCAAAACCGGAGCAACCAGGTCTCTTACGAAGCACCCGATGATGCCGAACGGGACATTATCCGCGACCAAGACGATGAGGACGATGAGGACGATGACGAAGAAGAAGGCAGCAAGCCTTCTCGTGATGTCGACATGGATGATGATTCTGACGACGACGAGGACGATAGCAAAGAGCGTGAAGACGATGTCAAGGGCAAGTTCGAGGAGATCACGAAGTTCAAGTTCGATCCGAAGAGCGGAAACTCAGCAATCATTCAGCTTCAATATGACATCGAGACCCCCAAGCTCTTGCTTTTACCTCTGGTCGAATCCGCTCTTCATTCTGCAGTGGTCCAGTCTATTCCTAACCTTGGAAACTGCCTCTATGTGGATGCAGACGAGGCAAAGGGAGAGCCTGCCAACATCATGACTGATGGTGTCAATTTGTTGGCTATGCGCGATCAGCAGGATGTTATCAACCCGCACAAGATCTACACCAACTCGATTCACGACTTCTTGCACTACTATGGTATCGAGGCGGCGAGAAATGCCATTGTGCGTGAAATGGATGCAGTTTTCAAGGGTCACAGTATTTCTGTCGACAATCGTCATTTAGGGTATGTAACTTCATTCCTTGTTCCCAAGATCTGCACTAACTTTCTCCAGACTCTTGGCCGATGTTTGCACACGGACAGGTTCCTACAAAGCCTTTTCTCGTAATGGCTTGATTAAGGAGGCCACTTCCGCGTTCGCTCGAATGTCTTTTGAGACGACTGTTGGTTGTCTTAGGGATGCAGTACTGGAGCGAGATGTTGAGAACCTGAAGAGCCCAAGTAGCAGAATTACCGTCGGTCGTCCCGGTACTGTTGGAACTGGTGCCTTTGATGTTCTGGCACCTGTTGCTTAATTTGCATGATTGTTTCCCCCTCTACCTACGGCGCCTTTCCATGAATGTATATTTCGCCTCGCCATGTATCTTCTACTACTCATTTGTGATTCTGTTGAACGAATGTTGTCATTATCTGCTCAGCAATTTTCCCTTGTCATTTGACGCGTCAACGATATGGAGTTTTAGTTCAGTGGAAACAAAAGTGCTTCCTCTCTTAAAATTTTAGCGAATTCATCATTTCAATAGAATTTTTGAGCCTGCTGCTGAGAGTTCGTGGATCTCCATTCTTTACCAGTGAAAGCACCCCAACACATTGGTTGAACATAAACACGAGCGAGATGGTCGCCAAGGTGAGGCCCAAAATAGCAAGAGTCTAGACAATAAATGCGAGAATATCAACGGAGTGAATTTAAATCTGTTACTGGTTAAGATTAAGATGTGTGAATTTTGGATTTTGGATTATTATGTTCACAGAGAAACGCCTCGTATGCTATGTATGCTGCTGTCCAAACCAGTAACGCCTTATGTCCTATGACACAGATAATAGAAAGTCTCCGATGTGCATCTCAATGCACGGGATTTAATGGAGACAAAGAAACAGAAAGGAGAGTAAGCGTCAATAACTAGGCATCGAGCATCATTAGATCTTCGTCAATGCCGTCGTCATACTCGTCCTCGACAACTTCGATGGCAGATGTCATTACTCCATCCATTTTGTTGCCATTGGCAAATTCTTGTTGCATCATTCGAGCCTCTTCAGCCTTGCGCTTCGCCTCATGCCGCTCGATGTCTGCTAAGCCCCAGGTTGATATTCCTTCCTGATCCTTGGCTTTGAAAGGCTGTGCCATGGTGCGCAAGAAGTTCTTTGCATTTGAAACGGCCATGTCAGTGCTGAGGTTAGTCTCACTATCTAACATCGCTTGATTAATCCATTTCGGCAATTGGGGCCGTTTCCGTTCAAAGCGGCGGTCAGCTAACACCATGACTCCGTAGTCATCCTTGCCACGAAGTACACGACCCAAGCATTGGGCAGCATGACGCATTGCATCGAAAGATAAGAAGTCATTTTCGCGGATGCGGTAGTTTTCGCGCAAGAACTCGAGGCGAGCTTTCAAGATGCGTGACTCAGTATATTGGAAAGGCACGCCAATGCACAGGACGGCACGACCATAGTGATGATCAAAATCGATACCTTCAGAAACCTTTCCTCGGGCGACACACATCAGAAGAGCACCTCGTCCGTTGCAGCAAGCAGTGCGGTATGTTTCAAGAGCGAGAGATGATTCCTGAGCATCGGGGGTCTCAACGAGAATCAATTTGTAATTCCAAATTTGATCTAAAATGCCCATCCCTTGCCACATGCTGATGATAGACTCCATGTATAGGTATGATGGGAAGAAAACAACTACACCATCAGGTGTGATTCGAGAGAATTCTGTGACGAGTGATCCATAGTTTCGCACCACGCCAGGATCATTACGAATACCAAATGAGGACGACACCTGTGCTTGATCAGACCCTCGAGTGACGACCATTGGCAAGAATGAGCGTCGAGCAAGAGTCATGCTATATGACTCCTGAAGAACAGTTGTGAAACCGAGCATCTTTGGATACATCTCTAGAGGCGAAAGTGTTCCGGATGTGATAATGACTGAGCTGAAGCGATCAAGAACCGGCTTGATCGCAATTGCGGCGTCTAAGCATGTGAAATGAAGAATTGGGTTCGGTACTGTGGCTGCTTCAGATTCGAATGGCTCAAGGATTAGAACAAATCCTTTATCGTAGGTTGCAACAAGGGTTGCAAATGTAGCGACCTCCTGGAGCGGCTGATAGTCTTCGATATTCATCAGTTCCAGTGTTCGAACCAATGAAGTAAGACGTTCTGCGCAAAATCTCAATGGCTTGCGCTCGATGTATGTAAGATCTTTCAAATGTGTCAAAAATGACGGCGGGGTCTCCGATATAGTGTGCGTCACCTTCATCCGAGTCTTCAGATACTCTATAAACCTCTTTAAAAAGGACACAAAGTGCTCTGCGCGACGAATATTGCCCGGAACTGCTTCTTTGAGTAGATCATCTGGCAACACAGGATTTGAGATGAATTGATCTTCCTCTCGAGCCTGTTCAGCCTGTTGTAACCCTTCCACTAGCTTTGAGTATTCGTTTTGTAATTTATCTGCATCCGTGCTTTTCATCTCGTCGATTTTGCGTTCCAGGTTGCTTGCACCCCTTGTGGCCTTGCGGAGCGAGTCCTCACTGAGATCAATACTGAGGGACTCAATGCAGACGTTATCGATATTGTGTGCTTCATCAAAGACCACTATACAATCCTTCGAGAGTTCTCGGGATACTCGCTCGGCGATTTTCGGATCGAGAAGGTAGTGGTAGGAGTAGATTATGACATTGCACCACGGCATCTATTCCAAGGATTAGCAAAGGAGCTGCCCACGAATTCTAGGTTGTACCGTACCATGCGACGCGCTGAAAAGTAGGGACACTGTTTATGCTCTTCTCCATACCGCATGATGCCATCGAGGGTGAACACGCCCGGGGGCACGAGATTATGAGGCTCGAGGAGATCAAGGTTCTTGAAACGGTTAGCTAAGACCTTCGTTTTGATCGCGCCAGGCTTCACAAACATCGTGATAAACGCAAAGATCCACGTCCTCGCCGCGCTCCTTCTTTTCTTTGACAAACGCCGCGGTTAAGCTCCGGCATCTCGCGTCAACCACCGTGCCGCTCTTTTCTCGCCGAACGGAAGGATGCAGACATAGATTCTTTCGACTTGTAAGACCCAACGCGCGGAATTCTTCCTCATGTCCTAGCTCTTTTGTGCGATGTTTCATGAGAGCCTGGAGCTCCGCTAGAGCTTTCTCGATCTCGGACATGGTACGCGAGCAGTAGATGAGCTTTCTGTGCTCGGGATAGTGCTGTTGATAGGCAACGATCAAAGAAAGCAGTGATACAGTCTTGCCAGTCCCCGATGGCATCTCTAGCACACAATGACCCCCGGCGTCGAGGGTCTTCTTGAGGTCGCACATGTAGGCATATTGTTCGGGGTAGATTCGAGGATACGGGAACAGCACCGGGAGATCACTGGCAGTAAACCTGTGTGAGCAGATATAGTGGAGTTAGAAAAGGAGATAAGCCTACTCAATAAAGAACTTCATTGTCGCTGATATCCTCGATGGCGAAGCCAGAGGTGATCAAAAGCGACGAGGTCTGGAACTTTTCCCTTTTGAGAGCAATGACATAGAATCACGTGATGATTCCCCGATTGGGTCGCCGCTGGCGATTTGGATATTGTCTCTTCCTCAAAGACTGGACTTGTTTACGACCCCTGCAATCCATTTGCTTTGAGCTCAAGCCAGGCAAACGCCCACTCCGGAATTCTCGAGGAAGCTTCTTTTGTGTTTCCGGCGCCTCTTTGGCCCAGTTTCGTTAGCTATCGAGTCTTCACCCCACCATCCCACTGACCTCATACCCCACATGAGTAAAAAGTTCAAATCGCAGGCCTCCAGCAGTCGCGCAGCGGCGTCGGCCTTTGGTTCATTCGGAGGTTTCTCTGGGACATTTGGAGGTGAGGGGCGAGAGCCTTCATCACTCACATACATTACAGAGCCTCCAGATCTGTCCCGTATCTCTGAGCAGCAAGTCGTAATCGCTTTCAAGAACTTCCAGAAAAAAGACGATACAACTAGAACGAAGGCTCTTGACGAGCTCAAAGAGCATGTTACTTCAGTCGAAGCAAAGAAAGGTACTTTGGATGATGGCTTTTTAGATGCATGGGTGAGTGCTATGGCTTGATATATACTAGATCTTACTCAGAATTAACTGCTTGAAGGTAAAAATATACCCAAGGGCGTCAATTGACACATCTAGAAGAGTAAGGCAACTGGCACATTTGATACAAGGCCTTGTCTCTGGCCTCGTGGGCAGGAGAATCGTACCTCAATTGCCAAAGCTTGTTGGAGCATGGTTGGCAGGAATATACGACAATGATCGACCAGTCCAACGTACCGCATTGGAGTCTTTTACCAAAGTGTTCTCATCAGAAGAGAAGAGAAATAATGTGTGGAAGATCTATCAGAGCTCCACGCTGGAGTTCATTGACGACGTTCTACTTCACCAAACCCCATTGACTCTGAGTGACGAGCGAACAGTCAAGCGCGATGATGCGGAATCAAAATATGCGCGTGTTGTGGGAGCGGCACTGATGCTCTTCAATCGAATCATAGGTATTTTTAACTCATTGATTTGACATTTCATTATCCTAAAGTTAATGTCATATTGAACAGGGAACTCGCCCGACGATGATTTGCAAAAGAATCTGGCCGAAATCGAAATTATCTTAGGCAGTAAAACTCTTTGGGGCTTCTGTAATCACGAAGATCCATTTGTACGGCGATCTATCTACTCCCTTCTTCGGGTGCTTGTTTCCCGCGAACCTGGATGGGTAGACTGGAAGCTCCTCAGTTCAGCTATTATCGGGAAGTCATTGTCCACTCCACAGCTGGGATCTTCTTCAGAGCTATCAGAAGCTCTTTTGATCTTGACATCATCAAGGCCAGATGTTTGGACTGAGGAATACACTGGAAAAACGTCAGCCTCAAAACGACTGCGACAATACATTCAAAAGGGATCACAAGGTGGCTTTGGAAACTTCTGGTCGAACTTGGACAAATTGCTCCGTATTATCCCAAGGAGAGTACTCGCGGGAGCTGATAAAACGTCTACTGACGACACAATAAACATATCGTCCGCCGTGGCTTTGACAGAAGCTATGCAAGAGGGTCTCAACTCTAGAGAGGAACCGCGACAAAATCTCACCACAGGATGGAAAGCATACATTCGTGTGGGGGCTTGGCTTGGAATATTGATGCCCCAGGACCAGCGGCCAGAATTCATTCACCAAAGACTCACTCCCATCGTGATGCAATACGTGCGGTCAGACCCTGAAATGCTCCAGTGGACTCTTCCTCTCCAGCCAGCTCAAGACATATGCGCTGATTTTTTGGCCATTCTCATCTCACATGAACATGGAAAAGAGCTGGAGCCCTTATGGACCAAGCTCTCCAAAGGTCTCTTAGAAGCTGTCAAAATGTCATCCCCCGAGCAATCAAAGGACTTCCGCTCCTCACAGGACGAGATTTGTGCGGAAGCTAGTCGCCTATTCTCCTTGGAGCCTATCGTTTTATCAAGGGTTACTGAGGCAGGCAATGAATCGCTCACACAATCAATCTTTGAGAGCTCCAACCTTGCACTTCTTAATGACTGTTTACAGGTACTTCGTTCTCGGAATGGTAAACCCTACGGAGCTGCTGCAGTTGTGGAGGAGTGCGTTCGCACAATGCCCTCTGTTGCAAGGACCTCTCAAGAGTTATTGAAGTTTGTGCAGCAAGATGCCCTGGATTTGCTCTTTTCGCCTTCGGGAGACCGCATCATCAGTATAATCTTGGCATGCCGTGAATGGGATGGATTTTCTTCTAGCTTCGAGAATGTGGTTGAGCGAACCATGGATCTGGAGCCGGATCACTCCAATGCCCATATTATGCAAAGCCTTCTCTCTCATCTTGATTTTAACGAGATGGAGGACAAAGAAAAGCTTCAGTCCTTGGTCATGCGCGCTTTAAAAAAGGCATGCAATGGGAGTGAATCGCATTGGCAGGTGATCGGTGCTGTTCTGAATAACTCGACCTCTCGAGGTGGGTTGATGGACCAGATTTTCCTGACGATTGTTGAGTCGCTGGGTGAAGATGATGGCGTGTTTGATGTTTTGAATGGCCTCTCGAGCTTAGGAAAAATGGTCCCAGGCGCCATCAAGGAATTCCAGCATGGACCACATGGCTCGAAGCTGACTGCGAAGCTCTTGTATCTGACTGAGTCACCATCAGAGGACATTGCTTCCCTGACTGAATCTTTGATCAAGTCTTTCAGAGAAAATGTTGTTGGTGATACCAGCTCTCGCTCCAAAATTGAGATTCTCCAAGTTGGCTTCAGCCACGCCAGTGAGCAATCACTCTCGTAAGTTCTTGGACGAATGACCAAAAACGAAAATCTATGTTAACTTTTGCACAGAATTGAATCTCTATCTACCATAGCAGAGGGCCTTTTGCGCGAAATTGAAAAAGGCCAAACTGATTTCAAACCGAGGGACATTTTGCCATCTCACAGTGCTTGGGCGAATGCTCTCGCCCCGTTTCTTCAAATTCCACCACGACCTTCTACGGCTATTACGAGTCCTCTACTTGGCACAGTACATCTTGTTCAACGTGACATCTCAGAATCCCTCAAGGACCTATGGCTCTCTGTTCCTCGAGACTCGGATCGCTGTACCGTGGCTTTTCGTATCACGGCTTTCATCACGAAGATTATGCAATCAACAGAGCTAGCCACAAAACTAGACCCGGAAGACCTTGACACCTTGTTTTTCTTCTTCCCAATGGCTTTGCAGCTCATTGATGATGATCTAAGCATTGAGAATTGCAATGGAATATCAGGCGTTGAGCTTACCGATCAGCGTGACGAGTACTTGGAACTTACTCTTCAGGGACGAGGGATTGTGAACAGCTGGATTTATTCCAAGGATGCGCTGAAGTCATCTCCAGAAAGTACGATATCTTCACACATGATCACTTTGTGGGAGAATAAATTAGAGGAACTTGATGGAACATCTCCCTTGGACTATCGCATCGGCCAGGCTTTTGTTAAGCTGATGATGTCATTGGAATTCAACAAGCCGTCTGATGATGTTGCCAAAATATGCAGAGACGCAAGATCAGCAAACGCCATTCGCTCGGCATCATGGTTTGCTGTCTTGAGAAGCTCTATTCTTTCCAACGCAGTTGGCAACCGAATCTGTAATGAGCTTGTAGCTGACTCTACCGGACTCAAACCCGATGGATCTTCTTCACAAGGTGAGATTTTCAATAATCCACGATGGTTAAGTGCTAATTAAATATAGGATTGCGGAAACTTGTGCTTCTCAACATCCTCTTATCGGGCGAAGAAGATGTAGTATCATCAATTCCTACACAGCGACTAGTTTTCCTGACAAAAAACCTTATTGGATGTCTGCAATCAGATGAGTCGCCCCTTGGGTTGAAATCTGAAATCATGCAGACATTGGCATTCATACTCACCGGTCTTTCGGACATTTACGGCTCTCATTGGGAAGAAATCATCAAAGCCCTAATTTCGGTGTTCAAAGACATTAATGGAGGAGAAGAAGGCCTTCCTCTGTTGGTTTCCTCTTTCAGACTATTCATTCGTCTGGAAACTATGCTTGAGGGCGAATGCAATGATGACCTCCAGGATACATGGTCTGATCAAAAGAATTTACTCCATAGAGACCTGATCTCTACAATTGGGAAATTTGGTAAGCTTTTATTTTGATCCCTTGAGTTTCTTATTCTGACCAAATTAGACTCCTCGACTGTGTTCCATCAGCCACGAGATGTTGCCGTGAATTTGTTGCAGCGTATCATCAGTGCTATTCCACTTGACAAACTCGAAGACGTCAGCGATGTTTTCCCATTATTGACCGCGCATAGTCGCGCTGTTCAAAGAACTGCGTACACTCTTCTCCATCGTTATATCCCCCAGACTCAAGAACAAGTGTCCTTCGATGTGGCACTCTCAAAGACTGCAGTCAGTTTGCCGGATGAACTTCTGTCCCTACTCATCGAGACCCCGTCGATGGATAATGTCTTGAGATTTTATGGAGATGATAAAACATGGACTAGCATCCGATCCTATCTTTTGAGCTGGAAGGTGGTCTTTGATCACTTCAAAAATGCGGTATGTTCCAATTCAATGTCATAGCTATTGAGCCCATACTAAACATTGAGCAGTCTCTTCCAGTTCAAGAGTTATATGCAACGAGTATCAAAGAGAATAACGTGTTGATTCCGCTTCTGGAATTTACTTTCGACTTCCTACAAAAATCCCAGGGGAAACTCGTTGATGCATCGAAGTTTGACTTGCAAAATTTTGAGCCAGATCAAGCAGAAAGTGCAGAGAAAGAGACACAATGGTTGCTTGTGAATATATATTACCTCTGCCTGAAACACCTCGCGAACATGACAAAGAACTGGTGGATTGATACCCAGAAGCGTATCAAGGGACCAGTAGAGGGTTGGACAGAGAAATACGTGAGTTTCGGGGGGAGGGGGTTTCTAAATATGAACATAGAGTAACAGGCTGACTATTCTCTATCTAGATTTCTCCAGCAGTGGTTGATAGTGCCATCAAGGGTGTCAATGAATGGATGGCCACTCAAGACTCGGATGAAGAACGAGCTTTGGTGGTTAAAATGTCCCCACGGACGGCAGAGATCATTGCTAGCATCCCCGTTGACGAAGAGTCGCCTCCAGTATCCATATCCATCTCACTCCCGCCTGCGTATCCTCTACACTCTGCTATCGTCGTCGGTCGCAGCCGTGTATTGGTCGACGAAAAGCAATGGAAGAGCTGGCTGCTTACGATACAAGGTGTGATCATGTTTGCCAATGGAAATCTGGTGGACGGCCTTCTAGCTTTCCGACGAAATGTACAAGGCGCCCTCAAAGGACAGAGCGAGTGTGCTATCTGTTATTCGGTTATCTCAACTGACATGCAGACTCCTAACAAGCGCTGCGCTACCTGCAAGAACACTTTCCATTCGGTCTGCTTGTTCCGCTGGTTTAAGAGCAGTAACCAGAGCACGTGCCCCCTGTGCCGAAACAATTTCGTGTATGTTTAAGTCTTTTTGTACATAGAACAAAGTGAAGCGTGGAAAAAAAAAATATAGACCCCCCAAAAATGATGCCAAAATGTGTCAAAGGAGGCAATATCCAAATGACATTCCAGTCCTATTTACTTCTTCCAAGAACTGCCCTTAGGGCTGGGATCTCAAGCTTGACAGCCTTGCCCCTGCTATCCAGTGTAAAGACAAACTCGTCCAACCCATGGCCATTATAATTAAGCTTGTCCACGTTCATCCAGGAAACACAAGTGGCCGTTCCAGCATCAGCAAGCGCTGTCTTATCCTGAAAGACAGCTCTGAAAACCTGCTTGGGCTCTTTACCATCAACATCACTTGTCTCGGTAGGAAACAAGCGTATACTCAAATCGGTTCCATTATTGATGCTCAAAAGGTCGGCCAAAGTGACTTTGAAATCAACACCAAGGCTAATGAAATTTGTGATCTCTAGGCCTGGTAGCTCATCAGCATCAATGACGACGGATGAATTGGAGACAGTAGAAGAATCGGAATAAGATCCACCAAAGTTCCCAGCAGCCTGCTGAAGAGCTATCTTTGTCAGTCCTTCCACGAGATCCGAAAGGTAGTCTGCATGTGCGTTCAGGTCGGCAGGAGAATCGGTGTCCGCGGAGAGAATAGCGAATCCAACGCCATAGCTCGGTACAAGTCCCAGATAAGAACTATACAAGCCATCTTTGTGACCCTCGTTGCTGAGGATGTTGTATACATCAACCATCAAGCCGCTCTTGCTGTACTGACTGGTCTCACTGTAGATGCTCCAAGGAGCACTCAGGGAGTTTGCAGGGTTGGAAGTGTGAGCAACAGGCTGGAGCCAACGGCGTGTCTGATCTTGGGGAATAAGAAGCGAACGGAGTATTGCTTGTCCCGCGGAGGCCATGTCTCGAGCACTGGAAAAGATGGATCGGGAGCTGCTTGAAGATTTAATTAGGATATAAGCTTGGAAGTATCCGAAAGGAAGCAAAGTATATCTCACGCTATGTTATGATTGCGATCAGACCATCCGCTTGCTTCTTTGTTCACAGGTATAACACCGTTTGATGTATCCCTAGGCGCGAATACTGTAGTCTCATTCAACTTGAGTTTGTCAAAGATTTGACTTTGGAGGATCTCTCCAAAGGTCTTCCCGAGGCGCTTTTCAAGGAGATATCCAAGGACATCAAATGCCATGTTGGAGTAGACAGGTGTATACCCAGATTGTGCGACAGGGACACCTGAAGCAAAATCCTTGACAAAATCTAGGGACTTCAGCACAATTACGATTCCAATGTCATGAAAGACTACTTACCATCAAAGGTACATCCCAAGATAGACAAACAGCAAGATGGCTGTGTAAGTGACTCTTGGGGCAGCCCCAAAAGTGTGGGATTTGAATTGGTCAGGTTGGTACGACAATCTAAGGGATATTGATCAAGTTAGACATGCTGGAAATCAGATGAAAATTTGGAACTCACAATCCCGAGGAAGACCGCTCATGTGGCTCGCCAGTTGTCCCACGGTGATCTGGTCCCATTGAATATACTCCATGGAATTCAGTTCATTATCAGATCCGCTTGAAGCATTGGCAAGCTCCGGTAGATGTTTCGTGACAGGGTCGTCCATAATGTCGCCATCTGCGATCAAAAGACTCCAGACAGTAAACACCTCAGTCAGCCCACCAATACCATATATGCTTTTCTCAGAAACATTATTAGAGCCTGGAGAAGATTCTTCCAAGGCCGGCGAAGTGAAGTCATATTGCCAGAATGTTGGTTCGTCGCCTGCGGTTCCCACGTTTGATGAGAAAAGTGCAATGCTGAAGGAGGTGTTGGGTGAGATATCGCCGTTTTCACCAGTATGAGTAGTTACAAGTTGGTCAAATTTGTCTCTCAGGTTCTCCAAAGAGCTCGAAAGAACGGAGTCATTGCTGTTCAGAGTGAATGGAGGGAACGAAGGCCCTAATAGTGGACATGGTGTAAATGACAAAACAGGAGGAAAAAGAAGAGCCAGTGAGGCAAGAGTTATCGCTAGAGTAACCATTTTGCGAAATAAAGAATGGAATTGTCGGGAATTTATCATGTATTGGCCGCATTCCAGGCGCTTTTATGTGTGACATTGCGGCTCGGCGATAGAGACGGACAGTTTCGGGGCCAGTTGGTTGTCGGTCGGAGATGGGAAGCCAACTGTTCTGGACCCACTCTCTTACATAGACTCTGTTCTCTCGGATCAATCGCAGTCAGTTCTTGCTACATTTTGACATATTCATCATCTTTGCGGCACAACTGCTACTGAGAAGACTCAAGAAATAAGTGACTATATAACTTTAGAAATATCTCCTACATTTGAGCAGCAAGCTCTGCTGGGCTAAAGTGGTCCAGGTTGACCCAAAAATAGATCGTCGTATCATTTGTGTCGTGAAATCATTGGAAATGTGACATTCATGCC
Source organism: Penicillium coffeae (assembly GCA_035985395.1). Classification (NCBI taxonomy): domain Eukaryota; kingdom Fungi; phylum Ascomycota; class Eurotiomycetes; order Eurotiales; family Aspergillaceae; genus Penicillium; species Penicillium coffeae. Next base: position 2,171,134 of record CP142593.1, read on the forward strand.
CTGAGTTAGAGCCAACTATTCATAATTTGGTCTAGCGAGGTACTGAAAAGCAAATCATCGAACATTCCATGGCCTAACTCCGCGTTGTGAATGAAGCCTTCGAATGAATCGTGACCATCGATATCATCGGCATGCACTGTATGATCAGCCTTATTACCAAGATGATCATCATGTTTTTGATGATTATGTGCATGCTTTTCTGACTTTAAAGCAACAGCGATACTCTCCTCTACCTGAGTGACCTTGTTCTTGAAATCGTGGAAAACATCACGGTGGCCGTTCATATCCTTTTCAGTAGTTGACAGACCCTCAAGCCGTTCGCGAAGCTGCGAGAGAATAGTTATTAGGCTTGAAGTCTGGTTTGATGTTGGCATAGTGGCCGTATGTCTATAGGAGATCAACATAGCAAAGGCCATCTGAATCCATTGCGTGTTGGTAAATCCGACCTCCCGTCCAATAGGGAGCGATATACACAAGCGGAGCATAGCCTCAGAGGAGTTTATCGCGGCACAAGACATTCCATCGTATTGAAGAGTAGACGACAATGTTTTTTCTTCGCGTTGCCGACTGAATATTCCCAAGGATAGCTGATAGAGGCAAAGGCTAGTTGCGTGAAAGTGGATAGCAAGAAGAGCTATTGAGCTTAGCATGAACATCGAATAAAAAAAAGTTATTGAAGGACTCACGAGTCTCTTCCATTTCGCGTGAAAGGCGACCATGAAAGTTCTGAAGATCTGAAGTCAAAGTCGACAGATACATCTCCGACCCTGAACCAGGTTTGATCACCTCATTGCCGTTATTTGTTAAGAATCGATCGGCTTTCTCGGCAATCAGTTGAAGCTGAACTAGGTGATATATGAATTTATCGTGAGGATATTCATTTGAATCTCGAAGAGACTGTATACACTCTTCGAAATAAGGAATGTAAGGGAAGCTGTGGTGCTTTTGTAGAAGAACCGAGACGCTGTATACGTAAGAATCGTGAATATTCCAGCAAATTTGGAGATGAACTTACGAAGACGAAAGATAGTAGCACCCAGTCACTGCTCTTTTTTCGTCGTTACCCCAAGTGGGTCGGATGAATGTGTGATCGTCCAAATTGTACTCAGGGCCGAATTTCAATGCCGTCTTATATGTTTTTGTTGTTGGCGGACGATCTAGTCGTAGCTCGATGACAAGGCTGATCGCTAGCTGGATATACTGACTATACCGTTGTGGCTTGCTATGATAGTGAGACCTATCTTATGGTGAGTTGCACTGATCTGATGCAAATCAGTAGAGTTGGAGATGACGATTTACCATGCCAAGTAAACCAGAAGCCCCTGTAGCAAGTCGAATGAATTCTCCCCACCAATGATCATCCGCGAAGCGACGGATTTCTTGACTTCGAACCCTAGTGATCGCTGCAATGATAGATTATTGTGAGATGCAGACGCTAGGATGGCCAAAAGAAGAAATGGCTTTTCTATACGAAGCTGAGAGACCGAAGTGCGGGGAGGTACGACCACGAAGGGGAAGTTGGGAGCTAAGGCGGTTTGGAATGTCTGCAGATAGCCTTTCGCAGTTTGTAAATCAAGGAGCCCTTGATCAATCACATCTAGTCCATGACCAGTAGAGGAACCTGGCGGGCTAGCTGTATGGGGAGGAGTTGTCCTATAGAGTCCATCTCCAGAAGCAGCTTTGGCAGATGTCAATGCTCTGACTTTTGCTTCAAGAGCCTCAATCTGGCTTCATGAGCTGTGAGCTACTGATCAACTAAAGTCATGATTTAGGTCCTACCGATCTTTCTGAAACCCATGGAAACGTCGACCGATTTGCCGCTTGACACATTCACGGCCTAAGCGCAAGCATCTGCACCGAGCTAGGCCGTCAGTAGCTGTTGGGCTGCCCTACAATAGGGATTTACTGACCGCTGACAAGCCTGTGGAGTCTCCGTATCTCGGATACATCGGACCTTCGAAGTCGCGCAACTCTGGCATGTGTCAGAGATCGACGAGCGGGACTCTGATGCTACTGTCGCCTGACCCATCTTGAGTCTAGGGCGAGTGAGGAATCTAATCCATGACGCCCGAGTAATGGAGTGGCTGTGTCGGCGGAATCACCGTTGGGAGCCTCGCTGATGACTAACGGCCCTCCGAAGGATTCCCGCGTCTCTCTATGCGTGCCCGCTGCTGAGTCTGTAGTGGCGGTGAATGATGTTTTGATAATCTGTATACCGTGGCTGCTGCGCTGGCTATAGATTATCGAAATTAATTGCATTGGAACTCTGTATTGCAATATCGCTCTTTCCCGTCTGCCACCTGTCCGCTAACTCTACCTTTATCGTGCATATAAACCATTGAGATGGTTCTAAAGACCAAAGGGTTTACTCTCAAAACTAGAAGAGTATGGACAAAGAGTGTTTTGAGGGACTTTGAAGTTTCCTCAGCTCACGGTCTGTTTGTACGGACATCAATAGGGGCTTCGGAACAGCGCTCGGGGCTCCCGAAGCATCGAAATCTCCGGACGACCAATATGCACTTGAAACACTCCTTACTGGCCCCCAAACATATACAGAACTCCCAAACTAAGCATGGGGCCGACCATAGCCTGCGGACCCTGAGCGGAGTATTCAATGCCCCCTAAGTATTCCGAAAGACTGGCAACGCAAACACCGCCAAAGCACAAGTTCCCAAATAAACGGTAACAAGGCCGGACCCGAGCCGAAGGAATTAATTATGGAGCAACAGTTTCTGCAGTGTGATTAGTCGTCTATCCTAAGACCGGGGTGACGGTAAAGCATCTATTACGCAAAAAAAAAGGGGGTCCTTCGAGTATTCTCAGGGGAAGGACAGAAACAAGTACTGACCGGGCGCTCTCGACACCTATGTGATATCCAACGGTCACCTGAGTACCCCGTACGGAGTTGAAAGTTAACGTTATTGCCGATAGGCGCAATTTGGGTTGGATTTTCAAGTTGATCATGCGCTGGTAGGGCGACGGCATCACATCCGAGACCCCAGAAATCAGGACCATAATGTCTTCTGATTCATTGGCCGGGGGAAGGACCCGTGTTAGTCCAGTTCACTTTTCGGGAAGAATTCTATCATGATCAGCAGGCCTGGAACTCGACGATCCGGACAGTCGGCTGCGTTGAGAGGGCTTCTTTGATTAGGATTGACGACGATAGCCTCGATTGCTTTGTACAAACGTTCGGAAGTGCACGAGGTGGGGCTCGGTTCCTTTTGCCTTGTTTTCTCTGTGAGGTCACTAGAATTAAGTTCTGTGGCAGAAATGTGTAAATTATAAAGCTTTGAGAGTTTTTGATGTTGGGTGGTTGTGCTTGGTAAACCTGATCTCAACGCCACATCCGCCTCCACGGGAACTCATCGCCCAAACGTACGGAGTAGTATGTACAAACGAACTCGCCTGTCGGCCGTTTCTTTCGTTCCGCACGAGGCGAAGGTGTTCCTTGCGTCCTCCGCTGGACCCGACTCTTTATGAGGCTAATTGGCCCAACTCCACTTGCCAAGCACGAACCATCGGGCAGGAGACTCCATTATTGGCCTAAGGGGATCGTGTCCCTGACGCTAAAGAACTAGTGGCTTCCATGGCGTATTCGAGTCAGGGGCAGATGGAGTTTTTTTTGTCTTGCACAAGCATCGCATAGGGTTCCCCATTGGGTTGTGATCATCTGTAGGGCTTGTTTGGCTCATTTCCAGAGACCCTTGGAGGGGCCACTCAGGGTCTCTTGTCGTAGTGATGGTCCTGGGCCCATGCAGGCCCGGAGCCCCGAGGCACACACGTCTTGCCCAATTCGGCTATAGTTCTTGTTAGCTTTGCTCGAGAGCCCCGGCCTAGAAGATGGGGTTCCTGGCTGACAGGACTTTTCTCTCCCCATCCCGCTTCTTTCAGAACCTCATCGTTCGCGCGCATTGTGTCCTACGGCCTTCGGCCTTGTTGCCCTCAGTCATTCTCTTGATCTTCTGATCTTGTCCATTCGTTTCTACATCGTCTCGGCAACCGACAATACACATACACAATGAAGTTCGAGGTCACTTCGGCTCGCGCCGCTGCGTTTATCGCTCTCATTGCCGGCGCCGAGGCTGCGCATGGTCACCGCCACTCCCACCGTCATGCGCCGGAGAATACTACGCTCCAGAAGAAGAGCAGCGAGTGTCCGTTCCCATCTGATGCAGGACTTGTGGAAGTTACTCCTGGTGAGAAGAACGCCGGCTGGGCCATGAGCCCTGACCAGTCCTGCAAGCCCGGTGACTACTGCCCCTATGCTTGTCCTTCCGGTCAAGTCTCGATGCAATGGGATCCTGAGGCTACTAGCTATAGCTACCCTCAATCTATGGTAAGTTGCATGGTGTATTGACCATAATAATTGTATTTATTGACAATCAACAGAACGGTGGTCTGTACTGTGATGAAAATGGGGAGATCCACAAGCCTTTCCCCAGCAAGCCTTACTGTGAGGATGGAACTGGTGCTTTGCGTGCTCAGAACAAGGCCGGCAAGCCCGTGGCCTTCTGTCAAACTGTGCTGCCCGGTAACGAAGCCATGTTGATTCCCACCTTGGTTGAGGAGCTGACTACCCTGGCTGTTCCCGGCTCGTCCTACTGGTGCGAGACTTCTGCTCAGTACTACATCAACGCACCTGGTGTTTCCGCTGAAGAAGCTTGTATCTGGGGAACCTCTTCAGTCGCTTCTGGTAACTGGGTCCCTTACACTGCTGGAGCGAACACCGATGCGGATGGCAACACATTTGCCAAGATTGGCTGGAACCCTATCTACTTGGAGCCGGCTACTCCCTTCCGCAATACCAAGCCTACCTTCGGTATCGAGATCGAATGTGAAGGTGGCGGTTGCAATGGTCTTCCCTGCAAGATTGACCCTTCGGCTCACGGCGTGAACGAGATGTCTGCGTCTGATATCTTCACCGGTGCCGGCGGTGCCACTGGCTGTGTTGTCACTGTCCCCAGCGGCTCCAAAGCCAACATCGTGGTCTTTGACGTTGACGGAAGCTCCGATAGCGACGATAGCGATGACAGCGACGACAGTTCGTCTAGCAGCAGCTCTAGCTCCAGCAGCTCTAGCACCTCAACCCCGCTTTCCACTTCTACCAGCACTTCGGAGACCTCCACCTCGACCTCGACCTCCACTACTAAGCCCACTTCCACTTCGACTTCTAGCGCCACTGGAACTGCAACCACTTCTGTCACCTCTACCAACAAGTTTTCGCTGTCAAGCCCTACTTCATCCATGAGCTACACCTACCGGCCCCACGTCTTCCAGCCTACCGCTAATGCTGAGATTGAGCCCACTGGAACCGACTCAGGCTCTGACTCCACCGAAGCTACCGCATCTGTTACCTCTACCGACAAGGGCAGTGCCACCAGTGCCTCTGTCTCGATGATAAGCCTGGTCTTCGGTGCTCTTACTGCATTGGCCGTCCGCTTCTAAGCCTGACTAGTCAGGACCTTCTTTCTACATGAACCTTATAGGCGTATTGATACCCTCCCTATTCGACGTCCCTGTGGGTCTCGTGTCCGCCGCATATATCGGGTGTTGACATGCTCTTCGATTCTTGACATACTTTTTTTTAACATTAAATTCTTCATGCCCCCTATTACCTTGGACAACTTTTTCTTGACGACTTTCGACGTTGCCGCTTTTTCAGCTTTTACGACTACAATACCTTTTGCTCTTCAGCAACTTTTTAACTTGGATTCTACTTTCGACGATCGGTGATGCGTTTCTGGGCTATGTGAGCTTGGATTCGACTCTGAAAATGACAGATGGGTTTCATTGAATTGCATCTCTATTAATCTTTATTCAATGCATGTACAATACCGTGGCGGTTGGGCTTGAGGTCCCATCAGGATGCTTGTAGATAAGATTAATATACATAATTACCCACCTCGGAAGCTCTTGAAACATCAAACTAGATAATCATTTCCTATGCAGGAAGTCCTGAAGAAGATCATGTAGTTGCAAGGAGTTTCCTACAATTTTTGCTGCTCCTAATCCATGGTGCTCATGCGATCGAGATATCACCAAGTATGAATGAATTTCGATAAAAATATCACAAGGAATACCGCCAATTTCTTGTTTAAGACCGCGGGAAATCGACATCTGATTATTAATATTGTCTAGTTATTTCGTATACGAAAACGCTATCCACAAAACGCCCATGAAGCCGAAAAGGCAAGCACACAATGCAAAGAAAGAATCCCTGGGTATACGCTCCATCTTTCTCCCATCCATCAACTGCAAGAGTCGAGTTCAAGCTTGATTCCAAGCTCCTCTCAGCCCAATTCATGCACTTGACCAGATCTGTCAGGAACATATGTAGCCTTGCCATCATGCACATTGGATCCAGCAGCCTCGTGCACTGTATTCCCCGCAGCCTCATGTACAGCCTTCTCATTGGACATCATCTCGCTCGGCGGTGGCACAGAACTGCCCTGAGTTTCTGACGCTGTCTGAGCAGGTGCGTAGACAGGCGACCAGCTAGGACCGCCATCGTCGGCGGGTTTTGCTTTGCTGTATCCGCAGGCTGCGAGGAGTCGTTTGCGGAAAAAGAAGATCAAGACGAGAATCGCAATGCCTGCGACACAGCCAACGACGATACCGGCTATAGCGCCGCCGCTGATGGAATCGTTGGAGTCAGTGGAATTCGTGCTTCCTTGGGTCGAGGTTGGGGTGGCGGTTGATGTCGCGGTGGCTGGAGTGTTGGCTAAACAGGGAAAGAACCATCAGTATGGGATATTGCTCATAGTATAGGATGTTAATGCATCGCGCTGGGACATACTGAATGATGCGGTGGTCGATGCAGCGTAACGCGCAGGAAGTTGACGGTAAATGCTGTTGGCGGGCCAGTTCTGTAGACACTCGATGATAGTGACGGCGTCGGAATCAACGGCGCCTTCGGTTGGGAAAAGCTTGAATGAGTCGCAACTTGCGGACGTCGCACTATAGATTTGTTTAGTATGTTTTTTGGCAGGAGACCTCGCGCGAAGGATCAAGATGTCAATTCAGGACGTACCACACACGGGTGTCTGTGCCGATTAAGATTCCCGTTGATCCGATACATTTCGTAGGCAAATAAGTTATTGAAGATGTGGGATCATAGCATCCTCCATAGCTGCCACTTGTGACCCAGGTCCAGTGGTTTGTACAGGTAACCGGTGAAGCTGGTTTCAGTCAGTCATGAAATCGCCAGCTGCATCTCGGATAGTGACAGGGGACTCACGGGCCGTGCCAAGGTACCATCCCTCGAAATCCGAGCTGGTCTTGTAATCCGAGGCCGCGACAGTTGTTGTCTTTGCCAGCGTTGTTTTCGACATCTTGGGTCTGTATGCACAGCGATCTGTGTAAGAGGAACAAGCGCGTCGAACTGGGCTTCCCTGACTCGGAATAAGTGGGATTATTCGAGCTAACAAACGGAGGATTCGCCCAGGGGAAAATTCCCTAGATTAATCCGATTATTTGGACGACAAAGCCTAAAATAGCCCTATTTTAGTAGGGATAAACTTGAAACGGCGCAGTGATTGGGTTTCCCAAGCCAAATTGGCTGGTACGTGGGGGCGACGGAAATCTCCGCTCGAAAAGGGAACCCTTTTCTTCTATATTGGGTAAGGGCATCTACTTATCAACACCCAATTATCGTACTAGACATGCAGCCAGTGGACCCTCAAAACTCGTGCTTGAACCCCCGCTAGCATGGCTGCCGCAGGTGACAAATCACACGAGCGCAGGCTAATATTAGAACGGAATTTCCTTGTCCCCGTGGGCTCCAAATGCCGCGCGCTTCGATTAGAGTGCAATTGACCTGTTAATATGTGAGGCTCTAGCTTCATAGATGAGCTTCTTTCTTGTCATATGATCAGGTTTATCTTGAACCAGAGCCTCAATGAACCATGAAGGGAGTGAACACTGCAGAACATACTTGAGGCTGATTTGAGTCTAAGTATATTCCTCGTAGACAACTGAACTGCACTGTGAGCGTGTTGTCTGTTCTGTGAGAGCGATAAATCGCAGTTTGCCAACCCTTGTCCTGCTCTGTAGAAGTAGTCATATTCACCACATCCAAATTCATAATGCGCACCAAAACATCATGAAAACTTAACCAATCAATGCATAGAAAATTTGTTGTCCAGCTAGTTGCAAGGCGAATGTCAAACAGGAAGAAAGTTGATTTGTCTTAAGGTAATGTATACATAATTGGAATGATTCCAGCATTGCAAATGCATACAGGACGCCACCCAGATGCTATAGTTATAGCATGTTTCTGCATGTCTCTACGAAACATGTAAATGATTGTCGAACAGAAAGAAAGAAAGAAAAAAGACAAGAAGTGAGTGATCTTTTAGTAGTCATGACCGATTCCAAAACGCCGATGCCCCAATGTGGTATTGAACCCAACACCCATGCAATATTATCATTAATCGAATTGCTCGATAGGAATAATCATATCTGGCCGTCTGGCCTGGACAGCCAAGCTGTTGAGTCCTCTTAACCGTACTTCGCGCATGTATCGTCGTTGCTCGGAGGAGGGATCTTGGTAGTGTTCGCTATCATCGCCGTTGTACATAGTCCAAATGCCGCAGCCAATCAGGACAGTGGCGACACAGCCGACAATGATTGCAAAGACATAGAGGGAGAATTTGCTAGCGTCTTCTCGCTTCAGAAGAGTCTTGGTGGATTCCACGGCGGTGGTCATCATGAGAGTAACAGGAGCCCTGTAGGAGGAGATGCTTGTTAGTCTTGCCACGCTGGAGCCCCCGGGGTGTCTTGTGACAGCTGGAGTCTTACATTGTGAAAGAATGTAGTGGAGTCAAATGATTGGACAGAAATATCGTAAAGACTGGACGGATATAATGTTGCAACGAGAGACTGGAGTGATGGCTTTGAAAGAATAGTTTGGCAGGAGTTGAGTGAGATGGCAGATATATAGGGTGAGATACGGTTATTTAATCCTAATTCCTCCCGCCTGCGGCTCCCCCCTGGTCCAAAGATAGGACAGTGAAACGAGGTCAACTCTCACGATGAACCATATAAGACTCAACTACACTTCTGCCCGAAAAGGGAAAGCGCGACCTCTAGCCATCGCTTGTGACGTCAGAAACCGAACCGGCCAATCGCAGCAGTTAAAATGGCGGAAGACCCACCACTTGGCACTGCCAGTTGTCCAATAAAAGCCAACAGGGCTCCTTCCTGACCTTGCGGCCCTAATCACGCTAGTCGTGGCGATGTCCAGCTCGCAGCCCCCAACTGCAGACTAAAGAGATTTTATACCCCATATCTCGCCTGTTCAGAACCCAGGGGAGAACAGTGTGGGAATATACACGTATTATCTCCGTACTCCGTACTTGTACCGCTGATTAGCACTCCACTCGGCTTTATCCTGCTGCCCGATGCCGGCAACTGGGAAACCCTCGGGCCGTCTGGGAAGCACCAAGTCTCGAAACGGGTGCATAACTTGCAAGTCCGTATTTGTTTCGCTAATGGTGGACCCTGACCAGGCGTTTACTGTGCTAAACCGGATGTGACCTAACTGCTGAACACACAGAATCCGTCGTATCAAATGCTCTGAGGAAAAACCCCATTGCCGCCGCTGCACTAGCACAGGCCGCAAGTGCGAATATGCGGATCACAAAGAGTCCATTGGCCGCTATGCTGGACTCTCGGAGCAATCTAAAACAACCGATTGGAAGATCAATGGCTGGCCTGTGCTCTCGATGAACCAAGGCCCCGGCCTATGGCCCGCGATTGGTAATGAAGAACGCCGAGCGTTCGAATTCTACTTCCATCAAGTTGCCCCTGCGCTTTCGCCTATCTTTGAATCTGAATTCTGGAGAGGAACGGTCCTTCAGATATGTCGTGTCGAGCCAGCCGTCTGCGATGCAATTGTCTCGATGAGTGCTCTTTATGAGCTTCCCTCCGTGGCTGGCTGTCTCTCTCCGGATCCAGCTGGGCCGGTAATTCTCAAGCGTTCACAGCATGAAAGCCATCGACGGGCCTTGGTATGGTATTCCAGATCTCTGAGAGCCATGCAGGAAAGGATAGAATCTGGCCAAGCAGGTCGGGCAGTTGCATTAGTGAGCTGCTCGTTGTTCATAGTGATCGAAATTCTTCAGGGAAATTGGACAGCTGCTCGAGTCTTGTATCATCAAGGAGTACAGTTGATCGCCAAGAAAGTGCACGGTATCACAAGTACATCCTCTTCAGCTAATACAAGCATTGCATCGGTTCTGATGCGCATGGGGACTCTAATCCTCATCATCGCCGGTGTCCCTCTTGCTTCGCCTGTCAGCTTATCGCCAACTGACTGCCCAATAACGTCTGTCGCCGAGGCAAAAACCGCCTTATACACCATAATTGCCCGGTACAAAGAGTTCGATTGGAAGGCCCGCAAATATTTGGATGGGATATACTGCACACGTGGTTCCAATCGGTCGAGCGGCAGTGATCAAATCGAAGCACTGGCTTCTCTCAAATCGGAAGAGCAATGCTTGATCACTCTTTTGAATGACTGGGACTGGAAGTTCTCCACCATTCCTGCAGTCGCCCGATTCATGTCTTGCCATGCTGAGATTGACGGCGTGAAGCCCAGCCATCCCGATGCAAGCTTTATCGCCACCCTCCTCATGGCCCATAAACAAGCATTGATCCTCACAAAGACAAGCCTGGTCATGGACGAAATGGCTTTCGACCGACACAATGCGACTTATGCAGAGATATTAGCCTTAGGCCCGGTCGCCCTCCAGTCGAGGAAAGCATTCGAAGACGCGCAGCCGCTGTTCGGCTTCGAGATGGAGTGTGGACTTCCGTTCTTCGTTATGGTGGCTCGCTGTCGCGACCCGCAGCTTCGCCGGAAGGCCCTCGAGTACCTTTTGAAGGCTTCGCCTATGAATGGCTCTCAGATGGCTGTTCCTGCTGCGCGGGTGGCAGCTGCGATCATCGAGTTGGAGGAGAGTTGCATCGAGGGTCTCACGGGGGAGCTGAGTCCTTGTGGCCGAGTCCCTGGGACTGGTGAACGCGTCAGCGAGTTTCGACTGGTACCGGAAGAGAGTGGAATTAAGGTGCGCTACTCTATCTGGTATAAGCGTCTCGCGCGTCAGGCAGCAGGTCGTTGGAGTATGGTGGAGGACTCGAAGCCGCTGCCTGATCGGTATACTATGAGAGGGTGGATATCAGCATTTTGAGCTTTGCCTGGAGTTCATATCGAGATCAAAGCCCAGGTTCATCTTTGCCTCTTGCCTCTCGATTCCACGCGTTGTCGCCAAGCTTGGTCGCGATTCACTGGGAGATGGAAGGCAGCAATGATATCTCGCGTTGGAAACAGAGTGCCAGACTGGTGGAAGACTTGAAGCTTGCTCTGGGGGCCAGCAAAAATTCACCCTCGGACAAGTCCGGCAGGCTATAAAACTCCCCACGTCTGGTTTGTTTTGTGGAAGGAACGCTGCCAATGGAGTCACCTCCATTGGTTTTTCCTGCCCCTCCCGGCAGCAGGTGCGATCGCTTCCTCGAGTTTGGGAAAATCCAAATGGACTGACCCGGGCTCGAACGCTGGAACTCGCTTGAATGCAGCAGGGTGAAAAACCACTACGCCACTCACCCCAGTGATACCAGAAAAAGGTGTTTTTGGTCCTCACATATATCCTCTGCTATCGTAAACACAGGATTGCTGGGATATCGGATCGGCGGACCCACTTTTATCTTTGCCAAGAGATGCACTGAAACAAACGGTCCATGAATTTCACTTCTTGGGGCGGCCTTGATTGATGTTTGTGGCTGGAATGGACATCAATCTCGCGCCTCTACCAATTGCCTGAGGAAAATGAAGCTATCCGGGGTAACTAGTGGCGGGACCCGCGCTCGGACCCACCACCTTAATTCCCGGCCTCACCAACTTGCTCCGCCTATCACCAGCTACATTCACGTCGAATAAACGATTTCTAAAGATTTGATCGCTGAAAATAATTACTTGAGGTCTGAGAACTGATTTTCATTCGCGGCACGGTGATACTGACCGGGCTGTGCGAATGAGATTTTTGCTCCGAAGGGTTCCTACTCAGTACATTCATGGTATTATTGTACTATGCTCTTGCTGGCTAACCAAGAATCCAATTCGCAGAGAGAATATTTACATTTGAAACAATTGAATTCTCGCAGTAATCTCTACTCTCTACAAAGAAACAAAAACAATATTCAACACGGCTCACCAACACAGCTCACTAAGGAGCCAAACCACAAGAGAAATATAAAAGACATAGAGCTCAAAATGAACAACTTGAAGTAAAAAGAAAAGACCACAGCATCGCAAACTCAACTTTACTCGGGGTGACACACTTTCCAATTCCAAACCCAATCCTCACGCCGCTGACAATGCCCGCTCCAACAATCCTTATCGCTCTTACATGGCATCCACTCCTTCCACGACTCGCACAACGCCGGCTCAGGGCCACGCTTCTTGCACTTGAGCGTGCAACAATCCGAGTCCTTCTCGCACGGCTGCGACCAGACCTGGCATCCCTGAGGAGGAGGGAAATCAGGAGGCTTCTTCGGCTTCTTCTTGGGCTTCCTCTTCTTGCCCTTCTTCGAGCCAGAGGTAGAAACCTCTCCATCGTCGATGACAGACGCAGCCTTCTCAAAGCAAAAGTGCTCGAAGCAGTAGTCGCCTGCTTCGCAGTCCTCGCTTGTCTCGCATTGATCCAGAGCTGGCAGTTTGTCAATCTCAGAAACCTCTTCCAGGTCACGGGGTAAGAGGATGTTGTCGGGGCCAGGATTGCGATCTTGATGGTATAGCTTTGAATCCAGAGGATCAGTCTCTGGAGGCGCGTTGGCCACCATCGCAATGTTTGTTTCCCAGAACAGTGCAGTCAAGGATAAGGCGATGACGATCAGGGTGAGCAGTATTGTGAGGACAATCTTTTCACGCCTTCGTTCAAGCTTTACTCTTTCTGCGTTGGCGTATTCGACTGGGTCGATGTATTGAGCTGCCCAGGGCTGCATGCCCATTTCGAGCTGCTCCTGGTGCACTTGCTCAAGGACTTTCTCCTTCGCGAGAAGAGCCTTCGATGGCTCTACGAGGTTGGAGTAAGTAACTTTCTTGGGGCTTTGAGCTAGGAAAACTAAAGGCTTACTAGTGAGAAAATGCATTTTGTCTTTTTGGCTGATGTGACTTTGGGATAAGGTTGATGTAAGAGGGAAAGGATGTGAAAGGATGATGCTGAAGGAATGTAGAGTAATTAATGAGTGAGGCTTCGATATGAAGAACTTGGGATGGAAGGGTGATGATGGCGGGAGAGAAGAAGGAAAGGAAAGAAGATGGAAACGAGCTTGGTTTTTAAGCTCGCTGGTGTCTACGGCCGTTGACATATTAGGGCTCCGAAACAAATGCATCAGCGGAGGTGCCAGGAACGTACTAGTTCTCTTCCTACATTTCCTAGTCGAGAAATCTGATCCCTGGTAGCTCTAGCTGGGTATCTCAGTGAAGAATCGGCCCCGAATAATTTAGTAATAATGAGCAAATAATGGCGAGAACTTCAAAATCCTACTCTACGATTTACTATACTTTGATGATGTAGATCCCCTCAGTATGTAGAATATTGCCGGACTTGGGTTACCGCCTGGCACACCGCCTTTGTCCAGCACACAATGTACAAGCTTTGTACGACTTCAGTGATGGGTAAAGTGATGATTTCTAGCCAGGAACAATACACAGAATCAAAATAAGCTCTCAGATAGCCCGGGCAGAAGTTTTGGGATAGAGCGCGTTGATTTGGCGCCGTTGAAGGAACCGGAGTAAGATAATCTTCCATTGCGGCCCACCTGACAATGACTGCTGCGTCAAGTGGATTTCGACCTGACCCTTGCGCACAAGATCATTTGTAGAGTATGTCGGAAGATAAGACACTTAGTATGAGTTGGGGCTGTTCAAAATGCGATACTATCGTCGAACATGCGATAATTATCGACGATAATATCGCCGGTAATCGATAATATCTTATCCTGAACAGCCCTACTATGGGCATCTTGGAGGTTTATCTCATCAACTACAAGACAAGAAAGCGAGCTGGGCACACTGGATGAGGGTCAAGTCTAGAAGCCAGAGTATACGCAGACAAATACGTGCAATAGTTATGAACCAAACAATAAGCTTCTTTAAATTGCAGATAGAATGTACAATAAGCAGCGATGGAGTCGAAAGTTATCTTTGCCTATAAGAGTGTTGAACCTTTCAGTCCGCCCCAAGAGAGCTAGCGATGCCGTAGCTCTAGGGCTTAGTTATCCTCCTTTGCATCGTCGAGGGCCAACTTGTCCAAAGAAGTAGAGAGACCCACTCGGTCAATCGTGCGCTTGTACACAACACCGCCGTTGACTCTATCTTCTTGCACAACCAGGTCTTTACGGTTGCCATCGACAAGAAGACGAATCAAGTCGGGTCTCATGTAGTGTCCCCCGAAATCGGCCAAAGACTTGCTCAAGTGAATTTCGTCAAGGTCAATCTGAACAATGATTAGAAAAGGAATTTTCAAGTTATACACACAAAGATACTCACATCGACAATCAAAAGACCCTGGAAATCCTTCTCTGGGTGAGGAACGAGGTTCTGTCCATCAGGACCGAAGACTCTTCCGTGACCGTTGTAGATGTTCGGGTCCTCAAGCTCTTTTCCAGGGGGGGTGTTCAGCTTGATTCCCTCATGGGTGATGGTCTGCCATGGAGCCAAAGTAAAGGTTCCGGTCTCGATAGCATAGGCCGGAGTCACAAGCTGTGCATGCTAGTCAACATCAAGCCGAGCACGAACGGGAAATCTTCATCTAGGGAGAACTCACATCGCAGTTTGCCTCGGCAACGTTAGTGTAAGGGTCAGGGTATTTGAGTGTTTCCTTTCCGGGGTACAAAGGCCATGCAGCGACGTGGACCTGTTCACCCAGAGAGGCGGCGTAGGACTTCAAAAAGGGATTCATGTTCTCCCAGCAGTTCAAGTGGCCAATGCGACCAATTTCGGTGTCCATGACTGACTCGGTGGTGTCGCCTGTGCCGTCGCCGAAGACAAGACGCTCAACGTGGGTTGCTCTGATCTTGCGTCGGTGATTGATAATATCACCAGCTGGGTTGATCATGATTTGGGTGGTGTAGAGGCTGGCAAGGTCAACCTCGGAGTAGCCAAGGGAAACCCAGATCTTGTTGCTTTGGGCGGCCTGTCTGATCCGTCGCATCTCATCCGAGTCGGATGGGAGACTGTTTTCCCGGTACTTCTTGAGGAGAGGGAGGCTTTCCTGGTAATTCACTTTCCACATCCAGTAAGGATATCCTGGGATCCCTGTGAGCTCTATTAGCGATGCTCACTCGACTTATCCATGGATATGTTTAAGATACTCACAGAGTTCAGGGAAAGCAATGAACTTGCATCCTTGCTTTCCAGCCTCGTCAATCCAATGGATTGTCCGTTGAACTGACTCCTCCAGGTTGAACCATCCGGGCTCGGCGTTGACAGCCGCGGCTTTATACTTCTTCAAAACAGGAGCCATCTTAAAGCTGAGGATGTTTGCTGTGCTAAGTCTGAAAGATCGAAGTTGTTTTCTAGTCTGAATGATTTCATTTCCCAAGCCAGCACTTCCAATTTATAGCTTCGAAACAACATCTCTGTAAGCCCAGATCAGCCCATATCTGCGTTTGAAATCCCGAATCAACATCATTAATCAGTATGAAATTCGGGAAGTGGCGGATTCGGCGGGTTCGGCGAGTATCCCGTGTCTAGGTATTTGCTCTCTGGTGTTTCTCAATGAAGTAAGTCAGTGCATTGGCTGCGTTAATTTGATGCATACGGGATTTGCTTCACTATAGATATCACGCGATGCCCTTTTGATGAGATCCCGATATCCCGGTTTATCAGATCCCGGCCAAACAAGGCCAAACCCCGGTCGAGAATCAATCCCGAGGCCATATGTGCAACATCCAATTACCCCCGAGTGGTAGACTAAAGCATTATCAAACATACGAGACTCAGCATAATCCGGTTAAAAGGTGCATTAGTTTGCATGAGTGCCCACTCGACCCTGGGGTTTTACGCGTGGTCCTTTTCCACATCATGTTCCCGCATCTTGTACCGCAGTGGCGCCAGAAGTACTTTCTCGGCATGTTCACTCGTGATTACATGATCGAACATGGCTCATTCTCAATCGAGGTGGAGAGATATTATCCAGAGAATGGCACAGGGGACGTGATGAGGAGATTTCTTGCTTGATATAACAGTACGAACAGCGCTAGGATTGTATGTGAACGTAGCACAAAACTGTGCCGGGGAATCAAATTTTGAAGACACAGTAGACGGAATATAGTGAAAAGTACATGCTCCTTCAGGAGCGGGGTAAGATACATTGATCAACATCACATCCTAGCAGCGCGGGTGGTCTTGTCATAGAAATCGAGGGTCATCGCGGCAAGGAAACATGGGATGTCCTTCCTTTCCTGTACCCAAAACTTGAGAAGGGGCTTGATCTCCATGGCGAAAAGACTGTTATTTCCTCCAGAAAGCTTCATGGACCCATTCTCGCCATCAAACAATATTGAGTTCTCAGCACCATCGCCCATGCTGCCAGGACCGCGAGAGTCGGATGATGCATTTGGATCGCCATGACGATACTCTGGAGACAAGTGGAACATCGACGTCACACGGACACGGCCGTTGGGAAGAATGTCCAATTTATACCCAAGGAGAGACGCCACTGCTTCGCGGAACTCGATCGCTTTCACAGAGTAGATTTCTTTTAATCGCCGAATATGCTTCTCTTTATCTGCGACCACTCGTTCCATATCCTGGATGTCAAGTTTGAGACTCTCGAGAGCACTCACGGGCACGACCTTCACATCGCTATGACTTCCCTGTAGCTGGGCTAGTAAATCGCGGTTCTCGGCTTGAAGCGTGCGGAGAGTCGACATCTTGATCTTTTCTGCTTCCGCGGTTGGGTTCTCTCGAAGTTCGAGAACACGCGTGCGAGACTTTGATTGAAGTGACTTCACTTGAGCCTTGGCAGCCTCATATTCCTTCTTGAGGAGAGTTCGAACTTGCTCAGATTTGCTAAGCGAGTCTTGCATTTTTCGGAGCTTTCTTGTCAAGCCAGCAATGCGCTCGCTCTCGTTTTCGCTATCTGCGGGAGAAAGTGGGCGCTTAGTCCCACGGGCCTGCTGTTGCTGTTCTTGCTGAGGCACTGCTTCTTGCTTTGACATCTCTTCATGTGCCTTCTGAAGCTCACCCCGATACTCGTCCACAATTTGCTGAAGCTGAGCGATCTGTTCTGACTTTTTGGTGTCGAATTGATTTTCATCGGTGTTCATGGTGATTTCTTCTTCGTCGAAAGTCTTCAACTGAGCACGCAAGTACTCAACTTCCTTTACCGCAAGAGCACGCAGTCTCTCTAGCCGTTGACGAGCTCGAGTATCTGCTGCCGACCCTGCGCTAGATGACCCTCCAGCCGCGCGGAGAGATTCGAGCTCTTTGTGGAGCTTAGATTTCTCATCTTCGAGACTCTTGATAGCTTCATCTTTCTCCAAGTACTGAGCATCAACGAGACCAAGCTTGTCGACCAAAGAGGCCTTTTCAATTCTCTCCTCCATCAGTGCCTTCACAACAGCCTCAGGAGAATCGAATTCGGGTGGCTGATCATTATCTTCAAGCAGCATTGTCCAAGACTGTTTTTCGTCTTCCAATGCTTGCTTCTGGAACTGTAGTGTGTTGATTTCCGCCTCGAGGCCACCCATAAACTGTAATTGATTTTCGAGTGACCTTTTTTGCTCTTCGATCACCTCAACATTCTTCTGGACCTTCCGGAGATGTCGTAATTCTGCGGTTTGCTCTCGATTCGTCGTTTCCAATTCGCGTATATGATTGACCTGCTCAGAAAGCTGTCGCTTGAAGACAGCCATAGACTCTGCATCATTTCCTTCTGACTTGAGACGGATGTTCTCTGCTTCGAGGTTGGCTACTTCCGCTTCACGCTCAGTAAGTCTTTCTTGGGTCGTTTGTTGGGCGTTTCGGGCGCTTTGTAGATCGTTTTGGAGTTCTTCGACTGTCTTTTGTAGCGAAGCCCGGACAGTCTCTAATTCATTGATCTGATATTTGAATTGGCGCTCCTGATCAGACGCTTGAGCTTGGCTCTCACTGCACTCCTCCGCCAATGCTTGTTTTTCATCCTGGAGCCCCCTTATCTTCCTTTCTAGCCCGGCCTTTTCGTCCAAGGCCTGTTCCTGGGTTTCCTTTAATTCTTTGGCTGATGATTCGGCTTTCAGGTTCGCGCGGTTGCATGCGGACTCGGCAGCCTAGAGAAGTCACAAGTCAGCTGGGTTACTAATTGCCTCCTTTGATAGCTTACCTGCGCCTTTCGAAAGTCCGCATCCCATTTTAATTGCAAATCCCGGGTCTCTTTGTCATATCGCAGAGTTTGTAGATCCCGTTCCTGCTTGATGTTCTCGAGTTCGTAGCGCAGTGTACTGACTTGCACACGCAATTCGTCTTTTTCGACATCTGTTCTCCGTCAGTTTGATTGTGTTGCCTCGATCGGATTTGCGGATCTAACCATGCGCTGGAACAGGGAGTGGCTGCGGTTGGGAGATGCGGCTTGATTGACGGAGCACGCTTCGCCGTGCTCCTGGAGAGCCTGCTGGAGTTGACGGCGAACCCAAGCCCGCGATCAGATGGGAGACCGGTCGCGAGTTCTCGTCGTGCTCCATGTCGCCCTAGGAAACATCCGTCAGATGAGGTGAATCGAAAGGGATTGCGCAGATAATTCGTACCAATAATTCGGACAGCAAGACAGATGACTCACTGCTCTATGGCTAGTGAGAGCTGCTGCGAACCTCCAGTTTGTTCACAAAGAAGAGGGGATCTTGCAAGCATCGAGATCCAAAGTCGCGCGTGGGCTCGTTCGTTGTTTGGATCCTTAGTCATCATGGTGGAGCTACCGGATGCAGTTTAGCGTCAAAATTTTAAAGAAATTATTTCGCGGAATTCTTCCCATAGACACACACCTCCAAAAGCTCACTCATCACCCCACCCTCTACCAATCCCCTCGCAACCGTCATCATGGGCAAGGACAAGATCGAGAAAGAGAAGAAGCGCGCTGAGAAGAAGGAGAAGCGCTCCGAGAAGGATGGCGTGAGCAAGCCCAAGAAGGAAAAGAAGGACAAGAAGGATAAGACTGTTCTCGCCGATGCGGTCGAGAAGCAGATCACTTCCCAGGTCATTGATGGTCTGGAGCAAGCCATTCCCGCTGGTGTCACTGCCAAGGGTGAGGTTGACATTGATATCGTCGATGCTCCTGCTGGTGACCGCCCCATTGGCGCTCTCGTGCCATTCGCCAACCCACTCGCCGAGGACAAGCAGGCCAAGAAGGTTCTGAAGAGCGTGAAGAAGGGTAAGTCGCTCAGAATGTCATAAATTATATACCCATTTCATGCGCGCGCTGTTGGATTGAGCTATTGTGCGAAGAACCCAGCTCTATTTCAAATATGAAATTTTTCTTCGCACGCTCACAGCTCCATCCATGCGCTATTGAACTCTCTATTCTTCGCATCGATGCTAACAAAATCTCCTTCCAGCTGCCGTCAACAAGTCTCTCAAGCGTGGTGTCAAGGAAGTCGTCAAGGCTCTCCGCAAGTCTCCCGTTCCCGCCCCGAACGCTAAGGCCGAGATCCCCAACGGCATTGTCATTCTTGCCGCCGACATCTCCCCCATGGACGTCATTTCCCACCTTCCAGTCCTGTGCGAGGACCACGGAATCCCCTACGTGTTTGTCACCTCCCGTGCCGAGCTCGGTGCGTCTGCCGCTACCAAGCGCCCTACCAGTGTGGTGATGGTTGTTCCAAACGGCGGCAAGAAGAACAAGAAGGACCTGGATGCAGAGGGTGAGGACTTCAACAAGGTGTACGAGGAGCTTGTCAAGCTTGTGGAGAAGGAGAGCGACAACTAGACTGCTTTTATGCGTCATGACTTGCTTTTCCCTTTCTTCATCTGCTTTTCATACTTTTAGCTGCTCGTGGAAGCCTTATATTGTACAGGTTTTATATGTTCTTGTCTGATAGGACCACGCATGGATTTCGGGGTCCGGCCTATGGGTATCATTTGTTTCCATTTTTGCTCTACTGCAGCTCGGCGTTCATTTAATGGTGTATGAAAAAGGCAGGATCGATCCCAATCAAAAATTTACCATGCATACATATTTCGTTTTCGTCCGGCGTAGTATAATCTCTATTATTCTAGGACATAGATTTGGGTCAGCTTGCGATCACACTAGCTTCCGATAGATCAGATTTCGCCGGATTTTCATTTTGGCTTCAATTTGAACTGGGTCCGAGGGTATCCAGATCTTGATGCACGCTGATAAACTGTGCCTATGCCGCATAACTATATCGGGGTTTCCATCCTCGTTGCTTTCTTCTGAAAAGAAGCGCAGGGCTGCATAATGGCCTTGGCACTTGTCTTGCTTCATGGAACACTCACTGAATAGTCGCGTACTCCCAATTAATTGCGCCTAAGCTTAGAATTTCGAGGACAGTTACACTAACCCGACCAACAGTGTTTCATGGCACCCGTTGTCAGTGTAACCAACGGTGAGCAGGCCGGGTAAATTGGAGGATTGGACGTTTCCGATAGCGCGGAGTTAAACAATCTGCCTTGCATAGGTACCCGCACTATGAAGTCTATGGCGCGTCCATTCCGGGCGATCAGTTGGATCAATCCCTTTCGAGTTTGGACATCGTCAACAAGGGATATGAATCGCATACCGCGGGGCTCAAATTCACAGTTACAGCCAACCAGCAGCTGTTGAAGCGGTGCTCGGATCTACTTATTGCCTGCGTCTCCTAGATTCACTGGTCAGATGTCTAATCTAGGTGCTTTCTCACTTCCAGGTCGTACGCCGCGCATACAATAATGGAAGGTTCAACGGCCCCTGCTGCCTTTCTTAACCCTCCTGCCCTACCTCAGCTCTTGCCCCAAGTTAAAGATCCCTAGCTTCCCACGCTTGACATGCGACTCTGCTGCCACCACAGCTAACGTGCCCACCCCTTCTGCTCGTCACTGGCCATCACTCACTGCCTTTCACTTCTCAAAATCACAGAATGCGACACTTCTTCTCACTTCAGTGGGTGCTCCTGGTGGCTCTGCTCGCCGCAGCCCAAACCGCGGTAGCGCACCCTGTCCGCACATCGAAATGGGTGAAAACACAGCAGTATAGAGACACGGAGTCTGGTGGAGTCTGGAAGGTGTTTGAGAAAACCAAGAAGAGTTCAGTCGAGTCAATCAATGTGAGAATTTCGTTGAAGATCAAGTCGCGCTTGCACTAACAAAGCATAGCCACAGGCACATCTGATCAACGAGAATGGCGACGAACTTATCAAGCATGGATCATCAGGATGGATCTATAAGAAGAAGAAGACGGTCGAAAAGTCCATCATCTCGATTTTGGTCCCTGGCGCACCTCAAGCCCATTTACGTCCGAATGCGAGTCACCACTTGGACATCAAGCATGAAGCCGGCGCATCTGATAAGGAATCTGCGAATGAAGACCTGCTGGGATACGCAAAGACCGAGCAGGATTGTACTCAGGGCCATCTTCTTCCTTCCCACCAAAAATCTTTGCCCTTCATTAATTCCGCAGCTGGTGCCCTTCCTCACATCGTGCTACCCGGGGCCTTCACGACAGTTATGATAATGATGGCTCTCGTCTGGCTGGCTATATTGACACTAGGCCTTGTCGAGTTCGGGAGGTATATTTGCAAGCGAAACAAGGCTGCACGGCTCTCGGGTTCAACAGAAGAGTATCTCATCAAATTACGCGCTGACGGATGCAAGGATATGGAAAAGGTGCCCTGGCAGATAATTACTGTCCCTCGGGCGAAAGAAGAAGCCAAGTCCCGTCTGGGTAGCGAGAACTTGTTGTCGAATAACTTCGAGCTAGACTCCGAATCAGCTTCGGGACTAGACGACTACCGGATTGTCTAGAATGGGGAGATTGCAATGACCTGAACCGTTACGATGCAACTGGTAGCCAAAATGTACATTTCCCTCTGTTGAGAACCATTACACTTAGTTACAAGTGTTTACATCTACGAGCCAATGAAACTGTGAGACAAGTTTGTGAATTTCTAATTTACACTTTTCATCCGTGATTCGTCATTACCATAGCTCCAAAGCCAGATATCAAAACCGAAGGATAACGCTCGCTCAGTGAACAATTCGACTAATAATACATTATTGAGTTAGGCACGCTGGTCAGAGGCCAACTCGCCGTAGGGGTTCTGGTTGTCAACACCCTTCTGGCGAGCCAAACCAGCATCAGGACCGCTCTCGGCGTTAGTGCGCTGGATCTTGTGCACGGCAGCACGAGCAGGGTCGTCGTTAGCGCCAATCTCGGTGTTGAAGCTAGCGTTCTTCTTATCGTTGGAAGAGAAGCCGCCCTCTTGGATACCACGGCCATCGGGCTTGGTGTGCTGGTATCCGTCGGTAATATCAGCGACGTAAGAGGGAGCAGAGCCGGCGTTGTATTGGCTAGAGCCGCTGGCTGGGGTTTGGCCGGCGTTGATACCAAGTTCCTGCTTGGCAGCGGTTGGACCACCAGTGTAGCCACTCTGTGGGAGGTGAGGTCCAGGGAAGTTACCCTGGCCGCCAAGGGCCTCGGGGTACTTTTGCTGCTCGTTGCGGTCTTCACGGAGGCCGCCAACGGGGACGGAGTCAAGCTTGGTAGCAGCGGAGGTGTCGGTGGTGTTCAAGGTAGATTGGTTGCCTGAGACGCCCATGGGCTCGGCGCCACGGTTCTGGGAGAACGCACCGCCTTGGCGGACGGACTGAGCAGCGAGGGAGTCATCTGCGACTGGGCCAGCAGGCTCTTCGATGGGTTGCTGGGAGGCGAGAGGGTCGGTGGTGACCTTGGTGCTGCGGGGGCCGTGAGGGAGGGGAGTGCCTTGAAGATCCATGATGATTGAGATGAGGTGATTAGGCGAAGTATTGAAGGTGTTGGATGATTAAGATTGCTGAAGAGCGAAGAGCGATAGAGAGATGAAAAATATTTCGAGCAACGGAAATGGATTGAACGAACTATATAGGGTCGCATAGCTCAAAGCTGCCGGCTACAAAGATGGTGATATCAAAACGAGTGATGTCACACTTACGATAGTCCTCTGCTCTCAAAGACATGCCCAGATCTTCATGGTAAGTCACGTCAACTTGTCTGATGGTTATGCAGAAGGTGGCGGACTGGGGCAATCGAAACTAGGGACGGTGGACCTGCGCTGCACCTTCTGGCCCCTCGTCACTGTTTCTGGAAGCAAAGCTCGTCGATATTGAGGGTCCAGTCTCCACATTCTTATTGCATCGTGGATCTGTGAGTTCATCGAGTTCTCCAGCAGCGATAGCCCAAAACTGGGCAGAATGGCGAATGCAGCTGGGATTGACGTCAGGCCAACAGGGATGCGGTTCATCCCGGCGGCCAATTACATTTCAGTCAGCAATCTGAAACTGCGCATAGAACCTGTCAAATTCACCGAATCTGTTCATACGATACAGATGTTTATTCTTGTACTGTAGCAGTGGGAGACGTGATATCATGAAGCGCGGGAACAAGTTATACTGTAGTTATTGAGAACGGGGAACGGGTGAGAGCCCACCAATCAGCGGGCGGGAACTATATGAAGTCATCTGAAACTTCCCCGGATTCAGAGAACAGCGCACGCGACCAGATAATTAAAAGACGACTTGTATACGATATGATAATGTAGAAAGGATACGAGGAATTGTCTTGTGGTACTAAGAAATTTTCATTCGCTCATGACTCCGTAAAATGGCTATCATACATGTGGATATCGTAGTCCATTAAGAAAGAATTTAGCGGGCGAGAGCATCGGTAGGAAGGCCATCAAGTCCCTCCTTGCCCTGGCGGCCCACCTTGCTCAAGGGCTCGGTGTTCTTGTGCAAGTCACCACCGGAAACACGGACACTGCTCTCGGCAGTAGCGGGGCCGCGGAGTGCGCTGTCACCGTCGCCGGAGACAGGAGCCTCAACACCACCGGAGCCGACGTTGACAGTGCGCTGGTCGGCGGAGTTCCAGTCAGAAGCGACTGGGGGCTCTTCAGGGAGAGGCAGGTTGGACTTGACTTCTTCGATCTTCTGATTCTTGTTGCCGCTGTTCTTGTCGACGACGGACTGTACACTAATTAGCGGTGCTTCAATGTCATTCTTGCAGATAAAGATATTACCTTCAATGCAGAGACGTCAGAGTCAGCGGGGTTGGCACCACCGTGTTGGTTAGAGGCACGAGACTCGGCCTTGCGCAGGTCGTCGCGGGTAGTGTGGTAGGTTGCTTCAGACATCGTGATGTGTGTGAGTATGAACGTGGATAGTTGTTGGTTGATGGGAGAGGACAGAAGTCAATTGTAGGTGCAAATAAGTATTTATATTGTTCAGAATGCATATCCAGTGACTTGCAACCAGCTTCCGTCATTGGCGGAAACTTGCTTTGTCGTGACGTGAGGAGTGACGCCATATCAGCAAACCAGTCCGTGGATATACAAGTCCCCATTCTCCACTTTAATGTGGCCTCAGCTCGAGGCGCATAACGAACGCGATGATCTTGTCGTTAGCGTCATTTTTAGATGCCACTTTCGTGGCATGGTGGAGACTATGCGGATTTGCCTGAAATCACTTAGAATGCGAAGCTTTGCAGCAAGTCTGAAAGCCCAGGTCGAGGACCACCATGTATGTCATAGCCCCGCCAAGTAGAGTGCAGGAAATGTCACGATTCTATGTGCTTCTCGAACATAGCGAAGCCGCTGATTTCATTGAGACGATGATAATGGCAGTTTCGAAGCAACTCAAAAAAATAATACGTCCATGTCTGGAGTCGAAACGGCGACCACGGAAATTCCCATGTACTTTGACTTCCTTAGCTTCGATGACTTTCAAGCAGTGCGATGGCAATGCGTGACATTATCACCACAATACAGTTGGTATCTATACTAGAAATATAGTAGGAATAGGGAAGAAAGAATAAGGACAAGAAAGTAATCTACCCATATGTTCTTAAAATTGAAGACAAAAAACAGAGCCCATTCGGGATCTGAGAACCCCCGGACTCCAGGTTAGACCCTGAAGTACCGGGATGCCACCCCCCAGTTACACATCCGCTCTATTCCCAGGCCTGGTTGCCACCTGAGAAGAGGGTAATTACCGAGATGCCATGTGGCTGGGGTATTTCTACCACCACTTGCCTGTTCTACACAGGAATCCACTGGGCCATCTGGATGTGCTTGACAGCAAAATTCAACATTTGCTCGTGATGCGTATCTCTTGAAGGATATACCTCTGGACTGAGAGTCGCATTAGTAGCCAGACAAAGCTTCCATGAATACCAATTGGAAACAATATGCTTGATTATTAAGTCGGCTATTCTGAAGTGTCTTCGAAACACAAACTTGTCATCCAATTGAGCACAATCTTCGATCATTACTATGTTGCTGCCTCTTTGTTCATAGACGGCGCGCGACACACCGCCTCCCCTCCCAGGCGGGCAGAAAATGTTGCTTATCGCGTTGACGAGGTTGATCATGCACATAACTGCTGTGCCATTCTTCGGTCTCCTGCGGTTTAGCGTTTGATCCCTTTCAATATGCCTCGCGATCCACTGATCGGGCTTGTGGGCAAGGTCGGGCATTCTCCCTTTGCACTTTCCTCAACACCCCCGCTAACCGCATGAGGGGCAGCCATCAAGCGGAAAATCTACAACCTTGAACAGTCTGACTGATGCTACCTCTAAAGTTGGTATGTAGAGCCCTTTTTTATACATGAACAGCGCATTCTAACGTCTTGCTATGAAAACAGGCAACTTTCCGTACGTCTTCAACCTGCGACCGACCCAGCCCACCAACGTTTGCGCTAACGACTGACGCCCCGGTAGTTTCACCACCATTGACCCTCAGCGAGCTATCGGATACCTTCAGATCGATTGTCCTTGCGCGCGCCATGGTGTGTCAGATAAATGCCGACCGAACTATGGAGGCTGCCACGAAGGGCGACGATCGGTTCCGATCGAGTTGTTAGATGTTGCAGGACTTGTCCCGGGCGCACACCAGGGCAGAGGATTGGGAAATAAATTCTTGGATGACCTGAGACATGCCGATGCACTCATTCATGTGGTAGATGTCAGTGGAACAACGGATGCCGAAGGCAAGGCAACACGCGGTTACGATCCATCTGTCGACATCGAATGGTTACGCGGCGAGGTCGTGCGTTGGGTGCTCGGCAATTTGATGGAGAAATGGTGAGTCGAGTGGTTATGGTCCAATGGTGCGAACTCTGACATTACTTGATTATTAGGGGATCTATTAAACGAAGACACACTGCGATAAGTCAGTAGCAGCCCAAAATTGCGCCGTATCTCTACTTGAGGGCGACTTTAATTAACAGTTTCAACAGAGGCAAACCCAGTCGATACATTGCAAGGGCAGTTTTCAGGTTATGGAAGTACTGGAAATGTTGTCGCTCGATGTTTAGACAAGCTTGCTTTGAAAGAGCCCCTCGAGCAATGGTCCAACGAGACAGTTCAGCTTGTGGTTGAAACTTTCATCGATGAGAAGTTCCCTACTGTATTTGCATTGAATAAGATCGATCATCCTGATGCGGACAAGGTTGGTCTCCCACATCGCCATATCACAATCCGTCTGCTAACCCCATCCAAGAACATCAGCAAGATCGCCAAAATGCAAGACCCGAAAAGCATCGTACTGTGCTCTGCTATATCGGAAGTCTTCCTTCGAAGACTCGCCAAACAAGAATACGTCAAATACATTGAAGGCAGTGAATTTGTAGATACCCGACAGGACCTCATCGATATGGGGGATCCAGAGGGAGGCGGGCTCAAAGAGATGGATGAGAAGTTGGTAACGTGAGTTGATGCTGTATCTTCGTGAGGTATTATGATGCTAATTGAAGCAGCCGTGTTGAAAACCTCAAGGACATGGTCTTGTATCGATTTGGCTCTACTGGCGTGGTCCAGTGTCTTTCCCGGGCAGCAGAACTCTTGGGACTGGTGCCTATCTTCCCTGTACGAAACGTTCAATCCTTCAATTCAGGCGCAGGCACTGCCGTTTTTAGGGATTGTGTTTTAGTGAAGAAGTAAGTTGCCAAGATTAATCCCCCAGAACTCCTTTTCTGACTACAGCATAGGAACACCACGGTGGGAGAGGCTGCCCGAAAGATCATGGGCGATGTACCAATCTCATACATTGAAGGTGTTGGAGGAACTCGCGTGTCTGAGGATGACATTGTGGCCGTTGGAAAGCATGACGTGAGTTTTCTTCCTTTCTAAAGCATGAGAGCCTTGATTGACAATCCTCAAATTAGATCTTATCGTTCAAGGTTGGTCGATAAACTTATGTGCAAACGCCCTGCATTTTACAATTCGGATGAGAAGAAAAGATAGGCATGAGCTTACCCTGGAAATGGGTGACCTATAAGAAAGGAATATATTCACATAGAATTGAAAAACATCTGTATATTGAAATTAAGACTTTGAGCCTACGAAGCTACTTATCAATGACCCTTCTAAAAACGACAATCAGTTTATTGTGTTGAAAGGTGACCAGAAAGCATCCACGAACCTGCGCACGGAGATCTGACATCCCGATGATAGGCTCTGGGGCCTGGGGAAATTCCATCTTCATTTGGCGACTATACATACTGCTGCCGCAGCCTTGTGGCATAGCTCCGGTCTTCATATTTATTTCGATCTGGTCTCTCGCCACTCTAGCCTTGAGCCCATCGGAGACTGCAAGTGCGCATGGATCATAAGTATCACCACGTTGCGACCGAGTGAAGCTATGTTCGTGGGGTTTGGCAGCTCCCCATGTCTTGAACAAGGACATGGAACGTCCTCCGCTGGAGAAAGTAGGTGATACCCAGAGGTATGATTGCAGTCGAATGGATGACTGGCGGAGTAGACCGGAAAATGTACCGATGACCATTGTGAACAAGGTATGATTGCCTAGATATACCAGAGTGGACTTCAATTTGCTGCATGGAAGAGGTCGTGTAGCTGAAGAGAATTTATACCCTGGGAGGCGAATCTGGAACGTCGGAACCATAGAATAAACATGACGTGTCGATCACTGCACGAAATGATAACCTTCGAATGCGATCAAACTATACTGGGTGTGAACTGATAACAAACAATGGAATTTGTCAACGGAGACTTTTTGATGCCTTGAATGATTTTCCAATTCGCCAGGTATCGTTGACGTCTGATAAACGTTTCCATGGTGTAATCGATGCTAGCGGGAGCCTATCTAGTATCAAAATCTATTTCGATAACGTTCATCCCGATCTGTCAAGGTTCCCAAGTCAATCGAGACTCTCGATCCCAAGTCGTCAATGAAAATTTCGCCAAAACGGCGCATTCCGTCTGATAGCCCTTTTTTATTAGCTGTCGGAGCTTAATTCCATCAAATTTTGCCTTCTTCATCGTGCAACCAAGGTTAAAGGTGCAGAATCCGTCTGCTTGGGTTGACCGGGCCGGGCCTGATGATCAGTTAGTCAGCACACTTTGGATTCACGACTCTGCGTCCTCCTTAACTCGGTGCCAGCTGTACTCGATCGGGCTCAGTTTGGTCTACGCGCGGGACAAAAATACCTTCACTTGATCGATTTGGCAAAGTACTACGTGATTATCAATCCAGGCTTCTCCCGCTAAAGCGAACCGGCAAACATGAAGAGGGATTATCTCCCACTGAACTCTCTCCCAGCCTGGGCGAAATTCAATGGAATAGCCTTACAAGGTGCCGCCTTCCAGAGCCCTGGCTCTACCGAACCCTCGGGAGTAGATAAGGGCAATGCCATCGTGGCGACCGTGGACAAAGCAAACAATGCCCCCACTTCAGAATCGAATCCGCTTCTTCAGATTCCTTCAGATCTCGTCCTGTCATTGGATGCCGTGTGTAACCATTCAAAATCTGACCCCGATCTGCGAGTCGTGTTAGAAGCAATGGAAGACTTTGGCAGGGTATGACGATGGGATCTAACGATCTTGCGAATAATCAATATACTAACGCGGTCCAGACCATGAGGGGCGCGATTATGATATTTCTTCTGGTGCAAATCACGCATAGATCGAAGGAGTCCATGCGTTCAGTAGGACTGTCAAACCCATGGACAGAGTATATTCAATTCCTACCGTCTTCCTTCCCACTACCTACTCTATACTCAGAGGCAGAGCGGGGGCTCCTCAGAGGTACATCTCTCGCAGATGCGGTGGAGGCTAAGATTGGGTCTCTTGAGAGAGAGTTCGATCTTCTGAGGCAATCTACGGAAAATATACCCTGGTGCCAGCAGTGCTGGTGGGACGAGGAGAATGGCGGGCTGACGCTCGACGACTGGAAATATGTCGATGCGGCATATCGATCACGGATGCTCGAAATCCCAAATGCTGGGCATGCGATGGTGCCTTGTATAGATATGGCAAACCATGCAGCTGAGTCCGTTGTAAATGCGCTTTATGATGCAGATGCGGAGGGTAACGTGGTGTTGAAAGTTCGCCCCGGAAAGAATCTAGCAGCCGGTGAAGAGGTCACCATCTCGTTAGTTTACGACCATTAATTTCAGACTGAAAGCTAATAATTGCCATTAGGTATGGGGACGAGAAGCCGGCTTCTGAAATGGTCTTCTCCTATGGCTTCCTCGACAATAGTACTGATGATGCTAGGCAAGTTATGCTTGACATTAACTTCCCCGACGACGACCCATTAGGAATGGCAAAGAAAATATTATGCAAGGACACGCCGGGGTTGAAAATATCCACATCGACTGAGTCAAATACGACTAAGAGAGGTCCATCAAACACCCCCAATGGCACAATTTGGGAAAGCCCATTGATTTGGTGGTCAAGTGTCAACGAAGAAGATGGTCTTGACATCGGAGTCGCACAGACAGTCGACGGCCAACGAGAATTGGAAGCTACTTGGCGGGGCGAAAAAGTACAATCTTCGAGTCATTTGCAAGAGCTTATTTCGGAGGATGCAATGGCCGATATCTTCCAGCTTCGGGCTCTCGTGCTGACTCTCCAGCGATTGGAGGAACAACTTGCCGTTCTGTATGAGACTGACCAGATTTTGTCAAGCATGCAAGAGGATAAGTCTCTCCTGGAATCCATATTTAAACCTGAGACTCTTCAGTTGGCGTCTCGGCTGCGAAGCCTCGAAGCTAAACTCTTACAAAGTGCGACAGAGGATCTTATCCAGCAAGTAAGTTTTTTTTTTTTTTTCTTTTTCTTTTTTTTTTTTTTTCTTGAGAACGAAACCAGGAATATGGGATTTAGATTTCATTAAACTAATTATCATACAGAGAGATGAAGTTTTGAAGTCAGAGGTTGTCATGAGTTACCTAGCTGAGCAGAACGCAGAAGCCGAGCAATTCGCCTAGGAGATTAGCACAAAAAGATCTTCTTTCAGCAAGATGACCTGGGATTGAGACAAAATTTAGAATTCATCGTCTTCCGCCGCATAGTCACCGGTTTGGTGAGAGCAATGATGATTTTCGTTCGATCCAAGGCTTCATAAATCCATCGGGCGATTTTCGGAGCTACGAATACAAGAATTGAACTTTATATTCCATGGCGAGGATCCGCGTCACACTCAGCAAGGCAGAACACTTTCTGTGACGTAGCTACTGGGGAAACCGGGGAATGGATGGGGATGACATAGTAGAATAATCAGAAATACGTTCAGCCTCCAAGGTGGAAGCGGGACGATTGACCCAATAGTTCGACCAACCCCGCGCAAGATCTGCACGAAGCGTATGTCGGAACGTCAGGAAGCTGGGTTCGACAGGGCTAGAGTTTTGTAATAACCTAGTCAAAGATACCAGGGGCTCGATTCGCCGTGGAGATCGGGGTATTCAGATGTATAAGGAAAATGGTGACGCGCATGAACCGGTACAAAGTCGGCCGGAGTCCGTGAGGACTTGCTACGCTGCTCATGTTTCAGCGATCATCATGTTAGTTAGGAATACTTGTCGGTCGGACCTGTTCATTAGAGAATGAACCCGTCTCATAAAATTTGCCACGCCTAGGCGGGTGACGATATTGGATATCTCGGGAGTTGCTTTCGGCTACAGTGTCGGGAACTACCACAAGAGGCACCATACAGTATGACAGCCCTCCAACTGTAAGAACCAACGGTTCATATCCTTTGGGGTTGTTGGCTTGGTTGTATTCTCGCAAATAGTCTTTGATTGCTCCTGGAATAGAAGGGAAAGCGAAGGATCCAGGCGCCAGGAATGTGGGCCGTGGAGAAGTCGCGGTTATCTCGGGGGAAACTCGCTCTAGTGCCCAACCAAGGATCTGTCGATCCTCCCGTTCCGAGTGCCCTACGCTGGGAAATTGGTAGCCCATGGATGCGATTTAATTAAGAAAACTATTTTGATTAGTCGTAAGACATGAAACCTTCGTTTTGGGACCTGCTCATCGCTCGTCCTTGGGCCTTGGCAGGCGAGGGACTATGCATGAACTGTCAGAAAGGTCATCGACCTAGTGTTGGGTCCTGGTTGTATCCCGGAGCAAAAGAATAGGTTGCGCCGAAGATCGGTGCAATACGATAATCTCATGCCGTGCAGGGTTAGTATGGAGTCGACGGCTCAGGCCCAAAGTCCCACCCCCTTGGATCCTGAGCACGGCCTCGGGGTAATAGTCGCGTAGAACACGGGGAATTCCATGGATCCAAGTATCAGGAACCAGAAACAAATGCTCCTCGAAGATGAGGATGGTCGATGGCACGGGTAACAAGCAAAGCCGGGGGAGGCGACATCGGGGGTGGAGGCTACTGATTGGGGTGCAGATCCGCAAACATCGACAACACGGTTTCGATTTCGGTTCATGATGAGCGTGGAGCATCACTCGATTGGTGGTTCGTGTGCTCCGTTCCACCGGGCCTATTGAGGCGGTACTCCTGAGTCTCGGCAGCCTCGAGAATCAATACATCCCGTGGGCATGTGGAGTCCGGGGTGCCCCGGAAGATCATTCTTGCTGCTGATTCCCCAGGTTGCCCAGATTCGAGAGATCTCGGAAGATATTGGGAGGCTTGCTCGCATGCGAATATCTTAGCAGATTCTCACTGCTTAGAAGAAGTGGGAGGGCCCAAGAAAGTGACTTGACACGCAAGAAGAAAGTAAGAATTAACGATTAACGTTTACTGCAATACGTGACCGTACGCGAAATGACCGGGCCATGATTGGTGGCTTGCGTGTGTGCACAAGGTCAGCGGGCCCCACCGGAGGCTGACTCAGCTTCATCGTATTCTGGGGATTTCCCCTCTCAATACTTTTCCACGTCGTCACTCTCTTCAGACACTCGTGCGCTGATCTCGTGAGGCCTCCTTTTTGCATCTCTCGACTATAAGCACCACCTGAAAGCGGCGAAATTACACGAAGAACCCTTATACGAACCCAACCAACTGAAACAGGCGGCCGGCGTGCCCCCCGACTTGTCACCATGCCCGGAATATTGCCTATGAAAGTGATCAAGGTCGGCGGAACTGGCTCTCAAAGCCGTATTGCGCAAGCCTGTGATCGTTGCCGAAGCAAGAAAATCAGATGCGATGGTGTTCGCCCCTGCTGTACGCAGTGCGCAAACGTCGGCTTTGAATGTAAGACAAGCGACAAACTAAGCCGCCGAGCCTTCCCACGTGGCTATACCGAATCCCTCGAGGAACGCGTGCGTGCATTGGAAACCGAAGTGAAAGACTTGAAGGACCTGCTTGATGAAAAGGACGAGAAAATCGACGTTTTATCTCGCATACACTCCTTTTCCCCGCAGTCGCATCGATCCGCCCCTGCTCGATCGCCCCCAATTGCCCAAGCCAAGCCCGCGACCGCCAGCGAAAACGAAGATCTTATTCATGTAAAACGACCGTCCAGTCAACCCTCGACTCGGAAGTCATCTGATAATCCTTATACTGCCTTTGTCAGTACGCATGGTTATGCTGGTATGTTAAAGTGCGCCTATTAAGCATTCACTCAAGCTAACACGTTTTCTACAGGTACCTTTACTGAAAGACTTGTCGCTGAAGGAAAGTCTGATGCTCAGATCCCTGTCGAATCTTTGACCAAATTAGGGCCATCTATCTCGCGTGGATCGCCTAACCAAGAACTCAAGACACCCCCGAGACTTGTATCGGATCAGCTCATCAACATCTTCTTCCAAGAATGGGCTCCACTGTATCCGGTGGTGCATCGCCCGACCATTTTGAAGGCGTACGAGCAGTATCTCAACAACACCGACTCCTTGAAGAAGAATCGCCATGCCATGACGCAGCTGAATCTCATATTTGGAATCGCTGCCATTTCATCCAAGTCGAGAACCGAACAAGACCCGGCCTTCTTTGAAGAGAACTGGTCGAGCTCGCTGGACTTGCTCTCATCTGAGACGTCAATTTCAGGCCTCCAATGCTTCCTTCTTGCTCAAATTTACTGTATGACCAAGGGTGACTACCGCAGTCTACTCCGCTATCGTGCCCTTGCAGTCGATATTTGTCATCAGTTAGGATTACAGCAGGGCCCAGATGAGGTCGACTCGAACCCACTCGCAATCGAAACCGCCAAGAAGGTGTTCTGGTGTCAATACACATTGGACCGTCTGTCCGCCGCTTTGACCGGAATGCCACTTTTGTTACGCGAATCGGACATCGAGATCGACTACCCCGCTGATGTTGATGATGAGAACGTCACCCAAACAGGCTTCTTACCGACTCTGCCTGGGGAGTCCACTCGTTTATCAAGTGCCCTTGCGCTCTTTGGGGCATCGAGAATTTTGACCCGGGTCTTGGAAGACTTGTACCCTTCAAAGTCTGGATATAAGGTCAACGCATCAAAGGTACACTCATTGGTTGGCCAGTTGGATTCATGGCTGCACACACTTCCCTCACATCTGCGCCTTGAATTTTCCCAAGACAAACCCAGCACTAATGTGACCAGCAGTCGGTCTCCGCTTTTGGTAAGTCTTTATTCAAACCTCGTAATTGGCCTACTCTAACATTCCTAGTCTCTTGTCTATTACTATATTCGGTCTTTGATACACCGCCCAGCAGTCTGTTTTGCCGAGGAACATATTCGTTCTCCTTCGATTTTGGCACTGTCTGATTCTTCCAAGCATATTGTTCAAATTTTCCAGCTCCTCGATGAGCGTCGTCTATGTCTTTCGATGAGTATCAACCGGAAAGAGCTGGTTTTCTTCTCTGGAATGGGTCTCCTTTGGCAGACACTTGGCTTAAACCAGGAGAGCAAACTTGCGAAAGAAAGCCAGAAGCTACTCGTGAATGTTGTTGAGCAATTGGAGCAAGAATCCAACTCATCTGCCCGCGAATTCAATGTCCTCGCAGGTACCGTGCTTGGGCTTCCTCTAGCCTACAGCAACCGAGGATCTGTATCGCAATCGGATATGTCGGCTCCGTCGAACAAGCCATCCAAGTCTCCAAGAAAGCAATTACAGTCATTGAAGTCTCGTCTTGCTTCTGGACTTGGTCGAGATCAAGCATCTAAGCAAGACTCGCCTTCTCGCCGGAACACCATCTCTGGGGCACCGCCACAAGTTGCGCAGCCACATCTTCGATCTCCAAGCTGGTCGAGCCTCCCCCCTGGCCACGCTGACCACCAAGCTGCTGCTTTGCAACTTGCAAGACATTCGTCCTTAGACCTGCCATCTGATTTCCGAGTCGACTCGGCATCTCTTGGTTATGACTACAACAAGCCAATGTCACAATCACCGCAATCCGACGCGCCCAGTGGAGCCATTACGATGGCTGACTGGGAGCATGTCCTGAGTGACATGGATAGTGGATATTCTAATATCTTCAATGGCATCTATGGTGGCCAAGAATGTGCCGAAGCCCCAGGTCCTTTCGCCTCGCTTACTACCGAATACCAACCCAAGGTTGGTGATGTTCCTTTGAACGTGCCGTCTGCCGAATTCCAAGACCTCTCCCCGCAGGCGTGGTCCTCTAGCAGTGGAGACCTTACCACTGCTACAAACGGACACACCGCGCAGAGCGTGATGAGTTACTCTGGGGAAAGCATTGGAAGCGCCGACGAGAGTCTTCATCCGTTCGGCGATGCACCAATCCTTCCCGAGGATATGAGCAGCATCTTGGATCCCTTCCACAGCATGCCCATGCCGGCTGAGGAAGAATTCGACGAGTATGCTTTGGTGAACGGATGGGATCGGCGGGTTGCTGTTTAAGCGGTTTAATGTCAATGGGTGGATTCTATATACTGGTGTTCTGTTCTAGTGATACCTCGGAGGGCGTTATCTATTACATTCTTTTGGTTGGCTAGCTACTGTTATTTACTGTTTCTCTGAATATAATGTCCAAGCATCTGAACATAACGAATCGCGCTGTCCTTCTTATTCCCGAGAACCGTTGTAGATGTATGACGTCATACACATGCGGCTATCGAAAGTGGCTTTTAATAGTTCTGCAGACATCTGTCAAAGTTTCTGCGTGACCTTTCACTAAAGAGCCACTCTAAACTACCTGATAAGATATATCCTATGGGAAATGAATGGAATGGCTTTCCGCGTAGAACATCTCGCTGCCGCCAACCTCCGCAAAAGCCATCCACAAAGCGTCTAGCCTCCAGTCTCCAGCCCTACAAGCACCCAACTCTGCAGCTCCATACGATGGTATGATGTAGCTCAGCTCTTAAAACGTCACGAGGTGAAGAAAAAGCCACCTCCCTTTGTCATGCCCAGTCATATCCCGCGAATGCAATTGTACCATTACCTGCATTCAGCGGATGAACCAATAGGCTAGACGAGGTTCCCTCCACAACCCCGGATTGTCGGCTTCGCCGCGCATGGCATCGGCCGCATGGGCGAACAATCGAATCAACGAGTCATAGTTTCCCGATTAGTTGGGCTCCGAGGCCCAAGAAGTCCGGGGAGTGATGCATTACCCCAGCTTAGGCGGTTCGCTTGGTCATGCGATGAGTGGAATTACATAGTCTTTGGTTTTTAAAGAAGATTGGAGCCCGAGATGTCTAGTTAAAGAATATTCAATCGTATATGTTTCTACATTTATGCTTTACCTCGAATCATGTTTGACAAGGTCTTCAAGAAGCGGCCGCAGGATCTCTATGCTGAGAGCGATGTCCCTAGGGAGTCGGTTTCTACTAGTGGGCCTGGAGAGAAGGGGCCTGGGGATTTTGTCGATACCCCGATTCCGCTGTTAACATGGCGGTCTGCTATAATGGGCATTTTCGTGTCTATGGGTGGCTTCCTGTTTGGATACGATACTGGTCAGATCTCGGGGTTTCTTGAGATGGAAGACTTCTTGCAGCGCTATGGTGAATTCAATTTCCAGGATAATGCCTATGAGTTCAGTAATGTTCGCTCAGGCTTGATTGTCGGCTTGGTAGGTTCTTACAAGTCTATTCTCTCTTCGGTCTTGCTAAATATTATAATTCATAGCTCTCCATCGGCACTCTGATTGGAGCTCTAATAGGAGCGCCCCTCGCTGATCGCATCGGCCGGAAATGGTCTATCAGTGTCTGGTGTGCCATACTTTGTATTGGTGTTACGGTTCAGATTTCTTCGCCCTCTGGCAAATGGTATCAATTTGCGATGGGTCGCTGGGTTACTGGTCTGGGAGTCGGTGGACTTTCCCTTGGTGTGCCTATGTACCAGGCTGAGTCTGGGCCGAGACACATCAGAGGGTCATTGATCAGGTACGCTCTAATTTCCTACAAAAACTAACATTTCCCACTGATTCCCGCGTGTAGTACATACCAGCTCTTTATCACGCTGGGAATCTTTATTGCCAATTGCATCAATTTCGGAACTGAGAAGAGAACCGACACAAGCTCATGGAGAATCCCCCTGGGAATCACTTATGTATGGGCTTTGATCCTTGGAGTCGGGATGCTTTTCTTCCCTGAAAGTCCGCGATATGACTATCGGCATAATAAGGTAGACATTGCGATGAACAACCTGGCAAAGATCTACGGCGTCCCGAAGAACCACAGTGCCCTGAAGATTGAATTCGACGAGATCAA
Source organism: Penicillium coffeae (assembly GCA_035985395.1). Lineage (NCBI taxonomy): Eukaryota > Fungi > Ascomycota > Eurotiomycetes > Eurotiales > Aspergillaceae > Penicillium > Penicillium coffeae. The sequence goes on from CP142593.1 coordinate 2,208,215, forward strand.
AGAGAAGTATGAGGAAGAGAAAAGCAACGGAACGCCTACATGGGGCCAATTTTTCAAAGCTCCAACAATGGCGCGCCGTGTGGCTGTCGGTGTCGCTCTACAAGCTCTGCAGCAGCTGACCGGTGCCAACTACTTCTTCTACTACGGAACAACTGTGTTTAAGGGCGCAGGAATCCCAAACAGTTATGTCACGCAGATGATCCTCGGTGCCGTAAACTTCGGCACCACGTTCCTTGGTCTCTACCTGATTGAACACTACGGTCGTCGTCGGTCTCTCATTGTCGGCGCACTATGGATGTTCGTATGCTTCATGATCTTTGCCTCTGTGGGACACTTCTCTCTTGACCGGGAACACCCCGAGCAGACCAAGACTGCAGGCGTGGTCATGGTGGTATTCTCATGCCTCTTTATTCTTGGGTTCGCGAGTACCTGGGGACCAATGGTGTGGTCGATCATTGCCGAGCTGTTCCCTTCACAATATCGAGCCCGTGGAATGTCGCTTGCGACAGCTTCGAACTGGCTATGGAACTTCCTACTTGCGTTTTTCACGCCGTTCATCACCAGTGCAATCGACTTCCGGTACGGTTATGTCTTTGCTGGGTGCTTGTTCCTGGCTGCCGGCCTTGTCTACGTATCTGTTATTGAGGGACAGGGACGGACGCTCGAAGAGATTGATACGATGTATCTCATGGGCGTCAAGCCGTGGAAGAGCTCGAAGTTCAAGTTCCCGGCTGATCCGAGTATCATGCGCGGCTCTTTCGACAAAAGCACTATGGCAGGTGCAGGGTCGTCGTCTCATGTTGGCGAAGCTGAGAAAGCGAGCGATAATGTGCCTACTGTTCCCGATGTGTAGCTGCCTAGGCATGGCTGGTCTTTGAAGAAAGTTCTGATATTGGTGAATTTTTGCTGCGAATTTGATACATGCTGAATGATACACGCGGTCTTGTTTCGGCATGATGAGATGTTTCATTTAATTTCCTATACATGGACAGTATATTTTATTTCTTCATTGGAAATTCCAAGTCGAGAGCGACAGTTTTGTAGAGGCGTTGCTAGTGGAAGGCTATGTAGTATAGACTCCCCAAATTGGGAATTTCAAAGGCCGGGGCGCATATCAAACCGACTCAATGAGGAATTCCGACGGAGCTGTGGGGGTTGCGGAAAAATCATCATCGGACTGAACTCCTCCGCGCTGTTAAAAGGCTCCATATTTCTCGTCTGCTTTGGGCCCATTATCCACGGGCAGACATTCCTTGCGAATCCTTCGCTATATAACTCAAGACCCATGTGATCATTTCCGCCAAATTGCAGTAAAAAATATCCGTGAAGTACCGTGCATAGCTAGCGGGTCCTCAGTTGGGGAAGGTATCGGCTCGTGGGCGGACTATAGATCGAAGACAGCTTCAGCTCTGCAGGAGCAGATGATTAAGCGCGGCTATCGTCCCTTCCCATCTCACACACCGAGATCCCCAACGTCGTCGTCCTCTACGTCTTTTGTGGGGAATAAAAATTGCCTTGGGGGTTCCATAATTGCTTCTGCTGCACGATCTTTTCACCGATTCGGGTTGGCCTGATTGGGCAAGCCGATCAGACCGAGCACAAAAAGCGTCAACCCGAGTCCCGTCACGAGCTGTCATGTGTCCTATTTTATACTCGTCTCGACTCAGCGACTGAATAATGGAGAGACTGGAACCGACCAATTTGGCGTGGTCCAAGGTCGGAGCAGGGTCCTCCGCCCGGCTCCCGGTGTAGTTCGAGACGGCTGTCCAGGGCTGTTCCGCATGGTATGATTTGAGTAATTTCCGCCGTCAAACGTGCCTGATCAAAGGCAGATCCGCAGGGGGAAGATCCTATTCCCCTGCTCTCGATTGCCGTTCCGATTGCCACCAGGCTGGCCTCTGGTCTGTATACTTGTAGAATGCCCCTCGCTGAGTCAGCTACCCAGCTTCCCCTCCATAAGCTTGGTCCCTCATGCAGCGTAGGGAAATAGACTAGCGGCACTCAGATAGTTCAATTGGTACTAGGGCGGTTATGCCGTGTAGACATGGACTCGCGCCATTGGCCTCCGTAATTCTGGATGTTGAGATTTCAAGGCAGCGTTGCTGGGCTGAATGAGACTAGAGAATGTAGAGCCCGGCGTGCTGCGGGTTTGCCCCACCGACATCATCCCCCCCCACCAACAAATACACTCCCCTCCCTCTTTCTTCTCCCCTCCTTCTCTCCCTATACCAATTGTCTTTTGAGTAAGCCACCTGCCTCCTCCTTTCAATCCTCTCTAACGTGCCTTGCAGAATCTGCCATCATGGGTTACTCTGATCTGGACCAGTTGGCGATTAACACCATCCGTGTTCTCGCGGTATGTAGCTCCACGGCGCTCGGTGGAGGAGTCCTAGGCCCTCAATTGGGCTGCTTTCTCGCATTTGAAGCTCTAGGGCTCCTTCCATTGACGTCTTTCCTTGGGATATCATGACATACTCGATGCTGACTGCCTCCAGGTTGATGCCACCTCCGCGGCCAACTCCGGTCACCCCGGTGCCCCTATGGGTATGGCCCCAGTGGCCCACGTTCTGTTCAACAAGTTCATGAACTTCAACCCTCAGAACCCCGACTGGGTTAACCGTGATCGTTTCGTTCTCTCGTAGGTCGTTCCCAGATGACCCCGCGTCGCGCGCGTTGCGCGCGTTGCAGCGACGGGCTGCCCCGCACCGATCTGCTTGGTCGATAAGATTTGAAAGAAGCTGACAAAATAATTCTTGCAGCAACGGCCACGGTTGCATGCTGCAGTACGCTCTGCTGCACCTCTTCGGCTACAAGCTCACCATTGATGACTTGAAGAACTTCCGTGTATGTTTTTCCGGCCATTGCGAAATCTGCTGCCAGAAGCTAATTTTGTCCTAGCAAATTGGCAGCATCACCCCCGGTCACCCCGAGGCCCACGATACCCCTGGTGTTGAGGTCACCACCGGTCCTCTGGGTCAGGGTTTCTCCAACGCTGTTGGTCTTGCCATTGCCCAGGCTCACACCGGCGCTGTCTTCAACAAGCCCGGCTTCGAGCTCATCAACAACTACACCTACACCTTCTTCGGTGATGGCTGTGCCATGGAGGGTATTGCCTCCGAGGCTGCTTCTCTCGCCGGTCACTTGAAGCTTGGCAACCTCATTGCTATCTACGATGACAACCACATCTCCATCGGTATGCGTCATTGGGAAATAAGTCCATCGTGATACGAAACTAACAAGACATTTCTCAATAGACGGTGACACCAAGTGTGCTTTCACCGAGGACGTCCCCAAGCGTTTCGAGTCCTACGGCTGGCACACCCTCTGGGTCAAGGATGGTGACAACGACCTCGCTGGCATCGAGGCCGCCATTAAGGAGGCCCAGGCCGTTAAGGACAAGCCCACCATGATCCGCCTGACCACCACCATTGGTTTCGGTTCCAAGCTCGCCGGTACCGGCGGTGTTCACGGAAACCCCCTCAAGGCTGATGATGCCCAGGGTGTCAAGACTGCCTTCGGCTTCAACCCCGAGGAGAGCTTCGCCGTTCCCCAGCAGGTCTACGACCTGTACCACCAGCACGCTGCTGAGGGTGCCGCCAAGGAACAGGAGTGGAACCAGCTCTTCCAGAAGTACCAACAGTCTCACCCCACTGAGGGTGCTGACCTTGCCCGCCGTCTGGCTGGCAAGCTCCCCGAAGGCTGGGAGAAGGCCCTCCCCACCTACAAGCCCACCGACGCTGCTGTCGCCTCCCGCAAGCTGTCTGAGGCTGTCCTCGAGAAGATCCACGATGTCATCCCCGAGCTGCTTTCCGGCTCTGCTGACTTGACTGGCTCCAACAACACCCGCTGGAAGAACGCCGTTGACTTCCAGCCCGCTGAGTACAACATTGGCGACTACTCTGGCCGCTACTTGCGCTACGGTGTCCGTGAGCACGCCATGGCTGCTGTCATGAACGGTCTGGCCGCCTACGGTACCACCATTCCTGCCGGTGGTACTTTCCTTAACTTCGTCTCCTACGCCGCCGGTGCCGTCCGTCTCTCTGCTCTCTCCCGCGTCCGTCTCATCCACGTCGCTACCCACGACTCCATCGGTCTGGGTGAGGATGGTCCTACTCACCAGCCTATCGAGACTCTGGCTCACTTCCGTGCTCTGCCCAACTGCATGGTCTGGCGTCCTGCTGACGGTAACGAGACCAGCGCCGCTTACTATATGGCTCTGACCTCCAAGGAGACCCCCAGTATCTTGGCCCTCACCCGCCAGAACCTTCCCCAGCTGGAGAACTCCACCATTGAGAACGGTATCAAGGGTGGTTACGTCGCTGTTGACGCCCCCAACGCCGCTATCACCATTGTCTCCACCGGTTCTGAGGTCAGCATCGCCATTGAGGCCGCTACCTACCTCAAGGAGAAGCACAACGTCGCTGCCCGCGTCGTCTCCATTCCTTGCTTCGAGGTCTTCGACGCCCAGGACAAGGCTTACCGTCTGTCTGTCCTCCCCGACGGCATCCCCGTCCTCTCTGTTGAGGCTCTCTCCACCATGGGTTGGGAGCGTTACTCTCACGAGCAGTTCGGTCTCAACCGTTTCGGTGCCTCCGGTCCCTACAAGAAGGTCTACGAGAAGTTCGAGTTCACTCCCGAGGGCATCAGCAAGCGTGCTCTTGCCACCATCGACTTCTACAAGGGCCACAGCGTCCGCTCCCCTGTCAACCGTGCCTTCCAGCAGATTCTGTAAGGGAAGACGATTTGCGTCAAAAGAATTATTTGGTTTATTAGTAAAGAGGCGACAGCCCTTACGACTTGAAATTTAAGAATGAATGAATAGAGCGATGTCAAGAATACTATGCTCTGACTATAACGTCTAAACCTCCATCCTTGCTCCATAGTACAGTAGATTGTACACAAGTAGATATCGCAGCCCTAACTCACAGCTTGCGCTTCTGTAAATCAATGACCCCATTCAACATACCCTCCTTCTTCTTTCTCTCCTCCGCCGAAACAGAAGGCCCATATGCCTCCTCCGTCTGCTTCACAACCATATCCCTCCACCCCTCATTTACTCCCTCTTTCCCATCCTGCACTGAGATATCAATCTGCCCGAGATCTCCCCAAACCTCACTAACAGTCGGAGCGAGCTTCTCCAAGAAAGCCCCAATCCCTCCCTCTCCACCTCCAGCATGATAACTCTCAAAAATCCCACTCCCCGCCCATCTCGGCCCCAAACTCGCCTTCACAAGCTCATCTAGATCCTTCGCCTCCACTACCCCCTCCCCAACAAGAGAGCACGCCTCCCGCAACAACGCAAACGCAAGTCTATTCCCTACAAACCCCGGTACCTCCTTCTGCAATACAACAGGCCTGTAATGTCTCGTCGATGCATCCTCTGCACCCGCGCTTATCCCTTCTGGCCCCGGCACAGAGCTGAAATAGCGCTTCGCGAACTCCACGCGCGACTCTGCTGTTTCCATGCCGGGTACTATCTCAATTAAGGGCATAATATGCGGCGGGTTGAAAGGGTGGACGACTAGAAGGCGGGATGCAGTAGTTGAAGGCGAGGTAGAGGCTTGTTTACTTGCTGCTATTCCGGAAGAGCTACTCCAGAGGTGTGCTTCTGGGTCTGCGGAGAGGGAGACCTCGGACCAGAGGGATTGTTTGGAGGATAGGATTTCGGGAGATTGCTCTTGGATGATTGTTGCGTTTTCGAGTGCTGAGGATAGGGAAGAGGTGATTCGGAGCCGATTGGTTGAGAGGAGAGTGTCTACTAGGTTGTTTTGAGGGATTGAGGGCAAGGTTAAGAAGGTGGGGAGTGTGGCTCGTAGTTGGGTCTCGATGTCGGGGCGAGGGTCGTAGAGGGTCACGCTTGTGTCGGGGCGGCGGAGGTGGAGGGCTAGCATTGAGAGGCCGATTGTGCCGCCTCCGAGGAGGGCAATTTGGTGGGTTTGGGAGGACATTGTTGGTGGTGAATGTACAGGTAGATTGCGGGGTGAGGTTATTAAATGGCGGGAGGGGGGTATAGATGCGGGGTTTAGCGTGAGGGTCTGTTCATGCTCACGCGCTACTTTGTTAAATTGAGTAGTGGAGATGCTGTACGGTCAGTGACAGGGTTATCGTCGCATATAACAATGCTATCCGAGGAAGTGTCGTGTGCTGTTCAAAGTTCTCAAGTTGAATATGCTGAGCAGATCTTGTCCGTCTCGCTCCGTTTTATTATTACCCACAGAATCCCAAGCCACAATGTGCAGTACTCTCAAACCTCTTTGTAGTCTATGGTACTGGAATGCTGGTATTCTTCATTCATCGTGAATTTATTCCATAGTCCCTAAATTTTGAATTTTATAACATTCCTTCCAATTGAACCAAAGCCTCCTTATAATAACCATATAATCTCTAGTTCAGAGCCTTGCGAGCAAAGTTGGGCAGGACGAAGCTGGCACGGTGGATGTCGGCGTTGTAGTAGCGGCACAGACGGTCCTCCTCTTCGCGGGTCCAGCTGCGGATGGGCTCCTTGAGGTTGGCCTTGGGGTCCTTGCTGCAGACCATGAAGCCGATCTGGCCGGAGGGGTAGGTGGGGATGGTGGTGTAGGCGTACTCAGCAACGGGGAAGACCTCGTTGCAAGCCTTCTTCAGGTTGGTGATGAGCTCGAGGTGAAGCCATTGGTTCTCGGCTGTAAAGAAAAATGCACAGCCCGTAAACCATGCCCGTCAAGCGGGTTTGGTTACGGAGTAGTGCGAGAAAGTCAGCCAACTGTCTTGTCGTATCGGGGAAAGCCCGATGTCTCAATTTCACAGTCTATATATGAGGGGGGGGGGGGAGCACGCTGGGGGCTACACGCATAAAGAAAGCAAGGAAAGTAGCTAAGAGATAAGAAAGAAGAGAGACAAAGGAAAGGGAACGAACAACCTTGGGTGGTGATAACACCCCCCTCGCGCAAGGCCCCACTGAGCAGCTCAAAATAGGGCTTTTGGAACAAGCTCTCGGCCGGTCCTTCGGGATCCGAACTGTCAGTGATGATCACATCGAACTCGTTCTGGCGGTTCTTCAGGAACTCGAAGCCGTCACCGACGTGGGTCTTGGCGTTGGGGTGTTGGAAGCCAATGCTCATGCCGGGGAGGTACTTCTTGGAGACACGGATGACAGCCTCATCGATGTCACACAGAATAGCCTCCTTGACGGTGTCGTGCTTGACGACCTCGCGCAGAACACCACCGTCACCGCCACCGATGACAAGCACCTTCTTGGGGTTGGGGTGGGAGTTCATGGCAAGGTGGGTGATCATCTCCTGGTAGGAGAACTCATCACGCTCGGTGCACTGGATGACGTTGTCCAGGACAAGGACGGTGCCGTAGTCGCTGCTCTCGAAGACAAGGACGTCCTGGTACTTGGACTTCTCGTGGTGGAGGATCTGGTTGACCTTGAGGTTCATGGCCTGGCCAGGCCACATCTTGGACTGCTCGGAGAACCAGCCATCTATACAGGCAGGTGCAGTTAGCAATCTGACGTCTCTCGCAATCACAATTGAGCTGCGCCAATGCGCAGGGTTGTGGCGCGGGGTTGGCGGGGTAGAGATGAAAACACAGAAAGATGCGTACCCTTGATGGTGGGGTGGACGATGTCGCTCATGATGGGTGTGAAGGTGGTGAATGGTTTGAAGCGAAAGAATTGAGGTTTGGGAAGACGAAAAGAGAGGGCGCGCAGCATTCAAGAAGAAAAAGGTCGGCGGAAGTTTGACTCTTTTGGGCGAATTTTCTGCTTTCCCAAGTGGGGACTCTTGGGCCCCCGCTGAGCTCTTTGGCCATTGCTACCCAAACACCTTTGGCGGCAGCATGTTTCTTGTTTTATTTGCGTAAGACGGCGAATCGCCGAGTTTTCTCGCGGTTTGGACCAGGTCAGCCCCATATACGGGGTGGAGGGGCATCTGCCATTGAAGCCCACTGCGGGAGGATGTGGCGGGGCACAGCTGTGAAGCATATCTAGGGCTGTTTATCTCTACTCTGAGCTTGAGGGCAGAATACAATCATGAACAAGATAAATGTCGCAACAATTTCTTCAATTTTCTTATCTTGAAAACTCTTGCCAGGTGCAAAATGCCTTCTCGATGCCCCGCCTGTGATCAATCAGACCAAGCGTGCCGTTTTCTGCATGAGCTGTTACACACAATAAAGGGCGCATCCAACCTGCATGACAGCCTTGCAAGAAACTCCCACCCAATCGATTGAAATAGCATTGCCATGCATGAATTCACGAGGCGCCCTGGTCTACGAGTCAATCTGCGCCTCGGATATGGTATATCCTAGATACCCGTCTTAGTAAATTTGAAAAGGGCGCCTCCACCAGCTAAGCCAAGGGAGCCTACCGGAATCAGAATCTTAATTAGTTTCCATCTATCTTCATACTCGTGCTAAATACCGATGTGCTCGTTCATCACTACTTAGACAAAATAGGGCTTGGTTTTGCTACAAGGGCGCAAGAATGCCTAGAGGCTAGGACGAAAGCTGGCTGGCTGAGCTTCTGCATCTAGTCTGCTAGCTTGTGGATAGCTAGATCTGCTGTAGATCCATGCTCCCTGTACGGAGCAAATCGAGTCCACTTGGTTTGCTTTCGCCTAGTCAATACGGGGTTAAATATGTTCCGCGGCGTATCGCCATTGAAACTGATCGTATTGTCATCGGAGCTCCGATGGAACGAGGTTCCTGCGTCTATTCTACTTGAAAACCATCCAACGATCTTGCAACCTCAGTATGAAGAGGAAGAGCCTTGGAAGTACAAGACGAAGTTGCTAACAAAGCTGAGTATAGTGGGGCACAGTGATCTTCGGCCAATCACAGTCTCCCAAATGACGCTGACTCTCACGCCCTTCTACGCAAGAGATCTTTCTATAACACGAGGACATCACGAGGACATGGAACTGAGCGGAAGTCTTGACAAAGGAGAAGCTCAAATGGTTGATTGCTTTCTAGTTACTGTACAGTTGATACAGCCGTGCGTCACGGAATCGGGCGCGCACTCCGGTATAATCCAAACAAAACGAAACTATCCATCACTCGGCTGAGAGACCCGCTTACTCGGCCTCCTGGGGCTCGAGGAGACGGCCGGGCTTGGAGTTCAGGTACTCGTTACTAGAAATCTCATGTCAGCAAAGGCTCCCGGACTCATATATCCAATTGGCAATTGCCATTCCATTGGGGCCTTACCGCTCAACAGCCCAGTTCATGGCAGCGTAGGCAATGATGAAGGGGGGCGCAACGTAAAGAACCTGGTGGCGGAAGCGACGGAAGACGTTGAAGATGGCAGCGTGTCCGGTACCGGCCAAGGGACGCTGGCGGTTGGGGGAGAGGGAGTAGCTGGCAATGCGCTGGGGGGTAGGGCAGCCTATTGGTGTTCAAGTCAGTTTCCATTCTCGGCTCTGTGATGTCCAATTTGTTCCGGTATGAAGATTGATTCGTTTATATCGGGCAGAGAGCAGGAAGGAAGTCGTGGACGCATGCGTGCATGACTGTGGGAGGGCTCGATCACGTACCAAATTCACCCCAGGTGCCAATGAAGCTGTAGGATATAACGTTAGCATTTCGTTCATAGATCGTTCAGAACAGGTATCAGTGCCAATTGAAGCATAGCAGCAGGTCCTATGGGGGTCGTTGTCCAGTGCTCAACCAAGCGGGTTCACCCGGACGACCACACCCCCCCAGACGACCACCATGCCTCGCAATGACAAGAAACCACATACTAGCCGTTCTTAGGATCGACAGCGCCACCCATTTTGAATGTGTCTCAAACGGTAGAGAAGGAGAGGGGAGTTAAGAGCGAGGGTTGCAAGGGCGGTTAAGGGAAAAGACGTTCGAGTTCGGGAGCGAAGTTGGACACACTGACGCTAAACCCGATCGGGCCAGAAAAGCCCGGCATCATCCATTTGTTACGCTCCAGCCCATCTAACAGCTCCCCCTCTCTTCCCTCCACCATCCAACAATGGCCAAAGTCCTTCAGAACGTCTACCGGCTGGCCGGGCCTGCCGCGCTAGGCGCCATGGCCGTCAACGCCTCTCTCTACGATGTGCAAGGTGGCAAGCGGGCCGTCATCTTCGATCGAGTGTCTGGTGTGCAGGAGCAAGTTGTCAACGAGGGCACTCACTTCCTCGTCCCCTGGCTGCAGCGGGCGATTCTATACGACGTGCGGACAAAGCCGCGCAATATTTCCACCACCACCGGAAGTAAAGATTTGCAGATGGTCAGCTTGACCCTGCGTGTGCTGCACCGTCCGGATGTGCCGAAGCTCCCGCAAATCTATCAAGTACGTTTCCCTCGAGTAAAGCTCTGTCTAAGAAGCTTCAAAAGCTAACAATGCACTGCTATAGTCATACGGTACCGACTACGATGAGCGTGTCCTCCCCTCCATCGGAAACGAAGTCCTCAAGGCCATCGTCGCCCAATTCGACGCCGCCGAGCTGATCACCCAGCGTGAAGCCGTCTCCAACCGCATCCGAACAGACCTCCTCAAGCGCGCCTCACAGTTCAATATCGCTCTCGAGGACGTCTCCATTACCCACATGACCTTCGGAAAGGAATTCACCCGCGCCGTCGAACAGAAGCAGATCGCCCAGCAAGACGCCGAGCGCGCCCGATTCATCGTCGAGCGCGCCGAGCAGGAGCGCCAGGCCAACGTCATCCGTGCAGAGGGTGAAGCCGAGAGTGCCGATATCATCTCCAAGGCTGTCGCAAAGGCTGGCAGCGGATTGATCGAGATTCGTCGTATCGAGGCTAGCCGGGAGATCGCCAATACCCTTGCTACGAATCCGAATGTCACATATCTTCCCGGTGGTGAGGGGAAGGACGGCAGCAAGAGCACTAGCTTGCTGCTTGGATTGCGTAACTAGGGGGCTGAAAAAGTGAAGAGTTAAGAGATGTACCATTTAATCGCACGTCGTGGGATGCGCCGACTCGGCTGTGCTTCATCCTGGCGTAACCGCAGGTGCTGGCCTGGGGTTTCTATTCAATTGTAGCAATATCAATACCTCTACTCCGTACCAAGTTGTTTTCTTCAGGTTATCAGGACATATCTCGTAGTCTAACAAGTACTGATATAGCTTCTACAGGCCGTTCAGTATATATACGGAAGCCTTGGGCCAAAAGATCAAAAGTTCACAATCCTGTCTTAGATAAATGATATAAAATGACATGCTATACCCTCCGGTACAAATGCAACTGAAATCTCATATCCTCCAACCCCACGCCCTCTCCAACCTCATACTTCAATCTCGCCGCATCCCGTCTCCACCACCTCGAGTCCTGCGTAAAAATACATTCCCACTTCCCCTCCGCCACAGAAGTAAGCGTATGATCAAGCAAGAACTTCATCGGATACTGCCTCTCTTGCGCAGTTCCGTCCTTACCCTTCCCAAGCTTGAGAGTCGAGTAGCTGCCTGGGCTATCAACGACGAGCAGTGCAGAACCGCGCGGAAGGATATCTGTTAGATGGAGTAGGAGGCCTGTGGATTTGGCCATCGATGTTGAGAAGAGCTCATTTAGGGTGAACATGAGTGTGACGAGAATGGAGGCTTGGTCTTGCGTTTTGCCGAGGACTAGATCTTTTAGATCTGGTTGTGGGAGGCTGAGGACATCTGTGCGGTGGAATGATATATCCAGTGGAGTTGAAGGTTGGAGGAGCGGTGGTTTGTGTTTTAGCAAAGATACCACTGGGACGTCTTGAGATGTGATTGTTTTTGATAAACGATCGACAACACTAGACCAGTCGGCGATATCAATGGCTGCGACTGATAAGTGCGGTTGAGATGAGACACCACTCAGGTCTCCATCTGTGCTTTTTGGCGAAGCTGACTCTCTAGTCTTATCTTCACCATCCTCCAAAGAAATCTCAGCCACGCTTTGGCCCAATTCCGTAGCTCCAGAGTTAACCTCCAAGTCCCTCCACGCAGCAGCCAAAGCCACAATCTCAGCACCAGCACCACCGCCAATGCACACAGCCCGGACTGGTTGCTTAGATTTCACATCTTCTAAACCATCCTCTTCTTCTCCAGCAGACTGCTGCATCCAAGAAACCACTCCCTTGAAAAGCCCCGCATACCCCAACGCGCGCGCCGCACTCCAGCGCAACGCATAAGCTCGCAATAGATCCTCGCCCGCCTCAGTAAAGGCAGAGTCAAAGTCCCGCTGGTAGAGATGCGATTTTATAGTTTGGATGAGAGACTTCGTGTCCAGGGTCTCGGTGGGCGGGTGTTTTGGATTTTGCTGGTCTTCGTGAGGGGCTGGTAGGGAGGGCTCTGGGCCGAGGAGAGCGGTTTTGAAGACGTCTAATAAGAGCTGTTGGATGGAGATATGGATAGGAGAGAAGTCTAGATCGGGTGAATCGGAGGCATTGTCTTTGGGTTGGGTGTTTGCTTTGCGATCGGATGGTTTTGGTTTTGAGCGCGGTTGCGGTTTGGGTTTTGGGGGCTGTTTTCTGCGGTCGCTTGGGCGTGAGAGTGGCATTGCGATTTCAATTGAGTATGTTTTGGGTATTTATTCCCAGGAAGTCGAGAGCAAGGCTTGTAGTGAGATCAAAAGGCTGAGCTTGAAGCGCGGGGAAATTTACGAGGAACTTTGCTTATCGCAGCTTATCAAAGTGAAATTGCCACTGACCAAAATTTAGATACACGCCCAAGCCTTAGAATATCACTGGAGAAAAAGAGAGCGCCATCCAAACCGGAGGCAATGATAATATTTCAGGCATTTCGCCAGAGAAAATAGAGAAGATAGATAAGATATGGAAATGAAGGTCAAGGTCCACAAGGACAACGATCGTCGAGAAGGTTCAATGAAGCCGTGCGTCACTCACACCGGTACATAAACGATGGACAAGAAATTGAGGCATATCGTACTCAGGCACCAGCTATGGGCCTGGGGGTAAAGAGATTCGTGATGGGGTCTGCAGTGAGACAGAAATAGGGGGTACAATCACCGCCAAACAGCGATGATAACAAATAAATCCACACGAAGTAAACCAGAGGCAAATATGTACAGCCCAGTTGGTGAAAAGAGAAATATCGGTGATGGGCGAAAAGGCGAAGACGAGATGCGGAAAAAAAAAGACGATGGGCAGGATATCGCTATGCCGAGATGTGCGCCGTGAAATCAGAATACAATGCATCAGACAAAAGGTGACAGTATCATACAGACGGCTCCGAGGGACCGGCTGTATCGGAAGCTGCCCTCTCCTTGTCCTTGACTTTCCAGAAATGCATTAAACGGTTTAATCGACGACCTTTCCTCTTGGTTCTGTCGGGAGTATCACTTGGAGGCTTCTCTTCCTGGTTGAGTTTGCTGCGTTCAGAGTTGGGCCCGCCGACTAGCTTAGACAGACTGGCCAAACTGGACCGCTTGGACGAGGTCGTCTGGCTGCTACGCCGATGAACAGCTGCAGAGAACGATGCAGCGCGGTCGGTTGAAAGACGAGCACGAGGGAAGAAAGATGCTGAAAATCGGCCCAAGGTGTTGGTCATCGTAGAGGCACTACTCGTTAAGGAGGGAACATCCTCAACGGAGGCATACTGATACTCGGAAGGAAGGTGTTGATAGGAATAGCTGGAAAAGTTGCGATCGGAGAATCGTGGCACATCGGGGGACGGGAAAGATGAATCAGATGGTGAGACGCCGGCCGAGCCTGATAAGGAAAATGGTTGAATGCTGGGCAGCAACTCATTGGGTGATGTTGCTGGTCGCTTGTCGACGGCTAGATAACGAGGAGATACATCAGGACTTGGTGGCGCCCTTGGCTTGGGTGCGCATTCTTCTGATTTGAGTATCTCCACGGGGCTGCGAGGGTGAACAGGAGAAGGGTTCTTCGCAAGGGGCAGGGTTTCAATGGTATCTTGCCCTGCGTCTTCGCTCTGGCTCCCGCTGGAAGGGCGCTCAACAGTAGACTGAATCCCAAGACCCCGTGAAGACGGAATAGACTCCGTCTTCGGTGCTCGGGTCAATGTGTCAGCACTGTCGTTGCTCTTGGCAGACTTGACTGATTTCTCGTCGTCGGCGTGTGAAGCAGTGACAGTCTCAGGTTCAGCCGCAGCCGCAGCCGCAGCCCGCTTGGGAATTGCGAGCTCGTTCTTAGGTGACTGGTTGGCGGCAAGGAAAGCATCTTCCTCTTCTTCGTAGAACACATCTGGGGTTTCCGGAGCAGCACCACCCAAGCGAGTTGCAATTAAGGCATTTCGGTCAAAGGGCTGCATCACCGGAGCACTCTCTGTACGACGATGGAATCGCATCTCAGGACCGACAAATTCACCACGTCGACCACCACTGTACATGTTTTGTGTTGCTAAGAGGAACTTGCTTGTCTTGGCTGGCCGCATGTCCGGAGTGTTAAAAGGTCCCAATGCAGCGTCCAGATCAATCACAGGGCTGCTCAAAGTATTATTATCTTGAGCAGTCTGCTCGTAGAAAGTGCTTGGCTTCCATGCGGTCTCCAGGCTGGGTGCCGGAGCTGGCGCTGGCACTGGCGCAGGCGCAGAGTTACCTTCAGCGGCGCGTTCAGGTACTGAGCGAGGGGCCTCCGGGTGGGTAGGTGTGCGAATGACCACGACATCGTTATCAAAGTCGACATCCATAGCAGAGCCCACGTCAGAGTTGGTGCGCGACAAGGCAGGGGGCGTCAAGGCAGGGGGCCTTGGCTTCTCCTTTTTATGGTGCTTGCTCTTGCGCGTCAACAAGGATCCGGCCCATGATCGTACCCGCTTTTGCTTCTTCTTGGATTTGGAGCGTGGCTTGGATTCATCATCGTCGTCATCGTCGCTGGCAGTTTCGGATCCATCATCAGAGAAAGATTGGCGTGAGGTATCCGTAGAGTGAGCGTCATCGCTTCCGTGATTCATGAGGGCCACGTCAAGAAGATTAGACATGCTTTTACGAGCTCGGCGGCTTCCAGTAGACTTCGAGCGTTTGATAGAGGACTCTTGTTCTTGTGAGGCTTGTTGGCTCTGTGCTAGCTGCATTGCCAACGAAGCATCGGCGGTCTTCGGTCGTGGCTTGAGCTTGCGATCAGGGGGCGGCTCATTGATTAACGGAGGTGTCGGTTCCTCCCGGGGTTCGAAGTGCACCGAGGCTGGTGACTCTGGTGCTGGACGGAAAATCGCAGAAATCGGTCGGGCGGGCTTCTCATCATCGTCGCTGGGGGCTGGTTGGACGTTGATCTCGGCTGGAATTGGTGGAACTGGAGGGATGTCGGGAACGGGTAGAGCAGATGTAAAACGAGGAGATGCTGGGGGTGTTGGGCGTCCAAGACTTCCACCTGAGTGAGAAAGAGGCCGAGAGATATCTTCCTGGCTCTTGTTCGCTAGATGGTCGCCGGGGGTGGATGGCGTACTCTCGGGCCCTGAGTTAGGAATAAGCGCTTTCTGAATTGCATTCAGATCGACGCCGGAGACAGCAGCAGAGCGGCGATGGGCGTGACCTCGTCGTCCTGGGCCTCTACCGGGGCCGACACCAGGCGCACTCGGTTGGGCAGATCCTAATGGATCGTCCCGTTTTTCACCGTCCCCTAGAGGCGGCGTCACCAACTGATCCCCACCAACAAACTCGCTCGGTCGTCGTCGGTGGCCATTTGGTCGACTTGGTACATTATTAGGTGATGGGAGCGGATCAGATCCGGGGTTGAAGGAGAACGCAGGAAGAGGTGGCGGCGTGCGACCCTCGGTCTCGGTAGCAGAGTTCAGGGGGGTCGGGTCGTCAGGGTCTCTTGCAGGAAATACAAAAGGCGGATTAGGCATGTGAGGCATCGTCAAGCGACGATTAGACTCGTTGCCGGAGGAGGAAGAATCAAAATGCTGATCAAACCCCGACCGCGAGGACTGCGGGGGGAGCGAAATAGAAGCCATCAATGCTGTGCAAGAAAAGAAATACAAGAATCAAAACGACGCAGCGATCCAGACGGACAAATCGACCTCCAGACCGTTGGACTTCCCTGGTGGAGGAGAAAGTTCAAAGGAATCTGGAGGTCTGTCTAACACAGTCGAGCGAGGGTCATCGAAGCGTCCGCGCCAGGCAGAGTCGAAGAGGATCGGAGGACGAAGGCGAAGAGGAAGGCGAAGGCGAGGAGAAAGGAATGGACGGCCACGACGAAGGCCAGGGAGGGGAAGGGGAGGGCGAGTTGAAGGTGAGGAGGGAAGAAACAACAGCAGGACAAAACGCAGGAGGGGAGAGCACGCTATTCCTGCGGTACGATGTATTAGCCGTATTGCCCCGTCAGACCCTGCCAATGAGTACCCGCGATAGCCGGCTTTGGGGCCGGGAGATTAGCATTTTACTGTATTATTTACGCTGTGATTACTCTATGTTATTTATTATTATAAGCATTAGCATTGAAGTGTGTTACTGAAAGATTGAATATGGTATTTAGGACATATCATTTTGAATACTATGGAGTGCTGCTGTGCTATGGAGTATACAATCCCTTGATTCGGCTGAAAAGGCCTGCCCTGTTTGAGTTTGAAGGACCGTTCGTGTGGCTGAGGCTGCTGAGACAGTTCTTGGCTGTCGGGGATAGGGATGCATTGGCGATAGTCTATACAGCAACCATGGTTCTATTGTAAGGCTTGTAGGCAATAGTGCCAGCATATTCACTACAAAGCATGTAGTCATTACCGTATAGGGTACAGTATAGTACATTATTATTGTATAGGAGTCCATATATAAACGTCATGACTGGTTGCTACCAGTAACCAGGCAGTTCGTCCGGTGCCTGTAACAGGCATCCATCGGGGGATCCTGGGGTCCCGTGCCAATCAGCTCGCCACGCCATCCGGAGAAAAAGTGGACAGGACGCCATCAATCCAAATCTCGCTTGACGATGTGGGTCTCTGCAAGTCAAAGGGGGCAATTGTGCTCGTAATCTACCAGGCCCCCCAAAGATTCAGCCCCAGATCCGCTTCGCTACTCCGAACTAGAGAACCCAAATGGTCCTCCGGCACGAAGTCTACCAGCACCAGCAGGATGGCCGGAGTCCGGGAAATGCACTCTCTGCCGATATAAATAGCGAGACATTGAAACACCTCCTCTTTGCCATCCCTAGCGTCAATCCCGTGTCGCGCGCCAATCATGGCCAAACGGTGGGACGTCTGCGAGACCGAGTCGGCTTAGCGCGCTGGATCGTCGCCAATGGGGGAGATCAGGATGCACTATTCAATAGACTGATCGCGCCGAAATTCTCCGTCGATTATTGCTGATATCCGGTGAAATTGCCTGTGCATGATTGGCGTGGTCTATAATCAGTCGTCAGTAGTCCGGACTACTCCGTTGGAACTGTCTAGGGCTAGGTACTCCGTACAAGAACTTGAGTAGGATACTACAGTCCGTGCTCAGATAAGCCAAAATTCAGATCAGCACTTGAAACTACGCATGGACGCGTACTCGGCGCTACTCTTAATTCGCCCCTAATGCATCGCCACTCTGGCTTACTCCGCAGCACATTAGCCTGTCAGTTCATGAGCGCTAACTATGAGCGCTAATTATGCCCGGGCCAGCGACTTGTGCAACGCACTATCTTGGAAGCCGATCAGCTCCACTGGTAAACAAACAATCCCTGAGCATTAGTACTGTACTTCCTCCACTCCGTATCTGTAAGCACTATGTGTTAATAGTCAATGTAGTTGCTACAGCCAATCTACCTCCCGAGCCGCGGCAGTCCTCGAATTAACCCATACTCGTACTCCATATTCCATACACGTCCAAGTGATCAACCCGAGGCCATCAGTCCAATCTCGCGGTAAATCTGCGGGATGCCGAACCGTTTCGCACGGAATTCCACCAGGCCCACGCAGTGGATATAGACCCTCAGCAATTGAACCATTGATCAAGCCACCCCAAATTCGCGTGCCGGAGAATTAAGCGGGAAAGATCGCTCGATCAAAGTCTATCCCGCATGAACAACTCTGTCCAAATTTTCCCTCCTCCAGGCCTGTCGGGCCGGCACCTCAACGCTCTCTCCCTCCCTCCGAAGTACCTGTAGAATAATCTTGCATCCCGCCCAGCCAATCGCACTACACACCCCGATCCCCCTGTAGCTGAATGTCTCAGCCAGCCTTGCCATGCGACATGGCTTCCATGCCACCACCAGTCTAGGTTAGCCGTTGGCTTCTGGGCAGGCCGCTGAGCAGGCTTGATTAGGTTTCCAGCAGATCCCGTTCCTGCAAGATGGGCAGGAGCGCAGAATGGTCCGTTCCAATATGAAACGCGCTATGGTGATTTGTCAAGGCGAGGCACGGAAAGATCCTTGCTTTGCATTAGGCCGCGACGCTAAATTGGCTTGCTTGAGACCTGATGCTCCGCTGTCACTTTGGGAGGGTCTGCCGGGTTAGGACGGAGTAATGGCTGAAACGGGGCCCAAAGGGCTCTGGATGGGACTGCGCCACCATGCTTGTTCTTTGCTTTCGTTTGCGACCCGCTGTTTCATGGGCCCAATCATGTTGGGTTTTGGGGGAGTGTCTAGATCGGTCTTCTTGGATCGGGACTGTTGGATCTAGATTTCATGGGCTGTCATCTTCATGGTGATTGGGTTGGGAATTTGTCCATGCTTGGTCTTATTTCGGCTTAATATGCCTCTTGGAATATGTAGATGAAAAAGTCTTATGCTCATTCCTGCATTTGATAGGAGGTCATGTAAATTGCATTAATTTAACATGGCCAATCGTAAAGACCACGGCTTTTACCACGGCTGAATGCCTTCTCTGTGAATCGCCTTCCCTTCGTCCGCATCCCGCTTCCCCAGAGCTACGTCCTTGACGAATTCGCCTCCGATCGCAGGGTCAAGAGCACCAATCTGCATCCAGTTAGTCCCGTCCAGTCTAGACTCCTGCAACACGTACCTTCTTGAGAGTCTCCTCTCCAATGCCTCCCAGTCCCGTAGCAAGGAATCCAGGCGAGACAGCAAAGACCTTGACGCCATCGTTCTTCAGAATCCGGTGCCACTGTCGCATCATCATATTGAGCCCAGCCTTTGAGCTCCGGTAAGACTCAGTCGGGTTCAGAGTGTGTGCCTTGGGCCACCCGGCTTCCGGCGATGCATTGATTCTCCCCAATGGCCCTTCCATGACCTCTGTTAATGCCAGAGGAGAGGTACCACTTGTAATGAACAGCAGACGAGGGGTAGATGACTTAAGTAGCAATGGGATGAACTCTGCTGTCGTGACATGGGAGCCAGTCACGTTCGTGTTCCATGCTAAATTCCAGCCATCTCTGAGGCTGATATTGCCTGCTTGGATCTCGCGGTCGATGTTGGCGCCGGCGTTGTTGATGAGGACGTCGAGTCTGCCGAAGGTCGAGGAGACGTATTCTACAGCTCCTCGGATGGAGTCGTCGGATAGAATGTCGATTTGCACAGTGCTGAGCTTGCTCTGTGTTTGCGGGAGCTCGGCCTGGATTTGGGCAACGGCGTTGTTTCCTTTTTCCAGGTTGCGGCTGCCGATGATGATGTTGAACGGTTTTGCATGCTTGGAAAGAGCTCTAACAATTTCTAGACCGAGGCCGGCGTTGCCTCCGGTGATCAAGATAGTCTGAGTGGATGACATTGTGAAGGGATGGCTGTTGATAATGCTAGTCTTGGAACTTGGATATTGATGTCTTCGAGTAAATGGCTCAGCTTTATATGTGCAGATGGGAATGGCACACTGGTCAAACTTGTCGGAGAAGCGCGGAATTATCTTTTAACGCCGCAATATCGATTGATCCTTTCACTTGGAGAATCAGAAAGCCGCTGAAAGTCTCTCCCTTGAGGTGCATATCGAGGGTTCCGATCGTCACCGCGATGGGAAGGACCCACTTAGCGCCGAACCTGGTACTGTATTAGGCTTAGCGTATACCCTGCCTGCCTGCCAAATCTGCAGATTTCTGAGTAGCACTGGACTTCGGTGACTCGGACATAAAAATATATTGACGCGAGGTAATTCCAAGATTGCTTATGTCAATAAATGGGTGAAGCTATCGGCCGCAATACCCCACCATAATTAGAGCGTCCACAGGTATCTGTGGTGAGGATCAACCTTCCAAACGTTCCGACAAATATATATTTTCATACAATGAGTTCCTGTCAGGGATTCCAACCTCGGGAGGTTGGAACATTGAAGGTTGGAAGGTTTGGATAATTGCCTCCAACTGGACAGTAGACACTTGAAAGTGCTTCCGTAATGGTCCAAACTTCAAGCAGCAAACCCATAACTTCCAATCGATGCAAAGAGTTGCCACGGATCTTTGCCCGGGTCATTTTCGATCGTATCCGCCACAATGCACGCATTTTCAATGCCCAGATGATTATGGATGAATCGCAAATCTCGGATAATAGAGATTCTTTGCGTATTTGAGATGAATATCGAGCGCCCAGCCACATATAAAGGATATAAGAGAGTATAGCAATCCAAGATTTGCTTCGGAGAATGTGTGGATTTGCTTGAACCGTCTTTACGGTGAAGGCAGCACCCCCCTGCATACTGATAAACAGAGGCACTGATTTCAGTTACAAGCGCGCTGATCGTCTGTATTGGAGACATCTCGA
Source organism: Penicillium coffeae (assembly GCA_035985395.1). Taxonomy (NCBI): domain Eukaryota; kingdom Fungi; phylum Ascomycota; class Eurotiomycetes; order Eurotiales; family Aspergillaceae; genus Penicillium; species Penicillium coffeae. The sequence continues at coordinate 2,228,739 of CP142593.1, forward strand.
GGGTGGGGTCTTTGCTTCCATCCACTTCCATGCAGATATTGAGGTTCTCTTGCAAGAACTCATTGAGCATGATCCGAACTAGCCGTAACACATTCGAACCTTGAGTGACGTTTCTATCTTTGTAGGAATGGTATTGCGCAGGGGCTTTTGGATGTGGATCGTCTGCGTATATTATTTTCGGATGCCAGTGATGGGGCATTTGTTTGGAGATCTGTAAAAGACGTTGATCAAGGAGCTGGGCCGCTTTGACTCTGTCTTCAGGAGAGCCAGAATCCTGGCAAATGGATTCACGTAATGCTGCACAATCCATCATTGCTTGAGTAAGCTTCCATTTGGGGTCTTCCCCGCGCGCCGTTAGTCTAGTGACATGAGCCCACACAAGATTCAACCGCGCTGGGACACTCGTCGCACTAGCTACGCAGGAAACGATAGAGTTGATAAAAAAACGTGACAAGATGCGCAGAGACACTTGGTCTTGTAAATTGTCCAGTCCCAATGCGTCGATTAAGGCCAATGCGCCGTTGAGATGGTTTCGCCAGAATGCGAGATTCCCAGGGCCTGGGCAGGCTATCTTTGTAAATAGATCTAGCAGAAGTGTTGATGCGAGAAGCTCATTCCCGGAGGCAGGATCTACATATGGAATTGCTCGGCCCAATAACCGAAGTGCAGCCCCGAATGATGCCTGTGCGGAGTTCATAATCGAGGCTGAAGTCTGTTGGCGGGCGACAAAGGCCAGACTGACGGCATCTATAGAGCGATGTAAAAAGTCGACTTGAGAGTTACGGAAGAAAATGAGAAAGTCCCAGCCTCTTGAGCCTTCGCTCACGTAGTGCGCGAAGAAAACGTCTCTGGCTTGAGATTCAATTGGTTGTTGCAAGGATTGTGGTAACACACACGACAGATGTTTGCTTTGAACGAGATGCGTTTGGTCCTTGATTTGGATTTCTGTAGAGTTGCGATAGCCATGGCAGACTAGATTTGCGCGGACGCAAGCACTGCATGCTACAGGGTCCAGGTTGCACTGACTGTACTTAGCAATAGTTGGACCGCATCAGCTGGGGTACTTACTTTCAGGCGTCGCTTTCGGCAGCGCCAACAAGCCTTGGACCGAGCGACCCCAGGAGTCATGTGCGATAGCTGTGAATATAGCAAATCACTGGATGAACTTCCTACACGCTGCGGATGGTTTCCGGTAGGATCAACTCGAGGCTCGGGGTCCAACGCTGAATAATGGCGGCTGTCCCCGCCGGGCCGAGTAGAACCTACACGGCTGGTCTCCCTGGCGTCAATGCCCTCATTAGATGACCTTGATATTCCCTGAAATGCAAAGTTTTGCCTCTACACCAAAAGACTTGTATAGAATGCCGAGAAGTTTGCTGCTTTGAAGCAATGATGAGTGGCACCCGGCAGCGCAACATGATTGGTGTCTCACACCCCTGCAATAACGTGACAACTCAGCCACAGACCAAGGCGCCTAGCAATGCCCCTATCTGTTCAGTTGGAAGACTTTGTTGACAGATACTATACTTCTCTTCAGAGTGGAGCAGAGAAAACTGCATCATATTGGAGCTATCTGACGCGAATCAGCTACTGTGCCTAGGACAGTCGCCAGAAGAGTCATGGATCCATCGATATCCTTCGATGACTCAAACTCAGGCCATCAGATGGGGATCAATCGAGGGAGGGTCACAAACATTTACTACGCATCTCCGTATCATCAGAATGAGACCCCTCACTCCCAAAATAGCCAGCCGCGACAGGCCGAGCGCCATGTGATGATTCCGTTTGCTCGTAATCCGCGTTTCGTTGGCCGAGAAAATATCATTCAAAATGTCACCGACCAGATACTGTCGACGGATCATACGGTGGCTCGCAAAGCTGGGATTTCGGGGTTAGGAGGGATTGGAAAAACTCAAATTGCTCTCGAGGTTGCGCATTTCATAAGCGAAAAGGATCCTGCACGGTCTATCTTCTGGATCCCTGCAACAAGCCTTGAAGCTGCCGAGCAAGCTTTCCATGACATTGCCAGAAGATTGAGTCTTCAGAATGAGAAACGAGATGATCCGAAGAATCTGGTGAACGATCATCTCAACTCTGAACGAGCCGGCGCATGGCTCCTTATTGTCGACAATGCAGATGAGTCCAATATGTGGAACACGAACAGCAAAACATCCTTCAAAGGATTCATACCTCACAGTAAAGAAGGATTTGTACTTTACACATCAAGAAACCAGGGGCTTCTGACCCAAATTGTTGGTCCAAATATCATCAAGCTCGAAGAAATGGATGAATCAAATGCTCTTCGTATGTTCAAAGGCCATCTCGTGGACAAGAGTGTTGCCAATGACAAAAACTCAACATCTCTTCTTTTGCAACAATTATGCCTCCTGCCTCTAGCGTTGATTCAAGCAGCAAGTTTTATCAACGAGAACGCCGTATCCGTTCAAAAATACCTCGAGATGCTGAGCCAACAGGAAGAGGAGTTACCTGAGCTCCTCGAAGAAGATTTTGAGAATGAATACCGATACCCTGGGCTCGAGAACGCAATTTCTGCTACTTGGTTAATCTCATTCCAACGAATTAAGCGTTCGAACGACATTGCTTTTCAATACCTTTGCTTCATCGCATGCATTGATTCACGAGATATCCCTTTGTCTATCCTACCACCAACACAAAGCGAGCTCTTGAAGCAAAAGGCCATTGGGATACTCAAGGCCTATTCATTCATCGCGACACAAGTCGACGAGACTAAATATAGTATGCATCGTCTAGTGCATCTAGCCACTAGGAAGTGGCTCCAGAAAGAAGGTGCCCTTGCCGAGAATATGGCAAGGGCTCATGATAACCTCTTGATTGTGTTCCCATCCGACGAACCAGAAAACCGACAACTCTGGCGGCAATATTTACCCCACGCCCAGGCGTTCCTTCTTCGGAACAATTTCCTCGTGTCACCCAGAAAAAGATGTATTCTTGTGTGCAAGGTAGCCAATTGCCTTATAAGCGATGATAGAAGTCCCGAATCATTGGTCCTTTACCATACAGAAATAAATAAAGAGCTTCAATACGGGGAAGAGGGAGAGTATATATTTGATCTCGCTCAGTTATTCATGTCCTCCCTTTCTATCCAAGGCCATTTACAGGAAGCTGAAAAATTGGGAAAGACAATATTTGAGATGGAAAAGGAAATACTGGGAGAAAACCATCCTGATACTCTAGCGTCGATGGGACGTCTTGCCCGGATACTCGGATCCCAATGTCGACCGCGGGAATCCGAAAAATTACTGACCACAGCCCTTGAGAAGCAAAAGGAAATCCTTGGCACCAAAAATCCCGATACTATAGAAACAATGGAGAGTCTGAGTCAGACTTTTGAGGACCAAGGCCGATACGAGGAAGCTGAAGAGCTGATAACCCACGTACATGATTACAGAAAGGAAATTCTTGGTATGCGACATCCTGATACCATAAGCTCAATGAATAGGCTTTATTGCATTCTTAGCCGAAGTGGTCGAACTCAGGAAGCTGAAGGGCTGGCAAACCGAGTGATTGAACTGCGGGAGGAGGTTCTCGGTAAAAGACACCCAGATACTATAGCAGCGACAGGAAATCTTGCCTTCGAGCTCGACAAGCAAGACCGATTCCAAGAGGCTGAAGTTCTATTTATTCAAGCTCTTGAATTACGAAAGGAAGTCCTTGGCCCAGAGCATTCGTTTACCACAATGGCAATGTCATCTCTTGCTTTCCATCTCGAACGTCAACACCGATTTAAGGAAGCCGAAGATCTATATACTCGGGTCTTCGAGCTCCAAAGAAAATTACTCGGCACAAGACACCTCGAGACTTTAAGAGCAATGTCGCATTGTGTTCGTGTCCAAGGACGCCAAGGAAAATATGGAACTGCTACCGAGCTTGCGAAACAATGCATAGAGCTTAGCGAAAGCACCCTGGGAGCCAGTCATCCCGAAACAATCGGAATGGTTGAGCAGTTAGGTTGTTTGATCGACGTTATGGCAAATATACAGAAGGTCATAAACCGTAGGACCTCACTGTTGCCAAATCACCAGATTCGAGGTTCACTGGTGCATCCACTTATTGCGTCAGTGAGAAGCCACCACTCCCACGCGAGAAAAAACCCCGATGACGAAGATGTTGACTGAATCTTCATTGTGTGACCTGGAGCTTTGACTTCAAGGAGTCAACAGCGAGCCTACGTTGGTCGAAGACCCGTTCGATTCGTGTCTTGAAGTGCATTTAGACTAGAGAGGAAAATGAGCAAGAGCTGAGTGGAAGAGAAGTGGCATCCCAGAAGCCTGCCCTCTAAGAATTATTCGACAAAAGTTTATGTACATGACCAATTTGATGCGTGAATAAAAGAATAGCTCGCTAAATGTTGACGCAGAAATGTGATATATGCAATATACCGAGGGATCTATTCGTCATCATCAGATTCAACCTGATCGTTCTCTAAATGCTTCCTCCTTTCCTCACTGAGCTCTCGGTATGTGCTCCAGCTTAGAAGGAAGAAGGCTACCATGATCAAGATACCGCCGATTATGGCAGCCAGTGAAAGAGGCTGCCCAGTACGGAACCAATCAACGATAGCGACAAGGAAAATGGTTAACAGTGCAGCGACAGATGAAAGCACTGGCGATGTAAGAGAAATAAGGACCAAGAAGGAGCCAGAGAAAGCTAGAAAGGGTCAGTCTTGTATCAAGTTTGGGCATGTCGATAGGAACTTACTAGCATTGGCACAAATGGAGATCAAAAGCATCCAACCCGCCTCACCGGTGGGGAATACGAATTTCTCCCATCCCAAGAAATGCAAGATAGGGATAGGAATCCACAGGACTGACAGCGTAAATGCACCAATCAGGCTGCCGAAAGTGTTGGCAAAGATGGTGCCACGGCCAGCACTTGTACCCTCGGGAGGGCAAGCGAATCTCTTGTATAGCACTTCGTATAATCCGTAAAGAACGCTACCAAATCCAATGATGACATTTCCCAGGAGACGGTGTCCCGCCTCGCTATCTTCCTTTGTGGTGCCGCCTTTGGAAACTTTCTTCTCAGGGCGGTCGCCGTATGCAACTACCAGGACGCCAATAATTGCGACACAAACGGCGAATACTTTGTCGAAGCGAAGTTTATCCTTCAACAGAGGAATGGAGAAGGCGTATGCGAAGAATGCCGAACAATTGTAGATCGCGGTCAAATCACTGGCTGTCGTTAGGTTGACGGCCACGTACCATGAGCCACCGGCGATTGTGAGCGCGCTTGTAACGAAAGCGGTTGTCTTGAGCATATATGGGACGGGTGAACGGTGGTGATTGCCTGAAGCAAGGTGAACGTCTTGTGTTTCCACCATCTGGGCTGTACTTCGAAGGAGGGAGACATGGCGCCGCCAGAAGGCTTCCCATGATAGTTTGCGTTTTTGAATTCGTAGGATCAGCAGCTGGACCGGCCAGAGCAGAATCCATGAGCCGTGGGTAATGTAGCTGCGCAGGGGAAGAGTACAAGTAAGCCATAATGTCCCGGTGAATGAGCGAGGGGACTTCGCGTTAGGTTGGGACGTAAAGTCGCGCGGGTTGTCCCAACTATATCAACTTACAGCATGGCATACGGCTTATCCCAGTGCAACTCATGTTGGATGTATACAGCGGTCTCGGTCTGAACGACAAAGCTCGCTAAGCTAAGCAGCAAGAATCCTGATGCAATCAAGTACTTCTTGCGAGTTGCCTGGGCGGCATCATTCTCCGGGCTTTTACTCCGAATGGTCGGACGTCGGGTGTGGTGCAACATGGGCCGGCCTTCTGCATCATCGTGGTCGCTTGAATGCGAGAGGCGGCTGTGACGCTCATCCTTGAGTAGCGGTTGTTGCGAGCGGCCATCTGTTGGGCGGTGCAATGGGGGGCGAGTGGCGCTCATATCGTCGGAATCGTGAGAATCACGACCTGTGGCCGAACCAAGTTCGATACTATCCGAAGCCACAATTGCGAGGACGTGGTGCGAGTACCGCTTTCGGCTATTTCAAAGGGCTTTTGAGATCTCGGACGAGATTGAGTTCGCGCTGTCTGCCCGCTTACTCCTTGCCGCGCAAAGATAACAGATAAGGACTGACAGCGACCACAACCCTGCTCTTCTGCTGCCGGTAAGTTTGTGAACAATGGAGCACAGGCCTGTGAGCTCAAGAGGCGCAATTCTCAAAATACGACTCGAGTCAACCTGTTCAACAGCCAGTGTTGCATACAGTTGACAACGACGGGCCGGGTGCTGGATTACACAAGGGCCACGGTTTCAAGTCGGGGATATTGGTGACAAGTGAGATACTTGAAGGAGAAACAAAAGAGTTCGGAGCAATGCACATGAACAGGGAGTCGGGATCAACGGGCTGCGACCTGGGGAAGCACTCGATACCACGATAGCCCTGGGGAATGGACGCCTTCGTCATCGGCGGGCTATGCCGCTTTGGGCGCCTTACGGTCATGTGACGTGCCCCTGGAGCCCCACGCTAAGCCCTGTAGGGACTAGCGGCATCGAGGCGGTCTCAGGCGCCCGTGGCGAGTGACCATAAATAGCCCATGACGAGGCAGCCCAGCTTTCACCTTGGCGTCAACTGCTCAGCTGGTGATGGGCGTGATTCTATTCCATTGTGGAAATAATGGAATGGATTTTGCGTCAGTCGATGCATGGCCAAACGCCGAAGTTTGATCACAAACGGCAATATTCGCGGCACAGATACTATACTACCTGCTCAACTATTCATCTGGATAATAGGCTCAAGTTCCGCCTCGCTCCAACCAGCCTTTCGTAGGATTTTGACAAGGATAGTATTCTTCCCCGTCGCATATTGACCAATGTTGTCAAACTCGCTCTCTGTAAGCTTCAATTTGACTTGCGAATACTCCGTGCGTAGCTCTTCGTTCTCCAGCAGAACCCGTTTGACATCCAGATGGTTCCTCAAAGACTCACACCCATCAATCATCAGATAAGTATTGGACCTGAATCTGCCATCACTTGTCCTGCCGTGGGTGGCATCTGATTTCCCGAACCCTGGCTCGCGGAAAGCGAAACCCCCCGGTATGTTCATCTCGCCGCAGTCGGTGTACCCCGCAGCCACGAGGGCCTGGCGTCCCGGCTCCACAGATGATGGCTTGACGATGATGTCAATATCGATGACAGGTTTCGCATGCATGGCTGGGATAGATGTGCTGCCAACGTGCTCAATGGATATGATGGATATTCCCGCGAGAATGTCCTCTAAGCGTCGTTTATTTTCAGAAAATAAGACCGGCCACTCAGGATTGTAGGGCTCGATGACAACCTTCATCCTGGTTACTATTGTAGTCAAGTCTTATTTGCAAGTGCGAGGTATTCAAAAGCAAGCCTCGATGGAGATACCGGTTAGTTCAACGAGCGTTGGTAAGTGAAGCGGGGCAATGGACTACATGACTGCACTTACCGACAGCCCCGGAGAATTTTCTTGCCGAGAAGAAACTTTCCTGAGATGATGATTCCAAGTAATACTAGTTGTTCAAGTCATACTAATTGGATGCTTTTTATCATTTGCTAGAGCCTTTGTTGATCGATAAAGACTGGATTTACCGTGGTTTTCGGCCAATGGTCCACTGAGCGCACATCTCCGAAAGGAAACTTGGAGCTTCTTGTCTGGATCCAAAGACTTTAAAGATAAATAAGAGACATCTCTGAATACTCCGCAATAATTCAAAAGTCAAATAAAGAAGAATGATGGGGTATTTATTCTTGTATCTTTTTTTCTATCCCTGCCAGACACCATTCATATTATGTACCAGTTTGGAAACCCCAATCTAAAGCTTGAGTTTCTTGAGGGCGTCCACAGTGTCGTAAGTGTATTCAAGATCCAAGTGCCAGTATTTGGTGGAATGAGGCTTAGCAACCAACCAAGCCTGGTCGAGTGCATCTACAACCTCCTGTGGCAAAGGTCCCTTCTGCGCATCTGCAAGGTTGCTTTCGAGCTGTTCAAAGCTGCTGACGCCCACGATGATACCATCGCGGCCACCATTACCAACCTTAACATCAGAGTGGTGATGCACCCAGCGCAGTGCGGTCTCTGCCATAGTCAGGCCGTGCTTCGCAACTGCCGGCTCAATGATGCTAAGAGCCTCGAAAGTAGTGTCCTTGAAGTAGCGGTCACGGTACCGGCTTCCAGTGGAGCTGTTCTCACCGAAGCGACCCTCGGCAGGGACATCGGAGGTCTTATACTTTCCAGAGAGAAGGCCACCTGCCAATGGGTTGTACACAACGATTTCCAGACCATAGCGGCGTGCTGCGGGGATAAGCTCAACTTCAATGTTGCGGGCTATCAAAGAAGATTGTTAGCATTTCCCTTGGGATCGAGACATTTATCCAACTTACTGATGGCATTATACATAGCCTGGTAGATAGTTGGGCGAACCCAGCCTCGTGAAGCGGCAATTGTAACAATCTCCGCTACTTCAAAAGCCGTGTAGTTACTGAGACCAAGTCGGGAGAATTTCCCCTCCTTATGGAGCTCATTTACAGCTTCAAGAGTCTCCACAAATGGTACGGAACGGTCCGGCGCATGTAGGTAGAAGATATCAACGCTGTCGGTGTTCAACTCCTTGAGGGAGCGCTCCAGAGCCTCACGAATGGCACCTGGCTTGTGCCCACCGGCAGCGTGGGGGTAGTGCTTTGTCGCAATGGTCAGACCGCGCTGCTTCCAGTTGGCCTGAGCACTGAAAGCTTCCTGCTCGCCACCAACGTAGCTCCGGGCAGTGTCGACCTCATTGAAACCTTGCTGCTGGAAGTAGTCCAGAGACTTGTTGAATACATCCAGCGAGGTGATCCGGGCACCCTTTTCCGGGCTGGGACCAAAGGTCATCAACCCAAGGATGATACGAGGCAGATTGGTTTGCGCGACAAGAGGCATGATTGTGGAATAAGATGTGGGTTGGGAATTGGCGAAAGGAGGTTGAAGCGTTAAAGCGGGGGAGGGGTGGCGGCGAATCCCGAATTATATCGATAGCAGCGGAAGCCCATTGCCATTGCGCAATATTCTCTCCTCGGACATTTTCATATACGCCGAACTATCCACTCCTACTTGGAACAGCTCTTCCTGGCATCGCGGAATTCGATCAGTCTTTCTAGAGCTATGGCTGCCCCACATACTGCTCGGCCAATTCGCATCTTGGTCGTCAACCCGAACACCACCACTCATATGACGGATGGCCTCAAGCCTATCATTGAGCATCTGAACTACTCCGATGTCCAATTCGAATATTTCACAGCGTCAAATCAGCCGGTTACAGTGGGCGGGCACACTTATGCGCCAATTGATAGCATCAATTGTGGGGAGGAGTCTGCCCAATCGGCCTATAATTGCTGGGCCGTTTTGGACATGATTCCCCAGCATGACGCCTTCCTGGTTGCGTGCTACTCAGCCCACCCACTCGTGGGCGTGCTGCGAAATCGTATCAACGAACTGGAGGAAACTGATCCCTCTATGGGAAAGAAATACGTGACTGGCATTTTCGAGGCTAGTGTCACCGCATCTCTTTCGTTGATCAGCGCTTTCGACTTCGAGACCCTTGGTAGTCTCAAGAAAAAGCAAGCTGAAGAGTCCTTTGGAATCGTGACCACAGGGAGTGCTTGGAAGGATGAACTTAATAAAGCTGTCACAGATACGCTGGGTAGTCAGAACTCTGCACGATTTGCAGGCGTCGAAACTACAGGCTTGACAGCTGGACAGCTGCATACAACAGACCCCGCAGAAGTCAAACAGCGGATCTGTGATGCTACTCAGCGATTGCTTCAGGATTCTCCTGTCCCAGTGGGAGCTATTTGCATGGGATGTGCTGGTATGGCAGGCATGGAAGAAGCTGTTCGTGAAGGCTGCATTCAGAAGTATGGAGATCTCAAGGGACGCAAGGTGAGAATTGTAGATGGAGTTGTGTCAGGAGCTGGGAATTTGGTGACTGCCTGTAAGGCTGGATTTTGATCCGCGAATGGATATCAAAGTAGAAATTGATGATTCAGCTTATCCTTTGAATAAAATCACACAAGATAGACATAATTCAATGCATATGCCATACTCTCCGTACATAGAGTACAAATCGAGCCTGATATGCTGCAAGGCTGCGTTGGGCGACGAGATGCCCCTGGATGCCTGAGGCGGCACAACAATTCTTCCCCGCGATAACGCGGTACGCGTGAACTCAATCGATCTCCCTTCATCTCTCGACGGCGTGGACCACGATGCCTCGGTATGTACCCTGTGAACCCCAGAAATATTCGTAATAGACCTCGAGCTCACACAAAAGCGATCAACAGGGAAATCATCACTATCCAAGCCGGCCAGTGCGGCAACAATGGTATGTCTCCGCATCGCTCCCCGATCGGCTTCCGCACACCGCTATCCAGTCTGCGTCTTGCCCCGGATAACAAGACAGATTGCTTTGGAAAGAAGCGCCGAAAGTCGAGCTTTTGCTAACGAGCTTTTTGTAGTCGGAGCCCAGTTCTGGCAGCAGCTATGCCAGGAGCATGGTATCAACCAAGATGGCAATCTAGAGGATTTCGCGAGCGAAGGCGGGGATCGCAAGGATGTCTTCTTCTATCAGGTAGGACCTACAGTCCCCCATGGTAACAGCCGATACTGACCACAATGCGCAGAGTGATGATACGCGATACATCCCCCGAGCTATTCTTCTCGATTTAGAACCAAGAGTATGGACTCCCCTGCTGCCGTGAACAACAACGATAAGCATCAAGAACAAGAGCGCGTCGGCTAACAGAGAAAAAAGGTCTTGAATAACATCCAATCCGGTCCTTACCGCAATATCTATAACCCTGAGAATTTTTTTATTGGACAACAGGGTATCGGTGCGGGAAACAACTGGGGTGCTGGGTATGCGGCCGGCGAGGGTGTACAAGAAGAGATCTTCGATATGATTGACCGAGAAGCAGATGGAAGTGACTCCTTAGAGGTATTTATAGACTGGCGGTTTTACTTATACGGGCTAAGCTTACAATATGGACAGGGATTCATGCTATTACATTCAATTGCTGGAGGTACTGGTTCCGGGTTGGGAAGTTTCATTCTCGAACGCATGAATGATCGCTTCCCCAAGAAGCTCATTCAAACATACTCCGTGTTCCCCGACACACAATCGGTCGATGTCGTCGTCAACCCTTACAACAGTCTGCTTTCGATGCGTCGATTGACCCAGGACGCTGATTCAGTCGTTGTGCTTGACAATGGCGCCTTGTCAAGAATCGTCGCTGATCGACTCCACGTCCAGGAGCCATCTTTCCAGCAGACCAACCAGCTCGTGAGTATCTGTCAAAACCCTGAGTAAAACCAAGTCCTAACCTGTCCAGGTTTCAACCGTCATGTCAGCGTCAACCACAACACTTCGATACCCCGGGTATATGCACAATGATCTCGCAGGTATCATTGCATCCCTGATCCCTACACCTCGCAGCCACTTCCTTCTCACTTCGTACACCCCCTTCACTGGCGACAACATCGAGCAAGCAAGAACAGTGCGCAAGACAACTGTCCTAGATGTCATGCGTCGTCTTCTCCAACCAAAGAACCGCATGGTCTCTATCAACCCGAGCAAATCAAGCTGCTACATCAGTATCCTTAACATCATTCAAGGCGAAGCAGACCCAACAGACGTACACAAGTCACTTCTGCGTATTCGGGAACGCCGACTCGCATCATTTATCCCATGGGGTCCCGCCAGCATCCAAGTGGCACTTACAAAGAAGTCACCCTATCTGCAACATACCAACCGCGTTAGTGGTCTGATGTTGGCCAACCACACATCGGTGGCCACGCTATTCAAGCGTATCATCCAGCAATATGATCGTCTGCGCAAGCGAAATGCTTTCCTGGAACAGTACAAGAAGGAGGCCCCCTTCTCCGACGGCCTAGGTGAGTTCGACGAAGCACGTGCAGTGGTCATGGACCTTGTGGCCGAATATGAAGCGGCCGAACGCGAGGACTACCTCGACCCTGATGCGGGTAAAGTTCAGCTCGGAGCTTAAACGATCATAGACAAGTGTGGAGTTCTGATTCGCTTTTCTATTCATCGCCTTGGTAAGGCACGGGGTTTGGGCGCTTGCTAGGGTGCGTGCACATGGTCATAGGGAATTTCTTGTTCTTTCTTTCTTTCCTAGTCTATACACAATATCACGAATGACTGCATTATTTAGTCTATAGTCGTATTTCATGAAGTAAAATAGCAAAAATAGCTGGCTTTGCCTTAGCTGTTCATTGTGTCAAATACATCCGCCCAATTATACCACCGAAAATCTAATGTACAATTTCAACAAGCTCATGATTTCTCAACCGAAGTCCCATCAACATCACTATCCTCATGAATCGTGGTTTTGTTTCCCTTCTTCTCAGGCCCAATAAACAGAAGGAGGAGACTGTAAGCATAAGCAGCCCCAGTAAAGATACAAATGACCTTCCCATAATGATACCGATGGACGATCGACCCATCAGCCTTCGTCAAAGGCTCCATCGGGAAGCGCTCGCCAATAGTCGCTTCAATAGTCGACGAAGCCGACGAAGCAAGATTTCCAAATTGGTATGCCGACCCAACCACAAATGTCTGGAAAGCAGGAGGCGCAAGCTCCATAACGTAAATAGGAATAACACTCCAAGCGCCCTGGACGCAGAACTGCTCGAAGAAAGCAGCCGCGATCACACTATGAGAACGTGTGTATGAGTATGGGTAGATCAGAGCTCCGCCGATAATGCACATGACGATCATGCTGAATCGTCGACCGAAAATTTGCGAGCAGTACCCGACGAAGGTGCCACCAGTCATGGCCCCGAGGTTGGCAACGACCTGCGTGACGGTGACGGCGTTGGTGGAAAATCCAAAGTCGTTGGTCAGCATTGTTGGGTAGAGATCCTGCGAGCCGTGGGAAACGAAGTTCAAGCCCGAGGTCAAGAGAACAAGGTATATGAGTACAAGCCAGTGGTGTCGGAGAGCGACTTTTGCTTCGGAGATAAACTGGCCGGCGACGTTGCCGTGGCCCTCTCTGCTTGCTTGGAGATCTCGGTATGCTTGGGTCTCTGGGAGGCAGAGTCGGAAGGCAATGATGAGAACTGGAGGGCAAGATGCGAACCAGAAGTAGGGTCTCCATCCGTGGCTGGTAGTGTTGACTAGGGCACGGGCAAAGGCTGTGGCGAGAAGATATCCGAAGGCATAGCCTTGTTGCATCAGACCTGCAATAAGACCGCGAGCTTCCTTGGGACAATCTTCAAGGGCTGTGACGGCAGCAAGTCCGTAAAGACCTCCCATTGCAATGCCGTAAAGAGCACGGACGGCGAGGAATTGCTGATATGTTTGACAGAAACTTGTGCCGAGCTCTAGGACGATGAAAAGGAACAGGTTGAAGATAAAGGGCCTGGGGTGAATCCGTACATTAGTGATAGATCAGACTAAATGAGTGATTGAGCATACCATTTTCGTCCGTAGCGATCGCCCATAATACCAAAGATAATCGAACCAATAGACCGGAGCATGAGGACCAGGGTAATACCCCAAGTGATGTTGGTGGTAGAAGTCTCAAAAGTCTCAGCAAGATCAGAGACAGTGAGGGAGACGGTGAAGTAGTCAAATGAATCCCAAGACCATGCGAGGAATGAAACAGCAACAAAACACCACTGCTGCGCATTAAGCATCGCAAGGAGAGTGAACGGATTTGCCACACTGTTCATAGGAGGCTTCAGCGATGTGAACCTGGTAAGAGCATACTCTCGGATGCTAGTTGGCCCAGTCTTGAACTCGTCGGGAGAGTGGAAGGCACCATCTTCGATGGAGTTCTTGATGGATTTCTCTTCATCCCGGACCTTGTCCTTGGAATAGTCATCCATCCTGGCCAATTCAGAGGGAGTAAACTGGTACAGAGAATGGAATCTGGAATGGGTCTCAATTCATCAGGTCTACAGGAAGATCTTTTCATTTATAGTTAAAGTGACAAATTCTCGTAGCTCCTAGGAAGATTTAAAGAACTGATATCTGTACAAAGCCTCATTGGCTGTCTCTTTCCCCGCGTTTTTGCGTAGAGCTCGCCGGACCCGGCAGCGTTAGTGTCTCCAAATCCATGTACATGTCGTACCCTAGGCTTATTTTGAGCGTAGTCTCAACGTACTAGTCAAGAACGTTGTATTCAGCATATTCAGTAGAGCTGCAATACGGATATTAGTGGGAAATATGTCAAAAGAACTATTTTCTCATCCATTTACCAGCATTCATACACCAGAAAATGCCATGACAGCACGAAGGCTAGCCACAATATTCGGAGAACTTCCTACCCGGCAGTTCTACTGGACCGTGAGAGAGATACGGAATTTGGGGTGGTAGATAAGCCGATAGATAAAAGGAGCCAATTGTTTTACCAGATTGGATTTGTTGGAGTCGAAACTCCGATAAGAGAGTAAGCCCGAATTGTGGGGTTTCAACCCCAAATATTGTTACCGTACAACTTGACACATCGAGTATTGCTCGGTCGATTTCAAGAGTCAAGAAACAAGACCTTGCTTGATAAATATAATTGGCTAGTCCCTCTTCCATCAAGAAGGTCGTCATACGGTCAAGTCGAACATAAGCACCAAAATGAGTTCCAAGCCTACTCCAAGACCAGTCACAGTTGCAGCTTGCCAGCTCGGTCCTATTCACCTTGCTGATTCGCGCGATGATGTCTTGAAGCGAATGCTTTCGCTCCTTGAGCAGGCTGCTCAGCAAGGAGCCAAGCTTGCAGTCTTCCCAGAGCTTGCATTCACCACATTCTTTCCCCGATATCTGGTCGAGGAGAAGGACCTAGATCAATACTTTGATATCGAAGATCCAGCCAAAGGCGGCATCGAGCAGTCTCCATCTGCAAAACCTCTTTTCGATCGCGCTCGCGAGCTAGGTATTGATGTCTATGTGGGATATGCCGAAAGAAGCCCTCAATCAGACGGCACTCACACCGATTACAACTCTAGCGCTTACTACTCTGCGCAGGCCGGCAAAGTCGTTGGCAAGTACCGCAAAGTGCATCTTCCAGGTACTGTCGAGCCTCGAACTGAGCCTGGTGCCGTGCAGCAATTGGAGAAGCGTTATTTCCGCCCTGGTGATCTCGGGTTCCCCGCATTCAGAGCGCCTGGTTTGATTGATGGCGCGTTGAAGAAGTCAGATGCTTCAAGCGATCCTGCCGAAACGAATGGCAAGGGCGACCCTATTGTTGGAATGTTGATTTGCAATGACCGTCGATGGGCTGAGGCGTGGCGAGTCTATGGTCTTCAAGGAATGGAAATTCTTTGCTGTGGATACAACACCACCGCATTCCCATCAACAGCAAGCGGTCATAAGTTAGACCTGACTGATGAGGAGGCCGAAGCCATGGTGATGCTACACCACAAGCTTTCTTGCCAAGGAAACAGCTACATGAACGCCTGCTTCAGCATTAACGTGGCGAAGACCGGCGCTGAAGATGGAAACCCATTGGTCGGCGGAACTATCATCGTGCATCCCCTTGGCCACATTATTAAGGAGGCCACTACTAAGGAAGATGAATTGGTAGTTGCTACTATCGACTTGTCGGACTGCCACCGACCGAAGAACACAATCTTCGCTTTCGAGAAGCACCGCCGGACAGAGCACTACCACAAGATCCTGGAGCAAACAGGGGTCATCGAGCCAGAATTATTGTAAATATGTTTAACAGCGAAAGAAGAAACTAATATCAGTGACACATGAAATTTTATATACTAGGGATATCTGTCTATCTTAATTCTGAAATATTTTCTTTAGAGAGTCTTCTCAATTTCGTTCAAAGCCTTGGTTCCGTTCACAACCTTTGACTTTTGAGCCGCGCTTGGCTCATCGTAGGGCTGACGAGGTCGCAGAAGAGCCTCAACATCGCCGTCAATACCGGCAGCCTTCGCAGTGTATTGACTAGCGGCGTACTTTGTAATTGCGATACCACCCTTGGTGGAGTTCTCGGCAAGGGACACGCTCCTCTGGAGTTGAAGCGCCTCTTGGGTCTTTCCTTCTTTCCACAATTGGTAGACCTTAACGACAGACTTAGGGAACACGTTTCCAAAAGCACCAATGCAGCCAGCGCTTCCAGAGGCCAAACCACCCAGAAGGAAGTCAGTCTGGCCACCAAAGACAGCAAAGCGCTCAGGTGGGAAGCTTGCTGCCAGGCAAGTGACCTTTGCGACGGAGCCGCAGGTCAATTTAATACCAACAATGTTATCATGGGCCTTGACGAGGTCGGTGACAGTGTCCACGTCCAGATCGAGGCCATTGGTCACACCGGGGAAGTTATAGAGAACAATAGGCAGAGCTGAGGACTTTGCGACAGTAGAGAAGAACTTCTTCACAACAGCCGGGGTTGTCTGCTTGCCGAAGTAGGCAGCTGGCAGGACTAAAGCATAGTCGGCGCCGGCCTTGTGGGCATCATCAATGAACTCCAGAGTCTGGGAGGTCGAGTGACCACTGACTCCAGCAATGATGGGGAAGCCCTTTGGAACTGACTCACGGGCGAGCTTCACTAGCGAAGCTCGCTCTTCTCGCGACAGAAGGAAGGTCTCGGCGTTGGTTCCGAGGATAACCAGTCCAGTCAGGCCAGAGTTGGCGAGATATGAGAAGTATTTCGCCTGCTCTGCTGTGCGCAGAGTATCGGTCTCTGGGTCAAAGAAAGTGACAGCAGGAGTGTACACTCCGGGGGCTGGAGCAGCGGGAGCCATTGTGGTAGATTCGGTCTTCGGAGCGATAACGGCCTGGATACAACCTTAGTTGTTCGCGGGGGTGTAAATACCGAACGTATTGATTGAGACGTTTACTCGGAGTCGTTATCTTCCATGGATTTCAGCGCATTAAAAAAGAATTGACTAAAGAGGGGACTGAGGGGTATCGCCGACTCCATCGGAGCCTCGAGCCGATATTTGGAGTTGATTCTCCCCACAGCAGACGGACGGGCTCCACTACGATAAGCAGCGCTATTTAGATAGGAAAGAGTACTAATAGCTAAATGCTGCGGATTCTATTGAGGCACACTCGAATTATCACAGTTTGCAGTCTTTTTCTCTGCTCTACTCAACATGGGATTGGACACGATCATCAAAAATGGCCTTATAGTAAGTTTCCCCACGGAGAACATCCGTTTAGATGTCGCAATAGCGGACTTTCTCCGTTCGGCTGGCTGATGCGATCCAGGTGACTGAGACCGGCGTGCTTCCCGATGGACAAGACATCGGAATATCCAACGGCAAGATCTCTCTGGTCGGTTATGATCTTCCAGAGGGACCGGAAACGAAGATAATTGACGCACAAGGCGCATATATCACTCCTGGTGGCGTGGATTCACATGTCCACCTCGCGCAACGAAATGCGCCGACGGGCGACAACTGGGAAACCGGCACTCGCAGTGCGGTTGCCGGCGGTACCACGACTGTCCTGGCATTCGCCTCGCAGGCAAAGGACATGCCATCTCTCTTTCCGATTCTAGAGGATTATCATGGAAAGTCCCGCGGTCAGAGCTATTGCGACTATGGATACCATTTCATCCTGACGAACCCGAACGATACCATTCTCAACGAAGAGCTCCCTATAATCGCAAAGGAGGAAGGAATCACAAGCGTAAAGCTGTACATGACCTATGACTTGTACAAGCTATCAGATAAACAGCTCCTGGAGACAATGCTGGCATGTCGTTCGCTTGGGCTTACTACCATGATTCACGCCGAGAACGGGGACATGATCAACTTCTTGATCCAAGGCCTTGAGCGCAATGCGAACACCGCTCCTTTCTTTCATGCGATCTCCGGACCGAAAATCGCTGAAGATGAGGCTTCATACCGCGCTATTCGACTTGCCGAGCTTGTCGATGCTCCAGTGCTACTCGTCCATGTCTCATCGGACGGCGCTATGAAACACATCAGAGATGCGCAAACCCGACTACTTCCTATCCATGCTGAGACTTGTCCTCATTACTTGTTTCTGTTGTCCGATAGATTGGCAAACAAAGAACACGATCACTTCCATGGTGCCAAGGGTATTTGCTCTCCACCACTGCGCCACCATGCCGAAGATCTGGAAGCTTTATGGCGGGGAATAAGGAATGATACTTTCACTGTCTTTTCTTCCGACCATGCGCCAACAAAGTACGATCATCCACAAGGCAAGAAAGCCGGAATCGTCAATGGCATCCCAAAGTTCAGCAAAATTCCAAAGGGAATTCCTGGAATTGAGACCAGACTTTCACTTCTTTTCAGCGAGTCCGAAGGATGTCTCCCTAAAGACCAAGCAAAATTGAGTCTTGCTAAGTTTGTCCAGTTGACATCTGGAAACCCATCCAGACTTTATGGATTGAAGCATAAGGGCTCAATAATGCCAGGCTTTGACGCAGATCTGGTAATTTGGCATCCCCAGGACAAAGGATCAAGGGAAATTCTCCAGACCAATCTCCACCACGATGTGGACTACACACCATTTGAGGGTATGCGCGTAAGGAATTGGCCTCGCTACACAATCCTACGAGGCCAGATCATATGGAACGCAGATGAAAATGCCGTCGTAGGAGCGAAAGGATATGGCAATTTCGTGAAGCGAGAGAATGGGAAAGTGTTAGTGGGCAAGACTGGGCAACTACCAGCGGGAATGATCGAAGGAGAACGGGAGCTGTGGCTACCCAAAGCTACCTCATAATAGAAACCTTCAATAAATAATTCAAATTTAAATTATTGCAAATACGTTTACCTAGAACATCAAACTCTGGAAGCTAAAGTCGCGCGCGTTCTGGTACCAAATCAACTGCCTCTTGAGCCATTCCCCTGGTTTTGTCAGTGAAAGGTATCGCCTTGATCGTTTTGATAGATAGCTTACCAGGAAGCCTGGAATCCCGTACCACCTGCTCCATAATTATGGATTACCAGCTTGCCGTCGATGTGCTCTGACTCAATTCTAGCACCACCCTCGCGGCTTGCTAAAAGATATTATCAGTATAAACTGATGAGACAAGGGGGGTTTGTGTTTCTAAACTTACGGCGGAATCCCACTCCATGCTTGATGACCTTCAAATCTTCAGGCTTTCCCAAATAAGGGACCAGAGCACAGCACTTCCGTTTGATTTCCTCCGCAAATTCGAGATCAGCTTCTCCATTCCAGTCGTTCTTTTGGCGACAGCCACCCAGGATCACGCCACTGCGTCCATCTCTACCACGAGGGAAAATGTGAGTCGCATCTGCGTCACGATGAGGAGCTTGGAAATACATAGTTGGAATTGGCTCTTCGGGGCTTTCGACCAGAAGAATTTGACCCTGGAACATTGATTAGCTTTAAAACGGGACTTGGCTTGCGACGTGGGTAACAGACTCTTGCAGGGTATAATTTCTTGTCTTCGACTCCACCTAGAGTCAATGACCCCAGTCCAGTACAGTTAAAGACTGCAGATGCGGAAGGGAATAATTTGAACACCTCGCGAATATCTGTCAGAATCCTGCGCTGAATTTCAATTCCGCGAGAAAAGGCCTCCATTTGTAACCTTGAACCGGTTAGAATGTAAAATTCCAGGAACAGTGTTTTCGCTTAACACCTACCAAGGCAAATATCGCTGGACATCAAGAACAAAAGACGCCATCTCGAACCCGAATGCTGCTTTCGCTGGCAATTCGTGCTTTTCAATGGGCCTCAAGCCTCCCACCAATTCTTCAAACCAAAGCTTTCCAGTCGCCTTGGTGAGAATTCCAACGTCTTCAATTGGCTGATCATAATGAAACTTGATGTTCATAGCCTTCACGCCTGAATCTGGCCTATTTACCGAGAGATCTTTGAACTTTTTGTACGTGATTGCATCCCACTTTTCTTGTCGACCACCGTCGAATGAGGCAGGAAACCAATTGGCACCTCCCCAATTCGATGTATACTCTGGGAATGCATCGCCTGGAAGGTACTTGGCAACAATCACAATCTCTGCATTTGGGTGTCGGGTCTTCAGTTCAAGGGCAGTAGTGAGCCCAATGACACCAGCGCCAATAACCACGTAGAGCGCTAAACGTCCTGTTCAGCGTGTATTTCTCGTTTCGAAAGGCCATCAATTCACTTACCCATTGCTTTCTTGGATGAATATTTCGATTGAATTGTATGTATCTACTTCCAGGTTCCTGCTACTCAAGATGTGGACCAGCGAGATATTCGAGAAAATGAAGTTGCAATATATGAATTAACCACACGATATTGTCTGATTTGATTGGCCGAATAAGCAAGAATTTACGATGAACTTCTGACTGACTGTAAAACCGAGTGGTTCGACTGACTCCAATTATTGCTAGACTCATATGATCGAGGAATTGCCGGCACCCCGAAATTTGGGCCACTTACGCCGGAATGTTCGCGAGCTCTTATCTGCCCCAACTATTCCCGGCGGGTCCTGCGATCTCGGGGTAAAAACCCCCCTATCTCGAGCCAACTCCGACAACGCTAAGCCTCCGATAAGCCTTGACACCGTTAATTGACGCGAGTCATTGTTATTTGTGTCTCTCGTATGAGCAGCTAATCAATTCATAACCGAACGGAGCCGTGGGATTCCCAAACATCGACAGTTGTATAACGCGATAAACGTCCGAATTCAAGTTCTTGGCACTGCTTCATTAGATCAAGTAACCATCTCGTTGCATTCACCTCCGATCTTGCTCTTCTTTGCATGCATGTACTTCCTCGAAATGGGAGACAGCAACTCAAATTCAACACTGCCGAGTGTTTCCGGTGTGGCAAGACCACAGCCCATTAACATTCTCCTGATCAACCCAAACTCAAGCGAATATATGACAAAGGACTGTTTAAAAGCAATTGCACCGACTCTACCACCGGATGTCATTGTCCATGGCTTTACTGCTCCATATCCCGGTCCGACAGCAATCGAATCTCATACCGACGCCATATTATCTACAGAGGCATGCATTAGAGCATTAGCGCCCATAGCAAACAAATACGATGCCTTCCTAGTCGCATGTTTCCGCGCTCATCCACTCATTGGAGCCCTCAAAGAGAGTTATTTACAGCCAGTACTGGGAATTATGGAGGCAGCGATGTATGCAGCACGAATGCTTGGGGAGAACATGGGAATAATATGCACTTCGGAACGTTCTGCACTCATCCATCCTCAGTCTGTCTCTTTATATGGGTTCTCGGAATATTTTGCAGGCTGCGAAGCTGCGAAACTTGGAGTCCTTGAGCTTGACTCAAAGCCTAAGGAAGAGGTTCACGCGATCATGACTCAAAAGATCAATCAGCTTGTTTATGAACAGAGGGCAGACTGTGTGCTTCTAGGCTGCGCGGGAATGGCAGAAATGCGCGCTGTCTGCGAGAAAGCTGTAGAAGGTACAGGAGCAAGAGTTCTAGACGGGGTAGGATTGGGAGTTCAATTCCTTATTGGGCTTGTCAGGGAGAAACTACAGACCTCTAAAAGTGGTGTTTACAGAGATGCATCTGTGGACCGAGCAAAGAGGGGCCAGGATTGGCTTTGAAGTGAGGCATTAGGATTAGAATAACTAATTTTTTATGAATAATGGTCATGAAGACTTGAATATCTCCCAGTCGGCGAAGCTCCACGAACTAATAAATAGGACCGTTAGTAGAGCGAGCGCCTGTTATGGATCAGACGCGATTCGTGTTCATGGTTTGTGATATCGAGATAGTCACTGGTCAGTACCGGGACAAGAAAAACGCCATAAATGTATCACTTAGATCTCTTAATAATGAATATACAAGCTTATCGGCTTTTCTTGCACTTCTCAGCCCGATTATGTAAGGATCTTGTTAAAGCCGAGGCCAATTCAACCGTCGCTGATAAGCATCCGCATCTCATCAGCAAGATGCGGGCAGGCGGCTGCAGGTACTATTCACATCGCCTGTTAAACAATGCGGCCGCGGGTTGAAGTGCCACCTTGCAAGTTCTGTCGAAGACGATTTGCTCGAAGGGAGCATCTCCTTCGGCATGAGCGCACCCGCAAGTCATCTCTTTGTTTCCCTGTGCAGTATGCATGCTGACCTGTGATAGATACGAGAGAAAAGCCTTTTGGCTGTTGCTGTGGCAAAAGCTTTACTAGAAGGTGTGCTGATAGTCATTAGGCCTTTGAAATAGCCGGGAAACTAACAAATAGCAGAGATCTTTTGGCTCGCCATTTGAAGATTAAAGATGATCCAACGCGACATGACCAAGTGGAGAATAGCGCCGAATCTGAGACGCTTCAAGATGATTCTTCTCGAAGACCCTTAGAGTCGAATAGCTCTGGTACTTCCCAGGATTTATCACAAGAGTACATGAACACACAGGCTCCAGCTATGCCTGATTTCCACCCTGATGCATTCAACCAAAACCAGGTATCTCAGCAAACTGCGGCTATGTCCTTCCTACCGACAGACTCCTCTGAAGATATTCTAGATCAGAATTTACATGATCTTAACATTCTATGGGGCAGTATGGATAGCTTTCCTCTGGATGCCTTTGGATTCGGACTCCCGAACGAACTCATCACTATACCCGAGTTGGATATTCCAGAATCCACTAATTCAGATTTCACCGGACCCATTACTGGTGAAAACAATGACGATGCAATCCTTGGAAGTCCACCCTCAGATGATGAATCCTTATCCAATTTCCAACTCCCGCCATTACAGCAAAACGATGACTCGCAGGACACCGAGAATTTGTCCCAAAGCGAAGATCCTCCTCTTGAACCACAGATTCCCTGGAGAATCAGCAAAGAGGATTACCAACTAGCTTTGGCGAAGATAAACAATGTACATCATATTCTCCCGGGATCATTTGTCTTTCCCTCGAAATACGTTTTCTGCAGATACATCGAGGGTTTCTTCACAGGGAGTCATGCTCACTTGCCATTTCTGCATCTACCGACAGTGTCGATTCCACACCTGACGCCGTCTTTGATTCTAGCAATAATGGCTATGGGTGCTCAGTATCGCTTCGAAAGGCAACGGGCTGTGAGGTTTTACCGGGCTTCAAGGGCGTTGATCACCTATCACATTAATTTACATGCACAATCGAACTCTCTTTACACGCCAGGGTCCCAGTTTGATCATATGGACCGGACTGAAAAGACCCATTTTGAAGTCTTACAGGCTCAGATTATCCTCACCACCCTTGGTACGTGGGGAAATCATGAGCTCCTCCACGATACTCTGGGTATCGCAGGACAAATGTCTCTCTACCTTCGAGACAGCGGTCTCCTCCTACATGATCAGCACACAGAGGAGGACTCATGGCTTACTTGGATTCAACAAGAAGGGCAACGACGCACGAAGTACATTGCCTATATGATATGCAATGTTCAAACTATCCTCTATAACATGCCACCCAAGATACTCAATAGTGAGATCAACTCGATATTTCTTCCATGGCCTGAAGAGCTTTGGATGGCTTCCAGTGCAGCGGAGTGGAAAGCATTGAGAGCAAAATGGCCCAAATCGATTTCATTTGGAGATGGGTACTCGCAACTATTTCGTCATCGTCCGAATCATCGAGAGTACTTTAGACTGTCGTCATTCGGAAACCTGGTACTTATCCACGGCATATTCCAACAAATCTACCTTGCATGGGAATCGTCCTTTTGTCTACCGGGATCATCAGAGGGACAACCCATTTCATTGCCCAGCGAACTCCTTACTCGATTTCATACAGCTTTGCGACGGTGGCAAAGGGGATGGGAAACGAGCTCAGACCCTTCAATCACACCTACATCACCGAAAGGGCCGCTAGGATTTAATGCAACCGCAATATTCCGCATCGCATGCATCAGATTGCACTTCAACCTCGGGCCTCACCGCAATCTTGGAACTGGAGACCCTGAGGCGATTGCATCTGCATTCTGCAACGCGCCTCGGCCCGCTCAACATTCCCTAGCGAGTACTTCCCGCAGCGGTGCAGCCAATGCTGCGCCATCGTCGCTGGCTATGCAAACCCCGCAGATATACCATGCAATCCTGCAATCTATTCACGCGCTTTCTATACCCGTTAGGCTTGGTGTGGAGTATGTCGCAAGAACGCAAACACTGACATGGAGCACGATCCATTCGCTCTGTAACCTTGAATGCGCTCTGTTCTTATGCAAATGGCTTGAGACGTTGGCACTTGATCCGTCTAATCTACATCGAGATACGCGGCGTTTATTAAGAATTATAATGATTGTCTTGCACGAGGCTGATTTGGCGCAGCCAAGTGGTCCTGGGGGCGAGTTTGGGGCAGAGCACTTAAGGCGTATGGGGGCGGTACTTGTGCGGCTACTTTCAGAGATACTGAAAGGTGACCATGTTTTTGAGATGATGCATGTTTTCTGTGATTCACTTCGCACTTATGCGAATCTGCTGGATAGCGACCTTGATTCTGAAATGCAGGCGTAAGTGCGGCTACAGCTAATGAGGACTTTCTACGCTTGATACCTACCATTAATACCACATAAAATGAGAAGCCTTTATGAGCCACTCTCATACGACAAATCGGTCGAGAAACTCTTAGAAGAAGAAATATGAAGCGAGCTAAGCTCCAAGAAGAAATGAAACGTCAATCGCTCATACTTGCAGGTCACCTGATGGTGCGGCTGAAGGCCCTCGTGTCAATGAGGGGGCGCTTCGGGCACCCACAGGCAGATTCGACTTTTCACCAGCTCAAGATGAACTCGGTCGAATTTCGGGGCATAAATTCCGGGTACCAAATCGGAACCAACTATGGTCCAATATCAGTATCGCAAGGTAGATACTTTAGACTCTTCTTGATGTCGATAGATCCCCACTGACCGTTCGAGATCTACAGAGAGCAATGAGACTCGCCCGAAGCCTTTCTCCACGATCCCATATCCACATGATCCTGAGTTTGTTCGTCGAGATGACATATTCAAACAAATCCGTGACCGAGCATCGACTCCAGGATGCAGGATAGCAATATTTGGCCTTGGCGGCATCGGGTAAGTCAGAATATCTGATGCGCTCATAGCCGGTGCCAGTACAGGTACTGAAAAATGAGAAGCAAAACCCGACTGGCTGTGGAATACTGCTATGAAATTCGACAAAAGTCGCCTGAGACATGGGTGTTCTGGGTCCACGCGAGTAATTCAGCTCGTTGTCAGAAGAGCCTTCATGATATTGCAGACCGTGCTAAGATACCCGGTCGAGACAATCCTAATATCAACATATTTCAGCTTTTTGGAAACTGGCTACAAGATGCAGACTTGGGACCTTGGATTATTGTCCTTGATAATGTCGACAGTGATGAGTTGCTGAAGTCCCCGGAGGGCCCGCACGGGGAGCCGACTCCACCACCAATGCGATACCTTCTCACCAATCCTTGCGGCACTGTCCTTGTCACCAGCCGTAATAAAAGTGTTTCTCTTGACATTGCAAGTCCTCGAAATATCATAGAGCTACACCAGATGAGCAAAAGCGATGCTCTTCGTTTGTTCCAGACAAAGCTGGGAACGTGTCCTGAGAGTGAAGATGCGATACAATTGCTGGAAGACCTTGAATTTATGCCACTCGCAATTGTTCAAGCCGCTGCATATATTACGCATCATCTGTCACGTTTCTCGGTCCGTCAGTATCTAGAAGTGATACAGCAGAATGATCACAAAGCTATTAAGCTACTCGAGCATGAGGAAGATCTCCTTGATAGAGATTTGGAAGCCAAGAGCTCCATTCTCCGGACTTTGCAAATATCATTCGATCATATATCTAGCACAACTCCATCTGCATCTGACCTGTTATCTCTTATGAGCTTCTTTGATCCGCAGGGTATTCCAGAGAGTGTTCTTCGAGTTCACCCTGCCGAAGTAATTCAACCAGCTCAGGTACCATCGCGAAAAAGAGATGCGTATTGGCTTAAAATCTCCCAGAAACTCAAAACACGCATCCCTCGCAAAGACAAGAGTCGTGATTACGACCCCCCTGAGTCCGATACCCAAGAGCCTAACAACCAAGAGCATTTCGAAGACAACATAAAGACGCTGCATGAATACTCATTGATATCAATCAACGA
Organism: Penicillium coffeae; assembly: GCA_035985395.1. Taxonomy (NCBI): domain Eukaryota; kingdom Fungi; phylum Ascomycota; class Eurotiomycetes; order Eurotiales; family Aspergillaceae; genus Penicillium; species Penicillium coffeae. The sequence goes on from CP142593.1 coordinate 2,254,791, forward strand.
AACAGATGAGGTATTCAGCATGCACCGTCTAGTGTCCTTGGCGGCTCGTGCGTGGCTGAAAGACCATAACCAGGAAGAAAAATGGCAAGAAAAGTTTTTATCTCATCTGTACATTGCCTTTCCTGGTGGTTTAGGGGCTCGCGAATATGGGGATAAGTGGCGATCTCTCTTCCCCCACACCAAGACAGCTTTATCACTGTTGCCCAAGTCGGAAGAGGGGTTATTTCACTGGGGAGAGATTGTTCGCTTAGGCGCAGCATTCGCGAATTTCATGGGAAACTATTCTGACGCATTGGAAATGGCATCACGAGCCCGGATTTATCTCACCAACACCATCGGTGAAGATGCGGAAGCAACTCTAGATTTGAAAAGCACTTTGATACGTAATTTTCAATCGACAAATCGGCTGGATGAGGCCTTGGAACTTGGGCTAAATGACCTCGAAACAAGAAGAAATAAATACAAGGATGATTTTCGCGGCACGCATATTGCGATGATCAACATGGCAATGACATTCATGAGCCTGGAGTGGTACCCTGAGGCTGTGGATTTGCTGACCAAAGCGCGAGATTATTTCATAACAGAGGAAGGTGAAGGGGGGGTCAATGCTCTCAGAATTATATTGGATTTGGAATTTGGGATCGATACTGTACGCACAAGGAAGGACTGAGGAGGCTGAAGTGCATTATTTGAATGCACTAGCATTAATCAAGGCTGAGTACAGCAAAGACAAGCATATTCTCATGCTAACAACACTGGGCAATCTGGCCGATATACGGAAGTCCCAGGGTCAGAACGCTGAAGCTCTCACGTTAGCGAGAGAATGTGCAGCTGAGTGGCTTCACCTGATGGGTCCTCATAGTGAGACCTTTATATGGTGCTCTAGAAAAGTATCAGAATGGGAAAACGAGGATAATGAGACCACAATATGATTCCCGAGGTCATTGAACATTTACTCGTGCTGTAATGAGGACCGGCTACCTAGGTAGTTGATGGAGAGCTCCTGGTGAAGCCCGGAGCGGAGCTCTCCAGCTTGCCCTTAGAGGGCTATATAGCCCTCTCGCCCTTCGCCTTTCCTGGCCTTCTTCTTCTTCCCCATAGCTCTCTAGAGATAGCTCATATCAATCTCTCTCTCTTAGTCCTCCTTTTTCCTCTTCCTCCGTCCATCAGTAGTGAATGAGAATGTAAATTCCAAGGTTGCAGTCGGAAGGTTACTACTGTAGTTATGGATATGTCCTTAACATACAGTGCCGACCGCTTCCGCCTTCCATGCCGTAAACACAGAGAACTTGTTTCGAACCCTTATCACATGATACACTAATCTTGATATAGATAGTTGTAAATAACATGTTTTGTACGCACGACGTAACATAACTGAGTAATCAACAGACTCGTATGAACTATACATACAACATTCTAGGAATCAAATCTTAGAAAACTATAAACTGCAGAAGGTCCCATGAACACAAAACTATCAACAATGCGATTGTTTTGAGCTAGTTTGCTGTGACTCAAAGTATAGCAATAAACTGGAAATGGCCTAGTTTGACGAGATACATCGACAAGTGGGGTACTAGGCTTTTATCTACCATGGTCGACACGGACCGGTACTGTGCACAGTGCCTTGTGTGCGAAGACCCATAAGATGTGGATCCAGATCCAAGATTGCTCTTATTTCTATAGTAGCAACTTAGGCATGACTGAGTTGCTTGAGACTCTTCACCATATGATGACTGTTATCACGGGACGTGCTTCACTACGCTACGTAGAAAAAGCAAACATGATCAACCGTGGGGTATAAGGAAGAAATCACATGATGGCGCGTTGTCACTTAATTGTGAAAAGATTACCCTACCCCGCGATTTCGACCTGTCAGCGCCTAGAGTCTCTCTCTGTAGTACCATCACAAGGATGAATTCGACAACATCCTTCGACGGTAAAAACTTCGGTTTCCAAACAGGAATAAATTTTGGCAAAATAAATCAGTTCAACAACCGTACAGGTACAGTAAAAGCGATCCTGTGACTAAATGACTTACTAACACGACTCAGATCCTTTAGAGAAGCTTCCAACTGCGCTGGGGGCTGAGTTAGACTCGTACCAGAACCAGCATGAGGACGAATGTCTTTCGGGTACTCGAATCGATCTTCTCCATAACATCGCAGAGTGGGCTGCATCACCGCACGGAAAGTCTATATTTTGGCTGAATGGTATGGCTGGAACGGGGAAGTCGACAATTTCCCGGACAGTCGGAAGATCCTTGAAGAATGATAAATGGGTGGTAAGTTTCTTCTTCAAGAGAGGCGAGGGGGATCGAGGCAATGCCACCAGGTTCTTCCCTACGATCTCCAGACAACTAGCATTACGCATTCCTAGTCTCGCCGCAAGTCTTAGAGAAGCACTCTCTATTGATCCTGATGTCCCAAAAAGATCACTCAGAGAACAATTCAACAAACTACTTCTGCAACCCCTGCAGAGCTTAGAGCAAACGAGCTCACAGATCCAGACGATAGTCTTAGTGATAGACGCTCTGGATGAATGCGACAATGATAATGATATACGATATATACTTCACCTTCTACCGCAAGTACAGAAGCTGAGTACTCTTCGACTTCGAATTTTCTTGACAAGCCGACCCGAAATTCCGATTCGCCTCGGATTTTCCAAAATAGGAAATCATGAGCATCAAGACGTTGCTCTTCATGAGATCCCCGAAGAAGAGACTGCGCATGATATATCGTTATTTCTAGAGGATCGGTTCAAGAGGATTCATGATGTGAAGAAGGTTCCTGTGAACTGGCCGGGAGATGACGTGATTCGTGCTCTTGTTGATATGTCTATTCCCTTATTCATCTCAGCAGCAACTGTTTATCGATTCATAGAGACAAAACCTAACCCTGTGAAATGTCTTGCCGATCTGATCAATGATCAAGCTAAATATGCTACAAGAATGGAGAAGACATATCTACCAGTTCTTATGCGACTGCTTTACGAAAAAGAAGACGACGAACAAGATGAGCCTCTTCAAATATTCCAGCAGGTGATTGGTTCTATAATTCTTCTTGCTATTCCACTTTCTGTGAATGCGTTCTCAAGACTTTTCGAGGTCGACAGAGATGTTGTTACCAATCTATTAGATCAGTTCCAATCTGTTCTCAGCTTACCAAACGACCACGATCTCCCTGTTCGGATATTTCATTTATCATTTAGGGATTTTCTTCTTCAAACTAGGAGCAAGTTCTTTGTGAACAAGAAGCATACACATAAAGAGATCACGTGTTGTTGTCTTACTGCTATGTGTGCCAAGCTTAGAAAAAATATTTGCAACTTTGAAAGCTACGGAACAAAACGAACCGAAATTGAACCCGCACTGATTAAGCAGTATCTGCAGCCAGAGCTATATTACTCTTGTCGTTACTGGGTTGATCATCTGGAACAGTGTACAGATCAAGTCCAGATGATGAATCTGGCATTCGTGTTTCTCGAAGAGCATCTCCTTCACTGGGTAGAAGCCATGAGCCTGCTAGGTGTTATATCAGAAGTGGTCAGGATGATCGACGTCCTTCAAAATATGTCACAAGTAAGTTTTGTGAATGTTTATATTTGCCACTTGTACTCACAGAGGTAGGACGGCCACCATTCACGAATAAGTGCTTTCCTACACGACGCAAAACGATTTGTCCTGAAAAACCAGCAGATAGTTAACGAAGCACCACTTCAGCTTTATTGCGCAGGACTGGTGTTTGCACCTACCGCAACAATCATCCGTCAAAGGTTTGATAGAGAGGTTCCTGCTTGTATAGATCTGTTACCACGCGTTGAGAAACAATGGAGTGCAGATTTACAGACGCTCGAGGGCCATTCGAGTTCGGTTTGGTCAGTGGCCTTCTCGCGAGACGGTTGCCTGCTGGCGTCGGCCTCTGGGGACGGCATTATACGGCTCTGGGACCCGGCCACGGGCGCGCTGCAGCAGACGCTCGAGGGCCATTCGAGTAGGGTTGGGTCAGTAGCCTTCTCACACAACAGCCGTCTGCTAGCATCGGCCTCTGACGACTGCACTGTGCGACTCTGGGACTCGGCTACAGGTGTACTGCAGCAGACACTCAAGGGTCATTTGAGTAGGGTTGTATCAGTGGCCTTCTTACATGACAGCTGCCTACTGGCATCAGCCTCTGACGACTGTACTGTGCGGCTCTGGGACCCGGCCACGGGCACACTACAGCAGACACTTAAAGGCCCTTCAAATGTGGTTGGATCAGTGGCCTTCTCACGCGATGGCCGCCTACTGGCATCGGCCTCTGGAGATGGCACCATATGGCTCTGGGACCCAGCCACTGGCGCGCTACAGCAGACACTCAAGGGCCATTCGAGTAGGGTTGGGTCAGTGGCCTTCTCACGCGACAGTTGCCTACTGGCATCAGCCTCTTGGGACAGCACTGTGCGGCTCTGGGACCCGGCCACGGGCACACTACAGCAGACACTCAAGGGCCATTCGAGTGCGGTTTGGTCAGTGGCCTTCTCGCGCGACAGCCGCCTATTGGTGTCAGCCTCTGCTGACCACACCGTACGGCTCTGGGACCCAGCCACAGGCGCGCTGCAGCAGACACTCAAGGGCCATTCGAATATGGTTCGGTCAGTGGCCTTCTCGCACAACAGCTACCTATTGGCATCGGCCTCTGATGACTGTACTGTACGGCTCTGGGACCCGGCCACGGGCGCGCTACAACAGACACTCAAGGGCCATTCGAGTAGGGTTGAGTCAGTAGCCTTCTCGCGTGATGGTTGCCTACTAGTATCGGCCTCTTATGACCACACTTTGCAGCTCTGGGACCCAGTTAAAGGCGCGCTACAGTATACACTTGAGGGCCATTCAGATTCGGTTCGGTCAGTGACCTTCTCGCACAACAGCCGCCTGCTGGCATCGGCCTCTGATGACCGTACCGTGCGACTCTGGGAGCTAGCCATGGGTACACTGCAGCAGACGCTCAAGGGTCATTCGAGTAAGGTTGTGTCAGTAGCCTTCTCACGCGACAGCCGCCTACTGGCGTCGGCCTCTTGGGACGGCACTGTGCGGCTCTGGGACCCGGCCACAGGCGCGCTGCAGCATACGCTTAAGGGCCATTCGAGCTCGATTGCCTTCTCGCACGACGGCCGCCTGCTGGCGTCGACCTCTTATGGCATAGTGCAGCTCTGGGACACGGCCACAGGCGCACTGCAGCAGACGCTCAAGGGCCATTCAAGTGTGGTTACATCAGTGGCCTTCTCGCGCGAGGGCTGTCTGCTGGCATCGGCCTATTATGACCACACTGTACGGCTCTGGGACCCGGCCACGGGCGCACTGCAGCAGACACTCAAGGGCCATGCGAGTGCGGTTGGGTCAATGGCCTTCTCGCGCGACAGCCGCCTACTGGCGTCGGCCTCTTGGGACGGCACCGTGCGGCTCTGGGACCCGGCCACAGGCGTGTTGCAGCAGACTCATACTATCAGTGGAAGTGTAACCGAAATCGAATTTTCTGAGGACGGATCTTACTTGAAGACCAATTCAGGCATTCTTCTTGTTCAGTCCAACCATAACACTACCGTCCCTGATTTATATCAGTTAAGCTTACAAATCTCCATCCATGAAGATAAATGGATAACTCTTCGCAACAAAACCGTTCTATGGCTTCCGCGCGAATATCGGCCCACATGTTTCACAGTCCATGGTAATGTACTTGCGATAGGAAACTTATCTGGTAGTGTTACCTTCATGGGCTTTCGGTTGAATAGTTCTCAATGATTTAGTTTTCCATTTCCTTCTCTATTTTCTAATCTCCTAAGAAAGAAGGGCCTTGGAGACGGATTGATTTTATATACCTATTATTAGTTTCTAGAATGTGCTACGACATCCCGGTTAGTTCGAAGCCAATCTGTGTGACCAGCGGAAACGCAATTGGTATAGCTCCAAATCAGTGACTCTCGGTGACGTATTATACGGTATACATTTCTTGCGATAAGACAGTAATTTTGAACTTTTTCTAGAGAAATACCACCATTTGTTCAACATGAATATCAGGGTTTGTTGAAAGATGGTCAAAGTGAGGTGGCAGGCCAACAGAAATTAGGGGAAGTTTCGCACGTTCGAGCAGTCGAGCTGTTTGCGTATGTTAGCCACAGAACGCTCATTAACTACAGTTGGCTGCCTTAGCCACTTTTGATATAGTGAGTGAGTCTTTCCTTGCTTTGTATCTTGTAAGCTATCATGGTGCGCTGTCAGGAATCGAAGTTTCGAGCCATTTTGACAGAGGACTGAGATACTTGTTATAATGCTTGGCCGATATTCAGCACTTGAGCCCATATTATATGTGACGGATACATATCACGGGTCACGTGGTTGCCGTTCCGTCGTGTTATCTTAGTTCAGATAGAAGCCTCCAGCTTCTTTCCTTTCTTCTCTTCAGCTTTAGAATTTCGTTTTGAGTGCGCAATCAATTTGCTTCGGTTCTATTGTTCCATTATATTCCGTGACTGACGAATCTTAAATCACTACTAGAGTATGACAATACGGCGTGTGTAACTTTCATTCGTTTAGTATTGTTACATTCGTTCCTGAAACGGCGGATTTAATTACAAATTAGCCAAATCAGGATTGGCTTGTCAGGTGACTAGGGTTTGAAACAATCTCTCTATGTTCGCGGCATGGAAGGCGAAAGTGGTCGGCACTGTATCCATGTGGACTTCAAAGCATTTCGAACTACAACCTTGGAATTGCATACAGATGTACGTGAACATACTTGTTTGAACATTTGAAGAAGGGTACTTAATACACCGCAACGACGCCAGATGACGCAATGAGGAGATCTGCGCGATTGACGGAGATCCGCAATTATTTTGAATGATGTGCTGAATACACGACAGCCCCAGAAATAAGAGGGTAGGCGAATGAGCTCGTAGTAAAATGAACTAGAATTAAGGGGCAAGTGGACAGCGCCGAGCGGGACGGGGCAGTGACACTTAATCTCGACGTGGACGAGTGTTAGTCACCCACGCGCAGAAGGAGGAGTAATAATTAACTAGTCTAGTGCAGATCATTGTCTTTGTCCTGAACGCATGGACCAGACTCATCTAATCAGCCCGGCTTGCATTAAAGGGAGACGGCATTCTAGCCGCTTCGCCTTGCAGGGATTACCCAAGCCGATGCTCGGGCACGTCCGATTCGGATGAACTCCTAAATGTTCTTTGCCACCTCGGGACTGGGTGGCGGCGAGCGCGAGCCATGATGGAACTGAACCTTGGGGGCAGTCTCGGGTAACTGAGTTGCATGCTATTAATATATGGATCGGAGCGATAAAGACGGGCAACTGGGTGGTATGGCCTCTGGATAGCCTCCTCCGATAAGGGTCAGGTGAACCTCGTATACATCCATGGATAGCATACTCGGCAGGGTACCAGTGAATGGCACGGACACATTCCGATCGATGGGAGTCGCGTGCTGAAAGGCGCAGGAGAGGAGCAGATCACGGCCGTGCATGTACCCTGGGACGGTGAAATGAGGAAATTGGGCTAGGGATAACGAGCTAGGCATAGGGGAAAGTTAGTAGGTGGCTGAGGATCGGAGGGGGGGAGGAGAGAGTAGGGGCGCCACGTTTGGCGCTATGAGTAGGAAGTAGGCGCTAGTAGGTACTCCATAGTAATGGGCCCCAAGACGTGTACTCCGTACATATGCGTATTATCCATCGAACCTTCTGGGACCCGCCTCCAGACTCATTCCGTCACTCCACGCCTCAACTGACTCAGCCTTCAACGTTTGGCTTCTGGTTCTGTCTCCGTGCGTTCCGGCCTTTGCTGCCCTTTTATTCAGACTATATATTCTGCCCGCCCCCGGTCTGCCCCTTTTCCTCCTGCCTCTGTCTCTTTATCTACTTCCCGCCGTCTTTACATCACATCTCCACCCGCCTATCTCCCTCTCCTCATCTCTCGCCGATCCGAGGCCACCCCCGATCCTCCTATCTCGTCATTGCCAGAGTTCCTTCCTGCCGTCAGGACCACCAGCCACACTCTCTGCTTCAGACGCCGTACAGCCGGCGCTTATCTCAAACCACCGAATCACCTGCCTCGGTCACACCAGTGATTCACCACCCGCTCTCAGGCCAACGCCTTGATCCCTTGACTCCCGCCTCACTTTCCTGCTACCTGTCTTCTGGCTTCCGATCTTGCAACCTACCACTTTTCCACCTTCGACTCCATCCTCAACTCCAACCTCTATATCTGATACAGCCACAAGCCACATAACCAACATGGCCCCCCGCAAGCCTAGGTGCAACTTCAAGGAGTGCAAGGAAGCCGCCCAGCGCATCGTCGGAGACTGCAGCTTCTGCCGCGGCCACTTCTGCTCAAAGCACCGCATGCTGGAAGCACATTCCTGCTCCGGCCTCGAAGACTGCAAGAAGGAGTCCCACGCCCGCAACGCAGACAAGTTGAATAGCGAGCGAACAGTGGTCGTGAAGGGAGTATGAGCCGCTCTCCATACTACACATGTGATCGAGCGCTCTGGCCTGGGATTCCCTCAACGAGCAGAGGGATCCTGTTTGATTCCTTATTCCAATTCAGCCGGTTGAATCTTTAGCGTGGTGTTTTCCTTCTTGTTCGTTTCTTTGCGACGGGGTGTTTGCGAATGAGACTTTGTCATGGCTACGGCCTGACTGGCCGCGTTGTCGTCCTTATGTCTTGACCTTGTCTATTCCTGTTTTATTTGCTTGATTTCTTCTATTTCTCTACTATCTACGGGGTGGGCCTCATTTATACGGCGTTTCGTCTTATTGGATTCTGCCCAGCTTCTGGGATCTCGGCTGGTTTTGCATTTCCCCTCCCCTTCGCATGGTGGTTTTTAATCTGCCCATGACTACTCTGGGCTACTTTGACTAGTTTACTTTAGCCGATTGGATTGGAATCAAACGGATAAACCAGCATTTTTCTTTTTGGATCCTCTGTAAGAGTAATAGGCTTGAATATAGTACATGGATGCGCTGCAATAGAATGCCTGGAATAGCCTCTTTCAACCCGGACCAATCTTGGGCCTGGAGCATGTGGTTAGTCAGGGAATGGCTACCTGCAGCAAGGGGAATGAAACGTACATATCGTGGTGCTCGCTCAAGCGACTCAGGTACTTGTTGAGGTCCTCCACCCGCTCTTTGTGAGTTTTGACGCCCTCCCGCTGCAGCCGCTCGTGTAACTTCGGTCTTTTGTTAGACAAGGTCCATACCATATCACAAAGCCAAAGAGCAAGGCAGAATGCTCTATGGATAGATAGATCATAATGCGTCAAGATGGAATGTGATACATACTCTCTTTCGTCGGATTTCTTCATGTTTCTTCTCGGATTCCGTCTTTGCTGAGCCAATGCCTGAGTCGCCTTGAGCCTCGTCGCTCTCTTTCACTTCCGCATCCTTCTCTTTGGAAATGCTCTGCGACTCAGGGTTTTCGCTCTCGGCGCCCTCCTCTTTCTTCTTCAGCGCCTTCTTCTTTTTCTTCTTCTCCACCCGGCCGTCATTCACCTTCGAGCCCTTGAGTTTGAGCTTACCGCCCCCGCCAGCGGAGTACTCGTCCGGCGCCATGAGTGGGGAGAGGGGAGGAAGGCGTGCGGAGTAAAAAGAGGGGAGCGCGGGTTGCGCTGGGGGGACTACGAGTACGGGAGCGGCAGAATAATCCGTGGGCCAATTTCCGCCCGGTCTGATTTTTGGGCTGGGCTTGGGCCGGAGGGTGTTCGCGGTGTTGGATATTGCGCGGCTTTCTGAGACAGGCTATTTTTCTGCTTTTCTTTATTTCGGAGGAAGGTGGGAATTGGTCTTGGATTTGGTTGAGGTCTGGCGAGGCGGTTGGGGGTGGCCTATTAGAGGGCCTGATGGGCGGTGGGCGATTCTATTCTGGGGGACTTGCAGATTTGGAAGGATTGAGATAAAGAATATGGGAAAGTTTATGGTGAAACTCAAGGCAAACTATGCTCTTTCACTTATTTCTGACAATGAATCTCGGGGAGGGCTGAGTCTTGCCGGAGAGGGATTAATGGTGCTTTTTCAGCTAAGACTGTCTCACATGCTATACGTGCTGAGATACAGTGAGGATATCACATTAAATATGTTCATTATTTGGGCGTTGCTAATTTTGGTCTTTGGCTTTTCATGCCTAATCGAAGGGGATTGGGCGTAGGCTTGACCCACCCATGCGCTTGCGCATCTCCGCACCTGCAGCCACAGTGCTCGGTACTTTGATGCCGCAGCAATCGCCAAAGTAATCGGTGTGGGCGTGGCCATGAGGATGGTCATGACCATCATGGCTATGAGGGTCTTCTTCTGCAGAAAGTTCGCCCATGCCTTCAGTGGCAGGCAGCAGGCTTCCAAAGAGAAAATGCTGCATAATGGGCAGTTTGCCCAAGACTTCTTTGACAAACATCTTCTTCATGCCACTCTCTACCTTGAACCAGTTCTTTGCTCCAGAAATGTCATCCAGCATAGGGCTGTGCCAGCGTAGGCCTTTCACGGTCTTCACGCTGTCAACCCATCTTACCTGGTCCAGATATAGATACTTGTCGCCCTCTTCATCAAGCATCGCTGTGTTATGAATACCCAGTGGCGTGACATACGGATGGTCGACCAGCTGACTGGCGCCAAATAGGAATGGGAGAAAATGATAATCATCCAGCCCCCAGACACCGTGCGAGCCAGCTGGCTCCAAATAATATGTAGACTGGATCTCCCGCATGAGCTGCAGGTACTCGATGTACACCGTAGAGACCACAGCAGCGAAATCCGTCGCCGGCAGGAGACCCAGTTGGTACAGTGACAGCAGCCACATCATGAAATTCAGCTCGTGTCCCGACCCATAATCCAGGCGATCTCGTGAACCGAGGGAATGGATCAAATATGTGGACGCCTCATCGATCGCGGTGGGGTCTGTTAATCCCAAAATGTCGCGATGCCAGGCTGGACTTGAAGTGGCGACGTCGTCGAAGAGAGTTCGGAATGCAGGGTTCCCGAACCTTGACCCACCCTGGTCTAGCGCTGGGTGCTTCAAGACGAGGGCGTTCAGTTGGCCCACCACTTTTGAGAGCTTGGCGACGGCATCGGAGCTGGGTTTCTTATGCAGGTCGGGGAGGGAGTAGCCGCGGACAGAATCGGAGAGGCCGAAAATAAAGGCTAGAACTAGCTTGTACGTAGGCGATGAAAGGAACAACTCATGGTCTTTTTGTGAGAGGATGCGGCGAATCGGACGAGTGTACTTGTGGGCGGAGAGGTCTGGCGGCGAAGGTAGAGGAGGGGTGATGGGGGTTAGGTCTCGAGACGAAGCGGTCTGTGATCGTCGGTTGCTTGACCGCAACTCTGAGAGTTTCTTGGACAAGTCAACCTTGGCGGGTTGAGGCGGTACGGCTGTAGCCATGGTTCTGGAGGTTGGAGAGAGAAGACAGCGATTCTTCAATCCAGCTTCACCTTGAGGACGAGATTAGCTAGTTATGTACACACTCTTAATCATCCGCAAGCAGACCGCTCTGGCAGAAACGGGCACTACCGCCTGCCCCATGCAGGGTCCATGACGCCATTTGGGCCTAGTGTGGTGGAGCCCGTGTGATGTTCCCCGGAAAAACAATGATCGGCCGGATCTCTCGATATCACGTTGAACCATCCACGGCTGCCCACATGATGAGGCTCGAGCATTGAGGCGTGGGACAGGGCAAGAGAGCCGGACCAACATTTTCTGTATCACCATCTTCTAAGACCGTTGAAGATATACCCAACCCCCGGGCCCGCCGTTCGCAGCAGAGATCCACAACCCACCACCACCACTGTTATCTTCCCCGAGGGCTTCAAGGCTGCATAAGCTCTCTTCTCTTTGTTCCACTGATTGGCTCGTCGTATCAACTGCCCGCTGGCTAAATCACGCAATCATGAATATATCTGAGCCATCGGCACCGACTCCGACAGGCGCTGTGGACAACGGTCGTGCTGGTCGCGCGACCTCTTCTTCTTCAGTCTCGCCCTCGCATGTCGAATCAACCCTGTCATCGTCTATTGGCAGCAGCAAGTCCCACTCGGAATTCTCGCCTCGCAGCCAGGCCCGCGCTCAACAGCCTCAGCAGCCTAATGAAGTTACTCCCATCTTCGACCAGGCTACCGGGTCATCCCGAAATTACCAGGGTACTGCACAGCGCACATCCTCCAAGGATACCCCAGGAGATGCTGCTATTGGCAGTGGGCCTCAGGATTCAACATATGCTCCAGAAAATGACCCACCTGAACGTCACAGATCCAAGCTCGGCCAGTTCATAGATCACTTCGGTGCCCTGGAGCTAGAGAATAAAGGAAGCGTCGCACGAGACCACCTTGCTCTAGGTAAGCACTCACAATATTTCCATAGAGTCAGCCAAAACTAACGGCTATCTAGAACGAACGTTCCTCGCATGGATGCGAACCTCTCTTGCTTTCGCTTCTATTGGCATCGCCGTGACTCAACTCTTCCGTCTCAACACAGCCACCGCCTCAACTAATGCGCAAGGCGTCGCAAATGACCCTGTACTACGCGCACCATTCTACTCCCCATCTCTTCTCGACGCTGCCGCAACTACCACCGCCAACGCCGCAGGCCTTCGGAGTGTTGGCAAACCTCTCGGCTCCACATTCATCGGTGTGTCTATCCTGATTCTCCTCGTGGGCTTCCACCGATATTTCGAGAGTCAGTATTGGATTATTCGAGGTAAGTTTCCTGCGAGTCGAGGCAGTGTTGCTTTGACGGCATTCATTGCTGGTGCTCTTATTGTGGCTGCTCTGGCTGTGATATTGGCCGTGGCCCCTAGCGCGTATGAGACATAGTGCTCTGCTACATACTTGAATCATTTTGCTAGCGTTTATATTCATATGGCGTTTAAGATATTATCTCTTTTCAGATACATTTCGGGTTTATCTACTTTACTTATCATGCCTACATTATGTTGACTGAATATTATCCACGTACCTCTGAGACTAGTTTATAGTAAGTCGAAATGCTTGGCCTTCTTAGTCTGTGAAGGTCAAGCTTTCAAGTGCTAATTGTAGGATTTCAATACAAGACTACGACAGAACGTTTCCAATAAATATTCTTTCTTTTATGTCAACAGCCCCAGGTCCACCTGCATCAAACTAGTCTAGACGCGATATGGAGAAGGTAGTGAGACACGAGACAAGATGGATGGGAAGGATATCGACAAGTTAGACCGCAGGGCGCAGAAAGGGGGCACAGGAGAAGCAGGGCATGGCTTGCGGACGATGCGTAAAAAGTGTAAAGCAGACAAGGGGGAAACGTCAGGGCCAAAAGGGACAACCGCCTAAATACAATCATTTATCGTGGGCCGAGTTTTGCCAGAGCACGAGCTCCCTGTTCCTGCCACTCTTGCTTCGATACCCACATGTCATCCTTATCGGCGATCTAGATGAGATGTTAGAATTAAAGCTTAATTGGGTTGTTTAGGGTGTAGTAAAGACTTACCAGGTTGGCGAGGACGGCACCACCCAAGAACACCATGTGTCTCCGTCGTGGAGGGTCCTCAATACGGACCTTGAATTTCTGCTAAAGTGTTAGCTTCGCTCGTTATTCTTAGACGACATTGTGGAACATACGTTCAGACGCTCTGGGTTTCCGCCCAGGACGCGGGTCAGCCACAGCTGCTTCAGCTCCTTCTCCAAACGTGAGGGCAATCCTGGGTACATGCTGCTACCACCACTGAGCACGACGGCCTTGTATAAGCTGGAACGGACATCAACGTCGGTTCCTTGGATTGTGTTGAAAAGAAGCTCTGCCATGCCAGGCTGGTCCACGTCGACCAAATGAGGCTGGAATAGACACTCAGCAGCCTCGAATCGCTCGCTGCCAACACGAATCACACGACCATCGGGGAGGGTGTAAGACTCGACAAGGACGGTGGTATCTTCTGAGAGCTGCTTGTCCAGCTCGAGGTCGTAGGAGACGTAGCAAAGCTTCTCCTTGATCTGGCGCACGGTTTCGAAATCGGCGGTTCGGTTCAGCGCATAACCGCGGCGCAGGAGGAGGGCGATGAGGTTGCGAGTCACATCGCGACCGGCGACGTCAAGTCGGCGAATGTGGTGGTTCAGCACGGTGGATTCGTAGACGGGGATGATGTGGGTAACACCATCACCAGAGTCGACGACCACACCACTGCTGAGACCCTGGGCATACAGTGCCAGCACTGCCTGGATCGCCACATAAACACCTCCAAAGTTGTAGCCCTCTAGCATGACTTCGGCCATCTGCTCGCGGTTCTTGAGCGGGTTCATCGGAGGCTCGGTGAGGAGGATCTTGCGGCCGGTAGGGTCGATGTTCATCTTGTCGTAGAAAGTATAGTTCCACAGGTGTTGCATGTCGTCCCATTTCTTGACGATACCATTCTCCATCTATCGAGACCAGGGGCCCTGTCGTTAACAACTATGTCGCTTTGCTGCCTGCCGAGGGAGGCGGGGTCATGAATTGGCGATATGCTCTGCCGGGCAAGGACATACCGGGTAGCTGATCTGAAGCATTGATCGTGCAGCTGCAGCTTCATCTCCGCACATGATATCCTTGACCTGAATGTCGCCAGACTGCTCCTCCGTCCGCAGAATAGGGCGCCCCACTATCGAGGGGAACTGGTGCTCTGGGAAATTCTGGGGTTCGGTCGGGTCAGCGAATGCTCTCAGCTTGGGACGATATCGTGCGACACACCTGCGCGGCGTAGCCGACCTTGAGGAAACCGGTTCCTCCGTCGAGGACTGCGGACTTGTTAGCTTGGTGGAGCTGGGCACAAACACGCCGGGGGAGGGAGCGCAATTACCAATGGGCATCTCCGCCATGATGGAAGAGGGGGAGGGAAGGTACTGGCAGAGAGCAGAGACGTAAAGGAGGGATGGGGGGTATGGAGGAATTGGAGGAGTAGAGGTGGGGGAGGAGTTGATGAGTTGAGGTGCATCAACTTGCTCCGCCATCATCATCGCCCGTTACTTACGTGACCATACCGTACCCGCATTTCTCCCCGCATTGGCGGGCGCGAGCCACGCCCTTACGGAGCTGGAACTGCTGCAGCCACCGCTCAGTCAAGAAACGCAGAGAGGGCTCTACGGGCCTCAATTGCACAGGAAGTAGCAGCTAAATTGTGATAATATGCTGTACAGATTAGTAGCTGAAATGCTCCAAGCAAAGAGATACATTTGTCTGTCGGTGTGCTCTTAGGCACCAACCTTGGAATATAACTTGGGTACGTAAGCAATTTCCTAGTGATTTGGAAAATCAATGGGCATTGAAGACTCAAAAGCATATATCTTAGTGGACGGTTGAGGTATACGAGATGTTTTCAAGTCAGTCTACTTAATGTGGAGGGTTGCTCGGCAGTCATCTCACAGAAGCACCCAATTGTGCATATTTATTGGCTGGAGGTCGAGAGTCGCGTGTATAGCGGAGTTCAAGAGCGGATATCAAACGCCTATCTCAACAGTTCAACTCTAGGACGAATCAAATTGACTCTAGTCAAACGTCTCCAATAAATCTCAATCGGCCCGATAGCGAAAGTCAGCTTTTAGGCTCGTGGCTCGACAACGTCCCCCCTATCGGCCGACTCCGATTCCCTCGGGAAAGCCCCGTATATCCCGGACCAGCTCCACCCAAGTTATTTTATCTCAGCGACCTCCCAACAAGCAGGCAGACAATTGTCAGCAACAAGGACATCTATAGCTTGTTGTCTCTCCCAGAATCAGAAGTCGTTGTATGACTCGCGCTCTCATTTGTGCCAAGTACACATCAGCAAGGGCAGATCCGTTCTCGATTCTCACCTAAACAACTCATCCCAACACGATGACTCAAATCGGCTGGGTAGGTCATCTTGATACATCTGTCAATAAAAAACTATTCATGGGACTAATGTCTATATAGTATGGTCTTGGCTCCATGGGTCTCGCCATGGCGAGCAACCTGCAGAGACACCTCGCTTCTAAGAAGGCATTGAGCCTGTTGTACTCTAACCGCACCATGTCGCGCGGTGCTCCATTGCAGAGCTTGGGTGGAATCCCAGAGCCAAGCTTCGAGAAATTAGTTTCTCGCTGTGGTATCATCTTCACTATGGTGAGCATCTCCAATTGATTGATTTGACAATAAATGCTATCAAGGGGCATATCGTTGATACTGATATATGGAATAGGTTGCAAACGACGCAGTCTTGAAGGAGTTGATCGCTTCAGCTATCACATCTGGTCAGTCCCTTGCGGACAAGATCTTTGTAGACTGCTCTACTGTCCACCCAGAAACAGTGAGCTCTGCTATTGCTCAACTCAAGGCACCTGGTGCATCATTTGTCTCAGCTCCTGTGTTTGGAGGAAACCCTATCGCTGTCGACGGCAAACTTGTTTTCGCTATCGGTGGCCCAAAGACCGCAACAGACGCTGTGAAGCCCTTAATCCAGGATGTGATGGGGCGAAAGGTCATTATATGCGGCGAAGATGCTACAAAATCATCCTTGCTCAAGATTGCTGGGTGAGTATTCCCTTAATAATAAGTCAAATTCCAGAGCGACTTACTCACAACACTACCAGAAACATTGTCACAATCAACATGATGCAGGCTGTTGGTGAAACTCAGGTTTTTGCCGAGAAGACTGGCCTTGGTACAGGGCCCATGGAAGAATTGATTGGCGAAGCTTTTGGGCCCGTCGCCGGGGGCTACTCGAAGAGGTAATTAACTCCTATTTAATCTCCCAGAAAACCAGCTCTAATATGTGACAGATTGACTACCGGTGCATATGCGCCACCCTTGGATTCACGCCCTGGATTCGGCGTGTCCCTGGCAATCAAAGATGCCAAGCATGCTATGACCATGGCGGAAGCAGAAGGCGTGGAGCTTCCCGGCCTGGAAGTCGCCCGGGGGAACATGGAGGCTGCAAGAGACTATGGAGGCGAATGTCTTGACAGCAGCTCTATGTATGGCGTATTACGACAGAAGGCTGGCCTGGAGTTCTGGAATGAGAAGAGTCGCAAGGCTTGAAGTATAATAAATAGACAACATGTATCAATCAATATTTAGAGAATGAATTTAATGCTGCATAATTTCAAGACTTTAGATTAACAAGCAATTTTGACAATTTTTCAAAGTGGCACAGATGGACTTTGCTATAATCACTTGCTTGGAGCCGGCTTCAAGGAGCTTAGAAGACTACTTTTAGGCATTCCCAATTCCAAGAAATCGTCAATCTCACTACCCAGAGTCTCCATAAACTTTTTCTTGCTCCAGGTCGGCTCCCAACCGATTGTCTTTTTATTTTCACAAAGAATCTTCAAATCACTACGAGAATAATTAGCATACATATTATATGGCCTTCGCAGTGAAAACTTACCCAGGGTTCCAGATACTATATGCAAACTTCACTGGAACATCCATGGCCTTGGCAACCATCTCATCGGAAGGCCATACTTCGGTCTTCGGTGTTGAGACCAGGCCGCGCGCATACAACCTTGTCGCGAGATTATCTAGTATATCCCACCAGGACACCGCGTAGGAGGAAATAAAGTAATAGCCTTTCTTGCCAAACGGAATATCTCGCTGGTCAAGGATTGCCTCAACAAGTAGGGCATAAAACGCAGTGAGATCGGAGATATGCGTCAACAACAGCTCCTAAATCAAGTCATCAGCGATGCATTTTGTTTTGTTCGGGGCTTTGGAAACCGTACTCGCTCCGTTGAAAATTTGTACACTTGTTTAAACTCGATACTTGCTCGAACAAGAGCTGGCATTTGCGGAGAAAGTTGATTCCATGCTCCGCTTCCTCGGCCATGGATGGTGGGAGGGAATACAAGATATCCCTTTATTTCGGCAGCCTCGCATTGGTCAAGGACGTATGTGTCCACCTTGTGTAATGAGCAAAGCCCCTGCGTGCACATAATCTGGATTACACTCACATGTCTCACAATGTAAGAGTCTTCTGTCTGCTTCTCCATGTCATAGACTGGATCACTGTCTTTGGTCAGTCCGAACGGCCAACCTGTAGTTTCATCTACGGCTGATAGTCCAGTCGTCTGCTCGTAATGTCAGCCAATAATAAGTCAACTTTGGGAATACACGTACATGCACGAAGTATGATTCTTTCCCGGTGGCCTCGCGTCGATCTTTGAGACCGTTGATAAGATTGAGCACTGCCTCTTTGTCGATAGAGGTCGCGGTATGTATGATAATATCGACTATGGAGAATACTCATCAGAAAACTCAAGTCATACTTGAAAGTATTTGGAATGCCGTTGTAACTGACTATCATTCGTAACGATGTATTCAACAACGCTTTTGTCATCGCGGAGATCCATTTGAACCACATTAACCTCAGTGAACCTTGCTAGACTTTGAGCTTGCTCTTTGGAGCGAACAGCGGCATGTATGTGAGATGTCTTAATGGTACCATTTTCAACATTCAAGAAATCTGCAAGAATAGACCCGCCGCTGTGCATCCGTTAGTATAGGGTTTAGACGGGTATCGCTGTGCGCCTACATGTAGCCACCGGCGCCGGTAATGAGTATATTCCAAGACATTGTCTTTAATTTGAGAAAAAGGAATATGAATACTACAAGACACATAAGCCACTCCTTATAAGTTCTTGAACTGCCAGACTTGGGCTACTAGCTGGGTATGATGATCGGAACCGAACGGTGTTTAACGGCTTTAACATCGGTTCCGGGACATCCCCGCTTTATGCCGCATTGCGATCCTTGCCATCTGGTCCCTACGTGCTCTTCATTGCGTTTTTACGTTTAATCCTTCAAATGTCCGAACCAATTCTTGATTTTTCACCACTGAATAAATATGGAAAGTATTAGACAACCGGTGTCTGTGTGATTTTGAGTCGCTTTCGCGATTCAATAAGCTCTGATTGGCGCCAGTAGCTTTCATGGGTCTGAAGCTGCGGGAAGGCGCAATTGGTATGAGTTCCCAGTGGCCAAAGTTGCCTACCCTCCGCCGGTCAAGCGACGACGAACAGCGCCGGGGAGGCTCCAGATAATTGATATAGAAGAGAGAAATGCCCCTACAGCTATGCATACACACTAATTTTTACCGTTTCACGAGATGACTGTCTCACACACTCTTTTTGTGATTACCTACGCATTCACTAGGAAGTAAATCGCTATTATCCTGATGTATTGGCCCCAACGCTCGAGTACTACAGCCTCAAATTTATCACTAGACAGAGGCCACATCTAGCACACATCATTAAACCTGGCACTTACAACGGTACTCGGTATTGTTCGCTCCGTTGAACTTGACTTGGAGCGTAATAGATCCATCTTGCTGATAGTACCCATCAAGACCTTGCACACGGTACCCTAGAACCAAGGTTAATAACAGACAGAGATTAAGTCAATTGAGAGTCTTTACTCACCATAAGGGCCGGCTCCGTTGGTTGTCTGAACATTCTGGCCAACCAAGAAGTTCCATCCCTGTTGAAAAGAGACACAACCTTCCGCGTTAATCTGTGCACCACTGGCGCCCTTAAGGTAAGGTTCGCGAATGTTCTATTTGTCGGATTGATTAGACTTTGATCCAGGTACGAAATTGTAGGCTTGGGGTACATACGTCAATACGGCCGCCGCCGTCAATATAACCGTTATTACAAGTCGAGCCCCCAGTGCTGATAGACGCGGACTCCTGTGTCTAATGGAATAATGATGTTAGCAAGAAACTGGAATGACACAGGAAATTGTTGATTCTGATCAGGCTGGGCATTGACTTACATAGTGCAGATTGGTCAGACAGTCGGCAATGTCGGCATCGTTTTGGGTCCATTCAATAGTATCTGTGTTGTTCATCCAGCAGACCTCCCAATAATATCCTTCTTCATCTTGGCCAATAGCTTCAGAGCGAACAAAGTCAGTAATCAAGATTTCTAGCAGAAGATCACAGTGCTGAACACTTACCGTAATTGTATTCGGGGCCCATATCGGAATTGAACTCTTCCGCGCATGCCGGCGCTTCACCTTCCAATGCATCCTGAAGGATAACTTTCACAAAAGCTGAAATGCCATTTGCAACAATTTGGCGTTCTTGCAGGTTAGCCCTAGGCTCCATCGCGATTCCATATGCAGGTTGGCATAGGCCCATCAGAACCTTGCTGATGAGAGAAATTCGGGTGCTCTTCATATTGATGGAAGGGAGAAAGTCTGAGATTTGGTCATGACCATTTGAATGGGCCATAGATGGTTATTGCCGATATGTAAGAGGTTATGAATGAAAATAGATCTACTTGAACTATTTTCGGCCATAGATGAAGTGGCTAATGCGCGTAATCAGGATCATGAAAAAGCGAACAATGGCAACTTCAGGGGGGAGGGTTTGCTTACATCCCCATCCCAGCGAATCCATTATCCCCACATGTCTCTTGTGGACGATCTTCAAACTTGGAAGAAGAATGAAACATGTAATGTAAACCTTATCCCAATCTCAATCTCGAGCTTTTCCGAAAATAATTGACTCGAGTCCCTTAACAACAATGGCCAGTTCTGTTAGCATGAATTGAATACCCATGAACTCAATTTGCTACTCCACTATCCCTGGAATGGGACAATCTCGGGTAGGGGTTGGTGCGGAGCGTGACTACACCTCCATTAATCGTCGGCCAACGTCCTTCCAGGACATCCCATGACGATGGATTAAATCCGTGACATCACATGGGTATAGTCATATCTTCTTCTAAAGACAGTTTCTCAAAGGCATAACATAAGTCGACCACCTTCATGCCACAATATTCTGATGACCCCAGGAAATTCTGCTGAGTCTGAGGAACTGGGTGGTTATTACATTGTCAACGGTAACGAGAAGCTCCTTCGATATTATCAGGAAGTGCATCGCCAGTGTATGCAAGCATTCGTGGTTCCTGAATAGTAAAGTCGAGACCTCTGCCAGTTCTATGAAACTATGTCCCTAGAATTGAATAATTCAAAAAAGACAGTCCTGCAGATACTCTTCCAGGAATTCTCCGTATAATCTTAAAATTTAAGAAGCTGGTCCGCGCCATGATAGAGCAGGACTTTGGGCATATCTTCTAGCAAATTGCATGGAATTGGCCTATTATCTGTATGCTTTAAATATGTATTCAGTTTGATGAGATAATTTCCACCCAGAATCTATGAGACTTGATACCACTGCTCTTCAGTAAGCAAACTTTGATGAACAGTACAGGTTTCTGAACGGGAACTTGTATGAAGAGATAGGGTACTTAATATAAGTGACAATGAAGAGTGACGGTCTAAAACGATATATCCACCCTGAATTGAGAACGCTAAAATTGACAAGAAATGACATGGCAAGAATGACTTGAGACAAACGGTGCAATATCACCAAAATACCAAGTGCGGAAAGTAGATGGTCACATAGTTTCCAAGATGACATTTATATGGCGCCATTGGGCGTCGGGCTTCCCGCTTTCGAACACGTATTTGTCTGTGGTCTGATAGCACATGTGTCAACCATGTTAGGGTAGCACTCTGCAAACAATGGCCCCAAAGACCAGTTTGATAGGGTGCGCAAATGTCGCTCGAAGACCGGGTTGATGAGAAACTCATCTGAGTCTCCAGCTGCGAGTAGACAGTCTGTAGCCTCATAGGGCCAGTTCACTGAAAGTCCTCGTGTGAATGGGATGAACCAGTTGTCAAAAGGGTAGTCTTGATGCGATGTGGCGAGTCGATCTCGCATTTTGGGAAATGGAACGTAGTCAATCCACGCAGGATGGGGTTGCAAAAGCTGTGTAGGCCGCGGAGTCAACCAATCTGGTAAACGCTCATAGTTCTCCTGGGTAGGAAATATTTGCCAGCGCATGAGCAGGAACATAGAATACAGTATAGCAACTTGATCTGGCAAGGAGGAGATATCCGGGAAGGTGCGCAGAATGTCCGTAAAAACTTTCGAGACAGGATGCGAGTTTGCGCCCTTCTCGGGATTCAGCAGAGAAGACACGCTTGGATAAGGTGGTCCGACAAGCTTTTGTCGAGGAATTCCTTGCGCTGCCTCGCGCTGCCTATTGTGTAGAAAGTCCAGCAGGATGCTATCGAGAGTGCATGTGGGTGGCGTATTTTTTATAGGCGTGGCGTATGCAGGAGGTGTCTGGTCTGCTGGATAATTCAATGGGTTGGGGTATAGAGGAGATGAAGTATTCGGCTGCGAGGCGCGTACATTATCCGAGCTATTTCGCCGAAGTCGGTCGACTTTGGGAACATTCTGGGAAGGGTCGAGGAGAAAGTTGAACCCGAGCTTTTCTTCGAGTCCGAAATCCAAGCCATGAGCGATGTTCTGGGCAAGTGCCAAGCGAATTGAAGAGGCTTGGATGCCTCCATTACCGCTGTTGCGGCGACTACCCGGCGCAGACGTAGAATGTGTTGGAGATGGTGTATCCAGACTGACAGGCGAGTCGGCACATTGCTTTTCATGATTATGCGCTGGTTGGGCGCTAGGCGTTGAGGACTCGGCATCCGGGAAAGGAGGTGTACTCGTCGGTGGCGGAACAGGTTTCGGTTGGGTCAGGAAAGTAGCTGGTAGCTCTGATCATTATTAGATTCCGTCTCATATAAATGCTTGATAATTTTGGATTGTATGCGCGTACCTGTGATTTCTGGCCTGGCCAACAGTGGTTGTATTATATCCATCGCAGCTTTGAGGCCTTGACGGAGCTCCTTGTTCTCGGTCCGAACCCGCTCAATGTGCTGCAGCGCCGCCTGAAGATCAAGAAACGGCTTTTGCGACGAGAGATCTCGCACCTGCTGCTCCAGTGCATCTATATGCCCCTTTGTGCGCTCACGAATTGCGCGCTGGGCCTGTCGGTCATTCGCTCGCTTTTTCGCCAATTGGTCCGGGGTGAGGTTGGCCACACCCCGTGCCGACGTGCTGTTCAGCTTGCGCTTCCGTCCGACAGTCGCCGGCCCTGTACCATCCTGGAAGTCGACGGAGTCAGGCCCCAGAGAGTTTGCGCGCGAGTCGATGGGTGAATCATCAGGCTTTGCTATGGGAGTCGAGAGTGTGCGGCCATCTGGGGCCATCTCAATTGGTGGCGACGCCGCATAATCGCTCATACCGGTAGGAGTGCCGCTGGCCATGGCCTCACACGCGCCCAACTTGCAGGTTCAAGCCATTCAAAAGCGACCGACAAAAATATTGGGAGCACCGAAGCACGCTTGGGTTAGTTGGGTGCACAGCATGGGTGCTGGGGTGGGTCGAGGGTGAGGATTGTTAAGGTTCACGCGGCTGTGCCAGACTTTGGGACTTTGGTACGAAAGAGGGAAATGGTTTAGCGGTCGACCTTCGTAGCGATTCCTCCGCCCCATATCCAGCTCTACGGGCGAAAGGATCACAAAAGTTCCGTCGCTGAGATGCTCTGGTGCAATGTATATCTGAAAAATCAAGGCTGGGCCGCCAGCGCGATCTACAAAGGATTTCCTGCCATGACGGCCAACTCCACAGTGGATTTTACCGCTAAAGTTGCTAAGATAAAACTGAAACTCCAATTTTTGGGCTCCTACTCGAGGCTCTATAAAATTTGCAGCCGCACATCTGATAGGATATTCACGTGAGTCAAGAAAATGACAAGGGGATATGTGGAGAAAAAAAAGGGCCGACCCAAAGCGCGGTCATGTACCAAAGGCGCCAGAAAGAATGTATGCACAGCAAGAAAAGAACAGTCACAGTGAACGCATGCAGTAGATGAGAGGCGCAATGGCGCAGCCAGAAGAGACCTCAGTGTACAGATAAAAAGACAAACTAGCAGATCATTGAATCATGTGGCCCATTTTAGAGATCTGTGCTTGCGTTAGCGCCAGGGGAAGCTGCAGGTTAAGCGCAACAAGCCCACTTACCTTTGTACTCAAATAACCTTCGATCTCAGAGCTCTTAATTCCTCTCTCGCCGCCAGTGCTCCATGCGAGCGGAATCATTGGTACCCTCTCCTTAACCATAACTTCGCGGTTAAGTCCTTCAATAGCACGGACTTTGTCTGGGTTGTTGGTAAGCAGACGCACTCCATCTGGGTTCATATTCGCGCCACAGCCTAAATCTACCAACATTGCAGTAGCTAGACCGTAGCTTCTAGCATCTGCAGGGTGTCGGAGGAGAAGATTGGCCTCGACTGTATCCGATCCAAGGTCTTGGAGGTTGTAGGCCTTCAGTTTCTCTCCAAGACCGATGCCTCGGCCCTCTTGTCTGAGATATACAATCACGCCTCCAGCAGAATGCGACTTAAGAGATTGTGCTTCTGGTGGCGCATCTGATGATAAGTTCTCCACGGGGAAGGACATCAATCGGGCCGCTTCATCCAGTTGCTCTCCGCAGTCGCATCGGGCCGACCAAGCCGTTTCTCCTGTGTAGCACTCCGAGTGGATTCGCACAAGAGGTGGTTCTATTTTCTTGTTGGCTGATGATTGCGATGGTTTCTCATCGTCGTACCAACTGCTCACTCGCCCCGGGTGTAATTTACCCACATAAGCACCTCGGATCATGCGGTCCATCTCAGTCTCCCCGGGCCTCACGCGGTCCAGACTCTGGCTGCGAATATTGTTCCCGAAAACAATTGCTAAGTGCTCCTTATTATCTAGGTCGTTATGGTAAAGGTGCAGAAACATCTCTGCGCCGTTGGTAGTTGGAATGCGCGCTCGGACAATGCATTCGACATGAGGCAGCTGGGTCAACAGATTTGGACCCTTTGTCGGCTGGCCTGGATGCTGAAGATTGGCTAATTGATTCTGATGTAGAATTTTGGTGGGAGTTGGATCTAGGTTTAACGTGCCGCCAGGCGTTGCGGGCGGAGTGAATGCTGGGGATAACAGTGACTCCGGCAAGGCCGGAGTGTGATCACCGGTTGCGGTGGTACCTGTTGAACTCGCATTGTCGGATTGATCGTCTGGGTGGTCGGAGGGAGTGGTAGACTGTGGCTCGAGTTTGGGGGAGGCATGTGCTGGTAGATTCGCCATCACGACGGTTGGTGGGGGGAGTGTATTCGAGCGAGAGAGAGAGGGGAGGAACGGAGTAGGGGGGTTCGATTGCGACGGGGTAGGGCCAAGTAATGTTAAAGACGAAGCATGCGGACAGGAGGTTTTATACAACAGCGAGGACGTTTATTGTAACAGCGACAATGATCGCAAGCACGATACCCGGCGACCTCGGAGCTGCATGAGGGGGGCTGACTCATCTATCGAAAATGGTGGAGATCCACCACAAATTGCTTACTCTAGCAGCTTCCACGAGCCCCCTGCAGCACCAAATGGATTTCGACTTCGATTCAGGTCAAGACAGTAGCCTCCACGATCGTGCCGCCTGCTGCGCGCCAGATGAGCAGGATGATACGATGATACTCTAATTGTATCCGAGATTTTGGTTTGATGCGGCAAAGATGGGCTCTACGGGATGGATGAAACAATCGATAACCTCCCTACGCAAATGTCGACCATGAGGTCGCATCTCGTATGATCCTTCATTTCTCATTACGTTCGAAGAAAGCAATCAAGAGATCAGCAATCTTCTCAGGCTGATCTTCAGGGGAGAAGTGGCCGCAATCCTCAAGGATATCTAGCTCAGAGCCGGGGATGGCCTTGTTCAGTTTGTGAGCCCAGTCCACCACCTGCCAGGCATCGTTGGCCCCCCATAGCAACTTCACGGGGATCTTCTCAAGCTCCCGTAGGCGATTGGCAACCTCCATAGTATGAATAGGATCATAGTGCCGTACCTGGTGTTGGAAAAGACTACCTTGCCCAATGGGCCCGGAGATATAATCCACGAATGTTGGAAGGCTACTCTCTGTAAACCTCTCCTTATTTTGCACAGCAGATAGCAACCAGTCCTTAAAATGGGCCCGGTGTTCCTCACTAGGCTTATCATAAAGTTTATCAAGCCCTGCTGCCATTTGCTTCTTCGTCCGCTTGGACGGGTAGCTGTCAAAGCTGACCACGTCAATGAGCGTCAATGAACGAAGTCGCTGTGGATTGGAGACTGCAAATCGCTGTGCAATTCCGCCCCCAATATCATGGGCGACGAGATGAAATTTGTCGAGGCTCCAGTGCTTCAAAAGCGCTTCGAGAATAGGCACTTGGCCGGACATGGAAGTGTCAACGGCTGGGTCCCATGGTCTCTCGGATACACCGTAGCCTAGCTGGTCAAATAAGTGAACTTTGTAACCGGCCTGAGTGAGTCTGGGAAGAACATTGCGCCAAATAAGCGATGAGGAAGGCGTTCCATGAATCAAGACGACAGGATCACCAGCGCCATATACATCGTAGGTGACCCGGTGGCCATTAATGAGGATATTCTGCGATACAATAGGCTCCATGTTCCAAACGAAACTCTTCGATTATAATAATTCTTGATTCGGATTCATAATTCCATAGGAAAACTTCCCTTTAAAAAGAGTTGGAAGTTGATTTGTAAACAGAGGGCGTATATCCGGTCGATGTTGCCCTGATAGGTTTAGCGCCACGATGCCTTCTCCGCACGAGTGACCCATTCAAGAGAACCACTGGGAAGGGTGCTCCAATTCCCAGGAAGATGGGGGCCATCAATTGCAAGGATTGCATCAGTAGGTGCCTGTTCCAAGGTTTCGGCACGGTGATTGCTAAGCGCGGCGGAGGAATAGTAATTGATCGATTAGTGAGACCACTTGGAAACGCTGGACGAGCCGCTAATATTTAGATCTAGCTGTAGACATAAGTAAAGCCGACACTTCTTCGTATACAGAAAAAACAATCCCGCCACTCAGCAGCAGTCTACCAAGTCGCATTGTACTTCCTTTCCAAAGCCCTTTAACACCGTGATCTCGCATTATGCTCTGAACGGCCTCTTTAACACCAACTCCATGTACACCCTGCGCGCGTGTCTTGATGGAATCAAAAGGCTGAGTGGCATAGACAGTGACAAGTCCAGCCAAAGCGCCTGTTCCAAATGTGGTAAAGACTGTAGGCTTGATTCCCTGGGATTTGACTTTCTCTTTGAGAATATTGTAGGATCCCATACGAACTGCTGATGTGGCAGATTGCTTCATTGTAGTCGAAACTAGACCTCTATACAGTTCACGGATGCCATGTTGTTGAAATAGAGTGGTTGTGGCATGGATGCTGGATCTGAACTTCCGGGCACCTTTGGCATCATCGATTCTATTGCGAGTCAATCAGTCTTGGTCGCTCATATTCTCCCCGCCATGGACTCACAGTGCCGTTTTGATTCTTTCGGTGGGCGTGACTGCTAGAACACTTTCAACAGCGCCAGCCGTCATTCCAGCGAGGATTCCTCGACCTGGCGAGAGTACACCGGACTCATCCGACAGGGAGTTTTTTATTGTATCGTACGATACAAACCTCACGGCTGCTTTTGCTGCAGTACCCTAGGTATGCGTCAACATGGGCAGTGGCAATGAGTTACGCTCAAGAAGACACCAACAATGACAAGAGTAGAGCATCCTGTGTATAAAGCTCCAAAGCCTTCTTTCCGAGCCACTTCTGAGATGAGTTTCAATGGATTGGACGTTTGGATTTTACTGCCGCTCTGTAGCAGCTGGACGCGAGTTTTTGAGTATTCAAATGGATACTGGCTGAATTGTTAGCATGCTGTATGACTGTGGGGTTTAATAAAGACATGAGACTGACCGTGACCGCTGCTTCAATGCCACCGGCAACAGCTCCAGAAACGAGAGAAATCCATGGTGGTGTCAGGGGCTAGTAAAGTTAGTGGACTTCAGTGGCCATGAATTGGATAACAAACCTTTTGGGGCCTCTGGGCCTTTGCTGGCTCTAACGAAGCGGCCGGTGACGAAGCCATGGCAAGTCTGGATAAATTGGAGCACGAATAGGAGAATAAGTCGGCTCGACTTATACCCCGGTCCTCGAATCCACTGGAGTGTGGAGAAGGCCAACGGAACAAGACTTGCCGCGGAGTACCAGAGCCGTAAAGCTGGGGTCGCAATCAAAAGTGAGTTCCGTTCCACCTCCACGGACTTACAAGTCGCAAAGAATGTCCGATCGAACGGAGGAAACTTCGCCAAACCGGCGCCGCAGAGCTCCCAAGGCGTGTGCGTTCTGTCGTCGGAGAAAGGTGAGTAGAGTAAGTAGCGATCTCGGCTCGGTTACTGATGCCGCGGCAGTTCCGATGCGATAACGAGCGCCCGATATGCGCCAATTGTAAGACTTATGCACAAGACTGCATCTATCTACAAGCTCCCCACAGGCCTAGGTAGGTTGGCAGATGATCATACTCTGGGGCGTCAGATCCATTAACTCCCATCCAGACCCACGAAAGCTCAGTTGTCGAAACTCGAGGCCGAAAATGAACAACTGCGCCAACGGCTTGGGCATGCTGATCTTCCTTTGGAGACTCACAATGCACAAACACCAAATACCTCTTTGGGGCTTAATGGCTTACCGGAGGACCAACAGCATATTGCAGCAGATCGCTCACAATCTATCGTGTCGCGGATATTTATTTCACCCAATGGAGACTCGAGCTACCATGGTCTGACAAGTACTTTGTTCGATGATGCACCAAGCTATGGGCGAGGATCATCGCGATCCGTGAGATCGCAGGTACCCACAGAGCATGTGAGAAAACAACTATTAGGGGAGGCTGCCTATCAGCGTAGGTTCATCCACATGACACTGGAGCTATGGTCTAACTATATGATAATCTAGGTCAAATGGAGCTTCTAAACTTTCAAGAAGGCAAATTGGACTTCGATAGTGTTGACCCTGACTTGGGAATGCATTTGTTATCTCTACATTGGAATCGCCAGCATCACTCATTTCTCATCACCTATCGTCCGGCTTTCATGAGGGACATGGCAACTGGGGGGCCTTATTTCTCCAAACTTCTTTTGAACGCTATATACTTCGGAGCATCCAAGTTCAGCAATCGCCCAGAAGTACGGCGCGATCCCGAAGATGTGCGGACAGCTGGATGGAAGTTCCGTATGAGAGTGAAGGAGCTTCTTGGAAGTGCCCTTGATCGCAGCGAGATGACCACGATACAGGCACTCTTAGTCATGACTAGCTCCCTATTTGCTCTTGGAGATGAGCGGAGTGCTGCTTGGCTATATTCTGGGACCGCCTTTAGAATGATTATTGATCTAGGAATGCATGTCGACGCGACTGCATTGAGCAACACACATCGCCTATCCGATGAGGCTATTGAAATTCGCCGTCGGGTCTTTTGGGGCGCCTTTGTTGTTGATAAAATACAGTCTTTGTACCAAGGCCGACCTGCTAGTCTGCAGGACTTTGATACCAGTGTCTCGCTCACATTCATGGATCGCTATGAAGAGCTTGAACATTGGCAACCTTTCGCATATTCAGATGTGAAGTCATATGCTGGATCGCCTGCGTACAGTGTGTCAACATTCACAGAACTTTGCAAATTATCGTTGATCTTGAACGGCATCCTCAACAAAGTCTATTCGGAGAGAAGTTCGAACAGATCATCGGAAGAGCTGGTTACCACTTTGAACGGACTGGATGATCAACTTAAAAACTGGGACAAGTCACTGCCTACTTTTCTTCGATTTGGGCACGGAGAATCCAAGACAACACCTCCTCCCCATGTGATTTCTCTTCTGGCGCTGCATAATGTCCTATTGATTCTCCTGCACCGACCCTTTGTGGCAGAGGGGCATCTTCATACTACAGATCCCTCTGTTGCTATCAGCTCTTTCTCAACTTGCACAATAGCCGCATCCCAGATTATGCGGTTGTTGCATGCCTATGATGATGCATTTTCGATCAGACGCGCTCCGTATCTAATATCATATGCCACATATGTGGCTGCAAGTATCCATGTCAGGGTAGCAGCACAAAGAGGAGAGGGAAGTCGAGCGCATGCAAAACTTCGCTCATGCATCGATATCTTTCAGAAGAACCAAGGGACAAACTGGGCTGTTCGCCGTGCAAAGAAAGTGATACTTAATCTGATGGACCGAATGAGAGTTGATATAAGTGGCAACGGCTTGGACCAGAATAATATAACAGAAATGGGCAACTCCTGCAACACAGCAAGGCAAGATTTCCAGAATGAGGCTTCTGGTACACCTGCTGCAGCTATCGAGATGACAACCCCTGGAACTGACACATCCGAGCTTGACATGAACGCTATTATCCAGAGTTTCATTCGACAGGGGGGTAAAACCTCAGATGGGCAAGCTAATAATGAACCCTACCCTTGCTCCCACAATAAAATTCATCCTAATCCATTGGAAATGGTTACCACTACTCCATCTAGTATTCTGCCAACTGGGGGAGATTCATCGATTGATACTTGGCTTGGTGATGATATGCTTTTTGGGTTCAATGGCTCCCTACAGGATGATGTACTATATCAATGATATAATTGTACTCAAAACAAAATATTCACTGCAAACTTTGGGAAAACCAATGAATGCTCGTATGCCTGAAAGCCTACGTTACATATCACTGATGCTTTGTCCAAGATGTAACTTTCATTTGCGTGAGAACACTTATTCATTGCTGATATTGAGATTATATCATGGTTTTAGACACTTTCAACTTGCTCAATGACAACCTTCTCATCAACTGCTTTATGCTCTCTGAAGAAATTTCTTCTCCCCCTGTGCACATACGCTCCATCTCGGAATAAAACATCAACATCCTCCAGCTTGAGTCCTTTTGTCTCGGGAATCATGAACCAGATGAATGGTACCGACAGGGTAGTGCATGCTGCGAAGACAAAGTATGTCCCATATGTGATATTTGAAATCATATATGGCACACTCCTGGCAATGACAAAATTGAATAGCCAATGTGTAGCAACACAGATACTTACGCAGAGTCCACGAACGCGCAAAGGATAGATCTCAGAGCAAATGACCCAAGGGACACCGGCCCAGCTGAAGCAAAATGACACAGCAAACACAAAGATGAACACTGCGGCGGCATAAGAGCTTGCGCTCAAGGATCCATCGGAGTCACTTTCAGTGCTCTGAATTTTGACGAAAACACCAATAAGCCACATTGAGATACCCTTGAAGAAGATTAGCTTAAATTTAAGGATGCCATGGATGAGAAAAAAAATATTCTTTAAACATACCATCATAGCACTTCCACAAATTAACATCGGTTTTCTTCCAAAGCGATCGACAACAAAATACATGGCGAAGAACACAGCCACCAGTCTCACAATACCGTAAACTCCAGTAGAAACAAGCGTTGATGAAGTTCCCTTCAATCCGATGGAGTGAAATATGCGAGGTGAGTAATAATTAATGGCGTTTGACCCAGCCATTTGAAAGAATATCATAATCAAAACACCAAGCAGCACGCGATTACGAAGCCCAGGCTGCATGATCTCTTTCCAAGCGGCTCTTGTATTTCCAAGGCTATCAGAACGTTCAATCTGAAGCTGCTGAAGAATATCATTGACTTCCTCTGTAATAGACGGATGATCGACAGGAAGAGCTCGAATGCGAGCTAAAGCCCCACTCGCCTGGTCTCGTCCATGCGCCTTAGCCACCCACCTGGGTGATTCTGGGACAAAGAGCAAGCCTATCATGAGCAGCCCAGACGGGATAAGTTGTAGGGCAAACGGAGTGATCCATTGTGAAGAGCTCGGAGCCATGTTGCGTTCCACACCAAAGTTGATCCAAAATCCCATACAAGTGCCTAGCTGAACGCCTATTTCGTAAATTCCAACGAGCCGGCCTCGGAGATTTGCCGGTGCACATTCCGCTGTGTATAGTGGAACCAACATGCTGGCAGCTCCCACTCCCTGGGCCATGTTAATAAATGCACGCCCATGACAGCCCTGTCATCTTCGTCACTTACCAAACCGCCAATAAATCTGCCGACAAACATAACAGCTTTGTTGCCGGAAGAGGCTAATTGCATGATAGAGCCTGCCGTGAAGACCAAAGCCCCCAAGCCAAGTGCGATTCGACGACCTAATTTGTCACCAGCTGGTGCTGCTGCCAATGAGCCAAAGAAACACCCGGCTTGAAGAAGAGAAACAATGTTTGCGGAGAAGGCATCCTGGGCGAATGTTGATGCATGATCAAGGCCAAAATCCCTACGATAAATTAATAATAATACCGATTTCTAGAATGCAAGCCATACCTCTGGAAAGGAGACAGTTCTATCGACGTTCCAATAAATGCCAGATCATATCCGAACATAAAAGCACCCATTGAGGTGACCAATGCAAGTAGATAGACCCGAGCATTGTAGGAGTTTGTCATGTTGCCTGTTCCTTCTCTCATGATCGAAGATTTGGGTACCGCTCGGCCACTGCGCGATGGAAGCAACATTTACTTGAACGAAAGTTCTTTTATAGATCTAGGGCAAGTCTACCCCGCATTCTTCTCCGGATTTCGACGCACGTTTTCTTTCATAGCGGAGACGGACATAGCTTGGTGAGCTTGCGGGAGGCAAATGCCGCGGGATCTTTCAGTCCGTGGAGGTTGACTTGCCACGGCACGGCATGGCGGGAGCCATGCAATGGGAACCTGTCTTCTTTCGCCCATGGCAAGAAACTTGCAGTAGAAGAAAAACTGGCATAATTTCAAATACCGATCATCGAAGTAGTTCACTTAGAAATGGAAGCCAATCCACTATTTAGAGCGGTCACTCGCGTTCCTCAGGAAGCCCAACTAAACTCACTTAACTAAATGCGTATCATTTCGCATTTGAAAAATATGATATCCCAATCATCAATTATAACTTCGCCTGTTTTCAACACAGCCCCAAACATCTCTCGTATCTATGAGACTGTTCGATTCCCGACCCGAAGATCGATTCCTGCTGTCTGGATGCGAGCGGGTACCTCGAAGGGTCTTTTCATCCACCAGAGGGATCTTCCAAGTTCTCGTGAACTATGGGGACCAATATTGATATCTGCCATGGGTTCATCACATGGAGCCTCTCGCCAGCTTGACGGAGTCGGCGGCGCTACGTCGACAACTTCAAAGGTGGCAGTGGTTGCAAAGTCGAACCGGCCTGATGCCGATGTCGAGTATACATTTATCCAGGTGGCGCCTGACCAAATGAAAGTAGACGCGACCGGCAATTGCGGCAACATAGCCTCGGGTGTAGGACCATTTGCACTGGATGAGGGCCTTGTGAAAGTCAGCCCAGGACAATTAGAGGTAAAGAAACCCGTCGATTAAGTTTCATAGTTGCTAAACCTTGGATTGTGTATCAGATTGACATCCGCATCTTCAACACAAATACTTCTCAAATACTAGTTGAGACCATACAGGCTTCTGCAGATGGAAGCTTCCAGGAGAGTGGAGATCATCAGATTCCTGGGGTTGATGGTACATCGAGTCCAATCAAAGTGGCGTTTCTCAACCCCGAGGGGAGTATGACAGGGAGCATGTTCCCGAGTGGAGCATCGCAAGAGACTCTCCATGTTCGATCTGAAAGATTGGGACACTTTGACGCACGAGTGAGCCTCGTCGATGCCGCGAATCCATTCGTCTTGGTCGACGCTAGCTCTGTGACACTGGATAGTCAAATTTCTGTGGATGATGCCAGTCATCCAGATCTTGCCGTAATGGCAGAAGGAATTAGGAGGGAAGGTGCGGTGCGCTTCGGGTTGGCTAAAGATGTGAATGCCGCAGGAATCGTCAGAGGAACCCCAAAAATTGCCTTCTTGTTCGCAGGGGTCGATGAGGAGGAAAGGCCCAAGAGTGATCTTCGTGTTTTGTCGTTCACTCTCGGCAAGCCGCATGCTAGTCTCCAATTGACTGGTGCGGTTTGTATAGGTGCTGCCATTTCAATACATGGGACAGTCCCCTGGGAGCTTTCTGGTGGAGCAACCGGTGATACCATGCCAAAGCACGGAATGGAAATCGGAGGGCATGGTATCGCGGCTCCTTTGCCTGTCCGAATCCAACACCCGAGTGGAGTTATTCACGCAGAAACAACTCTGGGTATTAAAAGCGACGGGGGAATATATGTGAGCAAAGTAGCTGTCTTTAGGACAGCTCGTCGTCTATTCGATGGGAATGTCTTCTATAGAGCTTAGCCATAGATCCTTGTGAAGTATTCCTGATTACGTGAAGACAGATCAACCATGGCTAGACTGCACCTTAATGACTCGCTACGAAAACATAAATAGGGCTCGGTGCTGTATTCCTTAGGAACTCATTACATTTCGGAGTTGAAACATATTTTTATCTTTTATTCGTTTAATTCGAAGAAGCTTGTTGGTACATGGTTTATCCAAGAGATCCTTGGACTCACGGACGAGTCATTTCTCAAACCAGAGAAAATCAGAAAAATCACTTGTTCAAATAAAATTTAATCTTGGTCTTTGTTTTCCATGTGCTTAGAAGTTTGTCATTTAGACCCTCAATCGCTCAGAGGCTGGACGACGGCGAACCAAAATCTCAGTTCTAGGGTCTGGGAAGACAAACTCATGAGCATACATGTTCTTCGGCCTCTTTTCACCGACCTTGAGTTTAAAATCAAAGTCCATGAGAAGCCTGACAAGAATGATCTTGATCTCAATGCTCGCAAAGAAACGACCGGGGCATGCGTTGGGGCCGTGGCCAAAGTTGAGGACACGATTTTCGGTAGTTGCAAACTGATGTAGGTGACTTTCGCCCACACGCTCACGAAGCTTGTAATAGCGGAAGCCATCAAACTTCCCAGGGTCGGTGG
This sequence comes from Penicillium coffeae, assembly GCA_035985395.1. Lineage (NCBI taxonomy): Eukaryota > Fungi > Ascomycota > Eurotiomycetes > Eurotiales > Aspergillaceae > Penicillium > Penicillium coffeae. The sequence continues at coordinate 2,289,438 of CP142593.1, forward strand.
TGACTTCCGGATCATTCTGGATTGCATTGACTGCCACGCTAATGTGAGCGCCTTTGGGAATGACCGTTCCATCGGAAAATTGCGTCTTCTCAGAGACCACACGGTGCATCGAAAGAAGAGTAGGGGGATTGACACGTTGGGATTCTCGCATGAAAGAATCCAGCTTGCGGAGCTTCGCAAATTCCAATCTGCCCCAGGTCTTCCAAGGCTTTTCTGTGGCCAGTTCCCGGATCTCCTTGCGGAGAGGTTCAAGATATTCAGGATAGGCTAGAAGATCGTATAGAACGTTAATAACGTTCATCTTTGACGTATGGATTGAGGCAAGAGCCATGACAACTTGGAGATGAGCGAGGAAGGCAGGATTCTTTTCCTCTTCGGTTGCGATGTCGATCATCCAAGACAAATGAGTATTCCTGATATCATCTTCCAACTCAATTCCTTCTTTCTCCATATCCAGTCTGTGCTGAATCGCAGGAACTAGCAACCGTTTTGCTGTTTTTAAAAGAGCTGCGCCTTTCCATGAGAATGGAATGAACCAGCTCATCAACCAGTGAGTCCAATGTGGAAGCAGCCGCAATAGTATAATAGCTCCAAAGGCTAGAGTCAGAAACAGTCTAAATTAGCTTTGAGCGTTAGAATAAGAAGAGAATAATTTACCATTTTCTGTAAAGCTCTTCGAGACATCCAGCCACTCGGTGTTACGGCAAAGTGGATTCCCCAAGAATGATTTAGCGCTCACCCGCGCAACAATATCCAGGAGTGCATAGTAGGGTTTAACAACGACCCAGCCATCTGCTACCTTAATTAGAAGTCTTCCGATAAAATTGAATCCAGAACTAACCCTCTAAACTTGGGAGTTGGTGCTCAATGGCAAAATCAACCTCATCTTGCATGTGAGGAATAAGAGTGTTGATGTTGGGTGTCAGCTTCAGTTGAAGAGCCCGAGTATGGAGATTGCTTTGAAGAATGATGTTCATATTGGTAGACGGCCCGATGAGATTTTTCGCATGAGCCACTATAGGGCTTGCCACTCTGTTTGGCAGCTTTCTTATCTCATCGACGAACTTCGGTGGTAGGACCAAGATCTCCTTATCGGCTCGACGAAGCTGGAAGACTTTCCCTTTGCACTGCGGCAAATTTATCAGCGATAATTCAGATTTGTTAAAGTTCTTACTCACGTTGTCGTAGCCATCAAGCAAGATCTCCTCCGCGTAGAACAAAAATCGAAAGCTGGAGAAAACGAATGGTTCCCATCGGGTCTGTACACCGAAGACAGGCGCTTTGTTTCCAAATGCCCGAGTCAAAATGTAAGAAGCAAACCAAATGGCAACAAACACGAGTGAAGATGTAATCAATCGTTCCTGGACGGCATTGTTCGATGTATCCATGATACTAGGATAACCCAAGGGTTGAGAAGCGTTTGCCGTGTCCGGCAAAAGCACATTGAGTTTCATTTCGAGAAGAGACTTTTGGATCAATCTTTGGACCAAATTTGAAAGAAAAGATTAGTCTTTGCTGACTTTCTGAAAAATTTTGAAGCCTTGAAATAGCCTCGATCACCATTTGGCTACTTATAATCATTTCCAGTTCTTGACCTTGATACTAATTTTATTTTCTGCTTTTATTTAGCCCATTCGATTTATTGTTCATTTTCACATTCGGAAGGTCGAATGACGAGAAAGAGGGCCTCGGGTGTTCAATACCCTCTATTGGCTGTATGCAAGGCTGCACGAGGCGACAGGTTTTAGGGAATAAGACTCAGAAGTACCTCCGCGCCGCCCTGGTTTAATCAATATTTTTCATAATGAATACAAATATAGATCAAAAGTACCGCTGGCATTCCAGAGCTGAATCAATCAAGGCAGGCCAATCATGGTGACCCATCACTCAAGGCACTTTACCCTGACGCACCTGACGCGGCTTCACATTGTCTTATGTCTACAGAATTCAGTGTATACTTTGATTCCATTAATATCGCATCCACTTATAGTGTAACATATTAAGACCAGGATGACTATGGCATAGCAAACTGACAGGAATGTACAGACAGTCACAACCTGGCGTGGGTGTCTTCTTTCTCAGTAGCTTCAGCCTCATAACTAGATTTTGCCAAGACAATCCACCCTTTATGGCTGGACCCTGAAAGTCCTTTTGGTATCTGACCCGGGCAGTTTGACGTAACAGGCCCCCGAAAGACTCATACCTCTGGTTCGCTAATTTTATTGCGTGCATGTGAGCGAAGGTAGCTCGCTTGGGCACGCGAGAGTGGAGTGTAACCCGGGAATACGGGACTCCTCAGGAACGTTCTTAAGTTTGCTTATGGTGCCCAGGTACGGTTATTCGAGTAACACACATGCATGTCTGTCAGTCTATTGCCACGTGCATTTGTATCTAAGAAACAATTTGGTTTTCGACTGAGTCCGCTGTCTGGAGAATCGGCTCTCTCCAATCCGATAGGAAGATATAAATCCCAAATCTACGAAGCAATTTCGAATCAAGGATAAAATTTCCTGGAACATGAGCTTTTACCGTTTCTAGTAAGGTCACAAGCTGTGCAAATGAAAAGTAGGCCTGTGTCATGACGCCAAGTCTAAGTGCCAGCAACCCATTTGTGGCTTGGGAATTGAGTCATGACATGCGCAGCTCTATGCGAGATTTCAGCGCTCGAGTGGGTCTTCGATTCGCATCATCGCCATCCAGGAACCTTGATAGGGCACTGGAGCCTAACGAATGGGCCATGGCATGATTTTAAAGGCCGATGCGGCGCTAGCGCTAGACGTAATCTCCAAAATAATCTTGATCACCCTCAATACTATACAAGGCATCTATCCTCGCAGCTGAAGAGTGAGTTGAATGCCTTGCGGGCCTGGTTGAGTGATCAGGCTTGTGAACCCGCGGGGCGTCGGCGGGTGCATAGCCCCTCCCCATTTGCGGCCCCCAAGCTGTATGTAGGTCGGATTGCGAACCTCTATGGCTCGCCTGGCAAAATCTCGCTGCGTCTCAGCTGAGGCATCTAAGGCATTTGACTCAGATCTAATTTTACCTCGGATCAAACATCCAAGCGAATGCGCAAATCATAGTTCAGAAGATTTGAAGTCATATAGAGAAATGCCATATAATAGGCCAGGACTTGCTAGCTCATGTGTTGAGATTGGCTCGTCTACCAATTGAAAAAAGAAAACACCCGGGCCGAAATCCACAATCCTCATTTTTAGCCTACTGCGAGGCCCTTAGGCGACCGAGGGATGAATAAAGTCTCATTTACGATCCACGCTGGGACGATCGTAGAAGATCGGATCTTGAAAACTAGGATTGCGTGGCACATACCTTCTTTGAGATGACAAAAATACACTAAATTGGTAGTTCAGGCTCTCGAATGTCCTACGCTATCCTGATGTGGGGTCTTCGCCCGAATTGCAGCCTCGTAGGATACCCAGGCGACCAGATACGCCTGGGCATAGTAGTTCCAAGCTGAGACCAAGTTTGCCCAAAGTACAAGGCATTTCATAATAACCTTGGCATCAAATATACTTTTGAGATGATAGTTGCCTCTTTAGATTTTACCAAACTGTTGCCATCATTGGTCATGGAAATTGGCGAGAATGGGAAAGATTGATTTGTCGAGTACTGAGGCACGGCAAAGAGTAGCTTTCAATAAGACAAGTCCCCAGATGATACCAGTAGCTTAATTCTACTGATACCATGATCTCTACAAATTCTCTGCTCATTCTCTTGCATAAGTGTCCCCGAATTTCTAGGCAAAGCGATATAGAAATGCTTACATAACAATGTTGACCCACGTTCAATTCGATATGTGTGGGATTGACAGTAACCACACCTCTCATTGATTATTCGAGGGTGTTATCAAAGTTCCTTCTATAATCCGAAATTTAAAGCCCAGATTTAGGCCGTTAATCTCATTATGGCCCTCGCGAGTGACCCGAAGCGAGTTGCTAATCTTATGCTATCATGGGACTCCCTTGAACTAGTCTCATGCACCACATTGCAGACTCTTTGGGCCGGTTATGGAAAGATATGTGCTATCACAGCTCGTGCTAAAAATGAAGAAGCAGCGAGGCATGTCTCTGCTCTGTGTGGACTTGAGCCTGGAGCTGCGGGGTCCACATACCCTCTTATCTTGAAGCTCATCTCACCCCCAAAGCAAAATATCGACAGTCAAAACCCAAGTCGGAACGAGGGCCATCTGCGCAAGATTTTGAGCTACGAGGTAGAGCAATACTTCTATAGTGACGTTGTCCCTCGTTTGGGTGATGATATAGCGGTCGCCAAATGCCTTTCGTCGACACAGCACATGGATGGCAAGGAAGGCGAAGAAGAACTAAGGGGTCTCACTGCCACCATAATGGTCGACCTACGCCCTAAATATCCCGTTGCAGGTGGTAAACGAAGTGCCCTTAATCCCACCCAAGTGAATGGTGCACTGGATTGGCTGTCTGCATTTCACCGTCGATCCTGGGATCTGGATTTGCTGCAACACGGCCTTGAGCCATATCTGGTGCCTCCAATTGAAGAATACTTTCGAAGGCAAGATCCCAGGAAGCAGCCTGGAAGGGCTTTGTGGCTGAATGGAGGTTATACTTACCTCGCGACTCGAAGAACGGAATTTGCTTCGCTTCGCGAGGATAGCGATTCGGAATGGTGTTTGGCGTTTGACAGCCCTTTGACGTCGGACTCGCAGACTTCTGTGGCCGATGCGGTGGCATCACTTCTGACCCCCCGAGGCGAGTCAAGGTTGATCGAGTCCTACATACACGGCGACGTCAAATCCGAGAACCTGTTCACGTCAGTCGATGGTAGTGAAGTGGCATTTTTCGACTTTCAGTACATCGGGCTGGGACTTGGAGTCTGTGACCTCGCTAAACTTTTCACATGCTCAGTATCACTAGAGCTGCTAACGGATCATTCTGAGCCATTGCCAGACCAGTTGGCGATGTGCGAGCCTGAGATTCGTCTGCTCAAAAGATATCACACAAACCTTCTCCGTGAGAGGAAGGCCGATTTCTATGAGTGGGAGACATTCTCGTTCCATTGGGAGACAGCGCTTGTCGACTGGTGTCGCTTCCAGGCTTCTTGGGGCTTTTGGGGAAATACAGAATGGCTAGAAGCCCGCGTGAGGTCCATATTGGGGAGCCACGAGTGGAGGACACGACTACATGATGAACTTATGATTTGAGGATGCGATAGTCTTTAAGGGTTTCAATAGACTATGGTTAGGTCGGAGAAAAGACATTTTCATTTCAGATGTCAGAGCTTTGCCAAACTCCGGATAGCGCCTCGCTAAATGGTATATTATCATCAGTCATAGAAACCTCCCAATGGTTCGCGCTACTTGTTCGGAATGTCAAGAACGTAGCGTCGGTCCACCTCCATCTCCTTGTCGTCTTCTTCGCCTTCAAACTTCAGGCGGTAAACATCCTTCTTAGATCCCATCACCTCCGCACGGTAGAATGTAGTAGTATCGGGATATCGTGCCAGAACCTGTTTACCAACCGGAAAGGCGGGCAGAGATCCGCTCATGTGAGGGATTGGAATCAGATATGATGCAGTGGTCCTGAAAACAGCGCCTTCTTCGCCATTCTCGTTTGGCTCCGGGTCTTGAACGTCATAGATCCTGATTAATGCATGTCAGTATAAGTTTCCAAAATGACAAACACAGAACAGGCGTACCGTTTCTTGTGTCCGTCCGCTGAAATGCCCTTGATAATGCACTGTATCCCCTCGCCTTCCACTCCTTGCTTATTTTTGTTATGCTTAAACACAACCTGGGCTCCCACAACAAGTTGACCACTGCGCTCTGCAACGGTGCCCTTCGTTCCCTCTGACCCTTCCTCAATTTTCACCATTATTCCCTCGCTTCGGCCCTCGCGCGTCTGGTTGCTTGATACGCTGGTGCTACGGGGAGCTGCGCCTTTAGAGCGACTTTTGTCGGCACTCGATGCGCCTGGCGAGTCTGTTGCGGAGCTTTCCATATCTGACCGCTTCTTGCGAGACTTCGATAGCGCGTTTGCGCGATTTGGCGGGGCCTCCGCCTCCGATGCCTTGCGGAGTGCGGTCAAAAGCTCCAGGTTCTTGATCACATCGCAAGGCTCATCTTGCATGATCGACCGTTCATCCTCGCTGAGTTTCTGGCTCTGGCGTAACCATGTATCGAGTTGGTCGTGGTCAGATAAGGTTGGTCCTGTGCGCACGATGTCCTGTCAGCTATTGTTTGCAGAGGCACCGCGTGGCCAATTGCCATGAATTAAGCGACGCATAGTAGGAGCCGCGATTCATCAGAAGGGCGCCATCCTCAAGAGACCGAACTCACTGTTGCCATCGCGGGTGATCTTCTCCGCCAGGGTCTTGATTTGAACGGACAAGGATGCCTGCTGGTCGAACTTGTCCTTGGACTTGCGGATATCTTGGCAGATTCGAGTCCACAGCTCCATTTCTTCATTGTTGCCGAGACCATTGTCGCGAGGCCGAGGGCGATTTCGAGACATGCTGGGCTGATCGAGCAGTTGGAGAGGGGTGCGGAGCTCCAGCAACTGGGGTTGATCGGGGCGATTCTCGATAAGCAAAGGCGGTCGGGCTAACCGCGCGGCTCTGATCTATCCTGGCCAGGGTCTACAAGTCTGATCGAAAGAGCAATTTCTTTACCAAGCACGATATTCGGTCGTATAGTTTGAATTGGCTCGAATTAAATATTTGGATAATCACAGGAGATTGAAAAAAGCAAATATATGGTGTCCACGCACTACATGGTGATCAATCTATGCTCCGCATCAATAAACAGCACCGGATGCGGTGTAGCTCCCCAGCGCCAAGTGCCTATTGCAATATGTGATAATTGGAAGACCTACTAGAAATAGAAATTCCCTCAACCGGTCAATATGAAAAAGGAAAAAATCCGTCGGAGGGCATACTTAATTAAACAGGGACCCGCGATCCGTGGTGTCACTTCACCGAGAGGCTTGGCACGTGGGGATTCTGCGTAATAGAAAACCGCTGAGGCGCCCCTCTCTTTTTCTTAGATCAAACTCTTCACGATGCAGATCCCATTGCTTCGGCTACAATGCGGTATGGATCGAGTCTTTTGCGAAAAGGGATTTATTAAGCTAACAGGGATTTTCAGGCGTCAACAGCTACGACTGGGGTGAGCTATCTAGACTGTCATATTGAATGCCCCGCACTGAACTCCGTCATAGGTAAAGTTGGCCAGGAGTCTGCAGCTGCCCGGTATGCGGCCACCACGGCTGCTCCGGACTTCGCAATCGAGGATGAGAAGCCATATGCAGAGGTAAGCTCTATGCGCTACTATAGATCCTTTGTCCCCGCAACCGTTGATGCTAATGCGACCCAATGCTTAGTTGTGGATGGGAACTCATCCTTCATTGCCGTCAAAAGATGTCGAGACTCAGCGCACCCTCCTCGATATGGTCCAGGACAACCAAGCACTGCTTTCAACTGAGCTGAGTGAGCGCTATGGCGGTCGGCTTCCTTTTCTCTTCAAGGTGCTGTCTATTCGCAAGGCCCTCAGTATCCAGGCCCATCCCAACAAGAAGCTTGCGGAACAGCTTCACGCAAGAGACCCCAGAAACTATCCCGGTAATATTATATTGTGTCTTTGGAATGCAAGGAATGAGAAGCTTATGCAATATCAGATGACAACCATAAGCCCGAAATGACCATCGCTATCACTCCATTCGAAGGCCTCTGCGGATTCCGTCCTTTGGCTGAGATCACACACTTCCTAGAGGCCGTCGAGCCACTCCGGACACTAGTGGGACAACAAGCTTCGGAGGAGTTTGAGCAGACTGTCAAGGGCAACGAGGACTCTGAAGACGAGGTTGTTGTGCAGCGTAACAAGGATGCTTTGCGCAAGCTCTTCACTACCTTGATGGAATCGACTTCCGATAATATCGAGACCGCCTCAAAGGACCTTGTCGCTTTGGCACAGAACTCCGCTTCAAGCTTCGCAACTCTCTCCGGCGAAATCGAGACAAACCCCTCAGACCCTGCCCAGTTGGCTGAGATCATTACCCGCCTCAATGGCCAATTCCCCAATGATATTGGCTTGTTCGTTTTCTTCTTCTTGAACTTTATCACCCTCGAGCCTGGCGAAGCTATGTTCCTGAAAGCCGATGACATTCATGCCTACGTCTCTGGAGACATCATCGAGTGCATGGCCTCGTCGGACAATGTTGTGCGAGCAGGATTTACTCCCAAGTTCAAGGATGTCGATACCCTTACCGAGATGCTTACTTACTCTTATGCCCCAATCGAGGAGCAGAAGCTTGAGCCAAAAGACTACCCCTTCACCGTCTTGAACGCCACTGCCTACACAAGCGGCTCTTCGTCCATGCTTTACGACCCTCCTATTGAGGAGTTCAGCGTCGTCAAGACCGACTTGAACCGCACGGGCGCGAAGGCATCATTTGATGATATTGTGGGCCCTAGCATCATTATCTGTACTCGCGGTAAAGGCTCTATTACTGTCGGCCACAAGACCGAGGAGGTCAAAGAGGGCTACGTCTTCTTCGTTGGAGCTGATGCCGAATGCGTGATCCAAAACACCGGCAGCGGAGAGGGCGAGGATGATGTTTTCACCACATACAAGGCATTCTGCGAGCTGACTGGTAAGGAGGACATGGTTAATGGCCATTAGATATCCATCATTTCTAATATGATTGTGGAATAGCGCCTGCTAGTCGTGCCAACCTATGACGAAATAACGGTATAGCGAAAACGAAGCTATCGTTGGAAGCAATTTGATGTATTGTTGGAAACCTAGCAAATTCGCAAGATATTTAGCAAATCTAATAACAAGAGACTTGACCTGATTCGTGAACGCGCGTCGAATAAGCTATACTAGATCAGCAGGAATGCTCCCGCCCCTTTATACGACTAGCCCTCTACTATTAAAGATGCCAATTCTCATCTCACGTAAACTCGTCAACCATAACATAGCGGATAGCGCTCCGCTCCCTTGTAAGCTGACGGGATTGCATGCTTGTGGAGCCGAGGTACCTCGCTGATCGCAGTGGGTCGTGAGGGCGAAGCGGGGAAGCCCCCCGGGTGTATATCCGGACCCTGAGCTATTTGGATCGTGTCTGTACCCCATTTTCTGCATTCCATCAGATTCATCAAGCGTGGAATATATTGATAAAAACCTGGAAGATTGATGATAATGGCCTCCTCCAAGAGAGTCGATGTTCCCGACTTGGGGGCATTCGAAAAAGCAGATCTTCAACTAGTGAAGCTGAACCTGCTCTTCACCTCGCTCTTTGCTGCTTTTACAGGCGTATTCAGAGGAAAAGCAAGTCCCAGATACTACCGTCATCATATCCAAGCTGCGACCATTCGTGCCTTTACTAGGCGCATGTCTGCCCGCCAGCAAAAGTTCGATACTTTCTCCCCGCCCTGTAAACAGCATTAACTAACTTTACTTGGCAGGCATCTTTTCCAAACCTTCCCTGAAGCTTATGACCTAGTAATTAAAAAGAGAGGCTTAGAGCCAGCTGTTGTCCCTCTTGCTCACGACACAGAGGGCTACTGGCTAGGCAATAAGAATGCGAAGAACGTTGTGGTCTACTATCACGGTGTGTACCTCCTACCCTCCACATCCGCAACACAACTCCAATACATCACATGCATCAAGATCAGGAAACTTTAGAATCCATAAATAAATCAAGCTAATTATTTATAGGCGGCGGATTCGCAATGGCCCCAGTCCCCCCACACTTCGAGTCCTGGCTCGACATCCTCGACATCCTCAACAAAGAAGGCCACGACATCGCCGTTTTCATGCCCCGATACACTCTAACCCCCTATGGAACTTACCCCACACAATTGCGCCAGGCCACAGGCGCCCTCCGCTACATCCTCACAGAAGACGGCCGCTCGCCCTCCAACGTAATGGTAGGCGGCGACTCGGCTGGGGGAAATCTAGCCATGGCAACCCTTCTACACCTATCGCACCCGCACCCCGATATCGAGCCAATCCACATTACCGAGCCACTGGCTGGTTTATTTGCGTTTGCGCCCTGGGTTAGCTTCAGTAAAGACTGGCCGTCTTTCGAGAGTAATAAATATAAGGATGTTGTGACGGTCGGAGGACTGGAAGGCTGGTCGCAGGCTTATTTGGGTGGCAAGGAGGGAGATTTTTGGAGTGAGCCGCTGAAGGCACCAGTAGAGTGGTGGGCTGATGCGAAGACGCAGCGAATTTTGATTCTTGCTGGCTCAGATGAGATTCTGCTATCTCCTATTGAGGCTTTTGCGAAGAAGGTTAAGGTAAGTTGTTCTTGTCCAATGCCTTAGCTTTGGTCTCTTTAGCTTTTGTTGTGTTTGTTTGAATCTTGCTAATTGGTTTAGTCCGCCTTCCATAACACAACCTATGTTGTTGGCGCCGACGAGTCTCATGATGCTCATTTATATGTCGATGCTGGGAGAAAGACGCAGACTAATAAGGAGCTGCGCCAGTGGATCACCTCGCGCCTCTAGTCTTGGCGAATTGAAACGATAGTATCTTTTATATCTTTTATTTTTCGGGAATTATTGAGATAAATACGCAGCCTCGAAATCGGCCCTGTGTATCTATGTGATACTCTCTTGATATGCAGTCTTTGCACGAATAGTGGACTTGATCTGGTCATGCACACGTTATACATGAACATATCAGGCCGCAGAAAATGTGTCAAATTAATTTATGCGACGGGAGCACGTTTTCAACGAGGTGCAATTCAAGCTGTTTTACTTGATGTCTAAAATGTCATTGATTTTCAGTATAGGCACTAAGCAGGTCGTATCGCTCATAAACAGGATATTAAGCAACCCTAGCTCCAAGGAACAATAAAGGCTCTGTAAACGGAAATTGATTTATTTTCTTTCCTTCCCCTCTAGGAAGAGACCTTTGGTGCATACTTCGCTGCGGCAGTGTCGAAGAGCTCACTCTTCTCCTGGATATCGGCGAGGAGGGCGTGAGAGGGCTGTGCCTGTTGTAGTCGTCTAAACCAATGTGTCAGTGTCTGTAATCTCAGGAGCAAGGCCGAGTCGTGGGGTACATACGCTTCCAGATCAGCGCTGGGCTTGCCGGACAGAACATTCAAGACAATAGTGTTGGCGATGAGCTCGGCATCAGTTGGGTATTTCTCCAGCGCAGCGTCAAGTGCGGCTTCGGCTTCAGGCAGGCGACCAAGGTGGAGTTCTGCGACGGCCTGGCCGACGATGGACAGAGGGGCAGATGTGCTGGGAGCGGAGGCGAGTTCTTCGTAGACGTAGAAGGCTGATTGGTACTTCTCACCACCCTGTTATATAATTGCATCAGTGAAAAGTCCAATTGGGAGTTCATGGGTCATTTCCTGGACGTACGACTCTCAAGCCCACCCAAGACTCAGCAATGTTGACCAGCAACGAGTCTTGTGCCCATCGCTTGGCGGCCTGCACCTCCTTGAGAGCAAGGTCGGTTCTGTTTTGTTGGAGTTGAATCTGGACAATAAGGGAAACACTAGAGAATCAGAAGCCGACGGTCAGTCATCGATTACTGAAGGGTGTGAGACAGGTGCGGATAACTCACGCCTCCAAGCTACCCTGGTGCTTAGCCAGTAAGGCCAATGCTTCCTCGCTGCGCCCTTGTGCCTGCAAAACTGTTCCGGCGAGCACTTGCACGGTCGCGTTCTCTGGGTAGTTCTCTGCAAGGTCCTGGGCGAGCTGCTCAGCAGCCTCGATATCTCCAGCAACAAGTTGGGCAAGGGCCTTGGTGGCGGCCAGGTCGGGAGTGTCCTCTTCGCTTGAAACGGCAGCGATCACCTCATATGTCTGGCCAAGGGCGATTTGAGCACGCAGCTTCAGTACGCGAGCGGGGAGTTGGTTCTCGGGGGACAGCGCAGCGGTCTCGAAGTCGACAACACCCTGGTACTGGCCAGAGTGGAAGGCAGTGTGGATGTTGAGGAGCTCTGGGAGATGTTAGCGGGGTGCGCAAGGTCGTCAGGATAATTGGTGCAGCATACCGCCCTCAGCTGAAAAGGGATCCATCTTGTCGGTGTGAAAGAGGTAGGAATTGAGGATTAAGGAGGATGCGGTGTTGATGTTCCTGTTGCAACTTGTCGGCGCTGGCACTATTGCGGGCCATGTGGGCCGCGCAGACCGACCGCCTTCGAGATCGCTTACTCTTAATCCGAACGTTGATTGACATGGGCTACAGAGAGGGCAGCATGGTCGGAAGAGTATGCAGATATTAATTAATGTCTTGGATGCCAGAATATATTAATTAAGGTAAGTATACATCAATTTGTCCCTTGACTAACATCCATGGATTTCAATGTTACCTCTCTGCAAATGCATGGATCGTCTTATCCAGGCTTTGAAGAAGCGATTATATACCATCGGTCTGGATGACGGACTTGAACATCAATATTTGAACTTCGAAGAACCAGAGATAAAAAAAAATCTGAAAATATTAATCAACAAACAATTTTCCTCCCAAGAGACTGGCAGGCCTCCACGATATCCAAAGTGGTCTGTCGAGCTCTATCAACGAGCCGACCCCATATACTTGGCCGGTAAGCCCTGAGATAAACCGAGTCAGAAAATAATGTCTCGGCGTCAGCCCCTCGACCAGGTTGACGCTCTAGCGATGCCCCAAATATAGAAGATTCTACAATACTTTCATCTAGAAGCTCTGTGAAGATGCTCGCCTGTCGCAAAGTTTGATTATGCGTTTCAAGGAGAGAACACTGCCCATCCCCTCTTTTGTCCGTGACAGGGAAAGGAGCAACATGTTCCAGTGAGAAGTTAGAGTCTCGTAACTTCTCAACAAGCGTGTCTGTACTGTCGTTTGTATGGCGATGTCTATGCGTTGATCTGAAGATATCATCAACGGGGACATCTTCGTAGACACCTTGTTGGACCATGATGATAGTTGTGTCTATCCACTCATCGAGAAAACGCCAATGCTTGACTGTGTCCAATAAGTCGAGATTTTTCGACTTGAGGCAACTGTGACTCCGCCATGGAAGTCGCAAGCCATGGACATCGAAAGTCCGTGGGTCGATAGCGGGTCTATCGATGTGCATGAAATCAACCCAGTTGGAGTTCTCCTCGGGCTGGGGGTAGTAGATGTGATCCTGAGGCATGGTTGATGCTTGGGATAATAAGAATATACTATACTGGGTGTTATCCAGGAAAGGACATATCTTTCAAATGGCTGTTGCTGTTTGTGAGATGAGGTTATGAAGAAGAACAGAATTCAATTATCCTAGAGAATACATATTATCCCCAGCTTCTTGAAGTTCTATGGTTGCGCCTGGTAGACCGCGCCTCATTTGGGAGGACCGCGGCCATAATCATCCAAAAACCACAGCATCTTTCCTGTTCGGGATTCGGCCATCCGCACCCGCGCACTAATCCGCCTACATAGTCATGGGATATTTGAACTGGACTACATTAATGGATATTCGCCTAACAATCTCTAAGCTTGTCAAATACACTGAGCTCATGTCTTATGAATTGAAGACCGCATAGATTACTCGATACTTCGGGGATTCAATGACGAAGTAGAACGTAACTTTGTATGCGCTTAAGATAGTCATTAGAGGTCCTCGGGGAAGCAAGTTATCTGCGGCTATCGAATATTTGGTAAATTGATGGACCAAGTCTGGGAGTTCTGGGACGAAATAAGTTTCAAGATGGCTGCTGATGTACCGTTCTGCCCAGTATACAACTGAGTTACTTCAAGAATATTTTCATTGCGACGACAGAACAGCAAGGTTTGTGAGCGCCGATGGCCCGAGCCCGGGCTACAAAGAATCTCATGTAATGCTTGAGGATTCTATTCGTAATCATGGATATCATTTCTGTTCTTATCTCACAAAGATGGCTAATTTAAGATCCTATCTGCCAACCAGGCGTCAAGGAATACAAAGACGCAGTTATTCAACTAGCCCTGCCATCTGAACCGGCCCTCCTGCAAGGTCTTCACCACTCCGAGTGGCATAAACTCCCTGTTGACAGCTGCCAAACTTCCATATGTCCGAACCATCTCATCATGGTACAGCTCTGCTACCCAGCGCCAGTAAGGTGTCATGGTCCGCCAGTCAGAAGTGATAGACCCGGACTTGTTCGATCTGCGATATTGGAGACCGCTCTGGTTCTTAGTGAAGCTTCCTGTTGGAGCGACACTCCTTTCCTCGGGGACCCGACTGAGCTCCTGGTAGGCTCCTAGGAGGCTAGCACTGTACGTCTCAGGGTACTTTGTAAATTCCTCCAGAGACATCGACGACCGATGAGCAGGCGACACGCTCGAGGTGAGCGAGCTCTCAAATTTCTTCTTTACGGCCTGGTAAGCTTGTTCATCTTCCACTGTTGCCCGGTGAAGTCGCTTTTGAGGGGTCTGTCTGATGTTCTCACGCATAGCTAGCAGACGAACAAATGGGTTGAGAAGACCAAGACCTCCAAGCTCGACTGGGTAGTAGAAAAATCCCTCTGGGAGGTCTTTGATGTTGAAGCGCTCTTCAATTATTCCTCGCAGGTAATCTGTTACTCCACCCTTACTTCCAGAGGCTTGATCCGATGACTTGGAAAAGAGGGTTTTCTCAATGCGACTCAGAGTAGAGATGGCCATGTCGATGTGATCCCGCCCGAAGCACATTGCTGGTCGTGCAAAGTTGTTGGTGAAGAAGCGCCCGAAGTACCCATTCCATGCTTGGACCCATGAGAAAACGCTCTTGCAAGAAGACAGTTGCAGATCAAGTTCCTCAATGTGCTTGTCAACTTCGGCTTGGTCGATGATAAACCTCCCCTGCTTCTGATCGAGGACCAAGAAGCCCCAGCGAATGTCGCCATCGGGGAGAACAGTGTTTTCTGATTGTGATGCAGTTCCCATTCGCACAGTACCTGTCTTCTGCTCATTGAATCGCAGACCCATCACATCTGCAAACTTGGTCATTCCCAGCCATGCTTCATTGCAGGTTTTTTCAGTGCCCCAAAACCAGAAGTCATCATGAAGACGATAGAGAATACCACCGTTCGTATCCTGATTCACTGCATAGTCCATGCAGAATAGAACGGCCTCTCCAAAAAGCATCGATAAAGTGTGACTCATGGGCACACCCCGGGTTCGTCTTTGAACCTCAGCAGAAGGACCATCTTGGACGAACTTCATAGGAGCTTGCAAAAACACCTTGAAGAAATCGAGCCACATCTCAGGAACGCCAAAGTACTTCATGACAGTTAGAATTGTCTTGTGAGGCAATCCAGGCCCGAACCACTCGTAATCAGAGCGAATGGCTGTGAATTCGCCTCTGAGCTCCTTCTGGATAATGGACTCTGTGATGAGGAGGTGAAGAAGAGAATGCTTTGTCTCCAATGGATTCTTTGAATTAGATTCCTCATCGTAGCTGCGAGACCCCTCATTCACCGTTTGGGGCAATTGGCTCATGAAGTAGTCATCTTTGTAGTCAGTCTTCCTCTCCTCATTAACACCTCCATCCGCACTATAATTGCTCTTCTCGAGAAAAGATTTGCGCTTTTCTCGGTGTTCCTCGGGGATGTCCTCTTGGATGGCAGTCCAAGCATAAGAATCCAAAAACGTGGAGAATACCGATCGTAGTTTCACAGCCCACCTGGTTCCCAGGTACTGAAGCATTAGGCTGTCAAGAAGATCTTCGTCCATGAAGACTCGGTATTTCCCATTCAACTGGCGGCGCATCTCAATGGGGATGCCCTCTTCACCCCAGCCCCAACTTTCAAGCGAAGCCAGACGCATGTTAAGCACATCTGCGACCTCCTGAAGGACTTCCTTGTTGCGCATGAATTCCTTCAGGATGGTTGATTTCTCGTCAGAGAGCAAATCTGTCTTCATCAATGCTTTTGACACCCATGCTAGCTCATGGACGTCGAGCCATTCTCCCTCTGTAGCGAGATGTGCTCCAAAGCTGCGCACACTTTCACGAAGCTCTTTGAGAGCCTGGCGTGAGAGTTTGGTCTTGGTGAATAGACCATCGAGATAGGCACGGATAGTCTTCTTTTTGACATCGCCTCCAGGACCGAACACGAGACCTTCCCATATTGACCTCTGCTCATGCATCTCTGCTCGGCCAACATTTTGAAAGCTCGTGCCGGATTTTTGAGAGCTTGTTTCGTCGGCTTCTGTGGGACCTGACTCTTGCAAGGTAGATAGCCATTCGGTGACGAGCTTGCTGTAGAATGAAGCATGCTCATGCTTGAGCTCCAGGTATCGAAGATCATTCTCCAACTTCGAGATCCACTCTTTCAGCGTAGACTCTGAAATTGAAGCATCATAGCCACCCTGGAGAAGAAAGCGGCGAATGTTGGTGTGGTCGGCCTGTGAAAGTTGACCCATGCCAGGAGAGGTGACTTCGACATCGCTATCGTCAGAAGACTCTACATCCAAGTCCAAGTCGTCTTTGTCGAGGGAATCCTTCGGATAACCCTTGAGGGAGGAAAGGCCATCGAGCAGGGTTCGAGCCTTCTTGCGAAGATCGCCCGCAGCATTTGCAGCCTCCAAAATCCGCTTCTTGCGGTTGTCGAAAAGAACGCGTTGTTTGGAGAGCTCGCTGATCTTGGTAGCCGTGATAGACTTGAGCGTCTGGGGGAGAGCCCCGCTAGATGTCATGATGAATGTTGATGAAGTTTCCCAAGTTTGTCTTACCAGTGAGGCTTGAGCAAACGAAGGATGATGATCGGAGAGAGATGGCGATGGAATCAAGGCAGATTAAATACTGCAAACTAGAACAAGTGAGTCATTTAGCGGCGTTCTAGTCTTTGTCGGTGAAAAGCAAACGGGAGGCTCTCGATGCTTGAAAAAAGATGGCGGGCAACAAAATGGACTTAGATCGACCCGTTCGCCACTTGAGCCCCACGTCGGCAACCGAATCGGGGAAAAAGGCAACACTTTGATGGGCGAAGCTGTGATACTTGCTCTTTTGTTTGTCAGTTCATGGCGTTCAAGCTGAGCATTGACTGGCTAGGTAATATGCGGCTCTTGAGTCGATTGGCGTTACTGTAGAACAAAAAGACGCGGTGAGTTGATTTTACGAGTACGGCCTTGGAAATACGTTTGTAGTTATGTTGTTTGAACAACCCTGGAAAACCTGGACATTGATCGGGAAAAACTCAAGTATGCGTGGTAGGGATGATTTATTTAATATATACAAGCATTTCATGAGTCTGGGAAATATCAAGAGAAGCCTCCTGCTGAGCCAAATGTAGAGTGTTGTCTCCACCGGAGGTTGGATCATCACGAATAGACTGGCATCGAAAGCCTCAGTAACAAATCAGACATTGTCAACTTGCAAGTTGTTAGATTCTGCAAAGCCGAGAACCAATTTTCGCAGACGGTCCTTCTCTTTATCACCGCCGAAAATAGCCTCCACTGACTTGTAGCAAATCTTCACCAGCCCAGCCCGATCTATACCGAAATGCTGAGCAGCAAGCAAATACTCATTCGAAACAGGGCTACAGAAAAAGCCCACATCATCCGTCTAGAAATAGAATCAGTCTATATCCATTTAATCAGAGAAAAAAAAAAAAGGAGGGGTCGGGGGCAAGTCTCGCAAACATCGCAAACTCACACAAAGCGCAATCGGACACTCCGAATACCTCCACTCCCCAAAATGATGATCCAAAAACCCGCCCTCAATCAGCTTTGCATGCACGTTACACGACATACAAAGCTCAAGCCCAAGCTTACGTCTTCTAATCTCTTCTTTAATCTCATCAGGCACATGGATAACATGTCCTAAGCGATCCGGTTGAAACCCCAATAACGAATCTAGTTCTGCTTTCGCGCCCGAGACAGGCGTCTCGGCAAAGTGCAGTGTCAGCCCAAGCCCGTTTGCCTTGGCGTGCATAAATGCATCCCCGTAGATATTCACGTCGCCTGTTGTCGGGTTGCCGCAGAGGTCGATGCCAACGACGCCGCGGTGGCGGTTGGAGATGGCGAGGTTGACGAGTTGGAGAGCTTCGGCGGGGGTGGTGTTTCCGCGGTCGAGAGCGACGATTAAGTAGATTGATATTTCTTTATGAGTGGATTTGAAGGATTCGAATGTGCTCAGGACTGTGGAGAGGTATTCTGCGCGTGTGCTCCCTGTGCTGGTGAATTCGCGGGGGATAGTTCGGAGCTCTAGGTAGCAGACTCCATCGTTGAGGAAGTCTTGGAGAACGCTGTTTGTGGCGTATGCGAGGCTGTCAAGATCATCGCAGAGTTGGTATATGAGTTTGCTGAATGTTTGGAAGAATCTAGGGTTGCGTTAGTCTATCTCTTCCGGAGAGGGGCTCTTTGTGTTTACGTTTGGAGGGTATAATCGGTTTTGCCCGGAGGCATCAGCACGAGAGGATCTTCGATGGCGAAGTCGGGATCACGCTCTTTCTTGCGGTTCCATAATTCATGTAGGCATTGGCGACTGATGCTGCCATTAAGATGGGCGTGGAGCTACTCGTGGAGAACCCATCAGCCAATGCCTTCAAGTGGAGGTGAGCATGATGTGTACCTCTATCTTGGGCAAAGCTATTGTAAAGTTGCTGTCAACAGGATTTGGGAGACCCATGGTGGGCGAAGATTGGTTCAATAGTCGCGAACCTTGACGTTGGAGGACTGAATGAGGGGTAGCTTTCTGCCAGGGCTTCACAGCATACTCCGGGGCCTTCCAGTTCTACGCAGCTGCCATTGAGGCCAATGGCTGATTGAATTGAGCTTCAAAATCATGAAAAAAAAAATCGATTATACTAGCGAAACCACCTGAAGAAAGATCTACTGATCTACAATATCCCCACGTCAAGTTGTTCCAACCATGGATCTACGCCGTGATGAACCCTTCCGGTTCCAGTAATGCATCTCCCACGCATTTGGTAGCGAGAGATCTTGAGCTTAACACCAAAGCCACTAATCGCACACCTAAAACAAGGCAGCAGAAGTTACGAGGTGACGGTCTTGTAATTTTGACAGCCTTTAGCTTCGTTACGCGAACTCGGTACCGCAAGACCACGCGCAATGCTTACCTATTTCACGGTACGCCCGTTATTGCGACCCAGGGCACTGAACCTTCTCAAAGCAGCCCTACTCCAGGGCGATGATCCGCGTTGGCTATGTTTCGCATTAATTGGACCTCGGATCCCTGAAAGTGCGATATGAAAAGTGGAGCGAGCCAGGACAGCCGCGGGACCGGATTTACGAGACTCGAGCCGCGATATCAAACGTGCTATGTTGCCCTGCCGAGGATCGGCACTGACCTACCTGATGGGCGAGAGCGATATCTTGCGGCGCATCAGTAACAAAGTACCGTCTATACAAGCGCGCAATGCATAGACGCGTTTCGCAATATGCGAACGCCGACCAGACCAGCTGCATGCCATAATCTATAGAACAGGATCTGCTAGTCTAATAATAGACATCCTGGAGATCCGGCATCAGGACCGTGGAACGCGCGACCCTAGCTATACCCACGGACTTTTCGAGGATCCATCGCTGTTTGAGCCGTGTCAACTCGTTAACGGCCACGTATCTTCCCCGATTCCTGGTTTTGGTAGCCCGACAGTCGCAAAAAGGGGCCCTGGGGCCGCCAACAGGGATACAATCTGGGAAATGGCTGCGGGCGTGTAGGGCCGACCGAGCCGTGCCGCGTCTCGTTGTTGCGTCGTTTCAGGGGGAAATGCTAGCAACCCAAGGCAGACTCAGTCTCGGAGAATTTCCAGGGGTTGTACATACTCCGTAGAGCAGTCTGACAAGCGCGGGACGAGATCGACGGAAAATCAGGATGTGTATGTTGAAGGAATGATTCACGGGCCCGATCGTATCCTTAGTTCTGGGCGATGTGCTGACAGGAATCCTTCGAGAAGGCTTCCAGAAGGCCAGGCTGGTCTCGTCGGCAATCGTGAGCGGAACGGTGGCCGAACAGGGATAAGGGCGAGGCTCGCAGGTGGTGGCCCCCCGGATTCGCACTCTGGGCATCGGAGCCCACCCGTTTCGACGGATGTAGTTTTCCACCCCGCCCTGCCACTTTGTCCTTGCGCTTGTAACGAGTTGCTTGTATACTTCAAACACCCTAGGGCCTGGATGTCGCTTTAAGCTCGAGTCGGCAATGCGATGGGTGCTTCACGTTGATCAAACCTTAACGTTTGGTGACATGCCGCGCGTACCCAGCGGTTGAAACCGCTAGCGGGAGGCCAGCGCTCGGGATTCTAGATGCTGGGCTCTATCTAGAAGCTTCTGCTGAGGATCTTGATCATAAATGCGCTGTCACGTCAGGCCCGCAGGGTGGGTGACCGCTGCGGATGGCAGGGCTGGGAATCCGTATACTTGGGACAGCGCACTGCCCGGCTTTACAGAGCACATAACGTAAGAAAGCACCGGTCTCGCCGATAGACTAAGAGCAGATGCCTTTAAGGATACTGGCCGTAAACGGAATCTCGTATTGAGATGTGGGAGAGCCTCTCAGCTCGGGTCTGTGCGCCGCAGTCTCGCCAACAAGCTCAATTTAGGTGTTACCAGGCGACCATCCAGAGTCCCTCTAGACTTTTCGGAAGTTCGGCAACTAAACATCATGATACAATTGTATCATATCACCATGTTAGTAAATTGCTCACTGGCCAGGTCTACGTGAGAAAGCGTGCTGTCGCAAGTCGCATGACCAGCTCCTAAAGCGGCATTGAGCTTCGGGCTTCTGCCGGGAGCTGTAGATCTCAAAGCTGCACCCCATGTCAAACCAAGACATGCACAGAGCCAAAGTACCTCCCCTCTCTCGGAAAAGTTTCGGGGATAGTCGGGGCGCCCGGTCCAACATCAGCTTGCGCAGAGCATGCAGCACATAGAGCAAGATAACCGACACTGTAGGCAGAAGGTTGCAACAGGGAAGACGCCAATCAAGGAAGCCAATGCAGGTAGGAGGCAGCAGCAGTCGCAGCGAAGAGCGCGATACCGGGATGATTCCTTTGATGCAGAAGATAGTCATTGTAAACGGGACCAGACAAGGGCCCCTCCCTCATATGAAGAATCCCTGGCTAATAGTTTACACTCTCGCGGCACGAACCACTCACCTGTGGCTGCAGCGTTGCACCAGCTGAACGGGCAATGGGACAAAGTCGACCAGGTTGAGACAGTGCAGCCAATGGAGTGCGGGAGCTGCGAGGGAATGCGCGCCTTCGAGCATGCATCAAAGAGGAAAGTTGCGATTCGGGCCGACCTGTGCCGCCCACGCGACGCCATTTCAGCGTCGACTGCATGAAGGGAATGGCCCAGCAGCAGTCACGGAGGTCCGGTGGATGATTGAATGACCATCTTGCAGGAGGGCTGAGAGTGGGGTTTGGGGTGAGTAGGGAAGCTGGATGCCACATCGAAGACGCATCGAAGGATCCATTTGAGGGGGCTGTGTCCGAGGGTGGCTGCAGGATGGGATGAGGACACTTGAGACGGAGCTGTACGCCGTGCACCGATGGGTAGAACTCTTTATTTTGATTATGTTTTTTTTTTCTGTTTCCACTGTGGATTGCAGGACTAGACACTGCTAGAGGTAACCTCGGGCAAATTGGAGGATGAAGCAAATGCCGCAGATTTCCGCGCAGATATCAAATCACAGATCAGCGCAGTACTCAAGGGCTGTAGAAGAGTCGGATTAGAGTTAGGCCCCGATGTGTCACGTTAGGACCCAAGATGAGTTGTTCCAGTGGAGTCCAGCTAGATCCAGCTGGGAAGTTGTCTATTTTGCGGATTATCGAGCTGACAAGGCTGAAATCGAGAATATTTCATGTAAGAGCGTCGACGAGGCGATGCATCTCAGCTATACGGAGCACACGCCGACCGAGTGCGGCGCAGAGTACCACCATGCTGGATCGTGGAGACTTTTCTCCCAAGGAGGTAAGACCCCAGTCGGCAGTTCGTTCACCGTAGCCACAGTGTACTGTAGATGGCAAAAAACAAAAGGTAGAGCTAAGGCCGCTTGAGCGTCGACCTTGTCGGCAGTATCTCGGATCCATCCCCTCGGGAGTCATTCCAGTCGATAAGCCGTCCTGGAATGTAGAATCTCCTGGCGATCCGAGGCTCATTGACCTCAGGAAGTAAGATCCCGCGGATTCCAGAGGTGAATTTCAGCTTGATTACGAGTTTAAAGGACCTTAAACAGGGGCCCCTGAACATTGCACGGTGAGTGGCCGACCTTAATCCCCTGGACTCCTATTAGTTCCTGATGCGGCGTAGCTGCGATGCGTCTTGTAATTACGCAACGGTATTGTTCTCGATACAGGACGGTAAATGACCAGTGTTCAACCAAAGTGGCTCCCTATCTTCATGATGTCATCCAATTCCATAGATCCCGTCACCTCCTGACGACATGAGCATCATTGACCAAATCCGCAAGCCGCAGGGGTGTAATACGTGGCAGCGACGGATTGTTCGGGGTTCTTTTCGTGATCTTTGGAAACGTAGGCTAGTAACAATCAGGCTCCAGGGCTCCCGACATCTAATCACAAAGAACAGGAAACAAGAACTACCTACCGTAAACTACCTAGGAGGAAGTGTATCCCGGTGGCCTCCGCGCATACTCTAACACCCCCCGCAACGAAGAAAACGGGAGCACGAGGACGCATCCTCTCTGATCTTTACTGCTTGTACACCGACGGTTCGCTGGTTGCGCGCCATAGGGCAAGGACCACAAGAAAGCGGGGTGGATTCCTTAGGGCTGTTGATCGTAGCAAGGAGCGGATGCGAGATTGGTATTACTTACATGCGCCCATCACATCCCGCCGTCTACTAGCGGTGGCTCCTTCCCTAGGCTTGGGCAGTCCCTGGCCTGTGATCGTGTGAATCTTCTAGTCGGATTGAAAGGAGGTGGAGCCCGCGCACAACTGTTCAACCTTCGCCTTTGCCACATTGCCCCCTGAAATTTTTTTCTTCTGATGCTACGGTAGGTCTTGAATCCTGCAAACCCTGAGCGAACGTGTCTAGCATGCACGATGATCCCGCTAGACCAGTACAAGGTACTTGTACGTCAACCGATTTCGAGCTGGGGCTCTTCCCATGCATTGCGGAAAGTTACCAGTATTACTGGGTGTACGCAATACAGACGGAGAACGACGCTGTCAAGTGGAGCGCAACATTAAGTGTTTCCTGCGCATTACATGGAAGAAACCAAGAACCTTGGAAGGAATGTTTCTTGCTCCGACTAAGCCCGACTAGGCAGCGCAGTCATGCCATCCCGGCTTATGCGATTACTGCCTCTTATTGGCGCTGTATTTTGTGATAGAAGAAGTCACCAGGCAGGGCAGCGACTGAAGGCGCAGACTCAGGGGGTGAATCACCCGTGTACTCCGTAGCTAAGGGGCATATTGGGTTAAACAAGGTGGATAGGTGGATAGGCCCGATAAACAACTCCCCCCTCTTTTTCTCCCGCGATCATCACGATTGTCGGGCGACCGTCCGCTCGGTGTTCTCTCTCGGCCCCCGCTGAGTGGCCCGTTCGGAGGAGAGGAGAGAGAACAGACGTGTCGAGCGGAGCGGTCTGCAACTAAAGAAGCCCTGACCGTCGAGCACGCGAGATAATCATCGTGGGGTGAGCCCGGTCCGCAAACAGGATGCCTGCCGCGCATCCTGCACTGCTCTCCAGGCCGGAACTCGATAGGTGACGAGCGGCAGAACAGAGAAAACCCACTCACATCAGCTATCGATAACGTGGCGCCTATGCAGATGGCTTTATTAGGAGGCCCCCGTGGAGGGGCCCCGTAAGGCAACTCGCGCAATCTTATCGTTTGCCCTACAAAACCCTCTCAGCCTGTGAGCGGCCATGATCGCTTTAAAGCTGGAAAACCGCCATAACCGCGTCT
This sequence comes from Penicillium coffeae, assembly GCA_035985395.1. NCBI lineage: Eukaryota > Fungi > Ascomycota > Eurotiomycetes > Eurotiales > Aspergillaceae > Penicillium > Penicillium coffeae. The sequence continues at coordinate 2,313,267 of CP142593.1, forward strand.
ATACTCGATAACGCGCACGGTTCGGCCCTTTTACTGACCCGGCAGGAAGGGCGATGCCTCACGTCCGCAATTCATACTCGACCGCCACTCCATCGTGACTCATCCCCACGTGCCTCGAAGGCCCTAACGGTGACAGCTGGTCTTTGTCTTGGATCCCGTGCTGCCTGGACAAAAGCACCTCCATTGGCAACGGCCGACCTGCCCCTCGGCGCTAAGGTACATGCAATGCCTGCAGCTGAGGATCAGATTAAATGAGGGGTTTTGTCATGCGTCGCGCTCTGGACGTCTCCCGGGTAGTCGCCGAGGGGGTGAATTGCGAATTGCATACCTCGTATGCAGACGAGGCGCCAAAACAAGATTACGAGGACCGTTCAGTGCTACAATGCATGACCGAACAGGTTTTGCTTTGCAGCGCAAAGTTGGAGCCCCGCTATCAGAGCTATACAATGCATCTAGGGAATACTGAGCGGCTGAGTGTTGGGGATCATGTCTAGAGGATCGCTAGGTGGGATGATGCAGGCAAGACCGCAGGTACGACGAGGCGACGTACGAGGGGCATTGTACATTAGACCCCTCACGAGGAGCCGAGGATCTTTCAGACATAGCCTTACCACCGAGAGTGCTACAGAGCCAGTAACTTTGTTGTTTCTGTTTATTCTGTCTTCCTAGCAGACCGCTCCTTCATTGAACAGCCTTCCTTGCGGTCAACGAAGTTAATGGGGCGGGAGAAGCTTGGAAAGCGAGTGGAAGATTCCCCACAGAGAAGAGGGGAAGCCCGAAAAAGAAAGGGAAAATAAAGTGAGAAAAAGAAATAAATAAATAAACTCCCAAAAAGGCGAAAAAATAATCAGTAGCCACGCACTAAAAGAGTTCGTCAAAGAGCCGGCTCCCAAACAGCCGACGATCTCTGTGCATTTGCGGGGACTGCACCGCCCAAAACGTTTCACTGCCACTCTCCAGCCTCAAGGGTTTGCGATCCCACAGCCTTGCGGGCTCGATGACCAGCGAAGTATCGCCATGTCCAACTTACCCCCGAGAACCCAAGTCGGAGAGTCGGAAAATCCACTGCACTCCCTCGAATGAGTGTACTCAAGTACTGGCACTCTGTATTGCCAATCTCCACCAGTTGCCCTGGTCGAATGAGAGGGAATGACGATGTACATCGTGATCGACTGTGGTACACGGATTGCTGTCTGCGCTGTGGTTCGTGGGACCCCGTTAGGCAGAGACAATGCCCGACCGTTGAACATGACTCCGACGTTCCTGGCCAGCAGATTCGTAGGCCCTGGAACAAGGTTCAGGGAGATTTCTTTCGTCTAGCGAGATCAAAACGCAGGAATCCGAGGGCTCCGCATCTGCTCCCCCAGGGACCAGTCTGTCGGTGCGGGCTGAAAATACATGACATAAAGGTACGGAATGACGAAGTGGGCCAGCGTAATATGTACTAAGTTTAGGTCTTATCTGTACACGATTACTAGGACGTTAGCGATTCTTTATTTTGGTCTTTTTTTACAGTTTACGTTGTCTTTGATTTAAGTCCGGGGGAACGGGAGAATCTCTCCACTTTGTTCTAGCAATCCGAAGAAAGAAGGAGTCGAAGAAAGGGGGTAAAAGGGGGGATCCGCCATAATTTTGAGGCGGATGTGGGGGAACTGGAGCCCGGCAGCGTGTGTTCAGACGTTTGACTATGGAAGTTTGAATGGAATAGGCTGTTCAATGCGGGCTCCACCGTTGAAATCCTCCGGCGATACCGATGGGGAGGTCGGTTTCGGGATAAGGCGTCATCCAGCACTTGTAGGGCTTACGACTTGTCCTGGTCCATTTTCTGCGCTTCCCACGTTTCCGCGCTTTCATCTGAAACTGTGATCGGCCCCCTCGGTCGATAGCATTCCCCAGGATGTACATATAGGGATCGCCCTATGACATGGGCCACCGAGATCTACCCCGTTACGGCCTGGCGTGCAGTCATGACATTCCACGTCGTCATCCCACCTCCTACCCAAGCTAGGCACCGTGATAAGCGTGGGACGGATGGCTCGGAGTACTGTCGTACTGTTCCTGGCCACTGGGTGAACCTCCACCCTTGGGCCTTGCGTTTGCGCTGGCAGGTCCACTCTACTGCCTGTATTTTGAACGACCCTGGGGTGATTCGATAAAAATAAATGTAATATATGTGAAAACCGACAAATATGACAGCCTAGGAACATGCAGCGCCTAAAAGAGAGCATAATTAAAAATGGAATTTTATCATATTCGGCAAAAGCCTTCTTTATTTAATACTCATGCAGCAGCACGCCTATACCTGCTCAACGGCCCTTGTCCTCTTTCCGCCCCATTTGGGAGCCCCCCTCCAGCAAGCCCCGTTTCTTTCTGCTCTCTAAGCCTCATCGCAGAAGCTATAGATAGACACGCCCGCCAATATCAGATCTTGGAACAATTTACTTTATCTCTCCTGCCACCCTGCCCTACCACGATTTCTTTAAGAGGCTTGCAGCCACCCAACCTTTTGTCCCGTACTGTCTTTAGCCTCCTCGTGCGTTATTTTCCCCTATACGACTTGTGAATCCAGCTGTCAAATAGACTTCCCCATATTTATGTTTGTGTGCTTTCTAGGGTTCAGATTATCAGGCCGGAGGGAAAAGCAAAACTGTAATTTGCGCCATTACACGAATACGCGCACGGCGTAACTTACCCATACCATACGTGACCGCAACGTCCCCGTACGTCTCCACCCCAGCTTCAATTCCTGGCGGAATCGCTGGGATTGATTCATTGATTTAATTATTTTTCATCCCCCCCTTCCCCGTCTCCTCAACTTCTCCGGCTCTCCCTAACACCACCATTATTCTCCTCGAAAGGTCACAGAGAACAATTCTTCTCTTCAAACGCCTACTACCTCGACCGCCCTGCAGTTTCGACGCACCGCGCACTACCGCCGCGAACGGCTACCACGTAACCGTGCAGCAACGGGATCAGCTTGCAGCCGACGACCCCGAAAAAGAAAGTCGCAGCAAAGAACCCGAACAAAAGCACTCCAAGTGAATAGCGCAATATCAGCGACCTTGACTTGGTCCTCAGCATTTCATAGTGATCGCGTTTCCTCATTCGACACGCTGCATCCCTTCCCCCACTCGCTGTCGCAATTCCCCGTTCGGCATCTGCATCGCTCGTTGCGCCTCAAAAAGCGTACAAAAAAAAGCGACCTAAAAAAAGTTCCCTGCACCAGCACGGGTACGCCCACTATTCACTGCAGCCTTAGTCTCCAATTGCGACCTATCGAATCCTTCCAACTCGTCGGCCGTGCAGATAATCCCTGGCAACAATTTCCGCAGCGGCGCCGTCGACTCTCGGTACACACGATTTAGCAGTTTACACTTTGGGGCTCTTCCTGATCGCCGGGTCTGAACCCGCATATGCGCTGCGCGTCCCGCCTCTGACCTGCGTTGGCAACCCTCCTCTTCGTTCAACACAGGGCGCATTACCCCCTCTCTGGTTCGCCCAGACCAATTGGCCCATATCGCAACCGTTCCACTCTCGCGTGCAGCCAGTGTCCACCACTGGTACCGGCAGATCGACAAGAAAGAAAGAGGGGTCGCAGTGATTGCTTGTCAGACAAGGAATCTCAGCTCTCCTTCTGGAAGGCGTAATCCCTGGGCCAGTTCCCTGGAATCGGAGATCTTCTCCTGTTTGATCCACCCTGACTGTGACGTCTTGTGGTTAGTATCGGCAAAGAGCTTGAATTAGATCGACTAGCGCGGGCTGTACGGAAGTACTTGGCAATTGCTATCAAGGGCCCTTTTTTTCAGGCTTTGATTGCGACGGCTTTTTGTACCCATCCGTTGATCGTCCCAGGCGCCTGGTTTTCGGCCTTTTATCCCGTGAGGCGCTCGCTGGCAGGGCTGCTCCGCATTACACCCCGGTTAGGCCAAGATGCAGAGTTCAAGAACGGATCATTTCTGCTAGGAACGTGGCTGAACCATCATCCTCTCTGACTGTGTCGAGCTTTTGCCCTTTTTCCATTTTTCTTGCTGGCTCGGATCGCTTTCCAAGCCTAGCTTCTTGCACACCTTGACAGCTGGCTGGTTCCCTGCCTCGGTGCCCATTCGCCATTTAAAAGAGTCCAGGTGACTCCATTGTTGGCACGGTTCACGAATTACATACCAAAACCATTCATCCTGGCTGGTAGCTGAGCTATCGCCCTGATAACGCACAGAGTCACCATGGCTTACACCTCAGCAAGCCCTCCTCCGGCTTTGGACTCCGAGGCTCAAGCCAGCTTAACACTTGCTACCTCTCTTCCTCAAACGTCCTCATTACACAATATGGCCTCTCAATTCTCCTCGGGCCATCCTCACTCCGCTGCGCCCTCTTTCACATCCTCTCCTATATCTACACCCGCCTCCTCATTTCCGGCCCCTGGCACACCAAATCCTTTCACACCTGCCGGTACTCCTCTCCAGCCCGCGAGCGAGGGCCCTCGCGGCCGGAATCCCGAATTCCCTCTCATACCCGGTCCATTCGAGCTCCCTGAGTCAATGATGGCTGTGCCTGGCGCGCAGAGCCTAAATAATGGCACCGACCCTACATTATCAAGTACGAAAGCACCAGGACTGATTCGACGAATTTCTCGCGGTGCTGCGAACAAGCTTACGCGAAGGAGGCAGTCTGCTGCTTCTCAAAATGACAAGCGAGACAGAAGCTCTGGACCAGTAATTATTCGTCGACGAAGCGACAGCAAAAATGGCCCCCAGTCTGGCCGCGAAACTGCGCTTGATTCTAGCAACGAAGAAGAAGCCAGCGAAGCACTGGATGCACTTGGAGCTTGGGCTGGTTCAGAGCCCTCGAGCTTTCGCAGTGAACGCGGTATGATGTTTGCTCGCGATGTTGGCGGTGGCCCTGTCCCTTCCGTTGCCATTGCTCCCAAGGTCGACTCTGCCGTGCAGCGTGGAACTGTCCTCACAAAAGTTACAAAGAAGCACCGCAAACAAGTGCGCTTCTTCTTGGACTTGGATGCTGCAAAGGTCTTTTGGGACCTCTCTAACCCTGCTAAGCGTTTTTATATCGACGATATCAAGGAAATTCGAGTCGGTGCCGACGCTCGCAATTACCGCGAAGAACATCAAATCAGTGAAGATTTCGAGTCTAGGTGGTTTACTGTCGTCATTGCCAATGCCGAGCGCTCCAAGGGCCGTGCTGTAAAGACTCTTCACCTTATTGCTCCTAACGACCGTATCTTAGACTTGTGGACATCGACGCTCGAGAACATTGCTCGCTACCGTATCGGTTTGATGGCTGGACTCTCTGGATCTCGCAGTGAGACTGTCATCCAGGCCCATTGGCATCGTGAGATGTCTCGACTTTATCCTCAAGGACCTCCACCTGGCGAGGAGCCAAGTCTTGACTTTACTGCCGTTGAAACCGTGTGCCGCAGCCTGCACATCAACTGCTCAAAGAACATGCTTCGAGCTCAGTTCTCGAAAGCTGACGTTGACAACAGTGGAAAATTGGACGTTTCGCAGTTCAAGGACTTTGTTTCAAGACTCAAGGAAAGAAAGGACGTGAAAGAGATCTACAAGGGATGCAGTGCCAATCCTAAGATGGGTCTCACTCAAGAGGAATTTCTTACTTTCTTGCGTGATGTCCAACAGGAAGACGTCGATTCGGATCATGCACACTGGGTCACTCTGTTTGAAAAGTTGAGCCGCAAGTCAAAGTCTCGTCTTTCTGAGCCATCGGAAGGAACAGAGGCTGTGGTTCCTGAATCTCGGATGTGTCTTGATACCTTCACGTCATACCTCGCTTCTCCAAGCAATGGCGTCCATGCATCACGTGCTCCGAAGTCAACATTCGACCGGCCATTGAACGAGTACTTCATCTCAAGCTCTCACAACACCTATCTGTTGGGTCGACAGGTTGCTGGAGCTTCAAGCACGGAAGCTTATATCAGTGCCCTCCAACAAGGATGTCGTTGCGTTGAGATCGATTGCTGGGACGGCGCTGATGGTCGCCCAATCGTTTCTCACGGTCGTACCATGACCACTAGCGTCCTTTTCGCCGATTGTATCACCGTTATCAACCGATATGCTTTCATCTCATCCGAGTTTCCATTGATCCTTTCCCTCGAGGTGCACTGCAACCCCGAGCAGCAGGTGGCTATGGTCAAAATCATGAAGGATACTTTCAAGGAGCAACTTATCCTGGAGCCCCTCATGACCAACTGCTTCATCCTCCCATCGCCAGAGGAGCTCAAGGGCCGCATTCTGGTTAAGGTTAAGACATGCGACGAGACGCTCAATGGTGATCCTCGCGTAGAGACAACAAGCACTGTTGGCACTCACGGACGCAAGCGCAGTTCGAGCACCCCTTTCATCCGTCCTACGCCTCCCCCCGAGATCGCTCTTAACGGAGCCGGTCTCCCGTCTCTATCAAGCCCGCCTACCTTCAATGGAAGCATTGATGGAATCGGACCTCTCATCACACAGGACAGACGCTCGCTCACTGCGACGAGCATGAGCAGCGCCACTGAAGACAGCGATGGCGCTTTGGTCTCTGTTCACAACGAGAAGAAGAAGCGACGGCGCCAGAAGAGCAAGATCACCAAGCCTCTTTCTGACTTGGGTGTATATACTCGCGGTTACAAGTGGCAGAGCTTCACTTCCCCTGAGAGCAGAAAGTACAACCACGTCTACTCATTTGCGGAGCGTGCCTTCGAGAGTATCTGCCAGTCTCACGATAACAAGGTTTCTCTTGAAGCTCACAACCGCAAATATCTGACACGTGTATATCCTTCCGGATTCCGACTTCGCTCTTCCAACTTCGACCCCAACAAGTTCTGGCGTCGGGGTGTCCAGATGGCAGCACTGAACTGGCAGACCTACGACATCGGAATGCAGATGAACCAAGCTATGTTCGCTGCTGGCACTGATCGCACAGGCTATGTACTCAAGCCTGAAAGTCTCCGATTGGCCCCTCCAGATGAAGGCCAAAAGCTCAAGATGCAGCGACGTCTTGTTCGCTTCTCAGTTGACGTGATCTCTGCACAACAGCTGCCTCGCCCCCGCACCATCGGCCCGGAAGACAACATCAACCCGTACGTGGAAATCGAGATGTTCAGTGCCGATGACCGCGGTCAAAGTCTAGCCTTTGGTGAGGGTGGTATGGACGCTTCTACTCGCGGCGGCATGTCGGGTATCGGATATCCTCATCGCCGTCGAACCAAGATCGAACAGAGCAATGGCTACAGCCCTGTCTTCAATGACCGGTTCAAGTTGTCTCTCGAGACCAAGTACCCCGATCTGGTCTTTGTGCGCTGGACCATCTGGAGCTCCATCGATGGTCGGAGTGCTGGCAACAACAACCACAGTGTCCAGCTTGCTACCTTCACTGCCAAACTCAGCAGCCTGTCTCAGGGATACCGCTATCTGCCTTTGTACGATGGTAGCGGTGATCAGTATCTGTTCTCTACTCTGTTCTGTCGTATCACTAAGGAAGAGCCCGTCCCAGTCCAGCGACTCGATGTCGAGGAAATCCGTGCCGAGCGTATGGGCATCCTTCGACAAATCGGTCAGACTGTCTTCAAACGATCTGCATCCACTGATCGTGAGAAGGATCTTCTTCAAGGTAGTGAACCGGGAAGCCCCGATGACAAGGACAGCTCTCCTAACCTGACACCAACGGTGTCCACTGCATCAACCTCCTCTTTCGTCCCTTAACCGGGGCTCCGAACCCACTATAACATACCCACATCCTCCTTTGGGTATATCCCATAATTTGGGATTCACACGTTTGATTTGTTATACTCTGTTGCAGCGATACCCCCCGTTTTTATCTGTTTGGATGCATCATTTTGTTTGTATCAGCCTCTTTGTACTAGCCAGGGTGTTAACTTGTTATTTTCCAATTTCCTTTCTGGGCCCATGAGCCCAGGCTTTCTTGTTTTCATCTCTTTTTTCGGCTGTTCGGATTTCATCATTTTCGGCTTCAGTTAGCCACACTACCATCAACCACATCGGTTGCATTTGCGGGAGTCAATAACCTGGGAAACATGTCGTGGCTGGCCACCGGAGCAACATCTGCATCATCATCATATCATCATCATTTTACGGCACGGATAAGGAACGTTGGGTTTCCTTTCGCATTATGGTCGGTTCATCTGGGAAATGGAAAGGCGCCGTATTTGTATGGCTCTTGTTTTATTTTCTTGTTTCGTTTTTCATCCTTGGGGCTGGATGTTTTGCATAGCTGATTTCCTCTATGATTTTCTTTCTCGAGCCTTCTTTCTCTTTCATTTTGTGGCTTTTTCCTCTTCAATTTTCATGTCGTGACGAATGGGTGGTTGTTTTTTCAATATTACTCATTCAGAACTTCCGGCCATTTAGGGCTAATTGGGTGCAGGGATATCACCCAATATTATCCACTCTTTACATGATGTCCTTTTTACATTGTCTCTTCATAGAAGCGCTGGGTCGCATGGATAGTTGATACGTCTCATTCAACGTTTGCATCTTCGGTCGTCCTATCATAGATCAATCTCAACATTTCAACCTTGAACAATCTTACTCTCTAAATATCATCATCCTTGCGTAAATTATTCCTTATCAAGTTCAGCTTTTAGTTGGAAGAAATTTTCGTCCTTTGATATTTCAGACTGCTCCTTTAGTGCTGCATCTGGAACCAGAAGCCACACAACCACTGAAACACGTCTGCAAGCCTTGTGCTTGCTTGATAGCAATTGATGACTCGTGATGTGCTCATTGGCGCAATGAGATGAGGGTCACAACTATAAAACTGTTATCATGAAAATTAATGAGAACCATCTCGACTACTACACATATGTCCATACTTGGGTATTGGCTACTCTGGTGAACATGTGTAGATGGACTCAAAAATGTTGTATTTGGTCACAACGACTCATAGGCTAATTATAAAGTCAAAATATATACGCTCTGATATGGTATTCATCAAAACTCCCATCAATATCCCTTTTCCCTTAAACCTTCTTAGAAACATCTCTCAATCCCTTCTGATAATCTGGTGAGAACGACCCATCGATCGACTGCTCATCTCCGAGTCTATCATCCTCATCGACCATCCGTCCATCATAAGCGACAGAAAGATCGCTGACATCAATATCAACCTCATTCCATGTCGCGCTAGTGGCAGGCACTGGAGAGATTCGGGTAAGGATGTAGTACATCACGCCCGAGACTATAACGCCAGAGAAGTAGTTGATGTTGTAAATGTAAGTAGCACCAATGGGCACCTTGCGGCCGACTTCGCCCGCGAAGCCGACAATGTTGATCAGAATGCCACAGAAATAAGCCGCATATGCTTGCCATGAGAAGCCGTAAGTGTAGAAGTACGGGTCTGTCTTTCGGGCACTGTAAAGGGATTTGATGTCGAGGTAGCCACGGCGAACGATGTAGTAGTCGCAGATCATGACGCCGGCGATTGCAGAGAGGAAGAGGGAGTATGCAGAAAGGTAGGTGGTGAATTGGTTTGATGAGGATGATAGTTTCCACTATTGAAGAATCGCTGGTTAGTCAATTTCTCTTTGTCGAAATGAGAGGGGTTTTCACATACCGGACACATAGCCAAACTGATGGCAGCGCAAATATAGCTACCACGGCGAATGTTCAAGTAACGAGGTAATAATGCAGTCAAGTCTGTTCCCGCAGACACAGAGTTCGCGGAGATGTTTGTACCCAGTTGCGCCAGGGTGAAACCAAGAGCGATAATGAAAATTCCGAATCTTTGGCCAGAGCTGGCACCATCGAGGAACATGCCCAGCAAGTCCAAGGGGTTCCAAACCAGGTCGCCGAAGATGACTTGTGCCGAAGAAGACACAATGATACCAATGAATGAAGTAATGCCAAATCCAATGGGAATGGTCAGGAGCTGGGACCATAATGCATCTTTCGGAGTACGGGCGAATCGTGAGAAGTCAGGGTCGTTCATGATGAGTGCTGCAAAGTTACCAATGCAAGACATGATGCCCTTGACAATGGCCCAGCCTAGCTCACTTCCATGAACAGTGTTGGGCTGATGAATAATAGGTCCAATACCGTGAGCTCGGGCAATCGCCCATGCGAAAAAGGCGATGGCAGCAATCGGAGAGTAGATTGCTTTGACCGTGAATAGATGGCGAATTTGGTGAACAGGGAACCAAAGCGCTGGGAGAGAACACAGCCAGAACAGGAAGAAGCTCACGAACCCCTGTGTAGTGACTCCGGCACTGGCAGGAATTGAGTTCGGCAGGTCATTATAGCTGGGCCAGATTGCTCTAATCATTATAGTCACACATTCGCCTGGTGGAACAAGTCAGTATATAAGCCCCTGCACATGTAGCGAGACTGCCATACCTCCAATGTAACCCTGAACTCCGTACCAGATGATAGCCATCACAACTCGGTTGATCACAGGCCAGAAAGAACCCCAGATACCGAATGAGGCTCTGGCTGTGACGGGGAATGAGATGTGGTAGACGGCACCAATGCGACCGGTAAGACAGACGAAGATGGCGGCGATGAAGTATCCAATCCAGACGCAAATCCATGACTGCCACCATGAAAGACCTCCAACGATCATGGAGGATGAGATCATCCATGTATTCTACTACAATGTTAGAATACTGCATAGCCCTTTCTTCCCCAGCAAGGAGTGTCGACTCACAATATTTAACGAGTCCGCAATCCAGAACGCAATATAGTTGAGCCAGCTCCATTGACGACGCTCAAGATCAACTGAATATGACGAAAGCAAAGATCAGCACAGTTCCTCTCAAAGTAGGCAACCAATCTTCTTCCGTCTACCAAAAAAAATTCAGGGCAAGCACGAGCAGCTGAAGCTTTTCTCCAGCCTGGGTGTAGAACCTAGAACCGGGATGCAGACAAGGAGTGGTGAATAGATCGAGTCTTACCAGGTCGCAGATCTTCGTTCGTTAACAATAATTGAGTATTGGTGAGACCTGGCTCATGTGCCACCTCCAATTTGTCGGACACCCATTTTATTCTTGACATAGTGCCGAGTACTCTTGCGGATGCAAGTATACTTCTAGTATGTATAAGAAGCAGCCACACTGCGGAGCCCGGGGCAGAAGGGAAAAAAATATAACAGAGCTGAATTCTAGATGCGGAGAAACAGGAAAGACAGCGATGATATAATGACTACCGCGAAAGGCCAGGGCAAGAGGCCATCCTTGTACCCCCGGCCATATTGCGATAAGGGATCGAGGGTAGTGGGCCGATGGGAGGATCATCGTGCGCCCGGGACCGCCATGTGCGCTATCATTCCCCCAGATGGACAGGAATTGGGGGTTCGAGCACCTCCATACGGGCGCCTATCAATTCCATTGCTTGAACATCTCGAGTAAAGCAACTTTATCAGCACTTCCAGTGATAAGCGGGTGTGAACGGCCCCGAGGATCCACTTTGCCTCCACAGAGAGTGCGCCACCGGACCCTATTGGCGCTGCTGGTATCTAATATGGGGCGCAGCGATATTCAGGCAGAGATTGGGGATTGTCAGCTCCGGTTGACTCGATGAGATCGAGTAATGGCTTAGGTCACGTGCCGGGTATCGCTCCTACTGTGCACTCCAGGTTACTAACGCCAATTACTCGTCCCTGACTGGGCCCTTGAATAATTATCTCGCTGACATAGCCGCGTTTAATTTAGTTATGCTTTCCTTCATTTATACTGCTCTGCAATGCGGGTCCAACCTGGATGTACCTCGGTCATCCGTCACGTTCTACAGTCAAGACTTTTACTTTTACTATCACTGCTTCCAGGTTTCGCCAAAATAACTGACATTCCAGATCTAAGACTTACAACACGTACAACGGAAACTTGTAAAAAAAAAAAAAAAACGGTAAAAGAAAGCACGCCATGCTTCTCAGAGGGCGTTGGTCATGGGGTCGCGACATAGAGGCCTATCTGAATGTTTTGTTTTCTAGGAATCTCGTCGTCGATCTGCCAATTTCTGTACAGACTTATCGTACACGGTAGTTGACCATGCTACGAATCTACCGGCGCAGAGCATCTCTGACGGGCGAGTCGCCACGGCGGAAGGAAGCTATTGAATGTCAGTACATGTCGCGAGTATATCGGGTTCCAGCTCAAGTGGAAACAAAGATAAAAGCCGCAAATGCTTCACGCAGGTCGAAGAAGGTCAAGCCAGCGTCAGGCCTCCATTCAAGACTCCGCTACAGCACCGGCTCCCTCTCCGAAACACCCGACCGTCGGTAAACATACCATCAGCTTCTTCCCAAGCACGGCCAGCACCGAAACCAAGACCAACCCAAGCGGGCCAAGCTCTACGCTTGAACAGTAGGACGGAGAAGACGACACCGAAGGAAAGGCCGAGACCAGACTTGATGATCACGGAGGAAATGGCGCGGTCCCACTATTCGGATACAGAATTAGCCCATGTCCACACGCGTGTCGCAAAGATATAAACCTAGCTCGAAAGTGTCGTCTCATGAAGCAGTCGGGCCAGTAATTCCATTCAACGACAGAGCTGGTGTTCTTTCCGGGCAACGTATGATCGTACCTTCTCGTTGAGCAGAGCTTCGCTAACGGGCTTGGTGGCCCGCGCGATCGGAGACTCGTTAGACTCGGCCATTGTGAGGGATCTGACGGACACGGTGTTAGCTGCGGGCCAATCAGAGGTTTTTGAGGAGCAATAGCTCGTACCGAGAATCACAGAAAGGCAATTGGAGGAGTGGATTGGGATTCGAGAGAAGACAGGGAGTCGGAAGTGACGAGGAAGATCGGGCAAAGGCGGTCGGGGGATTTCGCCGTCCTTTTTACCCGTTGACTCTTTTTTTCTCCTCGAAGTAAACGACGCCCCTCATATGACCGTTCGGTCTGGTTTCGACATGCCTTTACTCGTGGAGGTAAGAATTCGTCTGTCGGCAGCTGGCTTTTTAAAGCGTACCTAACTTTTTTGTCCACTGCAGCGCCCGCGCCCGTCACAAGAGGCGCTCCTCCGCCTCGAAAAAGGCAGCGGTGCCCCAGGAACCCAACTACACGAAGCAGCACAGATCATTGGTGTGGATCTTGCGCTTTGTGAAAGTCACCCTGAAACCCACCGGAATGTGCAGGTTCAAACGCAAGCTACGCCCAAGGAGGAGTGGGTGCTGAGATGGTTATTGAAGAAGCTCAGGACGGGCAAGAATTATCGCGTGGAACAGGCCTCATTTTTGCTACTTCGACAGCTGATCGATTTAATCTCGCCCAAGAATCTCGCGACAATCATGAAGGACCAGAAGTTTCTTTCAATCATTTGTGATACTATGGCGGATCTTGAGGCTGATATCGGAACGGCTACGGAGCAGGGATTAGCTATCCCCAGCATAGAATCAGACTCGAGCCACACGCTCACTGGTTCTCCAGCACAAGATGAACTATCTGGATCCCATGGGACGAAGCGAAAGAGGGCCAACACAGGGAATGAGACGGATGCGATGGATGTCGATCAACCGGCACAAAACCCCGCATCCTGCTTCCTTACTTTCATCAGGGCCTTGGACTGTCTTTACGGGGTAATCACGCTGGCTCAACAAACCATCAGTCTCGACGATGTCGCAAACTCCCACCTCAAGTTGGTTCTAAGGGGGGAGCCGGACGTCGTAGCGGTGTTGCTGGGCCGCTCATTCCAGTTGGGGGCCACGGCGATCGCCCAGTTTGTTCATGCAGGACGGACAACGGATATTCAACACTTGCTCTATGTGTTCCCGTCAATTATCGAGCTATGGGAGTCAAGATCATTCCGCCAAGATGATGCCGAAAATAAAACAAGTAACGATTGTTTCGCAAAGTCCTGCTTCGCCCACGCACTCAGACTTCAACTCTGTTTGCGGGGTACCAGCCTTGACACTGATGAAAGGGCTTATCTTCTTCACGCTATCGAGCGCATTGTTGTGCTTCATGTTCTACTCCCAGCCCGTGCTGCATTCTTTGAAACTGGGGGTTCGGGCATTGATTATTCCCAAGAAGAGCCTGACTGGAGTGCTGTGAAGCCGGTCACAGAAACTTTGCGACCTATTCTTCGTGAGAACTCACATGTTGAAGGTTCTGGGAAGGTTGCCCAGCTTGGATCACTGAATCGGTCAATCGAACTTCTTCCGGAGCTATTCGATACCGCTGTTCGAGCCGTTCCGCGAGATGACTTCCGGCGGCAGACCCGTGAAGCTCCTTGGTTGGAGACTCTTTTCGTGGCAGTGGCTGAGTTGGCATACTCTAACTCAAAGGAAGACGACCCTGTCAATTACACGTCGCATTTCGTGTCCATTCTGGAGCAACTCCTTCAAATCGCCCTGGATCGAAACGTTGGCTTGTCTCTTCATACCATTGTTACTCACGCTAGATATACTGGGCTCTTTGAGGACAGTTTGGACCAAGTCCAATGGGCCGTCACTGCACTGGTGATCAGCCTGGGAGTTGATGTCTTCCTACCCAATTCTGGCCTTCGCGATGCGCGCAAACTTCTTGATTCATTATTTGACAAGATCATGCTGCAATGGCACGGCAATCGGACCGGTGAAACCGAGACATACCAAGTCATCAAATTTGACATTGTTATTCCTCTTTTGCGTGGATTCGCAGCTGCAAGAGACTTGACCGCTTTTGTTAACGCTTGGCAAGACCAACTCGTCGTCTTACAAGAGGCTCGGAAGCAGAATCCCAAATTGCCTCTATTTTCGGTCTGGGAAGATGATGATCTGTGCGACGTGTACAGCGACGTGCTTCGTTCATCCCTCATCGGCACTAACTTCGCAAATCAGATGCGAGCTGCTTCGACTGAAACGCGAAACGAGGATGGCCAAATGTCCGATTCCCCCAAGTCATATGCCCACTTTGTCATCGCCGAGGCAAGTCTCAGGGGACGGCCGTTATCCTTTGCAGATTCGCAAACCATTCTCACTTCTTTAGTGGGAACTGTCATTTCTACCCTGTCTTCAAAACAAACTTTGCATTGGCGCTGGCGCTTATGGCGATTCTTGCGAAATATTCTCGAACATAATTTGCCCGGCAGTGCCTTGATACAACAAACCGACCCTGCCATTGACGTCGCTGTTAAGACAATCCACCGCAATCACAAAAACTTAACTAAAGCCCCTCTCACGCACCTCGAGTCCTGGGAAGCATTCCGCGCGGCATTAGCTTCGGTTCAAGCAAACCCTAGCAGCGAGCAGGTGGCATCTTTCACCAAAATAGTCAGACACGCCACTGATCATTTGATCTCGATCTCATCTGCTGATGCGCACAAATCCATGAAATCACCTTGGAATGGCCGGATCGATACTCTATCATCTTCAAGTACTCTTGGCCTGGCCTATATCCTGGCTCTTGTCAGAATGCCGTTGATCTGGGATCAGATCGAGTCCGACGATAGATCACGTCTCCTCAAGCACCTTTCAACTCTAGCCGCAGCGCAATATCATTCGTCGGCATTGCCGCTTGAAGCAGTAGCAGATGATGCGCGCTTCCTTCAGGCTTGGGCAATCATTGTCTGCCACGAGTACTTACTCAGTGTGCCATGTCTAGTTCCTGATGTGACACTGTTGCTTAATAAGAACATCGAGCAAGATCCAACTAATAGGCGACTTTATGTTGAAAGCTTGCAAAGGATCCCGGCTCCTTTGATCACCCGGGGATTACGCACGGGTTTATTGGACACGCTGCACAGTGTTTTGTTGCATCAAGACAGCTCGCCGGAGGTTACAGTCGGCATTCTGACTATTATGGCGAAGTTGGCAGCAATGCCAAAGTGCGATGCTACTTTGACTGCTGATTGGGAGCCCATTTGGGCTGAAGCGCGAGCTATCTCTTTGGAGGGTACCGATCTAGATCTTCAGGCCATGAAAGCCTTCCGCAGTCTTCACCGGGCTGTCATCGCCAAACTCTTGGTTCTGTCGAAAGATGACAGGACTGATATGTTTAAGAAGCTTTTCTCGCGAGTTTCTAAACAGGCTTCTAAGCTGAGACAGGTTGACCGTGACTCCATGGCATGCTTCCTCCTGCGCCTATCCCTGTCTGAGCTATGGGTTCACCGCAGGCAGCTTCACAAGGCTTATCCCGAAAATGAGCTTGCCGCTTGCCGCGAGCGTGTATTCGGCCTGGTGCTAGCAGATATGAAGTCGGTTAAGGACCAGTGCAGGAAGCATCAATTGGAGGAGACCATCACCCTCATCAAAACAATTGATGCACTTGAGGATTTCGAGGACATGGCAACTAATAATATCGAGGTGGAGAAGTTCCTTTCTAAGATTGAGCACTACATGGCCATGTCAGTCGACTCTGAACCATCTCGACTAATCCGCCGTCGTCTTCTTGCCACTAGAGGCCCCGAGAAAAGCATCACCGAGCCCGTCCTTCAGTGTGCTGAGACTCTGACCCTCCAGTCTCTATACGCTGAAGACCAGCAGCTCTTCATCAGAGCCACAACGGAGCGCTTCCGTGCTATGCCTGTCGCAAGAATCAAGCAATCAATCCGCGAAGTTCGAGACCTCGGCTTAATTGGTAACGGAGCCGCTTATCGAATTCTTGTCATCTACCTGGCCATGGTCTCGCTCGCGCCTGTTGAAGACAAGGAAAGTCCTGTGGCACAAGAGCTTTCGCTACTCTGCAGCGACCTCGCAGAAGCAATGATACGCAGCACCTCAGTTGACCAGTTCTGCTTCGCAACGGAGAGTCTGGCCCTTCTCTTGCGCGTTCACACCCGCAGCCTTGCTCAGTGCAACATCGACACTATCCTCGCCGCGATCGCAACCTCTGCCTCCAAAGCAGGCCCGCGCATTTCCCCCAACTACGCAGCAACCATCTACACACGTCTCTGCCGTTTGATGGGCGTGGTCCTTGGTCTGCAGCGCGTGAAGATCGGCGGCCGCTTCCACCTCGTGGTCAATGCCATGCAACGGCTCTTAGGGTGTCTTTTCGCCCGCTCTCGCAAACGTGCCCGCTCTTCCCGCTTCCAAACATCTTCTCTCTCCCAGCCCTTCTGGCTTGCCCCATTGCAGCCTGCGCAATCCTCTTCCTATACTCGTCTTCTTACTACCCTCAGCGACCCCACCGTGTCGGCGGTTCTGCGGCCCCAGCCTAGCTCTTCGCGGGAGGCCCTCAACGATGAGACCAAGAAGGCGAAGCGTATCGCTGGCCAGTATCTGCAGTATGTGGTGATGGAGTATGCTCAGTGCTCCTTGCGCGGCTCTCTTCTGCCTGATGTGAAGGCTTCGCTTATGCCTGGCATGTACGCAACGCTGGATGTGATGTCTCGGGAGTCGATGCGAGCACTGAACTCTGCGCTCGATGTGTCTGGACGAGCAGTGTTCAAGTCTCTGTACGATGACTATGTCAAGTTTGGGAAATGGAACAAGGCGTAAATGTTCTTCTCTTCTTATAGTACGATCGTGTTTACTTAAGAGTTATGATATCCCCAATGCATTCTTTCATCATTGCGAAATATCTAGAAGTCTATCCCGAAAGTAAAAATCTGATTCTTTTGAGTGGTTGAATGAGATGAGAGGTTTTATTGGATTTTGGCGAGAGCGAGAAGTAGATTCAGAACTCGTATAAATCCCTCCTTCTATTTAGCAGTATTAGAAAAGCGCTGGGCCGAGCAAGAGCAAACAGAAAAAGATCGGCAAAGCTCTAGCAACCGGGCGGGTATCATGTCATGAAATCATGTGAAAAAAAAAGACCAGAAGAAACCAGAAGCTGTCTAGTAACCACATGTTAAATCATTGACGTAACAGGGAGATTGGCCCGCGATGATGGTGGGTCACAACATGAAGAAGATTCTTGTTCGGCAGGTTGGTCGCTAAGCTCCTCGAAAGGAGTCTTCGCTGATGGTACGCCGGTATGGCCGGTGTGCGTGAGGCAACCAATACAGCTGCAGTCACTGCCACACTGGCAGCTTCCTGTCACATCGGAGCAAGAGATTCCAACGGGATATGTGAGAGTATGGTATTCGGCGGGGTGCATTAAGCCGTCGTTGTTTTGGGGTTCGGGTGCGAGAGGGCGGACATAGCCGTTGACGACTGGTGGGTGGGAGTTTGCGTAGGGTTGATCGGTATAGGGATTTGGTTGGTAGGCGGGTTGAGGAACGCCGTTGTTTGATGTAGGAAAGTATCCTCCTGCGTACACTGACTGCCAATTGTTGGGGCTAGTATTTTGTCCATCTATCATCAGAACGCCCATTTCTTGCACGCGCTCCCTAGTGGTGTTGTTGAAGGGGTGTGCGGCGCAGCCCAGACATTGACAGTCGTCTCCACATTGACATTCGGTTCCACAGCCATCGTTGCCGAACAGGGCTGCCGGGTTAAATGAAGGATCCTGGGGCGAGGTGGTATATGGGTTGACGGAAGGGTCTGATATGCCAAGGCCACTCATAAGATTCGGGAACGGTGTGGTAGGTATTGAGGTGGGGGAATTGTAGTTGCTCATGTAGATTTGTTGAGCTGGGCTGCTCACGCCAAATGACATATATCCGTTCGAGGCTGGAGCGACTGGAGTTGACCAGGAATGTTCCGACTCAAGTGGTGTGGTATGGTTCCATGATGGTGTTTGTGAAGTACTCTGGGCACTTGAGGATGGAGGGCTCGTTACAGCAGGCGTCGAGGAGCAACAGGAACCACCGCCGCTTCCATTCCCATTTTGGACACTATTCTGCACGCTGTTCATGGACTGATGGCTGGGGAGATTCGCCATATATGATGATGAAGGGCCATCTTCTTCCTTTAGATTTTCTGGCATTGATTCCAAGGCTCTGGCAAGGGTTTCGGGGGCGGCCTGTATATAGCTTTGTCTTCTTCCGGCTTTCTGGACCCTGCCGGGGTTCGGCGAGGCAATAGCTGGAGCAGATGCAGGAGTCGATCCATCGGAATCGCTAGAGCTCGCGGGAACTTTATAAAGCGGACGGCAAACACATCCAGAGCCTAGCAAATACTGTCAGCTAAGCGCGGTGTGAGCAAGAGCGATGGGATTACCTTTGGGGATTCGGACCATCAATGCATATGTCTTTTGACAGCTACATGTCCCTTTTGGATGGGGACATTTCGCTAATGGTCGACCAGCTTTGGGCACCTTGATCATTAAGCGATCAAAATGTTCACATTTTGAAGATCTATGCCCCCGAATGCATGGCTCACTTTATTTGTAACATTGTCAGTAATCATGAAATCGGCGTTGGATAGTGACCAGACAGAATGTCATTGTCTTCTGAATGAGCCTTGCACATATGAAAACATACCAAGACCACTTAGCACCTTCTTCATCCAACGGCATGCTCTCGATTTTTCTTCTTTGACCAAAATAGGCAGGTCTAGGCGGAGTGACTAAAGAAAACTTGATGCAATGCAGAAGGCTTTTCCCACGCTGGTGCGGCGGCGCTGTTGCGCAATGTTGTGTCGCGAGTTATGAAGGTCTTGAGAGAGCTTTAAATCAATCGCAAGCCTCAAATAAGAGTAGAGTAGGCGACGTAGAAAGGCGGGGTCGTATGGGCCGATTAGTTGATTCAAGTCCGCGCAGGATGGTGTAAGTCTGTAAGGCAACAGAGCCAGAGCAAGTATTGGCAATAAAATCCTGTTGTCCTGTTCCGGATTATTTATTGGCGAATGTCCTTTGTGCGAACTTAGGCGTAGGGAAGCGCTGAGGTCTTACAACGTTGGGGTCTGGGCGCCTGGCTTTCTCGGGCTCGGGCCGCGTTCGAAGTCAAAGGTCACGAATGTCGAATAGAGATCGCGGCATGAATCTGGCGCTCCCGGGGTCCGGATGGAATCAGCAGAAGCGAGGGAGAGAATGCTGAACGGCGGAAGTCAACGAGCGTCGAAAGAGGAGCGAAGTCTGGACAAGCCCAAAGAGTCGATTGCGGGGACTGACACCGTTGCGCGCTGACTAATGCCGACTCTCCCCGTGATGGACTTCCGAGTGATTTCATTCGGAGATCTGAAGAACCTCCGCAAATCGTTCCTGCATCATGCCTCCCAAGGGAAGCGAGGGTCCCGAAGCCTCCTCGGCTACTCCCACACGTTCCTTCTTCTCCATTCCGGCACCCATAAAAGTCATATTCGACAAGTTCCCCCTGGTCACCTATCCCGCTAATGACATCCCGCAACGTATCCCATCACAACGACGCGACAACCAGCTTTTTGTCTTTGCCGATGCCGCAGGCGCGCGTCGCGGAAGACCTTCATTCAACCCACAATGTCTCAAATGGCAGGTGTGTAGCCCGCTCGGCATTGGCAGTCGCATTTACCTGACATGAATCGCGCTAGGCCTACCTCAAATTCGTCGGCATTGACTTCGAGATAACTCCGTCCAATAATCACGCGTCCCCCACTGGCGCACTCCCCTTTCTCCTACCATCACTTCCTGGGGGGTCGTCCGACGCGATCCCATCTCAAAAACTACAGAAATGGGCCATCGAGCAGGTTCACTGTGAGGAGGAACAACAGTTAAATCTCCGCTTCGAAGTCTATGCCTCTCTCCTCGATCACCGTATTCGTCACGCTTGGGTAGGTAAAACTCGAAAGGAATAGTATATCACTTGCTAACCCATTTCAAGTTGTATGCCGTCTACCTCGACAACGACAATTTTGATGCCGTGGCCCGTCGTCTATACGTGAAGCCAACAACATCTAATTCTCTCGTCCGGACCGCAATAGAATTTCAGCTTCAACAGGCTGCGTGTGATGAACTTCTCAAGACATCTCGATACATCGATGCGGCCGATCTGGAGGCAGACGCAGCGAACGCATTTGAAGCGCTTTCTACATTGCTTGGAGAAGATGATCACTTCTTTGGCCGGCCGAATCCAGGATTATTCGACGCTAGCGTATTCGCGTATACGCATCTGATTCTAGATGAAGAGCTGGGGTGGAAGCAGAACCGGCTGGCTCAGTTACTGCGGAAGCACAACAATCTTGTACAACATCGGGAAAGACTACTGCGATTTTTCTAGGTTCAAGAACTCGCATTTGTAACAATAAAATTCAGTCTGTTTGAGTCGATGCATATTATAGAGCATCGCTAAAATACACAATCTCTCCGTTTCAAATTTCTGGAAGCCTTTCATCCTAGACTAACATCGTCAAGATTTTCGGTTTTGCCATGATTCTGTTCGATTCCCACAGGCGCCATTTCATTGTACTCAAAAGTATCTTGTTCTGAAACAACTAATATCATGGATTCAGCTCTTTGCGGAAGCAAACCCCAAACCATACTTTGATACCAGCCCACTTCTTTGCTCTCTCACCAAGCGCCTCGGCGGGATAGTCCTCTACACGCCTTTCCAGAACGCCGTTGATATCCTGAGCGCCAACTAAATCTTCCACTACCAGCCCGGACTTTGCGGCCACTGAAAGCACCTCCGGAATCGAATGACAATAGCTCGTGGGTCGGATCTTGACCCCGGATTGCGGGTCCGTGAACCCCGCTTGACTGATGGCGCCCATGTCTGCGTGCATATTCGTCAAAAGAAGATACGACCCTGGCCTCATCATCGTTGCGGCGGCTGCGAAGAAGTCCCGTAGTGGTATATGTTCGATGACGAGGGTGGAAATCACTCCTACTGCCCCGGAAGTTTGTAGCGGAGCAGGAAGCTGCGTCTTCGAAAGAGGTTGCAGAAGATCGAGCATGCCCAGTGTCACCTCGGGGCTACTTTCTGTCTCGCTTTTCTCAGTTGCAGACTGTATCGCTGTACGTGCAACTTCAATCATTCCTGGTGACGCATCCAGGCCCAGGATTTGCACTTGGGAGGCATAACTGGTCTCTGTGGCTGCTTGTAGCATCTGCAACGTATTTCGCCCGGTACCACATCCAAGATCTACTAAAGGCAGGCATCCGGGCGTTTCTGTTGGCTTGAGATGCTTTGCCACCTTGGCTAGGAATCTGGGAAGAAGCGAGCGCATCTCAATGGTGTCTATACGCTGGAGAAAGTTTCCATCGGTATCGTAGACCTGGCATCCATTAGTCCCAAGGTCCTACAAGTCAATAGTCGAACTTGCCTGGGCCCATTTGTCATATGCGTCAACCGTCTCGACATATTTGACCCTTTGCAGGTCCTCTCCCTGGCCTTCTGCTAAAGTTTCTTGGATTGATTTCGCCATTGTTGTAGTATAATTATCCGGAGATGTTTCCTTGGGCTTCATGGCTAATGCATGAGTCACTCAATATATGAAGTTTTATTCGCACGGACCCTTTTGTCTTAGAAACTTAGTAACATGATTCTAACTGACAGAGTCGCCAGAGCTTTCGACACCTTAGAAAAGATAATATTCTTAATTCTCATGCACGTATTGGCTTGATCTTGGCATGGAAGAATGTATGGGCTCTGCGAAAACCCACACAAGTTGCACTGATCTTTGTTGTTTCCATTGATCGCCATGTCCTGAAACATTGCTCGCTCATGCTCTTAACATGCTATTGAGTCTATGAGCTCCAAAATACAAGACCCATGCACATAGCGCCAGAGGACTTTAAACCAATCTGCAGGCCACAAATCTGTTCATTCGGTTCGAGATAATGGCTCTCAAGAGGTGAGACGTGAAAGAAGGATTGTTGGGTCTCTAAATCACCTAGCTCCAAGGTGCGTTCCAAATTGGTAATGAACTTCAAGATCATATATCAGCCGTTGAGCACTCTATATACACGTTTATCAAGTATTTCGGGACATACCTTTAGGCCACACCACGTCTGCAAAGATGAATCGCGAAAGCAAAGTACCACATCAGTGATCACCTCGTCTTCCTGAAATGAAATGCGCTTGTTTTTATTTGAAAATACAGAATTCTCCGTCTGCGCACCCACTGGCTCAGTTGACCCATCCGCGAACATGAAATCGAAGCCACAAAGCTTTTCTTCGCCGGAGCTCTCGATTGCGTCGCCGTAGGCTTTAATCGAAACCAGTGGTCTTTGCTTCAAGTTGACAAAATATACTGGGGCGTTGAATATTGGCGGATCAGGGACAGTCATCGACGTCAAAATAGATGCAGATGAATCTCCCAGCCTTTGAGTGAGTGAGAATTTGTCTAGAGGCCAATTTGCCGGCGGGTATTGACCAATCCATCGGGTATTAGTTTGTAAGTCTAAGAAGTTAGAATCGATTCGGTTGCGCGGAGTGCCAAGTTTATTAGCCATGATGATGCCAAAAGAAGTTGTACCATGTTCCTAGAAAGAGAAAAATATTCAGTAGTGTTTCACGCTCCAATCAAACGGCTTGACTTACGTTGAATTCTCCAGTGAGCCCAACCACCTCCATCCCAGGATTCACGCGTAATACCTGTATCACGTCCCAATAGTTTAGTCGGCCAAAAATATGGGTAGAGTTCATCTGACCCTCAAATGTCAACCCAAGGCCACGAATCTTTGCATCTTGTTGATCGCCGTCATTGGGACCGAATGATAGTATGATCTCAACAACAGTAGACCCTGGCTCGATGGTTGCTCTCTCAACATTGCTTCCGCGGTGTCCGAACAGACGGCCACACTCCTCACCAAAAAGTTGAAATTCGATACCAATCACTTCACCTCCAGCAAAGTGAGTAATGACATCTTTGAGAAGTCCTTTCTGGTCAGGGCTTGGAACAAAGTAAACGTCCAAAGTTGCGTCAGGTAGTGTCTGACGTGATATCGAAACAAGTCTGGACGAGGTTACTCGACTCATTACTGGGGATAGTATGCCCGTTTGTTGTCGAACAGCCAATTGTTGGGATTCGATACCCCTTAGAGTTCTTTTGCAGTTGAGCCAGATCCGGCGTCTATTCTTCAAGCCCATGGAGTTCCTGTCAAATATGGCTTCTTCTTCTTCTTCTTCTTCTTCTTCTTCTTCTTCCTCCTCGTCCTCGAAAGCATCCCAACAGTCAGATTGAGAAGATTCTTTGATTTGGCGGTATAGCCGATCCATCGGAGGCTTTATGGTGGTCTGTTCAATCTGCTCGAGAGCATTTTTAGCGCACCAAGGAAGGTCCAGGACAATTCTTGATCTCCAAAAACTCGTTGATAAATCGTTCGTGAGCCTTCTAAACGCCGGGCTTGCCAGAAACAAATTCATCACTGATTCCGTGGGGAGCATTTCAACTATGACCCCCCGTACTTCCAAAGTTTAGGTGGATAACATGTCTTTGTCAATCTTTGATTTTGATTCCTCGAGTCGTGGGAACACAAAGCTGTATCCGGTTTTGGAGGGTGTCGAAGCCTTTCCGATCAGAGGTGTCAGATCCAGTGGACCTTGAGGATCCATCACAGTCCACTGCTCCATGAATCATTAGCCCAGAATTCGGAAACATGAGTACAGTACTAACTTCAGAATCCTCCAAAGGATGCCAACTTGCGTCAATTCCCCATTGCCGTTTTCCTGGCCCGAATGTATCCCCGAAACACCAGTCGAATGACATCTGCTGAAGGCTATCTTGATTGCGCTTGAGGTAAATACGAAGCTCTCTGAGGTTCAAAGGCACGCGTGAGGATATGATCTGACGCTGGGTTGCTTTAAGGCAATCTAGACACGCGTCATGAACAAGAAATCCTTCTGACTTTCCAAGGCCAAAGGCTGTTAATGATCCAGGTGGATAAAAGAATATAAGCTCGTAGATATCGACTCTTCCCTGCAAATTACTGTCAGGTGCCATGCCATTGCGTTGTGAATACCATAAGACGCGATTCTTACAAGAGGAGTCAGGACATCTAAATCGTCCGATGCTTCATATTCAAAAGAAGCACTTCCAGGGACCCGGTAGGCAAGCATTCGGCGTTGATTGAGCCACTTTCAAGCGCAAGAAGTCTGCAAGTCACTCTTTATTCTCCAGCACTTCAATTGCTGTACACTAAGTAGATAGACATACTAGAGTATCTGCCACAGGTACCAAAGAAATATCATAGCCTTTCCAGGAGTTGCATCTTTCGAAATGCTTTTCGCGTTTCTAGAATCATGTTAGGTCTACTTGTAATCAATCGCCGTGTGTACACATGCCGGATGATCTCGCGCTCTGCAGTCACAATTGTCCTGGTAGAACTCGTCTGTTTCCTTCATCACATCGTCAGAATCGCTCTCTTCGTTTCATCATGCTGGGAAGCTTTGATCAACCGGGCGGAGGTTGAAGGGCCGCCGCAGATGTAGTAGAAAAAGGGCTCGACCTCCTTGGGTGCCAGAAAATCCATTTCACAGGCACCCTGCCTCTTTCCTTTAGAATCATTTGAGTCGTTAGGATTTGGGGAAACGAAAGCGCGGGACAGGTGGGGGAGTATGCGGCTGATCAGGGGGTTGCCAACAGATCAGCTGTTTCTTAATTGCGGATCTTCAGTCGCCTAGGTCACAAAAAACATAGGAAACATTCGATTGGGATAATATCACAGATCTGCACGTCTTGGACGTGCTACGATGGAAGCTATTTCGCTTGGCCAAGGGGGTTCGTCACCATTAGTCCCACTTTTCTCATTACCAGGCGGCATTCATGGTACAAGGCCAATGCAGGCGTAAAAGAGGGCACTTTTCCATCCGAATTTTGTCCCTCGGAGTCCTGCTCACTCCTATCTTTACCACTTGGTACATTGAAAGGCATGAATGGTCTCAAATTGACATCGTGAATCCTGATGGCTAGTCCGACATCCTGCCTTTCCCAATGCGATGTTTTCCTTGACCATCGTCGGATGAAACGATGTCTGGCTTGTTGGCTTTGCTTCTAGGTAATAATGATAACCATGGAGAAAAATAAGATGATGGTGAGTACTCAGTACGAAATTGTTGTACCGCGTTTATTTCCGGGATCATGCGACCAATGTTCCTTGGGTTTGGAGCAGCGCAAGTAGAAGACCCAAGTCTAATGCTGCAATTTAGATAATACTCTGTTAGCAAACTCAGTGCGCACCGATTGATTACAATCCGCAAGATTTAGCTGCTCATCGATCTAATAACCACCCATGTACCAGATTGCCACGCAAAACATGGGCCATAGCAGCATGACGACACCCTAGAGGCTGCGTGCTCTTAAAAAACATGAGGTCGGTGCTATATAGATTGAACTATAGAATATAGTCACAACATGAGGCATGGATAGACTGGAAGTGTGCACATGTGGGACATGCGAGATAGCTAAACATGCGACAATCAGGATTCACCTGATTGACCAGCGATGGGTCATATGTGCTGGTGGTTTGTCAGCTATGTTTTGCTTAAATGTTTTAGAATTCGCCAAGTGTCTCCGAAGAGCCCCAACCCCCTGAGATCTAGATCTCACAACACACAATACCATATTGCGGGGCAAGAGTCTCTTGGCCCCCCAAAAATTCTTTCATCTCATTCTAGATGCTCCTGTTGTAAGCAGGTACCAAATCTACCGCAAGGCCTACCGCCGTTGCCTGTGTCGATGTTAGGCATCACCGCACGGAATTCGTCTGCCTCGGTCGCTAGATCTTAAAAAAACATTATCATCAAACCCAAATTGAGATTTACGATATCTCATATCCGCGCTTTGCGTGTACCACTGCATCCAAAATACTTAACATGGATTCTTCAGAGCCCTTCACAAACGCCAACTGCGCCCGATATCCCAAGCTTCCGCTGGAGCTATGGGAGATGATCTTCGGGTATCTGACGCTCGGCTCCCACAACCGCCAACTATCGAGTCTAGCTCTCGTTTCCAGGGCGCTCTACCACCGACTGAACCCTCTACTCTATGAATCGGTCATACTACGGAGAAATGATGAAAACGACTTACTGGTTCGCACACTTGCAGAGCGCCCAGATCTAGGGGCCCTTGTGCGCGAAGTTAGACATGATCACAACACTGGCTTCAGGGTCTACGACAAAAGGTCGAGAGGTCTATATGAGGTCTTGCTGAAGCTTCCAGCACTGGAGTCGGTGGTTATGAGGATGAGAAGCAGCCAGCTTCCACCAGGGCACCCTTTTCTTCAAAGTCCCCCTGCCAGTGCACAAGAATCGCCTCTCAAGCCTAAGAATATAGCTCTGAGGGGGCTCGGAGAAGAAGACTTTCGCACTGATGATGGCAAAATAATTATCCCAAAGACTCATAGGTTTTGGGTACCGGTGAGAGAGCAAAGCTTGTTCACAAGTGTACACTTCTCAAAAGAACCATTGTTTAGTGCACTGCGGTCCTGTAAGACCCCACGCCCTCTGCTCTTAGGCGGCATACTTACGCTTTAAAGGTCATATCGGTAGTGACTACATGACTGAATGGGGTCAAACAGGCTATGTCATATTTGACCAATCGTTGTTTACTCTTCCACAGTTGGAAAAGCTCTGCATCACAAATGGTCACTTCATATATTTCCAACGTTCTGTTGATGACAATGTCTTTGATTATAGCGTCTTTGAATACACCACCGCGTTGAAAGAATTGACTCTCTTGAACTGTTGGACTGACGATATACGTTTATTTTCCATGTTCCGACTCCCCAGGGCTTTGAAAAAAATCACCCTGAGATGCCCACCAGGGCCGGTAGACCCGGACTTCCCGATGCTAGCGTATCTTCTCGGCAGGTTTGAGGATATTTCATTCGAGGCAAAACAGCCTATTGAATCAATGGACCTGGATGTATACTTCAGCCCAGAAGGAATATCCAGAATGGCGACTTCTTTAAAACATCTTACGGTCACACCAGACACAGTCACTGGGCTAGATGGGACTGGGGACTTTTTTCAAAGGTTCCAATTTCCTGAAGGCCTCGAGACTCTCACTATCCGTCATCAAGAAGAACAACCACAATTTGTGATACCGCACATGCGCAACATTCTGCGCTTGGGAGGACTCCCAAACCTTCGAAAGTTCACTTATCTGGTGCCAGAGACAATGAAAGATGACTGCCTCGAAATCCCGGCTTTTCGGGATTACACTGAGGAATTCAAGTCTTTAAACGTCAATTACAGCATATATACTGTCCCTTACCCGGATAAGATGCCGCCTTATAGGACCTGCTCATGTGAGCGTATGGAGGCTTATCACCGCTATCCTGTACATGACCCTTCGTTGAAAGTGCAAGAAATAGAAATTTCCGCATAATGTGATGTGTCCAAGGTATGATAACGTCTCAAAACTAAAGCTGGACGGCCTGGTAAAAAGGGAAGGTTGGTATCAGCCGATTGTATGAGGGGAGAAATTTGCTATCACGGACCAACCTCCAACTTCTATCCTGCCAAGGTACTAGACTATGACTAGAAATACTATGCAGATGATGAGACAATGGCAAACAGTGCAATAAGTGCGACGCCTTCGAAACTAAATGATTGTCAGCCTCAAATTATTATCTCGAACTGATAATCCAAATGAGTACTCACTAGTTGGATGATCCATTGATGATAAGAAAGTTGACGTAAATGCAACTTAAGAAGAGCGTCCCGACTTGATATCCATCAAAATCCAGCGCCATTTTACCGTCTCCCATGCCCCATGAGATTAAAACTGTCAATGGTATGATAACTAAAGCCTGTTGAACGCATTTGCCGATGGTTGACGAGATGCATTAATCCATGCGGTTGTTCATGGCGGCTTTTATCGGGCCGAAATCATTGCTGACAACGGGAAGAACAACGGTTCCAATAAATGTGCTAGAGATATATGCCTTCTCCATAATATCCCCAAGATTGTTGGTTGCAGATGTCGAGCTAAAGCCAATAAAAGTAGTTGCCAAACCTAGAGCAATAGCTAAAATCTCCATTCGTGGAGATTTTGTATGAGTAGAGACAATGAGTGCTTGCTTGAAGTCGGTTAGGCTGGGCTTCTCCTGCGCTCCTAGGCTGTTTCTTTGGAAAAGGACCTTAATGGAAGACCATATGACTTTTCGTGATTGTTGAGCTTTATGGATTTGTTCGATGTCAGGGACTGTGGTCTCTTCTCCTGTTTGCGCTCTGGGTTTTGGATAGCTTAAGTCAAACATCGGTCTGTGTGAGCTTGTCTGGAAGAAAACAAATGAGATATACAACATAAGACATATCACAGCAATTCCGCGAGAAATAGCAGCCAGTCTATGCTCACGATCTGAAGTCTCCGCCATCGACCAATTAGAGAACATCGTGGGAATCATGATACTTGCGACGGAAAGAACAAGTAGAGTACCCATCTCCTTGGTCGCATGGACATTGAAGGACTGATCTGCATGCTTCAATCCACCCGCTAGAAAGCCTAGACCCAGCATAAGATGCATGCTTGAAAGAAGACCCCCCACAAGCGAGGTTTGTAGAACCAAAATATAGCTTTTTGTAAGCAACATTACCGAATTAATCAATTGGATAACATTGCTGTGATGATGAGCTACGTATTCAGAAGACAACATGAGGACACACTTACCTGAAAGCCATACTCAAGAGTTGGCCTACAAGTTGGCCTGACTGCTCGGTGATACCTTTGACAGCAGATTCAATGATTGCAGCGGGCCCAATTATTGCGATCAAGTTGATCGAAAATACCAAAGCCGGATCTTGTTGTAGGTAGTTCAAAATGAACCCCACCGGCACGAGCAACAGAAACAAATTGGCCTTAGAGCAACAGAGAACCGAGAGAGCTTCCGACGAGACTTCTGACAGGAGAACTGCGAATCTACTCCGTGCTCTATTGTTGCTCCGCGAAGAAGGCAGCTGAGAAATAGAAGCCTCCTCAGCTATTGAGGGCGGGGTATCCATGATTAGCCGGCGGCTTTATCTTGAATCATCGATATTATAAGTTTGAAATGTGAGGAAGTAAGAAGCTTGAACACTATTCCCAATTTACAAAAATATTGAAGGCTGGCCTTATTGTGAACCCTTAATGCAAGTTAGTGCGAGGTAGCAAAAGGGGGCTGCGGGAAACGGGGCAGTGCTTAGCATCGCCATCCACCATTCTTGTGATGGCTGAACACTAGAGGTCAGCCTGGTTTTGCTTTTTATATTGTGGGTCTGGATTCCAGTCACATTCCAGTCAGTCAGTTGCCTACCCAGCTGCAACAGTTGAATAAGTATCGCCAATTAAAAGGAATTTTATGGAGGCGCTGAGGTCATTTTCCTCCAGGCGCCAATGGATTTTTCTGTCCAGCTTTCTCAGAAAGTCTTGTTGATGAAACGTGACAGGGTACTGCCGGTGGATATGGAAGAGAAATGCTTTGAAAAGAAAAGCAAGCAGTAGTTGACCCTTGCCAGGTGGTTTACTTACGATGTTTCAAATTTGGCTGGTTTTCACGCGCTCGGGCAGGCATATAGACACCCAATGCGCTCAGTGCTTCGTGTAGAACGCGTAAAATAAAACTTTACAACAGTAGATGCAATATAAGCTTGATCTGAAGACTATGTATTCGTTAATTGACTATCACTATTTTAATATTCTAATATACTGGGTTATCATATGATCTGGAAGAACACACGCATCTGTCGTGGAGAGCACTGGTGGAAATTGACACAGAAAAATCGTACACATTCATATCGCCATTAAAAACACAAGAAAAGGAGGCTCAGGGCCAATCAAAGGATCAACGCAGTTTGCGAACCAGGGGAATAAGAAGAGAAAAAAAGAATAAACCATCATCCATCACAAGGGAGGTCGGTCTAGAAAAGCACGAAATAACGTTTTCAATCCGAAGGGCGTTAATCTTGGCATATCACGCCGTGCCAGACGAAACATGCAGTTCGTGAATGAGAATAGAAAGGCTTGCTGAAACGCAGAGAAACGATAAAGGCAACGCATGCTCGTGCCGAATAAATTATCACCATAGCATCAATGTGTCATTGCACATGATCATGGACTCGTTCAGTAAACCGCTGCTCCAAATGGCGCAGTCTCTTTCAAATCTTCGACGAGGTCTTCAACGTTATTCAGATAGCGGCCTAGAAGAGCCTGCTTTTCATCTGTCGTGCGCGTATCACGGCTCATTTTGCCAGCTCCAGATCCACTCGAGCTGTGTGAGCTTTGCGACATTGGTCGCGAAAGCTTGCTTGGGCTGCGCTGCAGGCCTGGCGGGCTTGCGAGAACGGGCGTTTCAGGCATAAGATAGAAGTAGAGAAACTCGACAAGTTTGAGCTTTACTTCGCGGGATGTAGCTCGTTGCTTGAAAAGCGATGTGACCGTTAAGAGACCATCTAGGTCCTCAAATGTGCGTGTGTTGGCGGGGCAGTCCAGCAATGCAGTGACAAGTGTGAGCAGAGTGGCGGACTGGATGGCCGGGCAATTGATTGGGTCGAGCAAGTCAAGCAGAAGGTTCATGTAAATTTCCCGCGCGAATAAGGCTCGTGATGGCGGGTGAAGGAGAAGTGCGCCTTGGATGAGGTCCAATGTGCAGACAATTAACATATCGTTGGTACCATTGCTACCGCGGCCGAGGAGGTGTTCAAGGCAGGCGACTAGGCGCATTGCAACTAGGGTTCCTGTTAGCAACTATATAGATCACACTAGTTGTGAAACTTACCATTCCACTGGAAGCCATCTTGAAGCTTGAAGAACTCCCGGAAGGCAGGGTCCTCGCGCAATTCCGACAGAGCCTTTGGCACAGGTTGCGCCTCTGGGGCCAGAGACGACCGCCTGCGGTCAGCAGTGGACTTGGACTTGGACAAGCAGATCTGAGCCAGCAGGCCCTCGACCTGGCGCAAGCCCTTGCGGATCTTGCTCGGCTCGTACGAGGAAAGGTAATCGAACGAATGGGCCAACAAATTCTCCATGAGGCGTGAAAAGAAAAAGGAATCGTCCAGTGTGTGGGATAAACAGATGCAGAGCTGCGGACGCAGCAGATAAAAAGAAAGGCACAGCCCTGGAACGGCTGAACACTGCGCTGTTTCAAACCGGCAAGAAGGTCAGAAACAGGGCCCTTAAGAGTGGACCGTGAGCGGCAATGAAGTCACTCTTCAGCGCGAAAGTAAATAAAAGTCGATCAAGAAAGGGAAGAAAAGGGAAGGAGCGTTGCCCAGACAACGCGGTCGTGCCTTCCTGATTCGCCAGCAGCCCGCAATATTGCCGCCCTTGACCGTCTCTGCTCTCTCCGATTCGCCTGATTATTTTATTCTCCATAATGTACTCCGTACTTATCTTATTTTATTTGGCATTATTTATTAGATTTTAATATATTCCATAGTCTATTCCTGCCGCTAACCCGTCCAGGCCGCTCCATCCCCAATCTAGCGCCGCTCCAGAGCCCCTTCCGTCCACCTTGGTTCAGCTGAAGGTTAAATCTGACGGCGCTAAAACAGGTTTATCGCAAGCTTTTCCCTATCCTGACGTAGCCCAGCCTTATCGAAGGTCTGGAGTCTAGAATGCTGTCTGGATGTCGGGTCGACATGCTGGGTGGGAGAACAATATGGCCTGCGCGCTATTGTTCAAGCCACGAGAATGTACGGCCGCCCGACTCCTCACTATGGCCACCCCCACTTCTTCGTCGGTGATTTGTGATGTGATACATGTACATCGATGCAGGTGACGGCTCTCTTTGTGGTCGATCCCTGCTTTCCGTGAGTGCTAGCCCGGCAACCGCTATCCAAGGCGATCAAAGCTCCCGCTAAGGCAATCCGAACCAAATATCCTCCGCCGTGACAGCTCGGTCGTGCCGGATCAAAGAGCTTGGGAAAAGGTTCAAAGAAACTGTTCAAACATAAAAGGGCCCCGAGTCTGAGAGGTGCCTCGCAGTAAATTACCACGGATGCCTACTGGTCGTAGAGTTCATTTTCCAGGCTTCTCCGCATTCTAGCTTTCTTTCTTCCCCTCCCCCCACCAGGACCCCTCAGCTTGTTGCAAAGATGGCCTCGTCCTCAAACACCCCGAATTTCGAGCCTCCTACCGCCGTGCCCCCTCGCACAAGCTCCGCAAATGCCACTAGCTTAGGCCATCACCCCAGAAGGTCCGTTGCGAACGCCGATCCGGCCAGCGATGCGCCGATCAAATCCAATCACCGCCGCAACAAGTCCAGCGTCGACGGCACCAAATACAAGGATGGAACCTGGGACCCCAAGAACGAGAAGATCATTCTAGGCCCCTATGACTACCTGCAAGGACACCCAGGCAAGGACATCCGCCGTGCGCTGATCGACGCCTTTAATGCCTGGCTGCAGGTGCCACCAGAGAGTCTAATGATCATCACCCGCGTGGTAGCCATGCTTCATACAGCCTCCTTACTGTTAGTCGCCCCTCACACTCACCAGCAGACTCCAACCCCCAGGACCCAGGACCC
Organism: Penicillium coffeae; assembly: GCA_035985395.1. Taxonomy (NCBI): domain Eukaryota; kingdom Fungi; phylum Ascomycota; class Eurotiomycetes; order Eurotiales; family Aspergillaceae; genus Penicillium; species Penicillium coffeae. Next base: position 2,346,397 of record CP142593.1, read on the forward strand.
CAATCTCTCGGAACTCCAGGTACGCAACATAGCTGACACTTTCATCCAATCCTCAAGCATCGACGATGTCCAAGATAACTCGATGCTCCGCCGCGGCGTGCCAGTCGCACACAACATCTTCGGCACAGCACAAACCATCAACTCCGCAAACTACGTCTACTTCCTCGCCCTCCAAGAAATCCAGCAACTCCGCAACCCGGCCGCGATCGAAATATTCGTAAACGAGCTCCTCAACCTCCACCGCGGTCAGGGCATGGACCTCTTCTGGCGCGACACCCTCACCTGCCCCTCCGAAGACGAATACCTCGAGATGGTGGGGAACAAGACGGGCGGGTTATTCCGGCTAGCTGTGAAGCTGATGCAGGCCGAGAGCGCGACGGGTAAGGACTGTGTGAGCCTTGTGAATGTCATGGGCCTGATCTTCCAGATCTGCGACGACTACCTGAATCTGTCGAGTAGTGCATACACCCAGAATAAGGGAATGTGCGAGGATCTCACAGAGGGCAAGTTCTCGTTCCCGATTATCCATTCTATTCGGTCGAATCCCGCGAGTCACCAGTTGCTGAGCATTTTAAAGCAGAAGACTAAGGATGAGGAAGTTAAGCGCTATGCTGTGCAGTATATGCAGAGTACGGGCAGTTTTGAACATACGCGGAAGGTTGTGAGGGATCTGCATGTGCAGGCGTTGGCTCTTGTTGATGCTATTGATGCTGGGCCGAGAGAGGAGGGAAGTGGGGATGGGTCGATGGTGCGTGCTGTGTTGAATAAGATTGTTCAGTCTACGCTTGGAGATGAGGAGTCGACGGAAGCGAAAAGCTGAGCTACGAGTTGGCGAGATCATCTTTTGATATATGTTGGAGTTCTGGTAATTTTGTGCTATACCCTCGCATCTACTTTGATTTACTTGTCTATCTCACTCGCTACTCACAAACGACATACATGATTTCTGAAGATATCTGCAATGAATAACGACGTTTCATCCTAAATAGGTAATATTCCTTGTTTTGTTTGTTCGTGAGCCCTGCAGGCAGTGGGGTATATGTGTATCCATCCCATCGTCAAGTCATAGCCTGAAGAGCAGAAGATTATGTCACATTATGTCAGATTCCAACGACCTGTGGTAATAGATTTCGAAAATATATTGGCCATTTACATGACCACACAGCAAGCCTTCTCGAGCTTGCGCATGACACGAGGAAGCAAGGCATTGACAACCTGCTCAATCTCATCCTGCTGCTGAGGCTGTTGGTGGTGCTGTTGCTGCCCGTGGGACTGGCCAGGGTACTGTCCGTGGGACTCTTGGTGCTGACCATACGAGCCGTGGGACTGCTGGTGATGCGGAGGCATGACAGCCTCGCCACCAGTCAAGTTGACGTAGATACGGCCGGCGTTTTCCTCGGTAGCGTACTGCAGGCCGAGTTCGCGGCAGACCTGCTCAACGCGCGGCTTGATCTTCTGGATATGGTTGGTTGAGTGGTTTCCTTTGCCGACGATGCTGTTCCTGTATCAGAAATCGAAGAGTTATCGCATGAAGATGGATTCGCAAGCTTACACGTGGAGGTGGTTTTGACCATGCTGTTTCGCATACTTAATGCGTTCCTCCAGAATGTCCTCGGCCTCCTCCACAAACTGGCCGTGCAGGTCGATCGTATCCTCGGCAACACGGCCACTAGCATTGTTTTCGCGGAAAATGAACTCAGAGGCCTGCCTGTTATACTCCTCCATCTTGCGACCATGGGCCTTTCCCTGCTCGGAGAGCTCCTTGGCCCCTGCGCCGTCGCCATTTGAGTAGGCTTCTTTCGACTAGTGAAGTCAAGGTCAGCGCTGCGCTTTCCACGCCCTGCACCCCTCCGCAGACCATGGCAGTAGGGAAATGCTTACCCGCTCGAAGCATGAGCCACGCTTGGAGGCCTCTTGCCGCGCTAGGTTACGAAGGCGATCATACTCGGCCTCCGAGTCGTTGCTCTGATCGTGGTTGAAGGCTGATCGCAAAGATTAGCAGGGGCTCAATTGGCGACTCCAGAGACCCTGGAAATCATGTTTCAGTCTCTGTGGAGAGCGAGAATGCGAAACTTACCCCGAGGGCCCAGGTGGGACATTTCGTGCGACATCGTGGATTGTGAGGGGAGGTTGGAGAAAGCACAGGGGCGAGTCGGTCCTTGAAAAGTGGAGACCGCCAGGGACCCGAGAATTCAAGTGAGATCGATCCCAGCCGATCGCGAAAACCAAATCTGGCTCCCATTTTCGGCCACGGGCTAGTGCCACGGCTCTGCGATAGTCTGACATCCAGCGTGGCGCAAAGAACTCCTGCTCGTTATTGAGGCTGAATTTGCCGCTTATCTGGTAGGATCATTTTTCTTCGTTTCACAGCCACCGGGCAGGAGCAGTACCTAACAGCATCCTGCGATGTGTGAATCCCGGATTGGATGTTTCATTGAAATTTGACAACCTGGGCTCGCCTGCACTTGGGGATTATTCGGATTAATCGATGATAGGCATGGGAAAGAAGAAAGCGTAGTCAGTCATTGTGGCCACAGTCGTGCGCAATGGAAATGCTTGGCATCGGACAACCATAACCGTGCATCTGCATAAGTATTATCGCTAAGTAGCGATTTGCGCCAGAAGAAACATTTGAAAGAGCTCTTGATCTTTTCTCAATGACAACCGGTGACAGCCGTCAAATTCAATCGCTTCCTGATCTACAAGGGTCATCGACGTCATGCTGATATATTCAAACGCCAAGATTCGCAACCCCAGCAGGATTTATCAACTTAAATTCTATTAGTGGAAGCTTGCACGAATGACGGGAGCATGGATCATTGTGTCAATATTCTGGACTGCAGAAGCAATATACAGGTTTATTCGCGGATATCCGGAAATCCAGAACCTGCTTAGAGCACGGAATGATGCCTTGTACTCTGGCCTCGTAGTTTTATGGCGTACAGAGTATGTCACCTAGAATCATCCTACCCAATCAATTCTAAATTGATTGTCCACACTTTGAGGTCACTTCCTTGAAGGAAACACCGCTTTAAAGCTAAAATAAACACTTCAACCGATACCATCAACTACACAATACGCTTCTTTTACGATTTCTCGAATTACAAGACCGTGTTCGAAAACGCAACCATGGCCGAGCATAGTAACAAGAACTTTCAGCTTCAGAATCTATTCAATGTCAAAGATAAAGGTATGTCGAGCAGACTCTCATCACGAATGGTTGTCTAATTTAGTAGTTGCCCTCGTCACCGGCGGTGGCTCGGGCATTGGGCTCATGGCAGCCCAGGCTTTAGCTGTGAACGGTAGCAAAGTATACATCACTGGGCGCACAGGCGAGAAGCTAGAACGCGTTGCTGAGCTCTACAACAAAGATATCCCGGGTCAAATCATCCCCATCACGTCTGATATCACAAACAAAGCCTCTATCGACAAGCTTGTCAAGGATATTAGCTCAAAGGAGTCAGCCCTTGACATTTTAATCAACAATGCCGGTATCTCAACTGGTCATCACTCAGCTGAACATCAAAGCTCTCATGAGCTTCGCAAGTCATTGTTTGAAGACGAGACCGGTGACATCGGGGCATGGGATGACACCTTCCGGACAAACGTGACGCAGCTCTTCTTTACAACAACTGCATTTCTACCACTGCTCCAGAAGAGCTCTGAAAAGCAGCATGGCTGGTCCAGCACGGTGATCAATATTACTTCCATCTCTGGAATCGTTAAGGTCTCGCAGAATCACTTCGCGTACAACGCTTCCAAGGCCGCTGCGATCCATTTGACTAAGATGCTTGCACATGAGATCACTTCCTCGAGTCTCCGGATCCGCGTCAACAATATTGCTCCTGGAGTCTTTCCAAGTGAGATGACTGCCAAGGAAAGTGATCACAAGCAGAAAAGCTCTCTCCCGAAGGAGAAATTGGAGGGTTTAGCTCCGGCCGCGCGACCGGGTAAAGAGGAGGATATGGCGAGTGCAGTCCTTTTTGCCTCTACGAATCAGTATTTGAATGGCCAGACGGTTGCTGTCGATGGCGGATTTATTTTGGCAGCTGGTGGTGTTTGATTCTATTACATTTCTTAAAATATGAGAATCTTTGTCATTAAAATTGGGATACGAATAACATTTGGAATGTCTATGGGCTTGTTATATGCCTTGATAATAAAAAGGACGAAGTCAATGCGGGACTTTACATTCGAATACAGAAAATGATTTCGAGTATACGCTTGAAGATATCAAGCTGAAGTCAGCTGGGTATTTCTAAAGTAACATCTCTTAGGAAACATTGAGAACCAGATAATCTCGTATTTGAATAATCACTGTCTTTTCATTTTATGCAAATCAAAATGTAGCACACGCTCTATACACAGTCAATCCTTCATCCGTAGAGAAGTGCAACTCAGCATCTGGTCCAGCGAAGAATACATTCCCTTCTGTGATCGCATAACAGTCGCATTTCCCTCCGATGCGTGCTTCACCAGAACCACGAGTTACAACCATGATGCTAGGACTCTGTAGCTGGATATGAGTCTCCGATTCCCCCGCTGCTAGATCAAGACCGAGAACATTAAACTCGCTAAAAGGCGGTGCGTAGGTTCTCGTCTTGCTCCTCAAACCGAGCAAGCTCGGTTGATGGGGTAAGATAGCATCTTTCGGTTCATGTGGTTTGAACGTTAGCGCCTCAGAGAACAGCTCGATGTTGTCTCGGTCGGCGCGCGGGCAGAATCCAGTGTTAAGAACATTATCCGACCGTGCCATGCACTCGATTATGTCTCCTGAAAGATAGGCGTGCATGCTATCGGCCGGAACGCAAAGGGCCTCGCCGGGTTCAAGGACCATGTAATTCATCAGTAGTGCAGCGACGAGATTGCCGTTATCGAATTGAGAATACTGCTCGCTGAGTCGCTTGAGCAGCGCGGGAATCTGTTCGTGTTTCCCAAGTGTGGTCTTTGGAATTCGCTCCAATTTCGCAATAAGATCTGATACGCTCTCGGGCGTAAGACTCAAGAGAGCCTTGCAGAGATCTCTCAGGGTCTTGTCGGTGGCTTTGTTGATGGGAGCGTATTTCTGAAGAGGCTCTAATTTGATTATCTCGGCTAGATCTTCCACTGGTTTGAATCCGACAAAAGCCTCAAATCGAGACAGAGCGATCGCGATCTCAGGCTTGTGGTTTGCATCGCCGAATTTCTTGGGGTCCTTTGCATGAAGGCGTTCGGCCAAGGGCTTATCTGGATGTAATTGCAGTGGGAGAGCCTTTTGAAAGGATAAAACCTACCCAAAACCTGTTAAATCGTGTCTTGAGGTCATTTGATTATAAGAAATACCTTTGGGAGAAATGGTATGTCGGTACCGTAATTGTAATTGGTGGCTGTTCCAATAAGGCTTGGGTTGGCTTTTATATGCTCGGAAAGAAGTTCTCCATTGGAAGCAAGTCGTGATGGCACTGTGGGATACGTGCCCATCCACATCTAAATATATACATTTAGAGTCGGTCGCGGTTTTTTGGTAAAAATTCATGAGGTTATGTCTTGTTTGTTGCTTACCTCTGAATATGTTTCGGAATCTTTGAGCTCTGAGGCCCCGGGCATGGTAGACCACAACCGCCCAGCAAGAGATTCCTTGCCAGGCTTCCCCCAAGGATCATGCTATTTGATGGGTTAGACTATCCAAACTGATTACTTGGTCGTGCGCAGTTAATATCCATGGAAATATCGGGCTCTTACTTTGCATTCGCACGCAAGCTGCAACATGTCTGTCATTTTTGATGAAATGCGACGAGCACTTTATCAGTGATAATTTGAAAATTGGTGACTCGAAAATTTAATGACTTATAATTTATTTCTTAATACATGAAATTCTCTGTGGAGGTAAGAATCATGATGTTCCCTTTTCGTCATCTGCGGCTCACCCACAGAAACAAGTTTCGGGTCTGGTGGGCAGCCCGGGCATTACCAAGAACCGGAGTCGCACGACACGTTATGTCGCCAGAAATGCCAGAGAACTTTGAACAACAAAACCTGCAGGTGGTTACAGTTAGACTTAGTCTTGAGTTGAATCTCACGTCATTATCACGAAACCAGCACCCAAACTTATATGATCAGAGATCATCTGCTCGGACTCGTCCCCAGTAAGGCATAACCTAACTAACTCAACGAGGAATTCCGTTCAACCATGCAGGAAGAAGTCAAGCGACCCGCTCGAGGAGCTGCGTCTCAGTTCGAACAGGGTTAGCTCTCCCTCTCTCAGCCACTAGAATTGCCGCTGATTGTCTACCAGGGCACCAAATCCCCATAGAGCACCACAAGAAGCCTGGTCTACAATCAGACCTGGAAAACCCAAAGCCCAGATCAACTCAAGTTCCAACTGAGGATAATGGATATCAAACATACAAAGCTGCCGGGAAGCTCGAAAGCAAGAAAGCTATCATTACCGGAGGCGACTCCGGCATTGGTCGAGCTATTGCCATCCTCTACGCGATGGAGGGCGCATCCAGTCTAATCACATACCTTCCCGAAGAGAAGACAGATGCCAAGGAGACCGTTCGCCGGGTAGAGGAGCTCGGACAAAAGTGTCATACCCTTGCAACGGATCTACGGCAGAAAGAAAATTGCAAGAAGGTTGTTGATACAGCAGTGCAAAAGCTCGGCGGTGTTGACATCTTGGTCAACAATGCTGGGACGCAGAACATGGTTGAGGACATCAAAGACTTGGATGAGTAAGTAACACGCTTTGTACATCTCTGCAGCAATGCTAATGAAGAGCAGAGATCAATGGGTAGCCACCTTTGAATCAAATATACATTCAGTCTTCTACCTCTCAAAGTATACGCTTCCTCACCTGAAGAATGGCTCAAGTATCATCAACTGTGCTTCCATCAATGCCTACATCGGTCGCCCAGACTTGCTCGACTACACATCCACTAAAGGCGCATTGGTCTCGTTCACAAGAGCGCTATCGAATCAGCAGGTCAAAAATGGCATTCGAGTCAATGCAGTCTGCCCAGGCCCTGGTAAGCTTTTCTACTATTATCTCTATCTCGGAAGCTTACGGATCTAACTGGCCTTAGTATGGACCCCTCTTATTCCAGCTACTATGAACGAGGGTGCTATGGAGCAGTTCCATGCCACACCGCTCGGTCGCCCTGGTCAGCCTAGCGAATGTGCTTCTTGTTTTGTATTCCTTGCCAGCCAGGACAGCAGTTTTATTTCTGGCCAATGTTTGCATCCTAATGGTGGCGTTGTAGTTAACGGCTGATCTTATGTGGAGCCATTTAAAACCTCGGAAGGTTATGTACTCGTGATCGAAATATAACAAAAAAAAAAAACTTATCGCTACGGAGCGTAGCGGAGCAATTAACTATAAATTACTATAGTATGCCTCGTAAACCTAATAAAATCTACTGTACATACGAAGTACATACAGACATCAGGACACGTTGGAATAGCACTACTCGTCAGTGGATTGCGTAGCGGGGTCTCTGGGCTTGAACTGCGTGAACTCCGATCTGGAGGCTTTGCTTGGCTTTGAATTGGAGTGGATCAGGTTAATATCCAAAAGTTCGACTGTGGAGTGGGTCGTTCCGTCGATAAGAGGCATGTTTCCTTTTGAGGTAAAGGCGGAGTGTATGTACCTCCAAGTACGCGAAGTGAATACACTGGGTTCACCGATTATATTATCAGCATCCTACTTCGTTGCCCGCGTGATTTGTCGCGGGTGAACGGAGGACTGATCTCGATAAGCGTACGAAGCCCACTAGAATACAGTTTACGAAGCATTTCCAGAGTAATCATGGGCAGTTCCAAGACATGCTTGGACCAATATTCAGACTGGCCAGCCGTTAATTAAGGTGCAAAGCACTGTCATTGGCTTGAGTCGTTCCTATTTTCCATCCCACTCCATCTAATTAAGTTGGGCTGCCCTAATGCGTGCAAGTCAGGGGAATTTGCGCGACAGAGTGCGGCTAGTGCTCCTAGCTGGTGGGGCTGCGAGCGATAGCGCAAGGTACAGTGGACGGCCGAATTTTCCAGAAAATCTGGCCCTCAAGAGGAAGGACTCAGGTAGACTTGCCATGTGGGTGGTGGATAGTTTCTGATTGCCAGACAATGACCCGCTACTTGGTTTAGTCCTTCTCAGTGGCAACGTCTTTGGTCAGGGGGACTTGGCATAGCTTGCGATACTCACAATACTGATAATACGGGCAATACAAGCTACTCAAGGTACTCTCGAGTACACGTTCAGTATGCCCTGATACCGCTAAGAGGCCCCCCCTCCCCGGTCCGATCGGCGTGCTCAGACTCCCTCGTGTGGAGATGGATAGCACGGAGATGCTCGTGCTGGCTCTGGAAGGCGAACAAAAGTCTTCTTCAGCTACCGCTCTGCATAAATCTCCGGATCATTCAGGTTTCAACGTCCAACATCGGTCGGTGAAACAGGGTCCTCCTTGAAACCGATCGAGAATCAGGCCCTTTGTTTCCCGTTCTTACAGTCCTTTGTTGCCCGGCCTGTCCGTGTGTCACAGAACCTGGTGCGACCGTAGGCGTCTAGCATGCATTTATTTAGAAATGAAGCTAGAGAGGCCAGTACTTTGGATATCTGGGCAAAATTGGGCAACGCTGGGCCACTGTTGGAAAAACGGTCAGGACCACGAATCCCTGCCGAAAAGAGTATAGGCGCCGGTGTTGTGCAGCAATCCTGCTTTACCGTAAGCATGATGGAGCACTCCGCAATCAGCGCCTTTGGGGATTATCAATCCTCAGGACTTTCGAACTAGTCGCGTTATGAGAGCCGACTAAAGCTATTGCCCCTTCGGATGGTATCACGTTTCCATAGTCCCCACTTGGCGATCTGCAGAAAAGTGGTCCATCAGAGGAGGTCTCCTGAATAAAATGCCTGCCGGTAAAAGAGGCTGCTCTATAGTCTCTAGCAACAAAAGCTCTAGGACACTCTACCAAGCATGTTCCCAGGATCTATAGTCTCATGAACTGTCGAAGTATAGATTTGGCCCCAGAAAAAGGGGCAGAAACCCGTGATTGGTGAGGGCTCGTGCGGTCATTGGCCTTGTTACAGTGGGGGCTCTTTTACAGGTTCACCCAATCACAGCCCTCAATTATCCGGGACCGCCCTCGAAATTACCAGTCCCGTACCCGCCCGTACCGTATGGCCCGTATGTGCCCCGTATTCCGCCTGCTCAATCCAGTCCATCTAGTCACCCCGGCGGGTCCAGTACGGCTGTATTACGCGCTCTCTCCTTTCCTGCTGAAACTTCCCAATTTCCCCCCTCCCCCTTACCTGATCACCTCCTTCTCCAGCTCTTGGTCTGGCATCCTTTCTTTTTGTCCGACATCCTTCTACCTCTCCGACCCCTCATCGCCTTCCCTCCAAGGGACCGTCTTCAACTTTCCAGGTGGGTGCCCCTTGGCTGCAGCTGTCCATTCACTCGTGGACACCCTTCTGGTTTCACCCTTGCATCAACTCTCCCATTGCATCCTGAAACGTCGGCTTTCAGCGGCTTGTGCTACACTCGCCTATCCTGTCCTTCCATCGAACGCGACCGACCCAGTGAAGGAACCAGACGCAATTCATCAGACACTCGGAAGAAACAAAAAAAAAGTTTGCTGACCTTTTCCGTCGCTCAGTCCCTGTTGAACACGACTTGGGTCAATCGACTCGCACGAACCGCATCACTTTCGTTTAACGCCGCACATACACCACCGCCAAAATGGGTTGTGGTATGAGTACCGAGGATAAGGAGGGGAAGGCCCGCAACGAGGAGATTGAGAACCAGCTCAAGCGCGACAAGATGCTGCAGCGAAATGAGATCAAGATGCTGTTGCTCGGTAAGACTCGACCCTTGCCCCCAATCGCGGATCGCACAATACGTCTGTCCGAATCATTCTAACGATATCATGGAACAGGTGCTGGAGAGTCTGGAAAGTCTACCATTCTGAAGCAGATGAAGCTCATCCACGAGGGTGGCTACTCGCGCGACGAGCGTGAGTCCTTCAAGGAAATCATCTACAGCAACACCGTGCAGTCAATGCGCGTTATCTTGGAGGCCATGGAATCATTGGAACTTCCCCTGGAGGACGCCCGCAACGAGTACCACGTTCAGACCATTTTCATGCAGCCCGCACAGATCGAGGGTGACAGCATCCCTCCCGAGGTTGGCAACGCGATCGGTGCCCTGTGGCGCGACACTGGCGTGCAGGAGTGTTTCAAGCGCTCTCGCGAGTACCAGTTGAACGACTCCGCCAAATAGTGAGTTGATAATTTTTGTTCTCGTCTGTTAATTCCATGCTAACCCGCAATAGCTACTTCGACGCCATTGACCGCATCGCCCAGCCCGACTACCTCCCCACGGACCAGGATGTGCTCCGCTCTCGTGTCAAGACCACCGGTATCACCGAGACCACCTTCATCATTGGCGATCTGACCTACCGTATGTTCGACGTCGGTGGTCAGCGTTCCGAGCGAAAGAAGTGGATTCACTGCTTCGAGAACGTCACTACCATCCTTTTCCTCGTCGCCATCTCCGAGTACGACCAACTGCTCTTCGAAGATGAGACCGTCAACCGTATGCAAGAAGCTCTGACCCTGTTCGACTCAATTTGCAACTCCCGGTGGTTCGTCAAGACCTCCATCATTCTCTTCCTCAACAAGATCGACCGTTTCAAGGAGAAGCTCCCCGTCAGCCCCATGAAGAACTACTTCCCCGACTACGAGGGTGGTGCCGACTACGCTGCCGCCTGCGACTACATCCTCAACCGTTTCGTTTCCCTCAACCAGGCCGAGCAGAAGCAGATCTACACTCACTTCACTTGCGCTACCGACACAACCCAGATCCGTTTCGTCATGGCTGCTGTCAACGGTTAGTACCTCGGCTCCATCGATATAAACACATCGATATAACATTTTACTAATTCTTTCCACAGATATCATCATCCAAGAGAACTTGCGTCAATGCGGTCTGATCTAATGAAATGAGTGTCGCAGTGTGAACTAGATCGCGTGTGCTTTGCTTACATCGGCTGGCTATCAGATTCATCCCGGATGTGATCAAAAGCCCTATTACCCAAGAATTCCGGCGTTAAACATCTTTCTCATCTGTTTTCTACCTCTACTTTTCTTTTTTTCCTTTTTTCTTTTCTTGTGTGTCTTCTAATTTGCGCTCGTCCCTGACACGATCTCTTAGCCGGTTCTATTCTCCTGCTCTCGACGACGCGGACCAGGAACTTTTTTTCTTCTCACCCTTTCCTTTTTCTTGTCTTCCCCCTTGTGCTTCATTGAATGCTGGATATCCTCCTCGGTTGCCCTCCCCTGTGTTTTTCATATTTCCTTAACGTTGATCTTGTATGTAACCATACCGTCTCACCCCTTCATCTTCCCTCGCGCGATCTTCGGCACTGCGCACGGGTAAATGACAGTGGATTCTCATGTCCCTTCTCATGTGTCATGCCAGGTCGGTTGGGCTGTCGTCAGAATTAGGAATTGAAACAAGTTTCCGAACATTAAATATGTCCGTCCATGTGCAAATGCCACTACTCGTGCTACATATCTATCGTAGAGAATACCTGTGTAAGAGTGATCAACATGGTTCTCCACCTGCAGCTGGACATCACATCGACGCCACGAGGCCGACTATAAACCTTGGAAACAAAAAAAACAATAAAGAAAAATATAAAAATAAAAACGTGGCTAGCTGACACCTACGCAAAGTCTACTCACCCCTGCATATAAGGGGTAAAAAGAATAAACAAAAAGAATACACATCAAAGAAAATGTGTTCATAAAACGTAATCATACAGAAATACAGGAGGGTATCTAAACTCGCAAAAGACGCTCACAGCCCTAGCCTAAGCCACTTTCCAGCCTCATCTTTTAAAATCTTAGAACCGCAGCTTCGGGCCCAGGAACACTATCAGTACCGCGACAAGCCACAGCCCGAAGATCCATGCGTACAGCATCATCCGCCCCCACCAGCCCTTGCCTTCTGTCATGCGCCGTAGCATTCCCATGCGTTTCCCGGCTGCTTCCATTGTTGATGAGGTCTTGTCCATTCCTGTTACTGCGCGGTCGAGGACGGATTGCTCGTTCTCGAGCGTGCTTTGGAAGGACTTGGAGGATGCTTTGAGTTGGCCCGCTAGTGAGAGGAGAGAGCTGGTGAGGTCTTCTTGTTCGAGGCGCTGGGCACTCAGTGCTTCTTCCGAGTCTGGGAGCCTGCTGTTGTTGGCGTTGCTGCCGGTTGTTTTGGCGGTGGAATCGTTGGAGGGTTGGGCGTGTGGGGTTTGGCGATTGCGGAGGGTGGAGGGTTGTTCTGGTGCTGCGGTTGGAGTTGGTGCCACTGTTGCTGTTGTGGTAGTTTTGGTTGCAGTTGCAGTTGTTTCTGAGATTGGCTTATTTGGTTCGCTTGGTGCCGAGGTCTTTTCAGTACTAATTGGTTGTGAGAGGAATTCGGCCCATTCGTCGTCATCGCCGTCTGATTCGTCGTGTGCTGGCGACAAGGTGTCTTCCTCGGCAAGAAGTGCTTCCATCCTTTTGAGGAGCTGGCGATCGCGGGCTATCTCTTCCTGCGCTTCATGGCGGCGATTGGGTTGCTTGAGCTGTGGAAGGCTGCGTTCAAGTTGTAACAGGAGAGTGCGGGCATATTCGATATTCTGGCAAAGGCGGGTATTAGCGAGGGTCAATCCTTGCGAAGCACAGGCACGATAGTGTCTGTATCTAATGAGCCCTGTGAACAAGGCTGCTTGGGACATACCTTGGTCACTCTCATGCGCTGGAACTCCGAGTGGCGCAGGGTACGAAACTCGGCGTCTGGAGACAGGAGATTGTGCTCAAGGCGAGTGAAAAGACGGGCCACATTAAGAAGGGTGAGGTCCTGCGGCTCTCCCACGGTAGGGAAAGCAGTTACGGCCATTATCGAAGAGGATGTGAAGGCGTGGGTTCATAGATCAACAAGATGGAGAAGAGCAAAGAAGCCACCAGGCCGATAACAGCAGTGCTGACTCAGCTATCGAGATCCGTGGATGCGCAAATGCGGCCCGAACGTAGAAATTCGTCTAACTTGGAACTATGACTATTGACACAAAACAAAAGTAACAGAAACCTCCCGGCTAAGATGACGACAGACACAACAGAAAAATGAAGGACAGGAAAAGCATGCACGCAGTCATTAGGGGGCGAGGACCACAATCTCGCTAATTATACTCGACAATCATCCGCCGCCACGTCCGCACGCCCTCGCCCTCGCGTTTCCCCATAGGCAACACGGTCTCGCTGCGCTTCTGCACGGGGCTGTCACTAGATGCAGACCGACTTGCTGTATCGGAATTGGAGGAAGCGGGCGAACTACCGGGCGAAGGCGAACCTGCATTGCCCTGCTGCAGTTCGCGCGCCTTCGCAGCGACGGCGCCACTACTGGGAAAGCCACCATTCTTCGATAGCGGCTTCAATACATCGCATGCAGAGGTGGAAGGCATATTGTGTGATGTGGAGTTTGCTGCAGATGATTGCGATTCAGCTTTTCCCATGCTGCGTGGCTTGCGCCGCTCTTTTGCTTTGTCGCCGGGATATCCCTGTTGAGTGCGGGGGTTCTGCGAATTGAGGACAGACTGTGCGAGCAACGGTTCTTTCTTCTGGGTGGACTCGTGGACTGTCGGATGTGTGCGCGCTGGTTGGGGGCCTCGGACTATACCGATGCTGTTGTCACCATTTCGCGAAGGCCCGAAACGAATCTGTGCTGGGGTCTGCAACTAGGCACCTTGTAACGGACGTATATCTTCTGCCGGTCGACGCGGTGGTATGGATGTATACTTGTAGTTCTGCAGATTGAGGCTCAGCTGTGGGTGGAACCAGGCGTGCCACTATTCTTGGAATGTAGGCACCAAAGAATCTGGGAAGGATTGCAGTGGCAAAGACTAAATGCTAGCTGAGCCCTAGACATGGGCCTTGAGGCGACTAATATACTATTTCCAGGGGGTGGCCTGGAGAGACAAAGAGGATCGACGCCTCAAGCACAACCTAAAACTTGGCGGGCCTCCCGATCTATACGATGCAATAATGTAGTGATTCCCCACGCCGGGGTGACACGATGGTTCGCAAACAAACTAGAGAACGTGAGGCTTTTGGCTTTTCTGATAGAGACCTTCTCTGATCCATCAGAAAGTCAATGTATTGAACTTTGTTTTTCGCTTATTTGTGCATCTTGCTTTTCCTCTTTGGGGGTTCGAGCTGTGGCATGGCAGGATTTGCAGTGGACAATACCGGACAAAGAGCGTGGTTGTACGCCGACCCCACAGTATGCGACCGACGGGCATAAGGCCTAGAGGGAACTCACTGTTTGGGGGCGTTGTGGTAGGGCTAGACATCAGGAAAAGCAAGACAGTGAACGAGCAAATCCCGCTGATGTGGATTCAATCCTCCAAGGGGAAAAGCCTTCCAGCTACACACGCGCCAGCCACGATCTTACTGGGGGGAGCGATTCAGCTGCAGCCCTGAAGCGCCACTGCCAGACAGCCGAGATCTGCAAAGTCTCGCCAGCTGCAGACGCACAGGGAATCAGGCGGGAAAAAGGAAGGTCAGAGCCAGCAAACACCACAGCTCGGTACCACGAACTACCAACCCAGGCCTGTTCGCTTGCACCACGGAAGACAGGGATTGTGTATCCGATCCATCTCCATGGTCATGGTTGCGGAGAAACCTGTCGCGTCGATCACCCTGCAAAAGTACAATCGATCCTGTCTGCCTCGCGATCGACCGATCCGCACGCTTGGAAGGCCTCCCTCAGCCCTGGGCTACCTGGATTTCCCGGAAATCTTCCCTTAAGTCGCGCGCTAAGATGGCCTGTCCCGGTGGCGACGCCCAATCAGGGCTGTAAAGGCCCTCATTGCTGGCCCTCGAATTGCTTTTCCTTTGTGGACTCGGTCTATCGCCCCTCTGGATTGCTGTCGAGGACAGGAGGGGGATCGGCGGCTATGACACGAACTACAGAGGACCCAAGAGACTGGAAATGACACATGATAAAGAATATGCAAGTATATATTCCAATAAAAAACAAGTATCTACAGTTTGGCTGTGGCACCTTGCTTCTTCAGCTCCTCCTGAGCCTGCTCGCGCAGCGCTTTACGCAGGATCTTCCCGGATGGATTCTTCGGGATCGCGTCAAGAAAAACTACCCCGCCGGTGATCCGCTTGGTCGAAGAGACTTTCCCATTCATGAAGCCGGTAATATCCTGGGGGGTAGCGGAGTGGCCTGGCTTCAAGACCACATACGCGCGCGGTCGCTCGTCATTGTTCCTAGCCCCTTTTGTTAGTGGTTACTCAGTCGCAATGGATATATCGACTGAGAGGATCATGAAAACCAAATAACATATCAATATCAAACACTCACACAGCTACTCCGACAACCGCCACATCCGCCACGGCAGGGTGTTCAAACAACAGCGCTTCCAATTCCGCAGGCGCCACCTGGTTGCCTTTGACCTTGATCAATTCCTGCATATGCATCTTAGTGTCATTCTTGTCTATCAGTATTTCCGTTCAGACCCACCTTCAACCGATCTACGACGTGAAACTTGCCGTTGTCGTCAACATAGGCAATGTCGCCTGTTCTGAGCCAGCCATCGGCCGTCTTGGTCTCGTCGGTTGCCTTTGGATTTCGCCAGTAGCCCTTCATGACGTTTGGTCCTCGGACCCATAGCTCGCCTCGCTGGTTACGTCCTAGCTCTTGAGCCCCGTCCATATCCACAATCTTGGCTTCGCAATTGGCCGAGGGCTCGCCCACAGAGGCCGATGTACTTGTCTCGCTCGGATCCCACCCGAGCACTGAACACGTCGCTCTAATCAAAATCAGTACATGTACCCCAGAGCAGTATGTACTCCCTGGAGAAAAAAAAGGTAAAAAGAAAGCAAAAAAGCAAAATGAAAAGAAAAGAACTCACTCTGTCATCCCCCATCCCTGTTTGACATTGATCTTCCCGGGAGGCCACAATTTCTCCAACTCTGTACACACCTCTCGCCCCAAAGGCGCAGCACCACTCCCCACAGATTCAACAGAACTCAAATCAAACTTCTTCACAATTGGATGCTTAGCCATCATAACCACAACCGGAGGCACAAGAATTAGATCCGTAATGCGGTACTTCTGCGTATTCTCCAGCATCTTCACAAAATCAAACTTCGGCATCACATACACAGGCGTCGAGCGGTACAACGCCGCCGCTATAAAAATATTCTGCGCCATAGCATGATACATCGGTAAGAAACACAGCCAGCGCGCTCGCTCCAGCCGCTCCTCATACTGCGGATGCCTTGTCCAAAGAGACGTATACTGCAGCATATTCGAGACATAGTTCCGATGCGTGATCTCCACGCCCTTCGGCCTTCCGGTCGTCCCGCTCGAATAGTTCAGCACGATCGTCGTATCTGCTTTCTCGCGCGTGTTTAGATCTTCCCATGCAAAGCCCTGGCCCTCGGATTCGGGCACCACAAGTTCCCCCCAGTGCTTACAACCCTGCTTCGGGCTACCGGGACCATCGAAGAGTGTGCCATCGAATACAAAGACTTTGTCTTTGCTTAGCCCGGCCTGTTTTGCTGCTTCGATACCTGTGTCTAGGCTCCCTGAGGCACAGAGAAGGAAGCTGGCGCCGCTGTCCTGGAGCTGGAAGGCGAGTTCGCGGGCGACGTATGTGGGGTTTGCGCCTGTGAAGATGCCGCCGGCGATGGATACGCCGAGCACAACGACTGGGAAGAAGATATCATTGCCGGAGAAGAGGAGGACGCGGTCGCCGTTCTGTAGGCCTGCTTTGCGGAGGCCTGCGGCGAATCGCTGGCTCCAGAGCCGGAAGGTATGAGGCGTGAAGTAATGGGTATCCGGACGATCTGCGTCAATGAATGATCTTTCTGTGTTTGAGAGCGGCGTTGTTGGAGACTTGAGGATTAGGGAGGCGAGGTGGGCGTTGGGGACGTCAATCGTCCATCGAGATTGATAGGGCATTGCGGGGGAATTGTTGGATTTGGATTTTGAGATTGGAGTTTCTAGTGGTCGGAGGATGCAGTCAGTATATTTCTTGTTGCCAAGCTCAAAGGGCCATCTCCTCATTGAATGTAGTGATCGTGGGGTTCAAGCCAGTGGTAGCGTGAACTGTTCCAAGGCTGACGTACCTCCCTACTTTTATAAAACAGGGCGACTAGCGCATATCACTAACAGACGTTCGGTTCGTATAGCCAACAAGGGAATATCTTCTGAGCGATAAATCGATAACCTTCTTTTCGATGGGGAAAATGGCTCGATTACACTCGGCTACAAGGGTCTTCAAACTATACTATTCCTAGTAGCCGCACGAGGACCTTCCCCGCAAAACCGGTTATGCATGCGGGGAATGCCGAGCCTCGGTCGAATATACCTTGAGATCCTTCGATTTAAGATAAATACAAGTAGCCTAGATGTCAATTGGATAAAACAGTATCAAAACGACCCAAAAATAAAACAATGGCCATGATCGCGGCTTATCTGCGACGTAAATTGTCAATATCTGGGTCATGCAGCTTCATAAAGTCTACTCTTGGTCTGCCTTTTGAAATGATCTTCATCCCTGAATCCATCCATCTACAACTTGTACCACCGTGCTAGCTTACATATTGAAACGCTAAACATTCCGATAATGCATCAATTACATCTAGCACTGCCTCTAACCAGAGGCTGAAAACTACAAGTAGAAACAAGTATAATGCAAAGCTTAATTCGCAGCAAGAAATGATCTGCCACAACCCCTAGATACCCAACCCAAATTCACAAGTCGAAACGCAAGACCAAAAGCTAAAACACCATAGAACATCATGACTCTTCCTCGCCTGTCAGACAAGTTAAAGCTGCTTGCAACTCGCTGACAACCTTCTCTTCCAATCGATTTTCGGCCCCGAGCTTGTCACTGATGGGCTTCTGTCGAGCCCACTCGGCCTCCTTCTCGTTTGTTGCTGCAAGACGGGCTCGCAGAGCGGGACGTCGACCGAGTAGCTCCTCAATATCCTCCTTGATCTGTGACTGGTCCCACTTCAGCTCTTGGATGGACTGTGGATCCAAACCAGCTCCAGAACCGGCCTCTTTGGAGCGCGCAAGAATGAAGGCGATCAGTGACAAGGAGTATGCTTCTGAGGCCATACTTAGACTGATCCATTTCGAGGAAGGTCCAGTTGATGTTCCTGCGTGGCCGAGAGAGAAGACTTCTGCTGAGCGGTTCAACTGGCCTTCGAATTGGTTGAGGAATGCAGCAACTTCAGGGGTAGCCCGGACAACATTGTAGAGCAAGTTCAAACAGAGCGGGAGTACGCCTGCTGTCCAAATCGTGTACAGACGGGGGACTGGGTCAAATGGCCCAAAGCCCTTGGGTTGGCGAAGGATGTTGGTGAGGCGGCAGGTTGATAACTGCATCAGAGCACCCTCGGCAGCAATGTGGTCCGCAAGAGTAGGGATAGTGGACATTTTGACGAGGATTGATAGACTCAAGTCGCCATAAACGGGGTCACCAGCAACTGCTAGTTGATCTGCCCAGGAGAATAATGTGGTTGCATGCCGCGAAACACTGTTATCGGCGATGTGGTAGGTGATGTGCTCATAGAGTCTGTCAATGTCCTTGACTTGCAATGCCATTTGGAGGATGGCAATAATAATGGCGAAGTCCTTTGGTGTACATTTGTCAGGCTGTTCATGTAAGTAGGTAGTGAGCGACCTGAAACCCTGAGCGACAATGGTTTTCACAACCTCGACAACGATCATCAAATCAGAAGACACAGCACCCTTATTCTTGGCGGCAGGATCGGTTCCACGGGACTCCTCTAGATGGAAATGCAAGACGAGGAAGAGCACATTGAGCAGAGACCGATAATATTCTGTGTCATCGTTGATGATAGCATCCTCAAAGGAGGAATGTCGCGCACGAATCGCTTTCCAAGTGACCTCTAGTAGTCCGAATGCTTCGGCCCCTCGGGCTCCTGCCTGCACTAGTCGTTGGACAAGAGCTTGGGCGAACTCAACTCGAACCTGTTGAATTCGCGAGAAAATAGCCTCTGAAGGAACACCCCGGCTGTTGGCTTCCAGACAGTCCTGTGCAACAACTGCCATGGATTTCTGAATTTCTGTGTGTGGCATGAAATCTGCAGAGTGCTCAATAGCGAAGAATTTCCAGCTATTCAAAAGGCTCTTGTGGTGTGTTAGCATGTAAAAAAAAAGCTGGGGGAAACAAGAAAAACTTACGACTTGAGCTTCGACTAACGACAAGTTAATGTTCGCGCGTTCAAACTCCTCTGCAAAGCCTTGACCACGACTCCCAGCCCAGGCAAAGTCATATGATAACATCTGCTGCCCCATTGCGAGATCATAAAAGTACCCTTGACCTAAGGCTCTGGATTCTAGTGCCGTTCTCTTGAAATCAACGATCTTGCACCCAGAGTAGCGTTTCTCGAAGTTCTTTTTCAGGTTTGCATGTAACGACGAGTTGTAAGCTGATACATTTACAGCATCCTTGGCATACCATTGCACTAAAGGAATCAGTGTCTTGACGAAGCTTTCATCCTTTGACTCCTTTGCCGAATGCAAATAGACGGCGCAAATATCCGCAACAATTGCGGCAATCCGAGTGACGAAAATCTGCTCGGTTACAGGCAATGCAGAAATCTTCAACTTCGAGACATAGTTGATAATTCCAGTGAGAAATTGAGGGTGGCTTTTGAGTTGCGGAGTTGCCCATGGCCAGTTCTCTTGGGCTTGAGAGACAAAGTCAAGAAGAGCCAGCGCGACCTGAGGCTCCTCCTGGTCAATATGAGCCAACTTATCCAAAGCTATCTGCAAGAACGGTACGCTCCGCATGCTTGGGTCTTTTGCCTTGTCAGACTTTTTCAGCGTTTGGCGAGGTGATGACCCTGTCAGGATGAAGACCGCTAGCCATTGCTGACGCTTGCTCACGAATGTTGAAAGTAAACGCCAGATTGATAATAACAGACTCCTGTCATTTATTGGCTTGTCCAGCTCCGAGAGCACATCGAGGAATAAGCAAGAAGATTCTGCGCCAAGATGACCGACAAGTGAGGGCGGTTCGTTGTCAGAGCTTGATGCAGCATGGGAAATAAGCACGTCAAGTAATGATATGACGGGCAATCTATAGGCATCATGAGATGCATAGAGTTTGATCAAGATAGGTGTTGCTTTGAAAAGTTGTTCTTCGAGGATAGACCCGGAAAGTTCGGCAAGTCCTGCAGCTTGTACAAGCTTAACACACAAGTTCAGAGTAGAATTAACCTGATTTTCCACAAGGTTGAGATATCGA
The DNA here is from genome assembly GCA_035985395.1 of Penicillium coffeae. Classification (NCBI taxonomy): domain Eukaryota; kingdom Fungi; phylum Ascomycota; class Eurotiomycetes; order Eurotiales; family Aspergillaceae; genus Penicillium; species Penicillium coffeae. The sequence goes on from CP142593.1 coordinate 2,366,710, forward strand.
AGAAGGCTGGTGGGAGGAGTGGATAAACCTTCTGATATCAAACGAAGAAGTGGATTGAAAGGAAGATCAGAGGTCGAGCGAGGCCGCAAAACATCCAGGATGTAAACTGCCGATGCGGAGAACACGCCGGTGATTTTAGAGTCGAGCTTTGTGTCTTCATTAGTCCCATAGGCGTAGTAAATGATTCGCTCAAACGTGGCTGCCAGAGTGGAGTTGATCTGAAAGCGCTGCTCTGGCACATCGAATCTCCAGTTCCCATTGCTGTTGAAAATTTCAACCATTGTGCGACTCATGTTCAGTATAATTGTCCTCATAACATGTGACGGAATGCTCGCGCTCCAGTCACTTGCGATTTGTGACTTGCTTGAAACGCTACCTGGGCACTTCCGCAGTACTGCGCGCGAGGCTGCATCATCGATCACGGCTTTGAATAGATCGACGCAGCTCAGAAGGAATTGATATTGACCAGAGGGGATCTCAGCGGCGGAGATTATTGCCGTCATTAGTCCGCCATTGCCGTCAGAGCCGATAAAACTACTGCGACTGAAGAATGGCCACACTCGGCAAGGAAGGACTTTCAAGATGGCCTGGATGAATCGTAGACACGCCATAACCGGGTCAAGTGCCTTCGATGGATCTCGCTGAGATCCAATGTCTTGCAAGTTGCGTTCAAAGATATCTAGAACCACGGTGATAATATCGCCCTTGCGAGATAGCCCATCACTCGCCATTTCCAGGACTCTCTTAGCACTTGTGCCTATTGAGGTATGGGAGCCGCGATCTTTAGCGTGAACGACAAGATCAGAAAAGAGATCAATCACTTCCGTAGCGGAGTCAACCTCATAACCAGAAGAAAAGCCTCCTGCTTCACTCCATTCCTCAAGCCAGCTTCCCAAGAAACTCAGGCAAGAATATTGATGTTGCCACATGATAACAGCGGGCTTTGACTGCGAAATGACTTGTCCAAGGGTAGATGCAGGGATTTCAGATGATCCTCTAACAACGAGAGCGTTGCTGACATCGCCTCCAACAAGTCGATTGCGTGACACAGATTGGAACATTTTGAGAGATTGAACCAAAGACACAAAATTGGCGTTCTCATCCTCTCGAGTTGTCTCATATCCCTGGAAGCTCTCCGGTACAATTTGGGTAAATGTATTCAAGTTCTCAAGCAAGTCAAAAACCAAGGGCAGTCCATCTTCATTGACAGAGTGTCCTCCCATTAGTGCACGGCAAAGCCTCAAGAAAGGAACAGTTTCGTATGGGAAGCGGGCTCGGGCAACATCAAAAATGTTTCGCATCAGGTTTGCATCTTCAATGAAGACAGACTTAGGGTCTCTATCAGAGCCCAGAGAATCAGTCAAATCTAAAAGCGAACCGCCTGGCTTGCCTTTCAGAATTGCCAGAACAGCCTCCATAAGCTCAGGGGAATAATCGAAGAATGTCACAGAGGTCCGAATGAGGTCAAGCAGAGCCAGACGAATGAACTGGTATGTTAAACCGTCATCGACAGCGGACGTCGCAACCGCCTTCGTGGACATGGAAGTGATCATCTCGAAGGTCCAAGCGCTCATATTGTCATTGGTCAAGACAAAAATCGCGTCTTCCACGGGAACGTTCGGGTCTTTAACAGACTCATACAGTTCCTCATAAAGGGAAGGTTCAGATGCCCGCGAGAAACGTCTGTTTGGGGTGTTAGATTGGAATGAGTCTACAGCACTGTTGAGCTGCTCCATTTCTCGAGTTTCCGCATCGCTCGTGGCCAGCTCTCTAATAGTGTGCAGCACCAATCCCCACGAAAAAGCAGCCGGAACAGCAATGTGTCCCTCTTGGCTGAGATTGAGAAAATATTCATTGATACGAGGTATCTTCTCCTTTGACAAGAAGTACGCTGTCTGGTTGGCGGGGAAGGTCTGTGGTTGAGCTCTGTTCAAGATAGCTGGGATAGCAACGTGGATTTTAAGGAAGGCCAAAGTAGTCAGCGAAACGAACGTCTGGAGAGGAAGCAGAAGCTCTCCAGAGTCTTGACAGAACTAAAGTTTTGATTAACTTGAAGTTCAATCACAATGGGATTTTAATCACTTACCACCTGGTACGATTGTAAGAAATTGTGCTGCGTCATAAGCTCGAGCCATGACAGCAGAAGATCTGCCGAAGGAACCTCTGGGGAAGCATGAAGCTGATGAAACATAAGCTGCAAGATGTGTGATACCTCCTCGATGAGAGAAGTTCTCCAAAGCTGGTCAATTTCCAAACTGCTCTCAGGTTCGCTCAACCACCCTTTTTCATTCGTGAAGTCTTCTAGGCGAGCTCGGATTGCTGCGATGCAAGCCTCTAAAAATTGGCTCATAGGGGTGCCGCTTGATTTGTCGGCAAATATAGAGACGCCCAGCTTGCGCAGGGCAAGTTTTTTATCATTGTCGGGTGAAGCGCCATTGGCGGACTGGTTTGGAGAACTGTGTAGAGATAGAGCGAGAAGCTTGCGATATGTCTTCAGAATGTGTGTTCTTTCCGAGATGTAAATTTCTCGAAGGCGTAATCTTCGGGCGTTCTCTGAGTCGAAGGAGGAATCATCCGCCGCTGTCTGTTTGAGAATGCTGGCGAGATTGGGCCCAGCTACAGAGACTCCCAAGTTGTCCGCGCCAGTCGCGCTCTGAACACTAGTAGCTTCCTCGCTGGAAAATCCCAGTGCAAGCCGTGTTGCCGGGCGACCTTGCCATTCGAGAATCGTAATCCGCAGAGCCGTAATCTCATCGATTCTGGCCTTCTCACTGAGCCACTGCGCGTCTGTTTTGATCTCCTTGAGGTCAAAGGAACCCTTCGAATTGGTTTCTACATGGATAGCAGATGTCTTCGACTCGAAATCAGACTTTGTTTTCGTGGATGGAGGAGCGAAGGGGGCCAAGCTTTGCGATAGAAGCTGAACGCTTTCGGGGTGCGCTAAGAAGGCGGAGACATTCTCTTCGTCAACGTCGTGGGTATTAGGATCGCTCAGGTACAAGAATGCTCGTTCCCAGGCCCTGCGACAAAAATAAGCAGCTGGTTAATAGCCGTCATGCGATTTCACACTTACAGCAGCTGGGCGTCCCCGGAGAAGCACTTGTCCAGGGACGTGAAATAAGCCTCCGGGACAGGAGCCATTTGGCAGGGCAATTTAGATCATCATAGAGTTGTAGGTTAAAAGGAAAGTTCAATGGGGGACTGCGATGAGAGACAAGTGCAGCAAGCCAAAGAGGAGGTTGTTTATAGCTCTGGAAGGCTAGAGCGAGCTTTCACAAATTATTCACCACCGCGCCTGCGGTCAACAAGAATCCACATTGCCTATCTGGGACTAGCGCTAGGCGGTGAAGCCCTCTTTTTATGATTCATCTGTGCTTATGCTGTGAGACGCTCGAACTGGTTTGCTTCTGGAACAAGTCGGCCTTTTTACGGGGCGATTCGCGACTCTGTTGTTCTTTGCAGGTCCTTGTTCTATCTGATTCTTCTCTCCCCGCAAGAATCTCGGCAATCATGGCGGACTTCGTTGACCATTCCCCCCACCATCCCACCAAAGCTTCCCGCTTAGACAATGCCTCGAATGTCATTCTGATCGACAATTACGATTCTTTCACCTGGAATGTCTACCAATACCTGGTGCTCGAGGGAGCCACAGTCACTGTCATTCGGAACGATGAAGTGACTGTGGAAGATCTGGTCGCAAAGAAACCGACCCAACTAGTCATCAGTCCTGGACCCGGGCATCCCGAGACAGATGCTGGGATCAGCAGTGCCGCGATCCAGCATTTCAAAGGCAAAATCCCCATTTTCGGCGTTTGCATGGGCCAGCAATGTATCATATCCTCATTCGGCGGAAAGGTTGACGTGACCGGTGAGATCTTACACGGCAAGACCTCGGTTCTGAAGCACGATGCGAAGGGCGTATACCAAGGATTACCCACAGCATTCTCGATCACCCGGTATCACTCACTCGCTGGAACCAACTCCACTGTTCCTGATTGCTTGGAGGTATCTTCGTGGGCCGAGCTGGAGAATGGCAGCGGTACAGTGATCATGGGAGTACGCCACAAAGAGCTTGCTGTGGAGGGTGTGCAATTCCACCCTGAGAGTATCTTGACTGAGTATGGCCGTGCTATGTTCAGAAACTTCCTGCAACTTTCAGCTGGTACTTGGGAAGGTAACAAGCAAGGTGCAGCTCCCACTCAGACAGCGGCTCCAGTAAACAAGAAGGTGTCAATCCTGGAGAAAATCTATGCCCATCGCCGAAATGCAGTGGCAGAACAAAAGAAGATCCATGCTCTCTCCCCAGAGACTCTCCAGGCTTCATATAACTTGAATATCGCGCCCCCACAGATATCCTTGCCTGCTCGCCTGAGACAATCCAACTACCCTCTGTCTTTAATGGCAGAGATTAAGCGAGCCTCTCCGTCCAAGGGCATTATCGCGGCTGACGTTTGTGCACCTGCTCAAGCACGAGAGTACGCCAAAGCAGGCGCCAGCGTTATTTCCGTGCTGACTGAGCCTGAATGGTTCAAGGGTACAATCGACGACCTGCGAGCCGTTCGCCAAAGCTTAGAAGGCCTAACCAACCGTCCAGCTGTCTTGCGAAAGGAGTTCGTATTTGAAGAATATCAGATCCTGGAGGCACGTTTAGCAGGTGCCGATACTGTGCTCTTGATCGTGAAAATGCTCAGTGTGGAGCTCCTTACAAGGCTTTACAAATATTCGCGCAGTCTAGGAATGGAGCCTGTGGTCGAGGTTAACACGCCTGAAGAAATGAAGATTGCTGTGGAACTTGGTTCTGAGGTCATTGGCGTCAACAACCGAGATCTGACAAGCTTTGAAGTGGATCTTGGCACTACAAGTCGCCTCATGGACCAGGTACCGGAGAGTACTATTGTGTGTGCTCTTAGTGGTATCACGGGCCCTAAGGATGTTGAGGCTTATAAGAAAGATGGTGTCAAGGCAATTCTCGTGGGAGAGGCCCTGATGCGAGCACCAGACACCTCCGCATTCGTCGCGAACCTCTTAGGAGGATCAGCATCTAGCGTTTCGTCAAGATCACCAAGCTCGCCGCTTGTCAAAATTTGTGGTACTAGATCTGCGGAGGCAGCTAAAACCGCCATTGAGGCTGGAGCTGATCTCATTGGAATTATTCAAGTCCCTGGTCGGTCACGAACTGTTTCTGACGAAATTGCGATTGCTATTTCCCAGACAATCAGGTCGACCCCTCGACCTACTTCCCAAATTGGCACTGGATCAGAACAAGCACCAAAGAAGCTACCAGCTGAATGGTTTGAGCATTCAACTCATGTACTCAGACACCCATCTCGGGCATTGCTTGTTGGTGTCTTCATGAACCAGCCATTGTCATATGTTCTTTCCCAACAACAGAAGTTGTCTCTTGATGTCGTGCAACTGCATGGCTCTGAGCCATTGGAGTGGGCTAGTCTCATCCCAGTCCCTGTCATCCGAAAATTTGCCCCCGGCGATATTGGTATTGCTCGTCGTGCCTACCACACCATTCCTTTGCTGGATTCTGGGTCTGGCGGCTCCGGGCAGCTTCTGGAGGAAGCTGGTGTCCAAACAGTCCTTGAAGGCGACGAAGGACTGCGTGTTATTCTGGCTGGTGGGTTGAATCCGGATAATGTCGTTGAAGTTGTGAAAAATCTCGGAAATTCCGGCGCCAAGGTTGCAGGGCTGGATGTCAGTTCTGGGGTGGAGACAAATGGCGCACAAGATCTCGACAAGATTCGAGCATTTGTGAAAGCTGCCAAAAGTGCACGCTCTTGAGATTCACTTGGGAATAACTATTCTATTCCACGATAGAAAATTTGGATATTTCGGTAAATAGTTATCTTCACCTGCTTTCCGAGGTCATGCCGTCTCGATCTCGGTAATGCAATTTTATTTCGGTATAGATTTTAAACAAATGAACAAACACCCTTTCTTGATCCCATTTGCTCCAACATTGGAACATCTTTTCTTTTCTTCGTTCAAGGTTTCCAACCCTTTCGACCTTACCATCCCTCTCCGAGGCATTCAAACTTGTGTTCACTTGCGTCTTCTTCACACTTGCCTATATCAGAACTACCCCTCCAAGATCGCATTCGTCTATTCTTATCCTCTAATTAGCATTCATACGCGTCATATCCCGCTGGTGACATTTCAGCCATCTCTATTCTCGAGCCTGAGATCTTCAATTCTCATTAAAGGCATCGCCAATCCTAACTCCCGTGAAGTTTTCACTTGCCCTTGGCCCTTTTAAGGACTCGAATGAACTCCTGGCCGGGCTTCCTTATTGAATTTCTCTTCTGAACCTTTCATCATCTCTCACAAAGATCTTTGCTCATTATTTTTTTTGATCTAGTAATTTGCGAAGGTTGCGACTGACAACACTTTCTTCGGCTTCGATCCGAAATATTTAGCCAAAATGGGCAAAACATTTGCACGAATCCATGCCTCTTCCGTCGGCAAGTTTGAGAAAGGGGATAAGATCGCACAGTGGATAAGATACAATGGCGGTCAATTCTCGCGGGAGGTCCATGATGGTGTCACTCATCTCATCTCATCACCTGCCGCCTATAAAGAGAATGCCGAAGCAGGTAATGACCTACACAGTCTCTGGTGGAGCAGAGCTAATGACATTGATCCTTTCTAGTCAAAATTGCCAAAGAGCTCAAAACCGTGAAGATCGTAACCTTTGACTGGCTGGAAGATTCTCTCCTTCAAAAAAGCAAACGGCCCAAGTCTGAACGACCTTACCTCCTGGAAAAGATGTCCGGTCCCAAAGCCAAAAGCAAGAGAGGAAAGGCTGAACCAAAAAAGCGGAAAATTCGTACGCCTGCCTTTCTTCCCCTCCTTTACTTTCTTCTGGGGGAGAATTGGTTGGAGCCTTTACTGACGCGACACGGCAGGAGATCCGGTCCTACAGAGAAAGTCATCCAGGACCTCGCAAACTCCTCAGGGTATGTTTGGATTTCAAGCCGTTTAAAAAGTATTAGCGCTCATACATAAAAAAGCCAGAGAAAGACTTTATCACGATCCTGAGACGAACGAGGAATGGTCCATCTATCTCGTCCGATTCACCAAACCAGGAGGCCCTCGCGAGAAATTCTCTCTTGGTGTGAGTAGTCCCGTCTTGTATGACTCAATTTTACTGGTGAAAAATAGCTGAAATATGCCCTTTAGCTTTTCGAGACACTCAGGAATCCCCACTCATATTCAGCATTTGCCAAATATAGTCGGACAGGGACCTCTAACATTACTATCTTGGCACCTCCGCGAAGCAAACTTGAAGACGCGAAAACCAGCATTCGCGAGTTCTTCACTCAAAAGACTGGCAAGGAATGGAAAGACCGATTCGAAACAAAAGCCCCGCCAGCAAAGAAGGACTCGGATGGGAATGTTCTACCTTCAAATGAAGGATGGTACTCCGTTGAATTTAAAGGCAGCACTCTGGGCTCTTACATGATGGAACGCGCTCCGGCGTCCATCTCTACAGACCCACCACCTGCTGCTTCCCAGCAAATGGAACTGGAAGATGGCAATGGAGATTATATCACGGCAAACGAATCCCCAGACCAAGGAACGGCCGTGGAGACCAATTCCTTGCCTTCGGTTGACAGTCTTCAGATGAACCAATTTGATGGGTCGGAATTATTCGAGCATTGACTTGGCAGCACGCTTGCAAATGCATATGAAGGGGGAAGTTATTACTCGCTTTTTATTTCGAAGCTTCATTTGTCTTTGCAACTCTTTTCATTGCTGCAAACATGGAGGCTATGGAAAAATATATTCTTGCCGCTGTGGCGAGATATCGGAGAACTTGAAGTACCTCGTGGTATAAAAATATTTTAATATGCCATTAAACGCCAGTACGCCCAACCCATAAGTTACCCTGGAAGTTTTTTTATACCGTAATCATAATCCTCACGCCAGGCTGAAGCCTTGATGCAAAATGTGAATGAAAGATCACAGATAGTCCTTCTTGCGGCCTGTTCTGGTATATTGAGTAAGAGCCCATTCGACATCACCACTAGAGCCCTTTTCTAGCGAGCCTCCACGAATCTCAAAGAGACGCATTGTCATTCGTGGCCCGACTTCTGCAAGTTCAACATCCCTGTAACCGGTCTTCACGAAAACGTGGTGTCGCACTTCGATGCTGTCTTCCTTGTTCACAAAGCTGACGATTCGGTTTCCGACCTTTCCTGGCTCGCGAGGAGGGAACAGATGCTTAAGAATTTGTACAACTCGAGCTCCCAATTTGGTCTTGAAGCCTTCGAAGACAAGATGAGGGTAGCTTTCGGAGACAGTACCGCGGGCTGAGTTGGGGATGTCGGCTCGGAGGACGACATTATGCAATGAGAAGCTAGCTGTCGGGCCGTGAGGAAGATGGGAGATTGTAAGAGCCGTAGGTGTACCACGGTGCTCATGAAGGAGGAGCATATCGGTCAAAGCGGCGCTGTTTGCGCTGGAGACGAGGTCGGGAAGAACAAGGTTTCCACGGTTCAAACGAATTGAAGTGGGGAGGAGAAGGCGAACTTCTTTGGCGAAAGCACCAAGACGAGCAGAGGGCGAACGAGAAGTAGTGACCAGAGGACGCGGGTCGATAACGCCAGATGTTAAAGCATACTCGTCGTCGATATCCATCTCTCCATCTTTTTCTTCTTTTGACTCATCGAATTTGAAGTCCTCGCGAAGGGACTTGTCGTTCGCAATCGAAGGATCTAATGGTTTCCCTGAAGCTAAGGAAGCTTTGAGCTGAGCTCGTTTCTCTGCAATCGATGCATCACGCAGAAGCAATGCTCTGCGGTAGAGGTAATCGCGGCGCTCTCGGGCTTGACGACGCTATGAAATAAAGAGTCAGAAATGGTGACTTATCTTTGAAACTTGATCAATCCTTACCAGCATTTTGAGAGAAGTCGAGGGTGAACAGAAAGTGCGTGAATTCTGAAGAGATCTACAATGCGGGTAACTTTTTTTTTCTCGTAAACTCCGGGGCTTCGCTTTTGGTCCGCCGCGGCCGCCGTAGTGGGATCCCACCGATAGAGAATCCGAGCCGCAGATGCGAACGGGCTTTCTTGGACAAACTCTTCCACTCTCTTTTCTCGGGTTCTTTGAGAATCAGAGAGCGGGACTGAATGTAAGCACCCCTTTGTGCCACGCGCCCCGCCAGCATAGCTGACCTCTCGATCCAGAATCTTCCCTCACAGGTCCTTTGCCCCTCAGGCACACAGTCGGGCCTTCGAACTACTGGACGGCTGGATTGTCCTCTACGCTCCTTCTTTCTCGCTCGAGTCTTCCGTGGCTTCATTGCGCGCGGTTATTGCTTGTTGCAGCTCCACGGTATTCCCTTTTCAACTTGTACCTTGTGACGATCTTTTTGGCTTTTCAAAACTTCAGAGAATGGATCAATACTCCTCGACACTGGGGGATGATGCTGCGCAGATAGGCCACTTGGAAGCTCATATTCAAGATCTCGATATCGGTCATAGCAGAGCTCGACCCCGTGTGCATGACGACGAAGATGACGGGTCTGACTTTGACGACGACGATCTAGAAAGCACCGTGGGTGGGCCGGCGAATGGGAACCAGAAGGGAGAGGGCCATGCGGAGGAGGAAAAGGAACTTCCCGAACACGCCTGCGCGTGAGTATACTCATTTTCGCATGATTGCACTTGACGTGTCAACTGACCCAAGGGTCGTTCTAGATACTGCGGCATCCACAACCCTAGCAGCGTGGTAAAATGTCTTCCTTGTAACAAATGGTTCTGTAGCGCGCGAGGAAATACTTCTTCGTCGCACATCGTAAACCATCTTGTTCGTGCTCGCCACAAGGAAGTTCAACTGCACCCGGCATCCTCTCTCGGTGATACAATCCTCGAATGCTACAATTGCGGTACGAAGAACGTTTTCCTCCTCGGATTTATTCCAGCAAAATCAGACACGGTCGTCGTCCTTCTTTGTCGCCAGCCATGTGCAGCTATGCCTTCGTCCAAGGATATGAATTGGGATACTTCGCGCTGGCAACCATTGATTGAAGATCGATCCTTTCTTCCTTGGCTCGTGGCAGCTCCCACGGACCAGGAACAGCTCCGTGCTCGCCATCTTAGCCCACAGCTAATTGCCAGACTGGAGGAACTATGGAAGGAAAATTCTCAAGCTACCCTGGAAGATCTTGAAAGGGCAACTGCTGTTGACGATGAACCTACTCCAGTCTTGCTACGCTACGACGATGCGTACCAATACCAAAATATCTTTGGTCCGCTCGTGAAAATCGAAGCCGACTACGACCGCAAGCTGAAGGAATCTCAGTCGCAAGATGGGCTCGTTGTGAGATGGGATCTTGGTCTCAACAACAAGCACCTTGCAAGCTTTATTCTCCCGAAGCTTGAATTGGGTGACGTCAAGCTGGCAGTTGGCGATGAGATGCGCCTTAAATACAACGGCGAACTTCGGTCCAAGTGGGAAGGCGTGGGATATGTGATGAAAATCCCTAACAACCAGTCAGACGAAGTTACTATCGAATTGCGTTCCAAAGGCGACCACAAATCCGTGCCAACAGAATGCACCCACAACTTTACTGCCGATTATGTTTGGAAGTCTACTTCGTTCGATCGTATGCAAGGTGCTATGAAGAATTTCGCGGTTGATGATCAGAGCGTTTCGGGCTATATCTTCCACCGCCTCCTGGGACACGAAGTTGCTGCGGCTCCCACAAAAACCCAGGTCCCCAAGAAGTTCAGTGTTCCTGGGCTCCCAGATCTGAACGGTAGCCAAATAAACGCCGTGAAAAGCGTGCTTCAAAGACCCTTGAGCTTAATTCAAGGACCTCCCGGGACTGGTAAAACCGTCACTTCGGCAACCATCATCTACCACCTCGCCAAGGTTAGCGGTGGCCAAGTTCTGGTCTGTGCACCATCTAACGTTGCCGTTGATCAATTATGCGAACGCATCCACCGAACAGGTCTTAAGACGGTCCGAGTGACTGCCAAGTCCCGCGAGGATGTAGAGTCACCTGTGGGGTTCCTTTCTCTGCATGAACAAGTCCGCATGAACGACAGCAACATTGAACTTGTCAAACTCAACCAATTGAAGTCTGAGCTTGGAGAGCTTTCTAGTCAGGATGAAAAGCGGTTGAAGCAGCTTACCCGCGGCGCGGAGCGAGAGATTCTCACCAATGCGGATGTTATCTGCTGTACTTGTGTCGGTGCTGGCGACCCGCGTATCTCAAAGTCCAAGTTCCGTACTGTCCTCATTGACGAATCTACCCAATCTGCAGAGCCGGAGTGCATGATTCCTCTAGTCTTGGGCTGCAAGCAGGCTGTCCTTGTTGGTGATCACCAGCAACTTGGACCTGTGATTATGAACAAGAAGGCAGCCAAAGCTGGGTTAAACCAGTCTCTTTTTGAGCGTCTCGTCATTCTGGGATGCATTCCCATCCGACTTAATGTTCAATATCGTATGCACCCTTGCCTCTCCGAGTTCCCCTCGAACATGTTCTACGATGGATCGCTCCAGAATGGTGTCACCAACCAAGAACGTATCGCGCGTGACGTCGATTTCCCATGGCCAATGATTGAGCAACCTATGATGTTCTGGTCAAATTTGGGCAACGAAGAAATTTCTGCTTCTGGAACTTCATATCTTAACCGAACCGAAGCTACCAATGTCGAGAAGATTGTCACTCGCTTCTTCAAAGCAGGTGTGCAGCCCGCGAACATCGGTATCATCACCCCCTATGAAGGCCAGCGCAGCTATGTCGTTAGCTCTATGCAGGCAAATGGTACCTTCAAAAAGGAAAACTACAAGGAAATCGAAGTCGCCTCCGTTGATGCCTTCCAGGGACGAGAGAAGGACTATATTATTTTGTCCTGTGTCCGTTCCAACGATCACCAAGGAATTGGTTTCTTGAGTGATCCTCGTCGTCTCAACGTCGCTCTTACCCGAGCTCGATTCGGTTTAGTAATTCTAGGAAACCCTAAGGTGCTCTCTAAGCACCCTCTGTGGAACTACCTGTTGCAGCATTTCAAGGAGCGCCATTGTCTCGTGGAGGGTCCTCTTTCCAATCTGCAAGAATCCTTGATTCAATTCAGCCGGCCAAAGCAGGCCTACAGGGGCCCTCAACGCTTCCAAATGCCATTCAATCATCAGCCTAATGTGAGCAGCGGGCCTGTTAATGGTCGAAATGGACACCGCAATGAGTATCATGACTCGGGCTCTGTCGTTGGCTACATCCCCGATGATGTCTCCTCGGTTCACTCATCTGCCCTTGGCGGTGGCGTTGGTCTTCCCTCCGGATATCCTCCAATGTTCCAGAACTTCGGTGACGCCTGGCCCTCTCTCTCCGGTCGTCGTCCCAATGGAGGTCGTGTGAAGGGTGCGCCCAGCGTTGCTGGAGAATCAGTTGCCACGACTGAGTCGGATGTCACCGGAAGCATCATCGATGGCCGCAGCGTCGATCAAGGTGGCGTTAGCCTCACTAGCATGAGCCTCAACGATATGACCAAGCAGCCCAGTCTGAGTCAGTCCGATCGTCTCAAGCGCTACGTCGAATCAGGTGGCCGTGAGCCTTATCGCGGCGGAGTCACAGACAACGGCAGTATCTTTGGTGGTAGTTCCGCCAGCATTCGAGTCACTCGTGGCGTTCCAGGCCACAACCTACCGGACGATGACGACGCCCGCAGTGTCTCTACTGCATTCGCTAGCCAGGTCGGCGGTAACTACGACTGAGGAGTCGCATGAGCACTGCCTTCACAGGCCAGCCTAGCCCGCTCATGTCACCCGGAAAGTACAGTTTCGCTCGAAATGGTGTTCATTTCCACAAGACACGCCCACCAGATCCTTAGACCGCTACGGTCAAGGTTAGCCCGCCACTATCCGGGTCCGGTTCTTCTTGAAAAAGTGTACCTAGGTGCCATCGGCTTAAGCCTTGATCAGCCACTGAAGCGTGACTCCATTCAAGGTGCCTCTTGCTTGAGAATTGTTCTTGCATGGTTGTCGATGGATCAGCAAGCAGATGACTCTCCTTTATGTCATCGTCTGCATTAGTTCTTCACATGAATAGGTCATTTTTAATGCCTACTTCTCAGCCTAGAGTCAGCCCAGCGGGGATTCTTGGGTAGCTTGAAAGGGCGTCACGTCCGCTTGGACTTAAACCTCTAGCGGTCTGTCTTGTATTAGAACGCCTTACTCTTATCTTATTGCTTTGAATAATTAAACACATTCACTCTTTTGACCTTTTGCTCTTCGTGTAAAAGGCGTAAATGGTGATCCCGTGAGACCCGCGGTCTTGAACGACGCTGGTCTGCGACTAAATGTCCTAGATTCCGAACTCGTGCGTACTTAAGCCTGCGTATAGATATCATCGTACAAATAGATCTTGACTTAAATTTTGAAAAGAAAAGTAACTCATTTAATTCCAAAGTTATCTAAAACTATGGAATTAAACCTAACCCGGGACTTTGTGAGGCGGCAGAACGCCTTCAGGAACATCAAGAAATATGCTTAGGATTAGCATCAAAGACCATTCCCGACCATAATTCCCTGGCTTTATTCTCATTCTCCCTATTAGATCGTGACCATGGATTGATAAGAAAGTGTTTCACCATTCATCGGTGTCAACATCACGAGCCGGCGAACTGCAGTGATACTGCCAATTCTGAGATATGTCTATGGATCTTCCCTCGTAGAGCTTTGAATAGCCCCGGCTGTATTCTAGGTTGTCGTATCAAAGTACTGGAGAGCGGAAAGATCTAGTAATGAATGCACTGCCATGTTATTTTCCCAAAAGGGCTGCAGGTGGGCCATCGGCAAGTGAACCATGCAACACTCTCCTGCATAGTAAAACTGCCGCCTGCTACCGTACTAATCTTGGATCACCCTAGTTTTCAAACTGATGGAAAACATACAGGGATCTTATCTCAATGCAGATGCTAAGACCCATTGGTTTCGCTTCACCTTCAAAAATAGATATTCGCCTGGCAATGCGTACTAGATCGTCTAGCTGGGCTACCGATAGAGTAAATGAGTGTGACCTTCTTTCGCAAGTGCGATATATTGTAGTTTGACAGGTTTCTGACATACGCAAACTATTGTTAGGCTATCTTAGATACCTCGAACTATGGAGTTAGGTATACTGGACATACATATGTATTCTCAGCAGCTCTGTCACCCCCAATATAGCATCCGTACTTAGGGCTTTATTTTTCCAACGTTGCCCCGCCCAATCGTCTTGAATAGCTACTAGCCCAAGTATACGGAAACAAGACTAAAGCTGAGCTCTATCTCAACAAGGATGGAAATTCCACCGGACTCGGACTGGGCGGCGGAAAATGGCTCCTCCATGATCTCCATAGGAACACACCGACTCTTCGTATCGGTCAGCGGACCTCCACGCAAAGCTTCAGATCCACTGGTCGTCATTATCGCCGGCGCCGGCGACGTCGCATCATCTTACACAGCCCTCTCCCGCCTAGTTGCTCAGAGGACTCGAATCCTAGTCTATGATCGTTCCGGGCTCGGCCGCAGTGAAGCGAGGCCCCAAAGCAATCCCTCCTCCTCCTCACCAGCCGTCGATGCCGCGAGGGATCTACACAGCCTCCTCCACTCTTTGAAGCTCTCTCCACCCTTGCTGCTAGTAGCCCATTCCTATGGCGCGATCGTCGCCCGCGAATACCTCCAACTTCACAGTGGCGCCGTGGTAGGCATGGTGCTAGCCGACGGCTCGACAGAGCGACAGAGCGAGTACTTCGAAATCCCCGATCCCAGTATCTCAGCTGTGCTCGGCGATCTGCGATTCGCACAGGTTACAGGGCTCAGGGACGATGCACAGCTCTCGCGAGATGAGTGGCGAACACGAGCGATTGATATTGCGCGCGGCGTAGACGCTGCGGCGGAAGAGGCGAGTGCGCTCGTGGTCGTATGCGATACGCTGCGTGCCAAGATGCAGCTGGGAAGCAGGGCTCTGGGGTCGAAGCCACTCAGCGTTATTCGCTGCAATAGTCCGAGAGACTACGAGAGGATTTACAGTCGAGGCGTAGAGGTGGGGAATGGCAGTGTCCAACAGCGGCAGGCGATGCGAGATTTGCTGGATCGGTGGCCAGCGATTGATCGTGATCTTCAGGAGAGCCAGCTGGGGTTGTCAGTGACAACGCATCTTGTGCATTTACCGGACTGTGGCCACAATGTCCACTTGGTGCGGCCGGATGTGGTGGCGGAAGAGATCGGTTGGGTTTTGGACCATCTGCAGGTCGATCTACAGAAGCTGTGATGATGATGCCTCTTGTTACTGCAGCTGGCTCCCACGCCCGGTCATCAAATTGTAACTATTCCTCAGCCACATATAGTGTACTTTTCTATCTTTAGCTATGTTTATGAAGATTTTGTAGGGGTTCTAGAATTTCTGGGCCAGCAATATCCTGGAGCCTATTCGTATTAGCGTTTGTCTCCCCACTATGATCTGCGGCTGTTTTCAATCAGAGCTTCTCTATGAATAGATTTGGCATAGCCATCAGATTCGCAAGCTTCTGCAAGATCCCCGGAAATTTTGCAGCTCAAAGTAGTAGAAGATTCGGCCAATATTTGGGAGCCTAATGGACCACGTAACGCATCCCTGCGTTTAGATCGGCTGTTCTCCACGATCCCAAGCTGACACCGCCACATGGGGGGTCTTGGCTTGGGGGTAAGGCAGCCATGCTCGTGCCTTGATGCCTAACTAAGACAGTAGACCTGATCGGACAATATGTTCGCAGGGGCCAAAGAACTTAGGCACGGTTCTAGGCTTGGGTACCTGCGCCTGAACATGTCTTGTTACGTCCGTAACCCTCCGTACTGTATGAGTCATGGGTGGCCAAAACCACCAGGTGGAGACCTCTGGCATCCGCGGCCTAGTAGGCTAGCCCAAACACTGCAGGATATATAAGCAAGGCATGGCCGAAGCAGAGATTTCAAAAGGAATCGCTGCAGAATCCAGCTATCGGAAGCCCCGTTCAAATCGTCAAGCGCGGAAGCACAACTGCGCCACAGTGGCGGGTACGCACAAGCCGAGCAAGCCGGATTTCTAAGGTTGCGCCGCTGCCTAAGGTTATAAAAGGGCCAGGGATGCCTCATTGCTTCCTTAAAACCCTGGCAGACTCTTCTACTTCTACTCTCCCCCCATACTCCCACCCCTGCAATATTGCAACCTCAGGCTCGATCTCCATTGATCCTAACTTCCTCTGATTATACTCTCTTTGCTCGTTCCGCCTACATCCTGATTTGCTCCCCCCCTTGCCGTCGTGGCCGAAACGTCGACGCGTCTTGTCGGTATCTCTATTCCATCACAATCCCCGTCTAGGTGTGGGGTCGAACGCGAAATGGGCGACGGCTCTGACTATCCTAGTCCTCGAAGTGAAGCTCCGCACGGAGCGACCGCTGCATCTGTTCTTGCGTCTGCCCAGGAGTCCCTTTCAATTGCCAGGATGAACGAGCAAGCCAGAATGAACGAGCAACAGCAACAGCAACAACCACCGCCAATGGCGTATATCGAGGGCTCGCGTCCGCGACTCTCCGTGAGACGTGCAAGAGATCCCCCGAAGAACGCAGATGGCCAGATTTATTGCGACCACATGGATTGTCAGGAGCGCCCACCAGTCTTCCGCCGTCCGTGCGAATGGAAGTAAGTAACACCCCCGACCGTCTGGTTCTCTATCGCGGTTACTAACCATTTTCTCCTATAGTAAACACATGGATAAGCATGATCGCCCTTACAAATGTTATGAGCCAGGTTGTGATAAGATCCAAGGCTTCACCTACTCCGGTGGTCTTCTCCGCCACCAACGCGAAGTTCACAAGAAAAACACCGATGCCAAGAAGCCTTTGATGTGTCCATACGCAGACTGCAATCGCAGCACTGGGAATGGGTTCACGCGCCAAGAAAATCTGCGCGAGCATTTGCGCCGTCGACATATGCATACCGATGAAGGCGTTCCCGCAATTATGGTCGATATGCCCTGGGAGCGAGCGAACGAGCTCGAAGGTGTTCGTGCTAACTCCCTTCCTGCTACCGGCATTAAGCGCAGACATGAAGACTCTCCGCTTGGTGAATTGCCTGAAACCGAAGAGAATGGCGACATCCACAACGAAGTCAAACGGCTGCGTCTGGAAGTTCAAGAAAAAGACCGCCGTCTGGAGGAGCTGGAGCGCATTGTTGCAGGACTGCAGCAAGCCATACCCCAGCCTCAGCCAGATGTCGATAGCCCATCTCTCGTCCAAGCAATTCCTTCTGGTCTGCCTCCAACCGCTTCGCAGGTTTAAATCTCCACTCTTTACTTTAATTGATGTTCACGGCCTTTCTTTCAAGCCTTTTAATGTGGCTAATTATTGTGGTTTCTTCATGTGCATTCTACGGGCGTTCGTGAAAGGATGACCCCTTTCCGGCTTTGGAGTTTGCTCATTTTTTATGCATCTGGGTTCAGTTCGTGATGTTCTCGATGTCCCCACCAGCCTATACGGCATGGCGTTTTTGCTTCACTTGGATAAGGGGCAGGTGGTGTTCTTTATCGTGGGTGGCACCGCTTTGTGTCACCTCATATACCCAATTCTTCCTTTCCCGATTATCCTCACAGCTTGCCGTATCTTGTCATACAATCTCATTTCCATTCTCTTGGTCTCACCCCCTGATGTTTCATTCGAAGGATTGGACCCTTGTATTCGTAATGGTATTTTTCTCTCAGACCCCAAATACCACAGTCTCGTTGCTCAGGCCCTACGCTCGTGCAGAAACTCATCGTAGCCAGTCAGTGGCATTTAGTTCCACCGTCGTAATCACTACTTAGGGCTGACGGTCCACATCTCAAGCCACTTACCCAATCCTTTTCCGAATTCTAATGTGCATATACAGTAGAAGTAGTTCGCTTCGCTACATGACAGGCCACCAGCGTGGGTCCGGTTTAAGGCTCGGGGTCCCACGGCTACCGTGCAGGGGTGCCTTGCACTATGCAGTATGGGGAAACAGTATTCGACGCGATACCCCGATACCCCGAACCAGCAGTGCTTGAACGCAGAATCATCCCAGGCTACAAGTCATGCGGGCCAACCTGTGCATAGCAGCCCAGGCAATGTAGGGCCACTACAACATCTAAAAAGCTAGCGTCGGATTAGTGCCTGTGCTATGGTATCGAAGCTCATGATCGCGCGCGACGTGGTACCACAGGCTCTTCTCGCCAAAGATTAAGTTCAAGGCAGCCAGCTCGAATCACGCAATAACTTCTAATGAGTAACGATGATTCGTATCGGAGACTCTAAATGGAGTAGCGCGGGATATCTATAAAGCCCCGGCCCGAAATCCTGCCCATAAGGCAAGGCATCCATCAGGGGCTGAGGCCCTTGAAACCTGTAGATCACTCAGGCGCATATGCGGCCTTAAGAGCCAATTCGGTTGATGTGATAGCCCCCCTCCCTTCTGGAACTTTGGGTTCGTCTAGTGCCGCACTGGCCGCGGCCTCTATCTGTGGTAAGGGATTAAGGCAGCCAAGGCCTGTCGTCCTATCGGTTGCCGCTTTAGGGCATATTGTGCTATACGCGTTGTTTCGTGTTCGTGTTGGTCGCTCTACGTCCGGCGCAAGCCAACTGAGCCGGGCTTTCCGGCTGTTGAAAAATTCCAGCCTCAAGGGGCCGCGGAGTCGGCATTAGATCTGTCAATCCGTAGGGGCTGAACGGCGGCTGCGCCGGAGGCCCTTGGCCCCATGTGTTCGCGCTGCGGCTACACCATGATCACTATGAGTCTAGAGCTTCGGCGATGCTGTGGCTGTCAGCATACGAGCGGTGATGACGGTGCTGCGCTGCCTGGTAGGTGAGTCAGAAGCGTGTGATCCCGGGAGAGGATCTTTGAGGGTGAGGGGATTATGTTTGCTATTCTAGGCAGTGATAAGCTGTCTAGGCTGATGAGGCGCCACGGCGCGGGGTGGATGGGGCTGCACGTGTAGAATGGAGCCTCAGTATTGCGTGATAACGTGCAGGTTGTGACTATGTGGTGATCCACGACGATGTCTTTATCTGCACAGCCTATGTCTAGAGGATCATGTTGACAGTTGGACTGCCTTGTTAGATTGTCTGAGGCTTAAAGCACCTAATATTCGGTAAAATATTATCGCGTTTTATGCCTCCTATCAAGCTAGCACTGCAAATCGAATTATTTGTACTCTATTCTTTCTCGTACAAGCCAAGGCAATGATACTCGTGGAATGAAAAGCAAAGCAATTTTGTAAAAAGTCTAATGTCTATCAATCAGTAGGCACATTAGTTTCTCAACTGTTTTACCTAATCTTCTAGCTCAGACTCATCTTTAGCACCCAATGAAACTGTTGCTATGCTTGAATCCCCACAAGGATCGTGTGACTATGCGCTGA
Organism: Penicillium coffeae; assembly: GCA_035985395.1. Classification (NCBI taxonomy): domain Eukaryota; kingdom Fungi; phylum Ascomycota; class Eurotiomycetes; order Eurotiales; family Aspergillaceae; genus Penicillium; species Penicillium coffeae. The sequence goes on from CP142593.1 coordinate 2,386,098, forward strand.
TAACCAAGCTACTATCCCTCACTTTGTCTGCGAAGGGTGATGCGTTCTCGAATTCAGACCGCGTGCAGGGTAAGACAAGTGACATAGGTCCTGCCGCAACAAGCAAGCCGCGAGATGTGAAATGATATTTGAGAAGCCCCAGAAGATAATCGTCTGTGAGGCGAGGGTTCATGTCGATTATCGGTTGCCGACCAGCCTCGTCGGTCATGACATCGGCTCCTGCTGGGCCATAGTAGCACTTTTCGAACAGCTTGCTCGCAAAAATGCTCACAGTATCCGCATATAGTTCTTTCATTGTGTCTTGCCTATCATATTGAATGGTAGCCACTTCCCAGAGACCTTCCTCGTCGATCATCTGGGAGTAAAAATCAATGGGCACCACGTTTCCCTTCTTGATCACGAAAATAGAAATTCCAATGGCATCGACTGAGCTGGTGTAGATTGGCCTGGGCGTCAACATATGTCCGGAAAGCCAACCAAGAAGGGCCTGCTAAGATGATACTTCAGCCTTGCTGGATTTGTTTCAATGAATCATTTCGAGCCAGATGTGGAATGCTGGCCCTGTTTTGGTCTTAATATTGAGTAGAAATTTGCAGCAAAATATATTTGATTGATGATGTTATTCATTGACCAAGAGACCTCAATTTGACCGCCGGTGTGTAGAATAGTTGTGCATACTCCCGGTTCATCGACAATGCTTGGCGCCATTATTCGTTGTACCAGTCTGCATTACTATTTCTTGTGAGTACTGCCCCGAGACATAGATGATAGGAGATAAACTGTTTGACAAGAGCCTAAATAGCAAACTTGTTTAGGGGAGTGATTTGATCGACTGGTTTGCTCTTCGTCAAGCGCTCTGCCTTTCCCCGTGACCACATACTCAAGTCAGTCCACAGCCTATTTGATCTGCCCGTGAGATCCATGCGCCCGTGCAAGTTCATACTGAGCCGAAATAGATCGATAACCGATCTCGTCATATCAATGGACTATCCTTACAGTCTTTGCGATTGATACTGAAACTCTCATTTTCCTAATCCCACTACATCACATACGACCGTGAAGAGCCGCATCGGAAGGCCGAATCGGGATTCCACAGAATGTCTTCTAGGCTCCTTACTAATCACGGTTCATCCTCAATGCAACCCCGCGATAGCTTGACTTGCACCTTCTAGCTTTTAGATCCATTGAGCCCTGGTGAACAAGTCTATGGGCCCTGCGACCCGTCGTGTGTTGAGCGAGAATTGGTGGAAGCGCGTGGAATACCCTCCAGGTTTGTTGACACCGCACCCACTGAACTTCACCTTCCCCGACTTCTGTGAACGCGCACTTGAGATGACAGCCACTTTTGGGCGAGTCTTGAGTCTTCGAATCATTCTGCATTATCAGAATCTGTGAATTCCTTCAACCAATCCATTCCACCGCCAAAGAACACCAGTCCGCTATCACAGCCTCTCGTCATGTCTAGTGGCGCGGCATCTTCCGAGGTTCCAATGTCCCTAGACGACAATGCCTCCTATATTCCAACAATGCAGTACTTAAAACTGCCAAGGGTGTTTTCAGGCCCCAATATTACGACCCCCAGCTCTAGTCCAGGTTCGCCTCAGAATGACAGTGAGACTGTGATCGTCGACAACAACAGATTCGGCAAAAGATGGCATCAATTCGCCGACGGCGACTTCATCCCGGAGGGCTTCTTCGACCGAGCAAATCTAGATGGGTTTACGCGCCGATTCAATGCACGCCAATGGACCTATGAGCTGCGACGCGAAGCGCAATTTGTTTTTCCGTTCTTGGCACTAGGCCCAGTGTCTGCCCTACGCGACAGGGACTCCATTCGAGAGCGAGGTTTCACTTTGCTACTTGGCATTCGCAATACGCATTCTGCCCTTGCGAATTTAGTCTCTGGAGAGAAAACAGCAGCAGAACTGGGCATTCAAGCGGACACAGTTGATGTATTGGATGGTCAAGAACTCATCTCTGCATTCCCGCGTGCAATTCGCCGGATAAACGATCATCTCGCTGGCATGGACTGCAATAGCGAAACCCGGTTTCAACCCGGAAATTCAAATAAAGATCTTGTGAATTCGAACACGAATTCTTCTGCTGGGCCGGAACCAAATCGGAGGAAAGTACTTGTCTTTTGTGAATCAGGGAATGACCGCTCTGCTGCCGTGGTAGTTGCTTATATCATGGCCATGCTGAATAACGATGCTATGACTGCAACTCGCCTGGTACAAGAGAACAGGTACTGTGTTACGTTTGACGAGCCTATGAGGCATCTTCTATTGTCATTTGACTCCATCCTCAAAGCGAAACGCGACGTTGAATATACGAGACGCAGAGCCAGCTTCATGGGAGGCCCGACACTCGAAGTGCCTTCAATGTCACCATTGGTTGCTAAGAAACGCAGCTTTGCTGATCGCCGAGAAGAAGAAGCTATTGCTGATTGTAATGATATGGAGATCGACGACGAAGATGATTTGGTCGACGAAAGAAAGCCTCTCGCGCCCTTTGAAGACCGCATTCCGGCTTAAGCTAATAACAAAAGCCCGATGACGAATGTTACGATTTTCTTTTCATTTTCACATTTTCGTATTTTCCCTCCCATATATGACTCAAGAGTATGCTTCATTATGGTGGCCTACATAGCTCTTACAGTGCTTTCGACCCCGAAGCAAGTAATTTAAACCTTTAGGGGCAATCACCGTCCCGCTTCAAAACGGTGCAATCATTTCTGGAGCATCGTTTGTTGGCGATTCCAAATATCTGGTGTCTTCCTGAGTGATCTCTTTGTTATGTGTGGTGTCGTAGGCAGAAGTGGCGATAGTAGTTAAGAAGTGAGAGAAGCCACCAGATGGATCTCTCAAATTATCTTTTCGCATCCGCTCCTCTCCCTCCATGAGTCCAAATCTTTGCTCATAAACATTCTATTCACGCGAAGAACCTTTGTCCAATTCGCGTGAACTCTTCAGCAATTTCTCTAGCTCGTGTGGGCCGAACTCCCCAGGTCCCATTCGGACAATATCACGCGCAATCCTGCAAAAGTTACTCACTTCAGCGGTATCAAGATCGTCTCCAGCTTGGCGAGTATCTTTTTGGATACCTGAGGGACGAAAAGCGCGACCCAGCTTATCTTGTGCCCCAGTTCAAGCATCATGTACAGCAGTATGAAGCTCCGCCGCACGATTCGCGCTCCGACGCGTTTTGGTGAGGTAATGGAAGATCCTCTAGACTCTGAGCTATACAACTCAATCCGTGCTGCTCGTGAGAAATCCTCTAGCCAGCTGGGGCTCAGCAATTCTTCTTTTCCTATCACATCTGCGGCCACGTATCAACGTCCACCTCCGGAGAGCCCTTCCTCTGTTCCGTATGATGACACTTTGCCGCCCGCCATGTTCCCCTCGTTGCCTTTTGAACCAAAGCCTGGTCGACGACCTGTTGATAACAACGGGTCCGTTATGAACAGCCGTGACAAGAAGCAATCCGAGATGGATGCCAAAGATCCTTTGATACGTCTTTCTTGGTCGCAAGTGGAAAATCTCGCTTCTAGCAACAGCGAGTACAACCCTGTTTATGTTAGGAATATGGGTATTTTGGCTACTGCACCAGAAGATTATGACATCCAAATGTTTGAAGACAGCGACCTGGACGAGCCAGTGGATGCGTCAGCGAAGCTCGGCGCGAAGGTATACTATGTAGACTTGACAAGATTGTCGTCCCGTGGGCTAAAACTGAACCAATAGACCATCAACCCAATATGGAGTGACCTTCAACCTGCCCTCCAGGCTGAGATTGTGAAGAATATCAAGGCGCTTCCAAACTGGCGAAAATACATCGAAAAGCTTGAGATGACCGACGATGATAAACAAAAGTTCACGTCTTATGCAAAGACTTGGCAGCAACAAGTACAGCGCGAGAATAAGATTATGGAAAGGATGCGAGAAAATCAGCTGAAACATCTGCTGTCGTTTGATCACAGTGACATTAAGATACACAAAGTACCACACCAGCTTGTCCTCCGTCGCGATACGAGGGACGCTTGCCAGGCAGCTTTGAATCACATTTCCGAAAGCGATGAGTTTCTCATGTGTCAAACATCAGATGTCCTAGCCGCCAGAAACTTTTTGGGTCGGTTAAATCTCCCAAAGAGCTTCGCAGGGAACTGGGGGCATGGTATGGTGGAGCTGCTAGAACCAGAGGAGGACAAGGGCCTGGCTCCTGAAATGTTTGCTTGGAAAGAAGATCTGACCGAAAAGTGTAAATTCGAGCGCGCCCAGCTCTCTTCTCGCAACCGACAACCTAATGTTCTTTCAACATTGAGTGAGACTACATGGACACGAAAACTATCGGGACAAAAGGGACCAGGTGGTAAGAGGTTCGTCAGCCCACGCGATTTGATCCTGCGAGGGGATAAAGTCAACAGATCACTCTGTGAACCAGCCAAATCCGTCGCGAGTCAACCCACGATTAATCCACGTCCTTCTTCAATCGCTTCCACCTCGCTCAAAAGAAGTCTTTGTAATGACTCCACCAGAAAATCCGAAGCCCGCCATCACGATCGAAGCAACGGAGCAATTCGTCTGAATGTCGGTCCTGATACAGCTGCTAGAATTCAACAGCCCTTCAAAGAGACCAGGGTCCCAGCCAAACCAGTTCCATACACCCACCCCCTCGCCATGGACGGAGTTGCCATGTTACCAAGGCGATTCGAAGCCATCCCCTCCGTTCTCGACGAGACGCCAACTCGCCTCCCCAGCAATGCAAGAGTGTTCGCTGAGCACACTCCCCAAGGGATTTCAACTCTCAAATTCCCAGATATCAAATTGGCAGCTAAAGATGTTTGTCCAGAAAAGCCTGCTTCGCCAGTTACTCGCATTCTAGCCTCGCCATGGAAGAGTTCATTTCCCATGGACCACACCATTGCCCAGCGACGATTTGAGGCTAGTATCGAGAAAGTTCAACTTCAAGCCATGCAAGCCCGCGAAAGGAACCAATCTCGCCGAATGCAAGAGCAGGGATGTACTGACCTTTTCCATAAAGGGCCTCAACAGCCCATACGTTCACGCCCTAACAAGACTTTCAAGCTTCCAAAGGTGCTCCCGACGGATGTACTTACTCGAAAGCAGCGTCTTCCGGTGCTCGACGACTTCTTTACTGAGCACTGGAAGTCTTTCCCACGCTTGACAGCTGCAGAGGATCGTGATCTCGGCGATGATAGTTGGATGAATGAGTGGGTAGAAGTCAATGATCATGCGTATGATACGACGGGCTCGCAGGAGACGATATCAGATAAAGTGCAGGAACTAGAGGTTGAGACCGGACAAGTTTATCGGGCTAAGGGGAATACCCAGGAGAATTGAGGACACCTTTCAGAGCAAAGGGCTGTTAAAGTTGGGAAGATGTAGCTTATTATTCGTCTGATGATGTCAGTTTAGGTCGGCGTGGTGACGATCTATCACCAGATGTATGCGGCGACGATTGATTTTTCGAAATACTGCGAGGCGAAGTACACCATGCCACTCACTGGCACTCAATGGTATGCTTTTCACGTAGTCTAGTCACTAGTGAAGAGCGATTTGATCCAAGAATCAGGTTTTGTTACTCATTTTCTTTTTGACTAGAGTATCCTCGAGAGTCTAAAGAACATACTCTGACAGCTGCAGCAGACACTGCCTCAATTCGCACGAATGAAATTCTGTCAGACTCGGACCAGGCTGCAGCTGAACCATGAAGTACGTAGTGATTACGATAAAGACGAAAGCAAACGATCCCTGTTCCCTGTTTTATCAGGTACGATCGATCTCGATCGCGGGCGGCTGCCGCACGTAATGGTGGCCATTAATGCCTGGTCCGTGCTTCGACGCGAAATTCCGCGTGGCACGCGCCTCGAGTCTTCATTGTTCATCGAGGCGACAACGTCTTTTTGGCTGCGCTGAGCCTGATATAAGTCTCATTTCTGGTCAATTTTATCTATACCTGTCGTTTGCGATCGCCAAATTTCCCGTGCGACCTGGGCGCGCTCGATCTCTTGCCCCTCGAATAACCTCACCCTCGCCTCATCTCCACCTACCACCACCTCCAACACCTCGATCTCGATCTCGAAGAGCATACGTTCCTTTTTACATTTGCTGCTTTCTGCTTTACGGCTGCCACTCTTTTGTGCTACTCGTAATTAAGCGCTCGTCAATATTGCCGTTTTCATTATGTCGAGCGCTGCCTCGACATCCGGCTCTCGGGCTGGAACTCAGCAACCTGAGTCTACAGTTCCGTCTTCGCCTGCCAGCAATGTATCAAGTGAGGGCACGATCGGCAAAAAGCCGAACACTGAGATAGACTCCTCCGAGTCCAAGCAAGCAAACGAGGAACAGGAACCAGAAGTCGAAGAGGAAATGGACAATCAGACCAAGGCCTTGATGTCTTTGTTACAAACAAGTCAGGTAAGTCCGAAGGCCTTTGGTGGTTATTCACTGTACTCGAATCTTTGGATGCAAGCTTAGTAACACTAAATTTGGACAGGTTTTTGCCTCGATAATGTCAGAAAAGATGCGCAAGCAACAAGAGGAAGCTCAGAAGCGGGCATCCAAGACGAAAGAAAGCGGCGCTGTGAAATCCAAGGCCCAACCTGATATTCTATCGCGTCGTCAATCCCGTCGCACTGCTACACAAAATCCCGAAGACGCCAACACAGATACAGATGCCTCCACTATGTCGAAACGGGGGCGTCCAAAGAAAAACCAAAGCAAGGGCGGCTCAATTGCGAGTTACTTCAAGAAGGCGGATGTCGAGCCTTCTGCTAATAATCCAACGGTGCAAGAAGCTCTTGTTCAAGCAGCGGACGAATTCGAAGCAAACCCTACAGCTCTCGGAGAACAAGAACTCGTGGCAACACAGCAACCAAAGCTGGTTTCCGGGGGGCAAATGCGCAAGTATCAGCTCGAGGGTCTTGAATGGCTCAAGACCCTTTGGATGAACGGGCTTTGTGGTATTCTGGCGGACGAAATGGGTCTTGGAAAGACTGTTCAAGCCATTTCTATTATCGCCCACATGAAGGAGTCTAATAGCAACGGGCCTTTTCTGATCGCTGGCCCACTCAGCACTGTCGGAAACTGGATTGACGAGTTCGCACGGTGGACTCCAGGCATCAATACAGTCATGTATCATGGTGACAAAAAGCATCGTGCTAAGTTGCGCAACATGCACATGCGGATTAAGGATCAGAAACGGGAAGATTTTCCTGTCGTTTGCACTTCGTATGAAATTTGCATGAATGACAAGAAGTTCTTGGGACAATACGATTGGCAGTACATCATCGTGGTATGTAATCACTGGTTTTTGCTTAGTGCGTCAAACCTTCAATACTAATGATCTTTTCAAGGATGAGGGCCACCGTCTCAAGAACATGAACTGCCGATTGATCAAAGAACTGCTCCTTTATCGCTCTGCTAACAGGCTCCTCATCACTGGAACTCCTTTGCAGAACAATATTGCGGAGCTCTGGTCATTGCTACACTTCTTACTTCCCGACATTTTCAACGACCTGAACAGCTTCCAGAAATGGTTTGACTTTTCAGAAGTCATCGACGATCAAGGTCAAGCGGAGACTGCGGAAAAAAGGAAGCGCAATTTGATTTCTAGCATGCATGCCATCTTGAAGCCATTCTTGCTACGCCGTGTCAAGACTGATGTTGAACACTCCCTCCCGCCAAAGCGTGAGTACATTCTATATGCTCCCATGTCGACTGAGCAGAAAGAACTCTATCGCGAAATCCGCAACGGCACGGGTCGCCAGCATCTCGAGAATAAGGCACTGGAACGCATCAACAAGGAAAGTGAGACGGAAAAAAGCAATAAACAAGGAACTAAGCGCCGCCGCGAAAGCAGTGAGCCTCTTTCTCCTGCTAAAAAGCAGAAGATGGAATCTCCCAAGTCTCAATCCAATGGCGCTAGTCGACGCCGATCGGTCAAGACTTATAAGGAGATGACCGATCGTGAGTTTGATGCTCGGCTGCGGAAGATTGATCGTGGCGAATATGTGGAGGATGAAGAGGAAGAGGAAGAGTTGGATGAAGATGAACTAGAGGAGATTAAACAGAAGGAAAACCTACAGGCAGCAAGTGAGTAACATACGTTGCTCTTCATCAAGTACACATACTAACAATTTCACAGAGAAGGAGGTTAGCCAAAAGAAGATGCAGAACCCGGTCATGCAGGCTCGCATGGCTTGCAACTCGCCACACAACTTCTATTGGCCATGGAAAGATGAAGTTGATGAGACTCTCGTGACTGCATCCGGAAAGATGCAGCTTCTGGATAGGCTCATTCCATCGCTGCTAAAAGAGGGCCACAAGATCCTGATCTTTTCTCAATTTAAAGTTCAGCTTGATATTATTGCAGAGTGGGCAATCACACTCCGCTCTTGGGAGTGCTGCCGTATCGACGGTGCCATGGCACAATCAGATCGCCAAGAGCAGATCAAGGCTTTCAATGAAGATCCCGAGTTCAAGATCTTCCTCTTGAGTACCCGAGCAGGTGGTCAAGGAATCAACTTGACCGCGGCTGATACTGTCATCTTATTTGATTCCGACTGGAACCCTCAGCAGGATCTCCAAGCGCAGGACCGTGCTCACCGGATTGGTCAAAAGAACCCGGTCATTGTGTATCGCCTCGCAACAAAGGGTACAGTAGAGCAGACTCTGCTCGAGAAAGCAGATGCTAAGCGGCGTCTGGAACGCCTTGTCATCCGAAAGGGCAAATTCCGGTCCCTTCTCGATCCCAATACCACCTCGCAGGAGCTTGATGACCTTCGCGAAGCTCTTGGGGAGGATGAATTTGAGCGTTTCGACGTTGGACCATCTATTCTCTCCGATAAGGATCTGAGCATTCTTACCGACCGAAGCGCAGAAGCCTATTCCCGTGCTGAGAAGGGCCTGGACCGCACTGGAGCTGCTTTCGTTGCGGTCGAAACCAAGGCCGATGGGAGCGAGACTCTTATGGGGTAAGTGTTGCAATTGTGAGACGTCAAAGGCCTAGGCTCTTTGCGCCTTTCTCACTTGATTGTTTGCCCCGGTTGTATTTTTATGGGCCTTGAGAGTGGCCATCAGGGACTCACTTGGTTAGATTTATTCGCATGTGGAAGAGGAGTTTTATGAGATGGAATGTATCTGTCCGGCGTCAAAATATTTGCGGGGTGCGATTGCGGTTGCCATCATACTCATACGGCGTTTGTGGATACGAGATAAGATCGCCATTTAGCAAGCAAATGTACAATAATGTAGATGTACAATAATGAATTTCTGTCTAAACTCAGCGACTCAAAGCGAAAGAAGATTCAAGAGTGCAAGCCAGTAGTATCCTTCGTAAACCGGGGCTATATGTAGTATTTGGAACGGTAGAAAATCGGAAATTGGCAATATACAGCTATGAATCTCAGTATTATGCAATTGAGGCCTTGTCTCTATCGTCGAGACCTCTCATCCTCAATCTGGTGCTTCAGGTCCGTAAGTATCGATTTCCGAGAAGCCAAATGAGCCTTAAGACCCTCCACCTGCTCCCCAACAGTATTCACATCCTCTCTCGACCTCTCCAACGTCTGCCCATCCTTCGACCGCCCACTTCCCTCTCTCAACTCCCTCAACTCCCGCTCCTTGTATTCCAAAAGCTGCAGCGCCTCCTTCTTCACAAGCACCCAGTTCGGTCCTCCATCCTGCCGAGGCCGATCCCGCCGTGACTCGGAAGCAGAGTTCGCTGCCTTCAACTTCTCCTCGATCTCAGCTAACTCCCGGCGCAATCGCACCCTCTCCCACTCCTCATCCTGCACTGTTTCGCCGAAATCGGTGCCCTTCGGTTGGTAGGAGCCCTTGCCGCCTACGCCTAAGCGGCTGAGATAGGTGTCGCCGAATTTGGCCTTGCGGCCGGAAGAGGTCTCAGCGTTGCCTTCGGCGCCCCAGCGCTGGGCGGGGCGCGCATTGTTGTCGATTTGGTAGTCGATTTGGTTGTGTTCGAAGGATGCGCGGAGGGAGGCCGGGATTGTGCGTGGGATGCGGAATCCCTCGTGGCGGAAGTTGAGGACGTGGAGGAAGGCGAGCGTGGCGTCTTTGTTAATTGCTGGTGAGGCGGATGGGTTGACGAGGTTCCAGGCCGAGCGGATGTCGGTGTCGGGGACGTCGAGGGATTCGTAGAGGGGTGTTAGGGTTTCGACTGCGGAGTGTTAGGATCTAAGGCTTGCTTGGATGGGGCAAATTGGGGGGGGGGGGAAGGTTTGGATCTCACAAGTTGTTTGGCCGCGGTGGTCTCTGTTTGCGTTGTAGATCTCCTCGTACTTGGATCGGTCCGCGGGCTTCATGTACCAGTCGAATCCATCTTTCAGGCCGAGCGAGTCGTCCTCGTCCTCGATGCGCTCGAACTGTTCCTGGTGGCCGCCTAGGGCTCTTGTCGCATGGACGAGATGTGATTTCGATTCTGGGACCAGCCAGTCTGGGAGCACTGAGGGGACTTCTTGGAGCTCCTGTCGCAGCGCCACGTCAGTAGCGATTCAGAGATGTCGGCGGGAGGGGCGAAGGGGGGTAAGGAGGGGTCGGAGGAAATACGTACGCCATTAACAAGGTCGAACACTAGGCGCATGGCCACGCAGAACTCTTCGAAGTCGAGCTCGCCATCACCGTCGACATCCGCAATGTCCCAGACCTTCTCGAGCTGGTCATCGCGCAGTCGGCTGTTGCGCAGCACGGAAGCAGCCTGGGAGCTGTTGAGGTGGGTCTGACCGTTTGAAAGGGAGGCGAAGATCTCCCAGTACCGTTCAATCTCCCATTGTTCGATCTTTTTGGTCGCCATGGTGGGTGAATGGGAGTTGGGGAGGTCGAGCCTGGGGCGGCTTTGGGCGTTGGAGTGGGCGAGACCCACTGCTCCGCCTTCAGGGGATCTGAGGTCATCGTGTTTACTTTGTCGAGGTCTACAGATCGATATCATTGACAATATTAGAAAAGAAACCCGTTTTGAACAACGGAAAATACTAGGTATGTTCAATTGGGACATTATCATTCGGAAAGAACGACACCTTGTTCATTACATATATGTAACCTTGGAATGCTCTCGGCGGCCCAACCTTGGAACATATACAAAACGACTCGGCCCACCTCTCGGCTTGCGCTATCACTTTCCAAGGTTGGAATACAAGCTTGGAAGACTCTCAATTTTGTCCAATTTCAATAAATTATTTCAATGTTAGAAATATCGAGCATTTTCTTTCTGTCACGGCAAAATCAAAGCTTCGCCGAAGCCTGAAAGCCTGTCCCCGTGCTTTCAGTAATACCTCCATCGATCACAAGAGCATGAGAAGTCACATATCGACTAGCGCCACTCGCAAGCCAGACAACTCCATTCGCTACATCATCTGCAGTTCCCATCCAACCCATTGGACAATTGTGATCGAGGATTCTCCGCGCTGCTTCTTGGTCTCCGGGATCACTGCTCTGGGCAAAGTTATCGACAAGAGGCGTATACATTAGACCAGGCACCACGCAATTGCAGCGGATATTTTCTTTTCCATACATCGCGCCAAGCGCTTTAGTGAATCGGATGACAGCCGCTTTCGCCGAGGCATATGCAATCTGATGCTTGCCGATATATCGAAGGCCAGTGATAGATGCGTTGTTAATAATATTGCCGCCGCCTTGGCGTTGCATCATGGGCAGGACGTGGTGACAGAGGCGATATACGGATGTTAGATTAATATCGATTTGACGAGCCCAGATGTCTTCTGACATAGAGACGGGGTTCCCAGCGGCAGTCTGGCCGACGTTGTTGATGAGAATATCGATTCGGCCATATGCTTGTAGAGCTGCCTCCACGAGCGCTTTGACATCTTCTTGTTTCAGTACATCCGCAGCTATAACGTTTATTGTTGCACTTGGATTCTCTTTCGTTATACGCTGCTTTGTTCTTTCGGCTGCCTCCAGCTTCAAGTCACAGCCAAATATCTTGACCCCATTGCGAGCTAATAAGCGGGCAGTCGCAGCTCCATTACCCCATAACTTGCTGTCTGATTGCCCGACTTGTCCAAGACCTGTGATAAGTGCGACTTTGCCCTGAAGATCTGGGTAGATGGGGAAAACCTCGGGCACCGGCGGTGATGCAGACATCGTGGCAGGCGAATGGAATTCGTAGTTTTGTAGATATCTTTTAGTATTTGGTAGAGACCAGTATAATCGTAGAGAAAAGGAAAGAGAGCTAGCTGAAAGCCCCTTTATATGAATTACAATTGTTAGCTGCTAGACGCCTGTAGATGGCTACGGCTTATCTCCGTACCCTCCCCGCGATCCTCCCCGCACGGCCAACTCTCCGAGATGACGATCCTATGGGCAGAAGGATTGGATCCGGGGAGTAGAGTGATCTCTCCGAGCTTGCGGGGTATTCGTTAAGACGTTGAAGTAGTAGGGGCTCATCCTCATAAGTACTGCATTCATGGGCAAGCGACAAGGGTAATATACGCTGCGGCCCAACTGCCTTATCTCACTTCCGCTGCAGAGCATCCTAATCTGATCACTATTTCGGTCTACACCAGGGACAGATATCAAGCACATTTGATTGAAGATGGATGTCAAAAAATTCGAGATCACCCCTCCCAGTCTCGAAGACATCGCTGAGAAGCTCAAGGAGCCACTGGCTCGCAACTTCAAGCATGCAACTGCCAGTGTCGTCCAATGCCCTGATCTTCGCCAGCCACCATTTTCCCTGGCTGCCGAGGGCCTAAGTGGACAAGAGAGGATTGGTGATATTGGAGGACAACCTAACCTCTTCCCCAAACCATTGCTGGATAAGATATTCCCTCTGTCTGGAATTGCAGATGCGATGGAAATGACCTCGCAAAGGGGGTCACTGCTTGGTGCCAGTGCAGGGCTTTTCAACTCTGTTGGCCAGAACTCTGAACTCTGTCCAAATTTCAGTTGGGAGGCAGGCCTCAAGGATATCCAGAACAAGTCCAGATTCGTTCGTATCAGTCCTAGCGGAGATTCAATGTGTATCAAAAACAGCCCAACCTTGAATTGCGCCATCATGGCCAACCTGTTTGGGTCTCTGGGCGAGCCAGGCCCTGTTCTCAAGATCACAGCTCGCGGCAGGAAGGGATCAGAGCATAGTTTTACGGAATTCCTTCAAAAGGCGCTCCAGGCAGCATACGGAGACAACCGAACGGTTAGCCTGGGAGGCACATTCTTGATCAAGGCCGGAAAGGCCAACTTCCACGTTATGCCTGATTTCCCACAAGAGGACATGGAATTCAAGGATACGAAAGATTTCCTCGAATTTCTCACATACCATGACTGTGAAGGGCCAATTGTATGTCTCACAGTGGTGAATTCAGCAGACCCTGGGAAGAAGATGGGGCTGAAGCTGGAGCATGCCCATGGGTTTTCTGCAACAGGGAATGGGGGCGGACACTACCATTACGATGTTGACGGGGAAGAGATCGAGTACGTGGGGTATTTCAACACTGCAAAGACGATCTATCGCATAGCACCGCCGAGCACTAGTCTAGAAAAGGACCTTCTTGAGTGAGCTATGAGGCTCTCGCAGGCCCTCGCAGGCCCGAAGATGACTTAGATGTGGTTATTATTAGTCTTCTCATGAAACTGTTTAAGAATATTCTCGGCCAAGAGAAACCTGGAGATGTTCGGTGTATTATAACACTCAGCCTCAACGCCCGGGTGCCCTTCCGCATACATAGAAGCGTGACCCCTAGTGGGCCTCAGTTGCCCGGGGGCTGGGCCTATGATACCCTGTCAATGTCCGTTCTAGCAGTAAACTAAGGCCTACTAGGCCGGTTTCAGTGGCGATCCTGACGAAAGCCTTGGGCCTGTGAAACGTGGCGAAGCGTCTTTGTTGCCTGCGCATTACTTTTCCTGCTGCCATTCCCCGTGGACCTCGTCGATCATCCGGATCGACCAGTTCCCTGTTTATAGTGGGTGACATCATGCACGACAGCCTGTTTTCCAGAGTTGTCGGCAGTACGGAGGACGGAGCACTGGATCAGGCCTGCTAACTGTAGTAAAGAGCCTCTGGCGTAACGGTGGCGCACCCAGGCGCTCCAGGCAAAGCCATTGCAGGAAAGAAAAGCGTCAAGAGAGTCAGCCGCAGCAAAGAAAACAAGACCCACGCCAGCCACACGCGGTGAGTGGGTTTACACAGCCTCGCTATTGGGCAGGTACTGGTACTTGCGCGGGAGTGCCGAGCCGCATACTTAACCAAGTACCGGTACGACGATCCTGGCTCAGGGTTCATTTCAGAGCCTCGACCTGGCCGGACGAGGATTGTGCTATCCTCTTGCCGTTCCTGCTGTTGTGCTCCGTACGCCGTTCTTGTATTTGGTCCTCGGTGCAGCTCTTGTCGGTGCAGCATGACCTTCGATGACGCTCTGTTCTGTAAACCGCTCTTGTGATCGAACTCTGCCTTCACCTCCTCCCCGTCTGGTTCTTCTACTGTCCCGTGCTGCCTGCTCCGCTCGTCGTCTTGATAGTGGGTCTTGCAACACTCGTTTCTGTTGTGATTTGCCTTCCTGAAGACAGTTAATCCCCCCGACGAGATCGTGTTCCTGCGCCGGCGTATATCCGCCACGATTCCCTGTACACAATCAATCCCCTGGGTGCCTTTTCCCAATATCCCAGCGCGATTTCCGTATGGTCCCATTTGACAGGCCAATCCTTTCGGTCCCAGTCTAACGGAGGTCCAAGCCCCTCCGGTTGAACCGGTGGATCTGCCCGTTACAAGTCCAAAGCTGAAACCTCCTCGTCAGCTTGCGCCACACTCGGTTTCCTAGTGAGAGAACCGTACCGCCCCACACGCCCTGGAACTTCGCCCTCGCAACTCCCCAAATCCACTCCCCCCGTGTCAAAAGCCTCTGGATCGAAGTTCGTCAATTCCTCCCTTGCTTCTCTATCCCCCCACTGTCCTTCTATGCGTTGATCTAACATGTCGTCGGAAGTAGCCGTTGCTCTGGTTCGTCCATTCGAGGCTGGCGCAAACCCTTCTGCCTCCATGGCGGCATTGATGCACTCCAACAACGAGCCTGTCGCCGTCTCAAATCCGATTCCTCCACCAACTACTGCAATCACCTCCGCTGATTCGCTTTCCTACCTCAAGCCCCCCGCCAAGTCCGAATCCAACCTCAGTTCTATCGCCAGCGCGGGCTTACACGTCTCCCGCTCGCCTTCGTCGCGTATGGCGAGTCCAGCATCCGCGCCGGAGCGCCCGGTAGAGCAGGATAGAGATGCCGAACGAGTCAGCTCGCAAGTCGCTCGCGAGGCATTGGGCGCTAGCGAGAAGTCGCCAGCTCCATCAATCCAAGAGCCCCATATGCATGCATCCCCAGAACAGATGCAGGTAGACTCACATCCGAACGGTACCCCAGATCCTTACGGTCCCTCCGATCATCAAAACACCCTCATGCATTCCTCAACCGTCGCAAGCCCAGGGCCGATCGAGGAGTCAGCTTCACAAGATGGAGACCGACATCCTCGCGACGACTCCGAGATCGATCAAGACAGCAACAAGGCGTTTTCATATCCTATGCCTAGCGGTCTCTTGAACGATCCGCGACGCGGTCTGAGCTTGCCTACTGCAGGTTACAACCGAGGCAGCCCGCGCTCTCCCTCCGCGAAGAAGCATCGATGCCCCTTTTGCGCCACCGAGTTCACTCGTCAACACAACCTCAAAAGCCACCTGCTCACGCACAGCCAGGAGAAGCCGTTCGTTTGCTCAACATGCCAGTCTCGTTTCCGCCGACTTCACGATTTGAAGCGACACAGCAAGCTGCATACTGGTGAACGACCCCACATTTGCCCAAAATGCGGGCGACGCTTCGCACGTGGTGACGCGTTAGCGCGACACAACAAGGGTCAAGGAGGATGCGCTGGCCGACGGGCAAGCATGGGAAGCTTCGCAGGAGAAGATGACTACGGCGACGGTCACCACCCCGATGACGGCATGGATGGGCTTGTCTACGCTGAACCGGAACGCATGGATGAAGAGGAAGAGCGCCGCTTGAGCACCGGTATCCGCAAGCACGACGAGTCAATTCCTCGCTCCGACTCCTATCACAGTCGTCAGCCAAGTACCTATCCGCCAATCGCAGCTAACCGCGGAGGACTTTTCCCGCCGCCAGGTACACAGGGCGGCTCTGGTTCTTCAGCCACCGCCACTTCGCAACCTGCCAACTTCACATTCCCACCGGTTGGACACCCATCTGGATCAGCTATCTATACTTCAAGCACTATAAGTGAAGCTTCAAAACCATTGTCGCCCAACACCCTTTCCCACGCCGACTCTGGCTCATCCTCGCACCGCGGACACTCGCCTAGTATAGGCCAATCCTTACCCCACCCGTCATTTCCTCGCGCAAATCTTCCTCCTCCCGGGGCACCCCAGCTCCCTCCACCAGTTATAAGCTCTCCCGATGCTCGCTTTGGC
Source organism: Penicillium coffeae (assembly GCA_035985395.1). Lineage (NCBI taxonomy): Eukaryota > Fungi > Ascomycota > Eurotiomycetes > Eurotiales > Aspergillaceae > Penicillium > Penicillium coffeae. The sequence goes on from CP142593.1 coordinate 2,402,556, forward strand.
CTGCAAGCAAACAAACACGCTTCCTCCCACAGTCATTCAAGCAGCCACGGCTTGCCGAAGGTTGGACCTGAGGGTCTAGAGAGTGAAGCGGGCCAGATCGATAAGTTATGGACTTACGTCCGATCTATGCATGAAGAGATGAATGGGCTGCGAGCAGAGGTTTCCTCCCTACGCGCTCAACTCGCATCTACGAACTCTGGTCCCGCGCCAGCGCCAGCGCCAGCCCCGGCTCCGTAAATAGATGTGGGTTAAAGAAATCCAGGGCCTTGATATCGGCCAGCATATACGGCAGTTTGCATTCTTTGGATTTGGCGTGTACCATAACAGCTTGTGTTCGGCTTTTTGTATGGCGTTTACCCTCTCCCCCTCTCATCTCCTCTGTTGATACGTGACGAAGACACTTTGATTAGCTGGCTGGATGCATTGGCAACGTCCGTGCAGTCTTATGCAACAATCGGATGTGTCAGTGGTACATTGTGTAGCTGCATTGTTTCCAAACTTCCTCCCTGGCCTCATTGGCCTCGGATCCTTATGGTCTCTGGCTTGGACATAGCTTCCTTCCCCTTTCCCTCTCCCTTGCCCTCTTTCCACTTTTACCTTAAACCCTTTCTTACCCCTACTTCATTTGGCCAGCAGGGTGTTTGTGATTCAGCTTGAGGTGTTCGGCGTTCAAAACTGGATCTCACTCTTGAAGCCGATCTGTCTGGATACCCGCCCTCAGAGAGGTCGCGGTTATGAAATGTTAGCTGTGACATGACTGTATGACACTTCGGAAGATGGAGTCCAGTTGCTTCTTATCATATTCCCATACCATCTACCCTCTACCCTTTTCCCCCTTCCTTTCTCTTGCTGCATTCGATCGATGCATGGAACGACCCAGGACTGGAGTTTCTGTCTTCCCAATTCCTTATATGATTGAGCTTTATGATTTAGGTAGTAATAATATACCCTTTGCGTGAATCGTGATGCCAATTCGAAATCGACATGTAGAGTCTTCCGTATAGCAGTCTCAGCTAAACCACGGCTAAATGGCTCTGAGTAGCCCTGAGTAGTACCGACAGTTCATTTCGAAACTCGCACGGCCCTTGTTTCAGGTCTTCTAGACGCTCCCTTCCGATGCGCAACATCAACGGGAGTACGGGGTAGACAGAGAGCCTGAATATGGTGGCAGGAAAAGGCTTTAAGTAAGGCTCAGCCACAGTCCGCCTTTAAGCGGAGAAATGAATCACTCGCTTTTTTTTTCGATCTCGTATCAGGTCAGAACCTTATCTTAGCCCACTTATCTGCCTCCGTTGGAGCTATTGACTTGTGGAACCTCGTTAGTGCGTGCATGGTGGGCTTACTTTTCTTACTTTTACTAGTATCTTAGTGCCCGCTGGCGCCGGCGTGGGGCTTATCAGTAGAATTGTTCTGGATTGTTTGAGCTGTGGATCATTATATCATTGGGGAGAAGTGACAGAGATGTAATAATGTCAGCGAGGGATTGAAATATTGGTCTCTTTGTAGCGGCAAGGATAGCAGTGGTTGGGAAGCTCTCCAAGGTAGCTTTTCTGCTGGGTGATTTAGGGGAACTATAGAGCTTTTGAGCTTTGAGTCTGATATCTGTAGCTAGAGCTATACGAGGGTAGCTTTTTACATGAATTGAATTTTATCAAACTCCCGATGGTTTCGATGTATACATAGAGAACGTTGAGTACACGGCGAGTTGCGAATAATCGTTCACGGAAGATACGCACAGTGAGGTAGATAATACACATCTATGAGTTAATTAGAAATTCATTAAACAATCCCCTTCTCTTGGCGGCAATTGGCGGCAAAAGTGGTGGCAGCTACGAAACCAAATGTCCCGCCTTAGCAGTGCCCAAGTGTAAGCGCATAATGCCTCCACTATAGTCTATCACCCGTTTCTGGCATTCTGCTCAGATTCAAAGATTTTCAAAACCTGTCGCCAGTCGTCCTATCATGACGGGGATAATTAAAGACCGCGAGACTACCACGGAGCCGCCGACGGACGAACTTCTCTCGGTCGGATTAGACCGTGGCGCAACCGGTGAGTAAACGGGAACGGGATCCCGCTCCCGAGATCACCATCCCAAATGTATTCTCGGGCTAAATTTGCTGCAATATTCATCGGAAGCTACGTAAGCATTTAATTAACCATCAATGATCACAGCCTACATGTTCTACGACGGGCTGTCGTCGTGAATCTTGAGGGGCTTGAATGTTTGGTGCTACCTATGTGTTGCTTCTTCTACGCGTATTAACTTCAAAGAATACTTGCTTCCCCTCCGATCGCATCCAATTCCCCTGTCATACCACCGGTATCTTACCAGGTCTCTTCCAGTCTTTGTAGTCATGGCCATGTGTACTACGCAGGCTGGCTCACGTAATCTGTCAGATCTCCTTGGTAGTAGACTTGTATCGCAGGATCATATTGGCAGAAATCAGTTAGTCGTGCGAAAATTCCAACAGCCGATCTCAAATCATGTCTGTAGATACACAAAAATCACAAATAATCGATGTAGATCGGAATTTTTACAAACTGTATAATACAAGCATCAGAGTCAAGACGCGCAACCTGACATACAATTATGCTCGGATCTGGACATCCTCTGTATAGCGCCTTATGGCAGCTTAAATCCACCCCAGCTCAGACGGGAGAATACATCATCAGGGTCATAGGCCGTGCGAACCTCGCGCATGCGTTGCACGTTCTCTGTAGGGAATCCCGCATAAGGGTCCTGCCACTCACCAGCATCTCCCATGTAGACGAACTCGGAAGCCAGACCCTTTTCTTGATTGATAGCGTGCAGTCGCTCGATCAGGTGGCGGGCCCAAGCCTCAACCCGCAAGTCATCTTGTGACAAGGCCCATCCGGTGCTGAATTGCCAGACTAGCGTTTCATGTTAGCAAATATAAGTCAAATTCAGGCGGGGTGTGGAGGAAGTTCACTCATCAGCGGCTCAGGCTCAAGCCCCCAGACGTTACCAACTCCATTGGCCTGGGCAACACGGAGAGAGCTCGGAGTGATCTCATTGAGCACGAAAGTCGGGTATAGACCTTCGACGTCAGCGATGTCATCTACAGCAGCCTTCCATGCCTTGTAGATAGAATGAATGACGACGGGGTCAGGTTTCATCGTTTTATGGGCGAACATCACCCTAGTTTTTTCTTAGCTATAACGACAAGTATGATGAAACCAAATACTTGCCGGAACATCTGTTTCGGCGAGTCAAGAGTCTCAGCCCATTGATTCAAAGTGGTAACATTGTTGATCCGCTCGGTTGCAGGGATCTTGGTGAAATTTGCGAATTGTGACGGGGGATTACTGATGCCCTCTTGAACGCCGAGTAGAGAGGCAGAAGCAATTTTAGTTGTTGCATTGTACGTAATGGTAGCAATCATTCCAGCAGCAATTGGGTCTTCCTCATCATGCTTTGCAGAGTTGCACATGGCTTCGAAGTATTGTGGAAAATAAGTCTCGTTGAAAACTTGGATGCTCGTCGTAATTTTCGGAACGTGGTAAGTCTTCAGAGTAAACTTGGTGACGATGCCATAGTTATTTGCGCCTCCTTTCAGTGCCCAGAACAGGTCAGGGTGCGATCTCTTAGAGGCTGTAACCAGTGTGCCGTTTCCCAGGACAATATCGTAGCTAACCACGTTGTCCATAGCATAACCGTGCTTGTTGTTGAAGTAGTGGAAGCCTCCAATGAGAGTAAGACCAGGTACGCCGATAGTCTTCATGCGACCTCCAATAGCCGCCCGACCATAAGGAGCCAAAGCTTCGTAAACGTTGTACCAGTTGAGACCAGGGCCCACATCAATTGTCTCGTTATGAACCTTGTAAGAATCCAAGCCACTTAGCGCCATGAGAACGCCACCATCGATATTGTTAGATCCGGGGTACTGATAGTTTATTAGCTCGGGACTTCAACAGCCAGCTGGAAATCTGATACAAATGGAGCCTTACATTCATGTGACCACCACCGCGAACAGCAAACTGGGCATTGCATGCTGTAAGGATCTTAAGAGATTTGGCGACTTCTTGGGCCGTCTTGGGCACAATGACACACGCTGGAGAGAGATCCGCTCGGACATCCCAGTAGTAATCAATTGTTTGCTGAGTATAGTTGTTTTGGCCAGGCAAGATCACGCCGCTTCCAAAAGACTGTACGAGTTTCTTGCAGGCGCATTGCTCGGGTTTGGCGATCTGCAAGGTACCGCTGGGAGTGCTGATCAAAGACCCAGTTATCGAAGCAGAAGGGCTCACTGCAGCACATGCCAGCGAGCACAAAGAAAGGCTCAGCAAAGAGAGCTTCATTGTGTGTTTGCAGATATAAATAACTGTTTAGAAAGAGGCGTACTGAATAATCGGTAGGGTGTCAGAGTAGGTATTTATTTAAAATCAAACCCCTCACGATTGAGGTCCGAGGAGCCGGAAACACAGAGTCCGAGGTGTTGCCTAAACAATCCGAGCTCGGCTCAAACGATAGTTGGATATACTGGTTCAGTCTGAGTAAGGGTTTGGAAAATCCGTCTACCGTTTGGCTTTGGGGAAACAGTAGAGATCGCCGCCTTCGGCATTTGAGAGCCACTCATTGCCTTATTGTGGAGATGATGTGTTTAGACTGCGTAGCAAACTGACTTAGTGTCCCGAGAGAGGCATAGTGTGAGTGGGGAATCCAGAGCACAAAACATGCGAACCCGAACCCGAATTCTGCCCCACTCTAGGCATGAATATGCGGAACTTGAAATAGACTTCGGTTTCAAATTGCGAACTTCGCTTCTGGCACCAGGGCGTAGTACATAAAAATGATTCTTTGAATATGACGGGTCGACGAAGCAGCGGCTCGGGCTGAGAGTTTCGCGAAAATAGCGCTCAACCTGTTTCTTAGTGCACCCGCTCGATGTTTTTTGTCAGTCTCTCAGTCTCTATTTGGGCAAGCTTTGGGGAAAAGAAGCATCAATGCTAAGGCAGTCTTCATGAGTGCTTTCATGTCAACTAGGAAAAATGATTTTGCCCATTTTTTCCCCTAACGTGTTGCCAGGCTTACTGTCTGAGGTGTACGGCTTCATGTTCACCCTACACAAAGTCTGAGCTTGCTTCCTTGGGTCCTAGAATTTGAATTCCCCAAAATCTGTTGATTGCCCATTCAAATTGTCATTATTTGGTGATTGGTTATGAGCCTAAATTATCAAGATCATTCTGCTCGAGGAAATAAAAGACTCATGTGCATTCTTTTCGCATTTGCATATCTGTTCATAGTAGCTTCTGACTAGGTACCACATCCCTCAAAACATTTACGAGTCATTGCTCCCTCTGGATACTCTTGGTGTCAAATGTACTTTCAAAGGGCCTTTTTCCCACATGAGAAAGTTTCTTTGCTTGATCCAATCTTTGCTTTCTTCGGCAATCTTCATGTCAAAGTTGAAAACAACCAGAGCAAGAATTAAGCGCATCTCACTATATGCAAGGCTGTTTTGTCTTTAGTAATTATTCAACTTAGTAGGAAATAGTTAACATACTTTCTCCCAAGACAGTTTCTTGGGCCGGTATGAAAGGGTTGGAATGCATCCCGGCAGTCATTTTCAAACTCCGGATCGGACAAAAACCGCTGAGGACGATAGGAATCCGGATCTTTGAAATATTCTTTGCGGCGATACAACGCCCACTGGTGGATTGAAACAACTGTCTGTGTATGGGAGCATTGTTAGTCGGCCCAACACTCGACTTTCATCACCATTTCAATGATTTACTTACATTCTCTGGTAGATATTCACCTAGAACCGTAGAGCCACCCTTGGGGCAAACTCGAGGGAGGCCATTGGCGATTGGAGGATACATGCGCATTGCTTCATCGAGGCAGGCCAACATATATGGAAGCTTGCTGACGCTGATCAAGTCGATTTCTTCTTGGTTGCCGAATACAGTTCGGACTTCATACTCCAATTGTTGAAGAGCGGCGGGATTTTGCAACAAGAAATAAGTAACTCCACTCAACAATGACGCGGTCGTCTCTGACCCTCCAATGATCAAGATCTCAGCGTTGGATATCAATTTTTCTATTCCAATGTTCTAGGAGCCAAATTAGGTCGAGATCAAATGCTTTGTCAGGGAAAGACGGGAATGAGGCGACTTACAAGTTCATCCTTCTTCTTGAGCAATCCTTCAATGAGATCCGCTCGCTCTTCTGTGATGGCCACTCGACGAAGCATTTTGGCCTTTGTCATTTCTTTGTGCCGTTGGAAGGATTCCTGCATAGATGTAGGAACAAGCGACAAAAGTGCACTCTTTAACGACGGGAAAAATGACAACGCTTGTAAAATCGAGCCAAGGTACGCGCCTTCGAAAATTCCTTTGATCCATTCGTCATAGTTGCATCCCTCCAAGCACCCGAATGGCTCTCCGAATGCAAGGTCACCGATTATATCGAAAGTCGTGAAGTTGTACCAATCTGAAATCACCACACTGCCCGTCTTGCAGTTCTCATGTAGCCCCTTGAGCAAAAGATCAACGTATCTTCGTATCAAAGGTTCCTGGGCTCTCATCCCCCTATCTGAGAAGCCATGTGCCATTTGCCGACGCAACTTCTTATGTTCATTGGGCTCCTCGTTAACAATGTGAAGAGGCTCGTCGAGTGGACAGTAGAACCATTTTGCTTTCGCCATCTCCGGCTCTCCATTTCGGTGACCAAATATATCTTTCCATGCGTCTGGGTGAGAGAATGCAAGCTCATCAGGAGCGATTCGAACGATATCTCCGTAGCGCTCGTGCAACTTAAGCATGTCAAATGGAAGAGTTCCGCGCACTGCTCGGTAGAAATACGGAACGCGCGATATTGCATGAGATATAGGCCCAGGAAATCGACTCAGCGGATGAAAATAGACATTGTATATTATTACTCCGAGAAAGTAGATGAAAGGCTACAATTAAAATCATGATGATTCCAAGTTAGTCAAAGCTTGAACTTTTGGTGAGACTGTGGGGGTGAGGGGAGTCGCACCATGCATATAATGCATATCAAGACATACTTTGCGTCAAACAGTAGTACTGAGTCCGCAAAGCTCCTTTGTTGTAGCATAATTTTGGCTGTTGCGATAACAGCAACCGATATGTTCTTACCACTGGCAGCGGATAACCCTGACAGCCTTCGTTCCAGCGTGAAATATGAAATAAATGAAGATTGGCGGTTTAAATTTAGCTTCTCAGAACAGCTAATGCCAACTTTGCAACGACGAAAGCCCGGAGAGTTATATACTTCAGAATTCAACAGGCCCAAATTCCAGAACTGGGGCCGACCGGGAGTCAAAAGCATCAGGCAGAAGCAGTAATAGCCATGCTATTTCTGAGTTCTTGATCCATTAGAGGTTACGCCATTAGTAAATCCTCACTAGAAGCTCATTGGCTCGGATTCTTCCTCACGGAATCTTGAATTTTCGCCAAAGTGGCTGAAAGTTAAAGTCCGAACACGAACCCGAGGGCGAAGCCGAACACGAGAGATAACCTTGACCCCGAACTATGGAAACAGATTGCGCAAAGTGGAGCGAAGAGGGTCAATGGTAGCCTAAACACTACACTCAAAATGAGCTTATATCGGATTAAGTATTTTTCTCAACCGTTACAGCTCATTCCCTGGGCTGCGCCCTTCAATCTGCCAATTTAGCGCGGGTGGTTTCGCCACTATCGGTGAACATCAACAAATTGTCTTTTTTTCTGGATGCCTAAGCTAAGAATACTTTTCAATCATTTTAAAAACAAATCTGCCTAGAAATCAATCGTCTTATATCTTTCTGGTCAAGGCCTCGAAACACAAAAAATCCTCACCAATACAAAAAATCACCGGCTTACTTCAAGTTGATTCCGCAAATACTCGAAGGCTTCAGCAATCATGACTTCCATAAAATGCGAGTTGTACGGGTACGCCCCGAGCACGGCACTTTCCGTTATTGGTGTCATTGCTTTTTCAGGTCTGGCCTCTGCTTTATGCCTTCGAGTTCTTCAGACTAGGACCTGGTCAGGCGTGTTCTTTGTGCTTGGCGCTATCTGTAAGATACCTCTGGAACATCTGATTTATTCCCTCAAACTAACACTTCTGTTAGTTCAAATGTCAGGCTATACTGCTCGTCTGTTCTCCTCCCTAGATGCCTGCAACAAAACGCCATATGGCATTCAATCGATCTTTTTGTTACTCGGGCCGACCTTGATGATGTTCTCCGTCAACCTATCACACATTCAATTCTCTAAGACCCTAGGGGCCGCGGAGCATTTTTTCATTCCAATACGGTTGCAGGAGATAGTTGTATTGCCCATCAACATAGTTCTCGGATGCCTTCAAGCCACTGGAGGTATTATGACTGTCGCATCCACATCAATCGCCACAATCACGATCGGAACTAAAATAACAATCGCAATTTACATTGTCCAGATCTTATTCTGGGGAGTTTTATTTGCAGACAACATTTGCATGGCGATACGTCTCGGCCGTGTACCAACAGAGGCCTGCAAAGAATCATTCGCTACCTGGAAAACATGGAATCAACTATTTGGCCTATCGACTAGCATCATTGCATTTGGGCGCAACGTGATGCGGCTGACTATGGCTGGTGGAATAGCCTTTCTTGTGAATAACGAGTGGCCCTCTTATGCATTCGATGGGTATCAAATGATAGTTGTTCTTTTGGCTTGGGGGATTTGGTATCTACCTGGGAAATGCAAGATTTCCTCTGGATCAAAGGACTACAGGCCTCTTGTGAGGCTCTCATCAGCGGAACAAGGTGTATAGATAGAAAGATATTAGAGTAACATGTGAATCACAGACTTTTTTTCTATTCAAACGCTATGGAAGCTTAGAAAGCCCTTGAAAGCCCCACTTGAACCAATAAGAGACCCACAAACCCGAACACGAGATGCAGTAGGACGATCCCCAGTAGTCTGTTACGTGGGTCTTCCGGGACACCAAAATCCCCTTTACGCTTTATTCACCTGTAAATCAATTAGGCGAAGACCAAAAATAACTTGTAGACACTCGTAATCTATCCCTAGCCCCCACTAACTTCCTCGGCTTCCAGAATGAACATCATATTATAAAAGGACAATAGGCCCCAATAGGTCGGCCGGTCTCTCGATGCGATGCTTTTGAGTTTATTCTCTTATCTAAAGTTTAAGATATGAACGATGTCACTTCCCTTTCAGCAGAGAAATCTGGACAGGATATTACGTCTGAGGAAAGAATGAATGCCGTTAGGACAGACCTTGCAAGTCCCGAGGATGGTGGAGGATTGGTAGACTTTGACGTCTTCTGGACCGAACCTATTGACAAAGACCCTTCAAACCCCATGAGCTGGAGTGCTGCCCGAAGATGGGGCGTGGTGGCAGCAGTCTCTTTCATCACATTCCTAACGTGAGTATTTCTACAAACAGCCGTTTTACTGGAGCCCGTTCTAAATAGATTCAGTCCACTGGCATCGTCCATGTTTGCGCCCGGTGTTCCTCAAGTCATGGCAGAATTTGAAGAAAGTTCTGTCCTCCTCGCTACGTTTGTCGTCTCGGTTTATATCCTCGGGTTTGCTTTTGGTCCTTTGATCGTCGCTCCGATAAGTGAATACAGTGGTCGCACGGTGGTGTACAACACGTGCAATCTGCTCTTCTTGGTTTTCAACATTGCAAGTGCAGTGGCCCCGAGCATGGCTTCTCTGGTCGTCTTTCGATTTTTGGACGGGGTTGCAGGAGTCACACCGACCATCATCGGAAGTGGGACGATTGCCGATATTATCCCTGTTGCAAGTCGAGGTCGAGCAATGGCACTTTGGTCATTGGGCCCCCTTTTTGGCCCCATTATTGGTCCTCTTATTGGAGGATACTTGCTTGAAGCTACGACCTGGCGATGGGTCTTCTGGGTGCTCTCTATCGCAGTAGGTGCCCACTGGAAGCAGATCTATTTTCAAACTCCACTGATCGTTTTCTTCGTAATAGGCTGGTGTCTCAACTATTCTTTTTTTCGTTTTCGTCCCTGAGACCCACGGTCCAACTATTCTGGCACATAAAGCAGCACGACTCCGTAAGGAGACTGGGGATATGAGATACAGGTCTCGTTTGGATAGTGGGGCTTCTGCCCAAACGCTGCTCTTGCAAAGCCTCATCCGTCCCTTGAAAATGCTTTTAGGGTCACCAATCATCGCATCCATGTGCATTTATATTGCAATTTTATACGGCCTTCTATACATCCTATTTACGACATTCACTGAAGTTTTCGAAGGACAGTATGGGTTCTCGTCTGGCGCAAACGGTCTTTCGTTCCTCGGGAGCGGAGCCGGCATGCTCATCGGGCTGCTTTATGCTGGGGTTTTAGGAGACCGAATGGTCCAACTGAGAATTAAGCGTGGTGAGCAACCCCAACCAGAGGATCGTCTCCCTTGGTATATTGTCCTGCCGGGATCCTTAAGTATTCCCGCAGGGCTTTTCATCTATGGATGGGGTACGGACAAGCATATCCACTGGATTGTCCCGGAAATTGGGAATGCTGTAACGGGGTATGGAATGATTATTACTTTGATGGGCATTCAAACCTATTTAGTTGATGCATTTACGCAACACGCTGCAAGTGCGATCGCTGCGTGCACCATTCTTCGAAGCTTAGCTGGTGGTCTGCTGCCTCTTTGTGGATTGAAACTCTACGATAAATTGGGGCTGGGATGGGGCAATACTCTCCTGGGATTTATTGCGTTGGCAATAGCGCCCATTCCCATTTTGTTCCAATTTTATGGAGCGCAGCTCAGATCTCGATCGAGTTTTCGAAAATGAGATCTGTTCCGAATACCAATCAGCCTTTTTGCGGCCACGTGGTTGAATCAATACTGAGTATCCGTACAAAGAGCTCATTTATTTATTTATTTTTTGTATCATTAGATATATCTGTGTCAAGGGGGACACCATTTTATCTGCTCTTTCGGCCAGTGGAGCCAATTTTGGTATTCGCTCTTTATCACAGTACTGAGTTGTGTCATGAGGCGACCACTCAGTCCTTCCATGAACCACATCCATTCGATCTGACGTAAAGCGATACAGAAATATCCGAAGATGATAATCGCCACTGGTTCCTCTTGAACTAGAAGCTCCAGATACTCGTCTGAGGTCTCAAGTAGCCAAGCGAAGACATCTGCAGTCTGTAGTCTTGGACCCTCGCCTGGTCTCAATACAATACCCAGAGTTTGGCTGAGGGAATCCAGAGCCTCTTCGTAGATGCGACGTTCTCGTGAAAGTGCTGGGAAATTGCTGAGAATAAACTGTTTCAGCTCCCAAGTGTATACCTGACCCTGCTCCATTGCCTGCCTGTTCCGGGCGGCTGCAGAATGATCTCCATTGTAAAACATTGGGCCAACTGGTCCCGAATGAAAATCATGACTGCTAAAGTCAAGGACCGTTTTCGTGCCCCTAAAAAGCGTCACCCAATTTGCGAGGCGACCCTGCTCAAACAAGAAAAGAAATTGATCTTCGGAGGGAGCCCCAGCGCACGCAAATATGCATGTCAATGAGGAAAACAAAAAAAGCCCAACGCCGTTTTCTATCGCCAGTGAACTTAAAGCCGGCGTCACAGAACGAACAGCAATCTCGTGATGTGAATGTGCTTGGGCTATGCAGCTTTCTCGTCTTGATTGGTCGCTGCGAGCAAGATGTAAGGCACTCAGAGCCAGTATCGCATGCAGCACAGGCGGCATTGTGAACCCCACGCGGGGGGCTTCATCGCGCCAAACTGCCTGCACGGCTGGGGTACGCGACAGCGTATAACAGGTCGAAACCATGTAATGATGCAAGAGCTCCATATCAAAAACTGGAAGAATCGATGCAACGGGAGACTCCACCGCTACAGCGATCGGGCTGTTTGCCGCGCCATCCGACCTTGTGAGCTCGGGTCCGTTGGCAATGGCAGGGCTCAGCTGTCGTTGCTCTGAGAGGCTTGCAAAGGAACAAGGAACCCCATGTCGCGTGCAATTGACGCATGCAGGTTTTTGCTCATCGCACTTCAGACCCAGTTAGTTTTTTCTTCTCTATATATAGGCTGTGGTTCAGGGTCGCCAACCTTGACTTTCCTCCTTTTACAAGCCACACAGCCAAGTCGGGATTTGCGATGTGAGCGGCGCCCAATGGCGAGTGATGACATTTTTTCCCCTTCGAAACCATGAGCCTCCTCTTGCTCAGAATCTCCCAGCGGTGAAGCGATCAACGATAACACGACCGCCGTGAGAGGTCTGGGAGGTTGGAGTTGCCCAAGAATTCATGATTATATAAGCAACCATCCTACGCAATGATCAACTTGGACTAGACTACAGAGACTCAGTAAGTAGTTTATTGCACTTAAATCAGGTAAATGAATCAAGGTAATCAGATCCGACTCAGTAGCCTTGGAAGTAAAAGAAAAAACATCATATAAGGAATATTGATTGGCGAAGGTTGATCAGGGGTGTACTCAATTCTATTCCGTCATTGAAAGCAGCGACGCAGTAAGTGGTCAGAGTAGAAAAAGAAAGAGGCTCCTCATCCAGAGCTACCAGGACTGATCAGGCGTATATGGAGAATGCAAGGTTGGGTCCCACGTGGTGGACATTCGACCCCCGGAAGATAGTAATCTCCGACAGAATGTTGGATGTGCCCGAAACCAAGCCTCGGGGCATAAAGGGCTTCGGTTTTACTCACAAAGTCTTTGACTCATAGCAGTATACACTTTGTCTCAAATGACTCAACCTACTCCGTACTCACCACTTGTAAATTAATGTCGAATCTCCGTTTGCAAGTGAACAATGCGGACGAACGGACAAGTTTGCTCCGTTCGCCGTCAAAACTGGGGCTTCGGTGGGGCCGCGCTGTGCATTAACAAGATCGAGATCACTGCCCGAAAACTTGGACGTATCAGCCCCCGGAGTTAATAAGACAAAATCATTATCCGAGCTATGCAGGTCGGGTTTTGGAGCGTGCATTATCGTGGGATTGGGACATGAAGCCTCCGTCCATGTGGCTCAGATTATGCAAAAATAACCCCGTACGGAATACTCCGTGGAATGTTCTTTGCAGGATCCACTAAAGCTTGGGTTCCCCTGGCTGACAAGTCCAGGGTTAGCAAGACCAGCACGCATAATTTGACGATTGCAGTGTTTTGATGTATAGGTTTTGGGGTATATCGTTGCAAGACAAACTGCTCCAGCAAAGTGGCAAATAAAGGCTTGTCTCATCCAGATAAGAGGGGTTGGAGGCCCCATTGGCGGCTCGCATTTGCATAACTTGGATACGACGTCGCGGAACACTCTAGCGCCGCTCTGAACATTAAATGTGGCCACCCTCACCCGGGGTCAATTGGTCCGTACCCGCCCTGAATCCCCCTCTTAACTCCGGGCCCGCATAGAGAAATTATATTTTTTCGCCTGCTTTGCGAAGGCCTTCAAATACTCCTTGATCCCCCCGAGTCGTTTGTGTTCTTCAAAAAAGTGCACAGCTACTTACTTGGTGTTCGCCTTCCCCGTCGCGACTACCGGTTCTATCTATCGGAGCTCGTCCGCTCCGCTTCCGTCGCAACTATGGCGGACAACTTAGATGTGGAAAAGAGGTCGCTGGACCAGTCGCCAGAACACAGGAAAGAACTCGACTTGAACGAAAAGTCTATCTCAAATGAGGATAGCTCGCACAATGACGAGCTCAACAAGCCCGCAGACCCAGACACTGCGCTGGAGCAGACAGTTACAACACAATCCATCAAATACCCTCCGTTGGGGAAAATCCTCCTGATCATGCTTTCAATTTACGTCGCAATGTTTCTGGTCGCTCTCGTAAGTTCTAACTTTGCCAATTTTGTTTATCATAAAGCTAACGCCAGCAGGACCGATTAATTATCGCCACCGCTACCCCTAAAATCACCGACGAATTCCACAGTCTTGACGATATTGGCTGGTATGGAAGTTCTTTCATGTTAACCTCCTCCGCATCACAGTTGGTCTATGGGCGTATCTACACCTTCTATCCGGCAAAATGGGTCTTTTTGATCTCGATCGTTATCTTCGAAGTCGGATCCGCAGTCTGTGGCGCCGCACCATCGTCTGTCGCATTCATCATTGGTCGTGCAGTAGCCGGTCTAGGCACGGGCGGCATTGCTTCTGGAATGGTTCTGATTATTGTCATGACAGTTCCTCTGCAGCAGAGGCCAATTTTCCAAGGATTCGGAGGTGCCATTTTTGGTATTGCGTCTGTGCTCGGTCCTATTCTTGGTGGTATCTTCACGACGCAGGTCAGCTGGCGATGGTGTTTCTACATCAACCTGCCTCTTGGTGGAGCAGCTATGATTTTGATCTTCATCTTGCTTGATCTTCCGCCACCAGTGAGAGGCAACTTTAGCTTGAAGCAGAAGCTTGATCAACTCGACCCGGTCGGTAATGTACTTTTGATGCCTTGTGTGATCTGCTTGGTCCTGGCTTTGGAGTGGGGTGGCACTTCATACGCGTGGTCGAACTGGCGCGTCATCTTCCTCTTCGTCCTATTTGGTGTCTTGCTCATCATATTTGTTGCGTGGGAGTCGAGGATGGGAGACCGCGCTCTTGTTCCACCACGCATTTTCAAGCAGCGATCTGTTTTGGCCGGCTTTCTATGGACCACTAGTCTGAGCGCCGGCATGATGGTTATGCTCTATTACCTTCCTATTTGGTTCCAAGCCATCAAGAATGTCAATGCGGAGAAGTCTGGTATTATGAATCTACCGCTCGTCTTGTCAATGGTGGTCGGCACGCTGGGATCAGGTATCTTGATTTCCGTCTTTGGATACTATAACCCCTTCATGTATATGTGTGTGGTGCTGGTCTCCATCGGATGTGGTCTGATGACAACATTTGACCCATCTACAGGCCACCCCAAATGGATTGGTTATCAGGTCATCTTCGGTCTGGGTCTGGGTCTTGGCTTCCAACAGGCAAATGTTGCCGTGCAGACCATTTTGAAGCCTGCCGATGTCCCCATCGGAGCCTCGTTGCTCATGTTCTCGCAGCAGATGGCCGGTGCAGTCTTCACTGCCATCGCACAAACTCTTTTTGGAAATTTCCTTCGCGAAAACTTGGGCAAAGTTTCTGGCATTGATGTCAGCAAAGTCATTGCATTGGGTGCAACGGGAATTCGTCTGGGTGTTCCTACCTCAAGCCTGCCCGCTGTTTTGAGCGGATACAGTGATGCCATCACACGCACTTTCATCCTTGGTCTTGTCATGGCTTGCCTCTCAATCTTCCCTGCGATCATGATGGAATGGAAAAGTGTCAAAAAGGATCATAACAAAAAGCCAAGGAACGAGGATACTGAGGCTCAGGTATAGGTTCTGCTTTATTTTTTATGAAGCGTTTGAAGCGCAAGAAGCATGCAGTTGTCATGTATGAACAGATAGTACGATACATTTTACGACAATCCCACTTTCACCAGACTTGAAGTTTGGTCAGAATAATAATAATAGACAAATTAAAAGTTGATCTCATCTCAGAACAAATTGAAAGGACCGTAGGCATTAGCTGGGTAGTTATCGTTTGTATTAGGGCAGTCTGCTGGGTGGATCACAAGATAGTTGGGAGCTGAATCCAAGCGGGAAGCCTGAGGCCCGCTCCGGCTGGAGAACACTCACGGGAGAGATCGTGCGGGGATTTCTCATCAATAGAGTTGCGTAATATTGAGATCGCGATTTTTATATTAAACTATTTAATCTTCAAGTCGCCTCAATGCTCAATGCAGCTATTTTTTGCTTCAATGTGGAGACGCCGAGGTCTCCACTGCGGCACAACTGTTGGACCGAGGCAAATGCCAGTCTTATCAACCGCGTTCCACCTACCCTGAATGTCTCGAATCTTCTCAATCTAAACAATCCATTGTTTATACGAGTAGTCACAACCAAAATCTTCACAATATGTCTGTTGCTCCCTCGAAATCTCTGCAGGCTTCTGCCGTCGCCTTTGCCATTCTCTCCGTCGGCCACACAGTATGTCTTACGCGAAGCAATTGCTCCCCCGCTCTTGAGTAACCTGAGATGTAGATTGGAGGCAGAGAATGGAATGCCGACAAGGCTTTTAAAGCTCTCAAGGGCTCACGGCCTTGGGCATGTGGAACTGTTGGCTGGTACCAAGTAAGTTAGCTTAGTGGTGCATTTGGCTCGGGGCTGCGGGCACGATGAAGCAGGCATCTAACGGCTTTCTACTACAGGGAAGCGCTTTCTTTCTTTTGACTAGTTTGTACCCGCAATTTTTCAATGAATGAATACTAGCTAACACACTTAGGTATTCTCCACTACCAATGGTCTCGCGACCCTGCAGCATTGAGCGATCCCCTCAACAAGGCTATGGCCGGCATCGTCAATCTTATCCTCTTTGCGAGCTCAGCCTGGTATGCTAAGCATGGGATCAAGGAGAATGCGTGGGTCGTTGGCCTATCGGCTGTGCTTCAGGGTTATGCCGTCTTCAAGGCGTAAAGCAATGAAGCTGATGTGATGAACATCGCTCTTTTTGGATTATAGTCAATGATTGATTCAGTACATGATATGTAACTTTAAACTTATACTACGAATGAAATCGAAGGTCTCAGCGGGAGCTCGGTCATTCTCTTTCAATTTGTGAACCACGAAACCGACTAAGCATACAGCTTTTCCA
The DNA here is from genome assembly GCA_035985395.1 of Penicillium coffeae. NCBI lineage: Eukaryota > Fungi > Ascomycota > Eurotiomycetes > Eurotiales > Aspergillaceae > Penicillium > Penicillium coffeae. Next base: position 2,419,209 of record CP142593.1, read on the forward strand.
AAGAAGGCGTTCGTACATCATGTGAAGTGAAACTGCAATGACCTTTTTGTTTATCGGTTTCATCAATCTCATCACTGTGTCCATCTAGTGGTGAATCGATTTCTCCCCACATCACTTCCCTCAAGCCGGCGGTAGTGTTTTCAGTGCCCTCTTGTGGGTGGCAAGCAGCACTAATCGCAGCACTGCATGTCCCTGCAAGTGGTATACTCGATCGAAGCCTCCTGAATGCTAGAATAAGCAGGCTAATTCCCAGTACCAGCCCCATAAGGCCGGCTATGAATAAAGGGAGACCAGTTGAAGCCACGGAGCTAATCTTCTTTTCATAGACAGGCTCATCATCTGTCCCGTATGGAATCAATAACATGTAATAGAACCCCTGAGAGACAAGCCAGTGAATTATCCTAAAGCCCAGCATCACCGGGATTCCATATCGATATGGGATACTTAGCCAGTATGTCGATCGCTGTTTGCTGTCTGTCGTAGGCCAAGTGACGCGAAGCCCTTTCTGAGTAGCCCCATAGGAGCTATACTCGGCAGCAGCCAGCATACATACTGGATAATGTCTGGCAACTCTTGGCGGCCTCTTTCTGTTCTAGTGCTCACCCCCTTGCTACTTTTAATCCCTGAGTAGAATTGAGCACGCCCCCGATCGGCCTGACCTGGTCAGTGATCATTATATAAGTGAGCATTATTTAGTACAAAGATTCAAGTATAGCACATTACTGGCCCAAATTTGGGCGGTAATGGCTATATTCAAAGGCAGCCCTAACTAACACATGTAAGACATACCTAGTACAGAGGAAATTGATATTAATAAAACTAAAGATAATATCAAAGTAAGATATCCCAAGTATACAAGACAATATACAATCCAACCAGATTTCGTCGAATCGAGTAGGATTCAAGCTGGCTCTAGTAGCCCCCTACATAAGAGCTTCCTTTATAGTCCCCATGGATCTTCACTGGAATATATCAACCTTGAAAGAATATATTAGGTATTTCTCCGGAAGATGACACTTTACGACTTACCTCCTGTATTCTTTAATATATCCTCTACTTTACTAGCCTCTAAGACTCAGTATAGAGTCTAAAGGTAGTTAAGTTTTGAGATACTAAAAAGAGAATTGCTACTAGTACACCACTTGAGAAATAGTAAATAGTAGCTATTGACAATAGTAGTCTATACTTATAATAAAATATACCTAATAAGGGGTTTTTTCTATTAAATAATTATATAGCTGTCTTGGAAGTAAAAATACAATTTTAGTATATAGAGGATAGTAGACTAATAATCTTAGATGAATACTTTGTATAGATGATTTATAAGGGCCTAGTAAGTAGGTTATATAACTCCACTAGTAATACATAGTAAAAATAGACTTTTTTATTTCTTAATCCTAGGGGGCTTGATTTTCTTACCCTACCTAGCACACCCTTCAGAAAGAATCTACTAGAAATACTAATATTTCAGACAATATTATAATTATCTATACTATATAGTATTATATATACTTCCTTCAAATCAATTTGAATAATAACTATCTACTTGACTTCAAAAGCCCTATACCTGCAAAATTCTTGAACGTGAGCGCTATACCCTGGTTTGACCTCAACCAAAAAGGCGGAAGGGAGAATGTACTGGCGAATGTTTGTGGGATTATGCGACATGCAATATTTGACGATTGACTAATCCAATAACCGAAGAACGATCTAATTCATTACATGTTGTGGGAAGCCGTAACTTAGACAGATATTCACTATAAAAAATTCCGGTATTCAGATAAATGTATTCGTTTATGGCCTTGTATATATATGTTCTTCTGGTCCCGGGAGCTTTTTTGGCATCTTCTTCTTCTAGGAGGTAATTCCAGAGGATAAGACTAGGGATGAGTTGAACAAAGTTGGGGTTGGTGTTACAAATATTGTGTTCCTGGGAGCGACTGGCTTATATTGTTGTATGATAATTTTTTACAGAAGGCAAAAGTATTACTGTGTCAGTTTAAGGATGTAATGCAGCTCTGGAGAGAATATTGGCCCTTGAAAATGTAACAAGACATAATGAGAAGTAAACCTATTTTTGATAGGAGAGGGGCAAATGACGGCCGGGAAGGATTACCCGGGATTGTAAATCTAGCATAATTTACGAAGAAAATACGTGGATGATTTACCATAGTGGAGTGTACCGAGGCTTATATGCAGGGAACAGCCGCTGCAGATTTTTGAGTATGAGGCTCAAGTTCTTTATCTCTCATCCCGACTGATTTCCTTCCTTCTCAAACTCACGATCGGTCACAATCAACGGAGTGGGATAATAGGAGCCCTAGTGCTCAATCAGTTGCTATTTTTTCTTCACAAGGGGCTCTAGTAACCACATACCAATTGCGAGCTGAGAAAAGCCCAGAAACCCGAGGCATCAGCCGACAGGACATGTACCCGGCCGGTCTCCCGCATGCGAATGCCCATGCACATGTCTGCATTGTACAGTTTGCTGTACTCCCACGCCTTTTTCATTATACTGGCCCTGTGACGACATTGTTTCTGGTATATCAATTTTCTGGCCGAATGATGCTTGGCTGGAGAAGCTTTTGATGAAGCCATTGTGAGCCACCGTACGTTGGCAGAGGGCCGTATTTGTGACGAAGATTAATTGAATGATGAACATCGTGGTGAACAACTCATATCTAAAGCGGCCCATCATCAATGTACCAGTATCACCATAGTGTTGAATAAACGGAAAGGTCAATTTGACTTGCCCAATCACGTATGATGTATAAATTGCAAGAAATCCTATTCCCACATAGCAGATGACGCCGACCACCATTCCAAGGCTTGCGAATGCCTTCGGGATCGAGAGAGATCCTAGCGCAGTGGCTTCCACAATCAACATGATTGTAAGGCGCTTCCATCCAAGACGGCTATATTTAGCTTCGCCTGCCTCAGTAAGCTGTTGTTCAACTTCATTGAGACCATCTGAGGCTTTATCCTGGTGCAGAGAAGTCGCCGGGTCAAGGCGAGCATCTGGTGCGCTTGGCTCATCGGGCGCCTTTTCCAGCGGGGGATCATATGAAGCCATGGCAAGTGTAGTGTGGTTTGCAAGGGGCGAAATTTTCCAACTCTAGTATTCCGGGGAATGCTCAACTCTAATAACTTATTCGCTTCTAAGATCGTCGGTCAACCCCCATTTTCTGTGGAGATGCTGAAATGAATCGCAATCTGAGGAGAAAGTCCACTGATACCCCAGTGGATCATTGCTCAACTAGGTTACTACCATACCCACAAAATTCCGGATTCATGGCCAGTGAACCAAGATTTGAATCCTTGGAGCTCTCAAGCCTATACATACACCTAGCTAGTGGAATTTATGGCCGTCGCAATTGTTTTTCAATGAAACAGTTCTTCCAGATTAATATCGTGGTTGGGGGAAATTCCCCGAAACTCACAATGCAGCACGGTGTACGCTTGGAGTAGCTGCCCCATACCCGGAGGGGCCAAAGCTAATGTTGGAGTAATCTGGGGCAAGCGAGTATAACCCCGCATATTGAAGACGAAAATTAGTGAGTGTCGGAGTATCGCGGTTCGTAGCCGCGGGGGCTTTTCCGACACTAGTTAAGCTTTGGATCCGTCGCCACACCCACATTACTCGAACAGGTACAAAAGCTTAGCAACTTGGCTCTAAATGTGCCAATAAATTTCGCTTTTGTCTTCAATCGGTTCTACCAGGTCATCAGTACGAGGCGACCTTCCGTCTCTACTCGAGTATACAGTGTTGAGTAACCTCGTATCTCCAAGATGTAAACCAACTTCTCAAATCGACAATTCAATTCAAAAGACAGAAGATAGCATCAAGGACATACAGCCAAAGACTATCTACGCAGCTTCAATACCATGTTTCGCACACACCTGCTCCGCAAATTTGGAAATCGTCAACGTCGGACCCAACAGCTGCTGAAACGAGATATCAAGCCCCAACTCCTTGAAAATCCAGTTCCGCAGCTCCGCCCCAATCATACTGTCAACCCCATAACTCGCCACCGAGCGACTCGTCTCGAACTCCTCCGAGTTCAACATAAGCATGCGAGCCAGCTTCGTAATAAAATGTTGCTGCACGGCATCCACCGCCTCGAGGAACGGCAGGCTCTGCAGCGATGCGAGAATACTCTGACTGGCTCCGTTAGACGCATCGTTGTTTCGCGACTTCATCGCATGAACAGTATGGCTGAACCGGACATCTGATGCCCAGAAGGGATCAACCTCCTCGCCGGCTTCTTGTCCGGCCTTAAAAAGCTCGGCTGGGTCTAGCCCGGCGACGAGGTGGTCTGAGATGCCGCCTCGGCTTTGCTCGATGATTGCGATCTCAAATGCGTTCAGCACCCCTTCTTCGTCGATGCCGTACATGCCTTTTCGCTTGAGAGAGTCTTCCAGCTCGGTGTTCTCGGCGACTACGCCAATGCCGAGGATCATGGGGAGGATTATGGATACGGAGCCTTTCTGGAGAGTGCGACGGTGCCGTGCTAGAGCGTCCAGGTAACTATTTGCCGCGGCGTAGTTGCTCTGGCCGGGTGTTCCCAGGATACCAGATACCGAGCTTGTAGTTACGAAGAAGTCGAGAGGAGCGTCCTGGAGCACTTGGTGAAGATTCTTTGTCCCGATTACCTTGGGGTGAATGACCTTTTTCCAGCTTTCGTATGGCATGTTGTGGAAAAGACCGTCCTGGAGTGAATTAGTCTGGCAGAGCGAGCTTGAGGGGGGGGGTTACTACTTACCTTCAATACCATAGCAGCATTAATAACTCCACGTACAGGACGTTCTGCCGGGATACCACCGAGAGCAGCCTCGACATCCGCTTCGACGCCAGCATCTCCCCGGAAGACCTGCACCGTGGCACCTGCGGCCAGCAATTGCTGAACGAGGTGTGAGGCCTGCTGGAAGTCCACCCCCGAACGAGAGAGGAACGCAAAATTGCGGGCTCCCTTCTTCATCATCCATGCGGTCAAGCTCCGACCTAAACCTCCTAGACATCCAACGAGGAGATACGTCGCATCTGCATGGAGTCTAAGGTGAGGCCGTGGTGGAAGAAGATTAACCGTGCCTTCCGATGTTTCGTGCAAAACGAGGGTCTTTCCGGCCTCAAAGCTGTCTGAGAACGATGAGATGACTTCGCCCAAATCAGTGATGTTCTTCTGATGCAGGGGTAATGGGACAGAGATGCTTCCTTGTCGATAGAGGTCGAGTGTCTCCTTCAGCAACTGTGCCATGGCTTGCGGCTTGTGCTCGTAGAGATCCACAAGGTCATAGGCAAGGTATTGCGCGCCCCGATGAAACGGAACCGTATCAAGGGTGCTGCGCGAAAGGACGTCTTTCCGTCCACAGTTGATGAAACGGCTGAAGGGTGCGATATGACGCCAGGCTTCTCGTGCTACAGATGCAGCGACCCACCCAGAAGAAAAGATGATATCAGCCTTGTACTTGCCATTGATATCGCGGAGGCAAGAACTTTCCGAGCCAAGAACAACTTGCTCAGCGTCGAGTTGAAAGTGAGATCGTATAATATCGGCCTGCGCTGGGCTTTCAGCAATCACATAAGGATAACCACCAGCAGCTTGAACGATCTGGGCCCCTGCTGCACCAGCTAGTCCAGCCCCTGCCAAAATAAGGACCACCTCATCCGGCTGAATGTGTGCGAGGGTGTGCAGGCCGTATATAGCTGCTCCGTAAGCCATGGGGAGACTTGTAAAGTCTACGAGAGATTCCGTGGGCTTGAGCTGCTGCAAAAGGCTCCGGTGGACTCTTTGCACCGTCGCAAACTTATCGAAGCTGAATCCAACGACCTTCTCCCCTGGTATGAATTCGCTGGCAGTGGATCCAGCTCGAAGAACTGTACCACCTATCTCATGACTGAAATCAGTTGGGAAATCGGCCCCAGAGGCAATGACAGCATCCTCCTTGTTCAATCCGGTGACCAGCACGCGAACTTCGACCATTTCAGAATCAAGAGGAGCCTCAACCCGGGGATCCATCTCAAAAAGTACTTTTCCGGACTGTATTTTCGCAACGACAGGCAATTGCGGGTCAAAGATTGTCGGTCGTGGCTTCGTCTCATCAACTGAATATGTATTGTTGATAAAGCCACTAGGAACAAGTCTGCTGATGAAGACCTTGCCGCGCGAGACACAGTACTCATTATCAACTGAAGTCGAATTATGGAGTTTATCCATGACTTTATTTCCCACGATATGAAAGAAGTCTTCATCGCTTGTGGTTTCCATATCAAAGTCGATCAAGGTTGCATTGAGAGAAACCTGCTCGGAGGCGAGGGACCGGATCAAGCCTGAGGCCATAGCACTGTCTGCGGTTTTGCCCTCCAAGAGCCCACCGCTTGTGATCCAGAGGAGATTTTTCGCCGTATTTGTGATTTGCTGGAGACCGCGGAATTCTTGTTCGGTGATAGTCTGAAGGAACGGTCGCTCGAGATCAGCGAGCATCAGAACAATGTCACCTGCGTCCACATAATCCACGACTCTGCTTGCCCTGGTCTTTAATCCGCGAGTTTCTAGGTCAGAGACAAGACCCATCGCAAGCCCCGAGAGTTCGTCGCAATACACCAGATGAACTGTATGAGAAGAGATACCATTGATATGACTTGTGCCATTGGACAAAGCATCTTTACCACTCAGGATAATTGTTGAGCTATTTTCCAAGGAAATGGGCTCTTCAGACCCTCCAAGGTCGACATGTAGATTGGTATCAATCTCAATGACGGCTTTACCTCCCGGGGCTAGGAGTCGTCGCGCTGTCTGAGGTTTATCACGCAAATCAATGGGCGCAATTACCAGATCGTAGGACCCTTCTTGAACCAACTGACTTTCCAGATCCTCAGAGAAATCCAACTTCAGAACATCCAGGCCATCAACGCCAGCAAAGCGTGTTTTCAGATGATCGACGAGCTCAGTCGTGGCAGCAACGACCGTGACGGTGCGCGCAGAAGGCAGAATTGCCAGCACAGATTCAACAATCGCTTCCCCAGAGATCAGAATTTTTGACTCCGGCTTCTTGAAATAGACCAGCTCAGTATATGTGGCGATGTCCAGATTGGAGTTCCCGCGAAGCGAGTCAACATCCAGTTTCCATGCCATCTCCCCATAAGGCTGAGGCTTTGCGGGTTCACCAGCATGCTGGGGGACAGCAGCTTCATAGGCCATACATCTCATATTCCGAATCTGCATGAGAAGCTCGCTATCTTTAGCCTTTAGCTCACTGTGGCCATTGAAAGCGCGAATTCCTCGTGGAGAGATCCATGAAAAGGCACTTGCCTCTCCATCGTCGATTTGTTTGGCTGTGGGCTTCCAGATCGTGACTTCGTCCACTTGAATAGGCACAGCACCGGATGTCATCATCGTGCTTCGTCCGGCCCAATTGGCCACAATCAGTAGCTGCAGGCAAGAATCAACAGAAGCTGGATGGATGGTATGCCTTGATTCGCCGGTCATCCTTTCGACGGTGGTCTTGATGTGGGTGTCGCAGGTGGCAGCGTATGTTTTGCCGTCAAAGCGGATGTTGTCCATATCCTGAAAGGTTGGGCCATAGTAAAAACCGACGGCATTGAGGGCTTGGTTCCATGATCTCCCTGACGCTCGCTGGGGCAGATTGGGAACAGTTCGATTGGACTTTCCATGGCGGCGAGTGGTAATAGCGATGCTCCCGGCCATATGCTCTTTGACGTGCCCATCTTCGCTGACAGAAGAAACGTTGAAGTCCCACCAGGGAGTCTGGTCCTCAGTGAGGGCGTGGATGGAGGGGCGCATGTTAAACATGACCTCAATGCCAGTATCATCATCCGGTGTAACAAGAGCCTGCTTGATACTGACATCTCGGAGCACATATCCCTCAGCGGTTGTCGGGGAGGGAGCTCTCTCATCAATTTGTGCGATGGCTTCCATTGCCATTGAGAAATATCCAGCGGCGGGGAAAACTGCTTCTCCGCCAAGCGAGTGATCCTTTAGCCATGGAAGATCACGAATCCGGAGGAAGTTCCTCCATGACGGTTCCGCCAGCGAGCAGCCAGGAACTAGTGATCCTAAGATATCGTGTCTCATGTATCTTGCCTGTCGATGCTCGCGACTCTCACGACCCTCTGCCCAGAACCTTTTGGTCTTGTCCCATTGGTACGGGGGAAGATCAACAATAAAGCTGCCCTTAGAGCAAAAGATCTTGCCACTTGGAGTTGCCTCTTCGATCGAGGTGGCGCGTTCGATATTGAACGGGTAATCATGCAGGAAAAGTTCTCCAGCCAGTTTCAGCAGTGATGAAGCCGAATGTTCATTTCGAACCAAAGTTGGGAGATATTGAAGCCTCTCAAAACTGAACTCGGATTTGGTCTGACGGATCGGACCAGAAAGTGCAGAATGAGGCCCCACTTCAATAAGTGTGTCGACGTGTGCAAATTCGGCACTCGAACCGATGATATGGATAGCCTGTCCGAACAGGACTGGACTGAGAAGGTTGGCACTCCAGTATGATTCGTCGAGGACAGTAGTATCGGAGAAAATTGCGCTGGTGACAGATGACACCATCCTCACATTGTCTGTGGAGAGTTTCGGGCCATCCAAGCATCCAGCGTTCCTAGCGCGTCGGACCAATGCTTCATATTTCGTTGCTGCGGGCATCATATGATGAGAGTGATACGCCTTCCCTCCCGTCTTCACAATTCGTGCAAATATTTTCTCAGCTGTCAGCCTCTCCTGGATGGCATCTAGAGCCTCCGCATTACCACTTAAGGTAGCACTTGCTGGGGAGTTATGACATGCCACCACCACAGACCCATTATATTCTTCAATATACGGAGTGGCAGCTTCTGCTCCGAGACCGACAGCAAGCATGGCACCATTTGTGTTGATGTCACGCACGATTTTTCCGCGGTAATACGCCAGGACAATAGCCTCTGCAGTTGATACGAGACCAGCTGCGTAGGCAGCCGCTATTTCACCGGATGAATGACCACATGTGACTGATGGAGTGATGTCCCACAGTCTTAACAATTGAACCAAGGCAATTTGTACTGCAGTACACAAGGGCTGCGAAAATTCCGCCATGTTGACGCGCGAAGTCTTCGCATCTTCCAGCAGAGCGTCCTCCAGCGTCCACTCGGGGGCATCTTCCAGTTCTTCCAGGGCTGTGTCCATCCTTTTGATACTTTGCAGGAAGCTGGGGTAATATGTCATCAGCTCTGCGCCCATCCGGGCCCATTGAGCTCCCTGCCCTGTGAAGACAAACCCCAATGCTCCAGCTTTCTTCTTGTCTGCAAATATGAAATGCTGCAGCTCATCACCAAACGCACCTTCTTTCTGTGCGTTTGTTGTGACAGCAAATCCTCGATTGGGGAAACGTGTGCGGTAATTTGAGAGGGTAGAGGAGAGGTCCAACAGGTTGTACTGCTGTACCACTACCCCGTGTGCTTCAATATTACGCTTGAGGGTCGCCTTATCATGGGCAGAAAATGGCATTAAAAAAGGGCGATTTCGTTCCAGGGCTCTTCTTGTTATACGGGATCGGGGCCTGCCATGGGGAGTTGTGCCAGTGTATCTATATTGTTGCGGTGCCACAAGCAAAGAGTCTGCCGCTTCAACAATGATATGTGCGTTTGTTCCTCCATATCCGAATGAATTCACACTGACTCGCCGGACAGGAATATGAGCCGGAAAGGGTGTTGGCTCGGTGGGTACTCTAACCTGCCACCCCTTCCAATCGATCTTTGGGTTCAATTTCGTCACTCCTCGAGTTGGGGGAATAATGCCTCGCTCCACCGTCAAGACGGCCTTGATTATGGCGGAAAGTCCACTGGCAGCCTCGCTGTGGCCGATGTTTGTCTTCACTGCGCCAACCATCAATGGTTCGCTCGCTTCTCCACGCCATTCGTTCATCGAATCTGCAACAGCTTTCACCTCCAGGGGATCACCGATGGCAGTACCAGTTCCATGGGTCTCGAAATACCCTGTCCATGCTGGGTCCAGGGGACCTCCACGCTGGTAAGCATGTCGAATCACGGCACACTGGCCTGTATAACTGGGGTGGGTGATGCCAACACCGGGAACTTTGCCGTTGTTGTTTGTTGCGCTAGATCGGATAACTCCTCGGATAGGATTTCCATCACGAATAGCATCGCTGAGACGCTTCAGATACACTGCGCCTACGCCTTCGGCACGGCCATAGCCATTTGCATGTTCGTTAAAGGTGTGGCAAGTGGATTCAGGTGACAGGACACCTAATTTGGCGGTGTTCATGTGCTGGTCGACAGTCAAGATGAGGTTTGATCCACCCACGACGGCGGCAGAACACTCCTTAGTCCGCAACGCATTGCAAGCATTGTGAATTGCGTACACAGACGAGGAACAGGCGGTGTTCACAACGATACTGGGACCTCGGAGGTCAAAAATATGACTGATCCTGTTACTAATAATGCCGGGATCAACGCCAGTAGCAGCTAAACTGTGCCGAAAGCTATGCTCTTTGAATGACATCTGCTGGAAATCGGACGTGAAGGTCGCAATGAAGCAGGCGGTATCAGATCCTGAAACCTGCTGCAAGCTAACACCGGCTGATTCAAAGGCTTCGTATACCACCTCGAGGAGCTTTCGTTGCTGCGGGTCCATCCACATTGCCTCCACGGGAGTTACTCCGAAGAAACTGGGATCGAATTCCTGCAAAGTTTCGTTCAAGAAATAACCACCAAGGACACCAAAACTACCAGGTCTATCATTATTCTCGTGGAAATGCGCATCGATGTTGAACCGAGACGAGGGTACCTTTGGCGTCTGCCCAGTACCCTTGTTGAGCATCATCTTCCAGAAGTCACCAGGCGAAGAGACATCTCCCGGAAGCCTACAACCTGCCCAATAGTTAGCAAACCTATCTTCAAAGCAACTTCCATGAAAATTTAGCATACCCATTCCGATGACAGCAATTGGCTCCAGTTGTTCGCTCAGAGGGGGCTCGTTCGGGGTGGCTTTAGAGCCTCCAGCATACTCCCAGTCGCTCACGATTCGCTGACCATTATAGAGTACCTGGGGGGTGATTTCGGAATCAGAAGCTCCCGAAGAGGAGCTGTCTTTGACATAAGGCATTTTCCTCTAAAGTCTATAAGATATGTTCAATGATAGATGAGAAAGCTCCTTGCAAGCTACAACCTCTTGAGTCCGAGCATGGAGGCGAATTATATAGCTCTTTTCAAAGCGGCCGTAACTTCGCCAATTCGGAATACTGTATTTCGCCCCATAAGACGAGAATTCACGGGCAGGAGCTCCATTCCCCGCGGGTAAGATGTTGTCAAGCCTCGCAGTCACCACCAACCGTTACAGATATCGGCGTCCGTATTCGAAGGCGAATTGCTGACGAGCGGCCCCGAGCAGGGGCGTGTATTTCCTCTTGGGGGCCTGTCAGCCGCGATATGTGCGCGACAATAGCGCCGCCTTGGGGGCCGTCGGTGACTGCACGGCGCAAAAGCGGCCGACGCGATCATTTTCGCATCAACCGCCCGAATTCCTCCAATCTGAATCGTACACACTCTCTCCCGCCTCAAATGGCGGAGATGATAAAGCGAAGCCGATTCGCACAAGGGCGGCGGCACATAGCGCTACCTCGCAAAGAGAGCAATCGGGTCGGAATTTCTTCGCCAACTTTGCGATCTCTAACAGGCCACATTCCATCCTCCGACGTTTCATCATTCCAATAACCTACCCAGCAGGAATCATGGAGCAGGTTGACGTCCTTGTTGTGGGTGCTGGTGAGTGTTTTGGCGACTCCCTTCGTACGTTTGTCCAGGCTTTCCACTCACTTCGCTAGGTTGGTATGGGTTGGTGGCAGCGCAGACGTACCTGAAGCTTGCCCCGGAGACCAATCTTGTTGTACTGGATGACGGAGAAACTGTCGGTGGGATCTGGAGCCAGGAGCGTATCTACCCCAGTCTCTACGCGCAGATTAGCTACCCGCTCTTTGAGTACTCGTTCTATCCAATGAAGAATGAGGGTATCTCGCCCGATGGTTTTATATCCGGACAAGCAATCCACAACTATCTGGCCAGCTTTGCCAAAGATAATGACCTGATGCGGTACATTCGTCTTCAGACTCGAGTGTCTCACGTGCGTCGCAATGCCGATCACAAAGGCTGGATAGTGGAAACACATTCTGGGGCTCGCCAGATCGAATGTAAGAAGTTGATCTATGCCACGGGCGCCAATTCAAGTCCCATCAGACCAGAATGGCAGCGAGAGAGCTTCCACAAACCTGTCATCCATTCGCTAGACATCGCCTCTAACTTGTCCTTGATTGAGAGCGACGCGATCCAGCGAGCGACTGTGGTCGGGGCCTCGAAATCATCCTATGACACCGTCTACCAACTACTCAAAGCAGGAAAGAAGGTAGACTGGGTTATCCGACCGAGTGCCTCTGGGGCATTTTCCATATTCGCCCCGACGTTCATGGGACTGTGGCATATATCGGATCACATCTCCACTCGATTCGCATCCAGCTTTAGCCCCAGCATCATGAACTGTAATGGACTCTGGGATGGGTTTTTGCAGCGAAGCGTGATTGGAAGATCACTTATGCGTGTCTATTGGCAATTTGCCACAGCTCTGGCAGGTAGATATGCGCGCTTCGGCGATGATGAGCATACTGAGCATCTGCGGCCCTGGCCTCACACAGACGGGTACGGTTTTTTGTATAGCTCGCTCAAATTTCCCACGGCTAATCGGTCACTGAATATAGGCTTTTCTGGGGCAGTGGAGGTGTCGGAATAGCGACCGTACCGGACTTTTGGCAAGTCGTCCACGAGGGCGATGTCACGGTGCACCGCACGGAGATAGAATCGCTCTCGCATCTGGACGTTGTCAACTTCAAGAACGGCTTTTCCGTGCCAACAGACATTTTGATTCACTGCACCGGATTTGAGAAGGGATATGATACGTTCAGCCCCTCGTTGCAGGAAGAATTAGGCCTCCATTACGACTCCTCGTTATTCTCCAAGTGGACGGTACTGGACGCACAGGCCGAGCAGAAGGTGAACAGCCAGCTACCCATCCTGAAGAACTCGCCTTTCGAGGCACTTGAGAAGAGAAAGCACACACAGGGGCCAAATCGGCACTACCGTCGTCTCATTGTTCCTGAATTGGCGGCCAAAGGGGACAGATCCATCGTTTTCCCGGGTCACATTCACTCTGCCTTCACACCACTGGCAGCGGAACTTCAAGCATTGTGGGGGTTTGCATTCCTAAACGACTGGATGGACATCCCTTGCCAGGAGGAAATGGAGCTAGAGGCAGCGACCTTCAATGCGTGGACTCGAAAACGATATATTGAACAGGGGAAGAAGCACTCATATTTCATTTATGACTATATTTCGGTAAGCCGGCCACCCATCGCCCCTTAAGTCATTATATACCACCGGTTCCAAATTCTAACAGGGGTTTGTTGCATGTGTTAGTACTTGGACATTCTCATGAGAGATCTTGGCCTCAATCCCCGTCGGAAGAAGACTATTTTTGAGGAGTGGTTCGTCCCGTACCGACCGCAGGACTATCGGGGGCTGCTCCAGGAGTATATGAATACTCATTCACGACGAGTTCCCGAGGAATTGACAGCTCACAGGGAAGAGGTAAAGACGGTGGCATCGAAAAAGGGGAATGGACATCACAACGAGGAGTGACGAGTGAGGATGAGCTTACACGGACTTGGAGCGGCCGGTGGGGCGCCAAGACACGGACTTGGAGCGGCCGCTCGGAGCCCTAACTCTTCCTTTGAGGGATTGATTCTATATAAGCTTGATATCAACCCATAGAGGCAGCATCGCTCCATTTATGATTCTTTGGTGATTTTTCGTAACTTCCATAAGCTCTGCAACCTTTATTATTTCTTTAAAGTGTGCCTGGTATGGATGTGGACTCAGAAAAACAGGGTAGCAATGGTATGCTTGCTAGCACCGACTCTAGCGAGAATGGTATCCCTAAAGAAACATCGCCTCGTCCAATTCATGGGTGGAAGGTAGCTAATCCCTCCAAAATCATATGTGTTAATTAAAAAGAGAAGCTGACAGGCATGCAGTGGGCAATTGCATACGCATCCATGATCTCGACAACATTTCTCTTCGCGCTGGACAACACTATCGTGAGTGCTCATGCCCCTCTCACTAACTTTTCATATAAGACCTGCCCGCGAGCGATTATCTCACTTTATATATTGGCATAGGTTGCTGACATTCAGCCCGTGATTCTCGACCTATTCGGCGAAGTCTCCCTCCTCCCATGGATCGGAGTCGGCTTTGCTCTCGGTACCATGTGCGTTTTGCCGTGGGGTAAGGTCTACGGAGTGTTCAACGCCAAATATGTCTATCTTTTCAATATCTTACTGTTTGAAATCGGAAGCGCTGTGTGTGGTGCAGCACCGAATATGACCGCCCTCGTGCTTGGTCGTGTCATCGCTGGCGTGGGAGGATCAGGGATGTACTCAGGGACGCTGAGCTTTGTGGCGATGTTGACAACACTCAAAGAGCGGCCGATTTATATGGCTGGTAGCACTGTTATCTGGGGAATCGGAAGTGTTTTAGGTCCGGTGGTAGGTCCAGTCTTGGCTTGTTTCTTTTTTACGTACTAGTCCAGAGCACGACTGACCGTGGCGGTCGATTGATAGGTCGGCGGCGCTTTTGCAGATAGTTCTGCAACCTGGCGATGGGTGAGTCTTCATGTCCTTTGACGCGTCTTTGTACTTATAGTTAACATATCACTATCCTAGGCCTTTTACATAAACCTCCCGATTGGAGCCTTCTTCGCTCCCGCCTACCTCTTCCTTGTTCCAAGTGTGGACCCCCAGCCGCTCAAAAGCTGGTCAGAAAAATGCCGTATGATAGATTGGGTCATGACAACCACTTTTCTTGCAGGGGCTGCCTGCCTGGTCATGGCGATCACTTTTGGTGGTACATTGTATCCTTGGAGCTCTGGGAATGAAATTGCCCTGTGGGTTGTCGCTGGAGTGCTTCTACTCGTCTGTATTGCCGTGGCAAAGTTTCATCCAGGCGTGGAGAGGGACAACCGTCTTTATCCAGCCCATTTCCTCCGACGACCTGTTTTGGTAAATCTGCAGGTGCAGATGTTCTTGGTGTCGGGTGTCGTGCTGGTTTGTCGTTCTATGTCAGACAAAAAACAAAATTATCTGATACTGACAATGGTGCCATAGGCAACGACCTACTATATTCCATTGTTCTTTCAATTCTCACGGGTATGTGGTGCACCATTACTACAGTGGGTAAGAATTAGCTAACAGCTGGCTCGCGGATAGGGAGACGGTCCCTTAGATGCAGGAGTTCGCCTGCTTCCCTTCATCATCTCCATGGTCGTCTTCGCCATGGCCAATGGGACATTCATGCCGAAGCTTCCTTATATTCTGCCATGGCATATCTTCGGCAGTACTCTCGTCGTTGTTGGAACGGCATTAATGTGTTCGTTTCTACTCTTTGTTTCTCGCTTTCACCATAACGCGCAAAAGAAATCCTTGCTAATAAGAAGCGTGAAATCTAGACACTTCAGATATTCACACACCTAATGCCAAAATATATGGCTACTCAATCCTCATCGGCTCTGGGGCAGGCTGTTACGTTGTCGCTGGGTTCCCCGTTGTACAATCTCTCGTTGCCCCAAAAGACATCGCGAATGCCGTGAGCGCAATGGCTATTTGTAAGAGAATTTCAGACACCAGTTTGGGCCTACTCAATCCAACAATTAGACAAACTAACCGTGAAATCTATTCATATAGCCCAAGACCTTGGTATGGTCATCTTCCTTGCAATCTGTGGATCAATTTATCAGAATATTGCAATTCAAAAAGTGTCACACGCGATGCCCAAGCTGAATGCAACCGACATTTCTAACCTTGTTGCCGGCACGAGTAGCCGGACCTACAAGGCACTGTCAGAGTCGGAGCGAGCACTGGTCGCACCTCAAATTACCAGTGCGATGAGCAATGTGTGGTTGTTCTTTTTGGTGGCTGGTATATTGAGTTTTGTTCTAACGCCGCCTTTGGGGGTAAGCTTCATTCCTGTCGGTATTACTTGAAACCTAATTATATAAACTAACCGATTGGTTCTATTCAGAAAACAAAGATGAAGGGAGCGGGCTCCGACGACGAAGAGGCTTAAAATCTACGAATACTGGCGATCTGTGATTGTGATGAGATTCACACCCGATTACCGGGTGTTCCCTCATCGTGCGGAGTCCGCTGTTAGAGAGCCACATAGTAGCTCTCCAGACCCTCTCTCCTCTTCCCTTCTTCATCTCTTTTCATACAGCTCGATTAGCTAGTGTAGTGGGGAAACCGCCCCTGGAATATCTGTTTTTCCGGCCCGGATCGCGGAGCTCTAGATAGCATCATGTACTCAGGCTGGCTAAAAAGGAATCAACCCACGGTTTTCGGTTAGGTTCTCGGTTTTTCGGTTCGGACGGCGGTTTGCCGGTTTCTTTTCTACTGTTTCTTTCTACGATCGTATCGGTTACGTTTTTGAGTAGGGTCACGCCGTTGTGATCTTGCAGCCATTGATTTCTACATCGGTTTCTCGAGTCCTTCCTTCGATTTGGCTACGGAACGCCCTCGACGTCAGCACGGTCGACGGTCTATACGGTTTGGTTTGGTTGGTTCATATTGCCTCCTCGACTCAGGCTGCCTCCATACAGCCACGCCTCAGTGCAGTTCCCCCTTTTCACTAGATAGCTTCGTTCATTTGCTCCATTTCAGTTCCTTTCATGTGCGCTTTGTGCTCTCCCCTAGCCTGAGGTCATCAGATTGTTGAGACCTGGCACCAATGATATAGATGGAAGTGCTTTTTGCATTTCAAGGAAGCCTCCAAGTTAAATTTTTTTCACTTCTCTCTTATCTAGCTCATAATTTCTAGGGCTTTTATTTTAATATGATTCAAGTTTTATTCCAAGGTTTTTGATCTGATCATAACGCGGAACTCGCTGTCATCCGTAATGTTACTTTAAAACTCAGATATATTCCAACATTCCAAATCTTACACTGGGAAAGTTCAAGTTGAAACTTGGAAGTCAACCAGAGGTACTAGTATTGGACTCAATATCAACCCACAACATAAATTGGAGGCTCGCCGCAAATTAAGAATAAATTTCAATAAACTTTGGAACAAAACCTTACACTCTAAAAAAATCTCTCGTTGAATTTACATCTCTCGGCTTCAAGACCAGAAAGTCAAGGCAAGGTCACTGAAGTCTTTCTATACTGCCTGAAGTCCCAATATGTCTCTGATCCCCCCTGAGAGCCAGCCCCAATACGCATCCGATCTCATTTACTTCATTTTCCTAGCCCGATTCCACTGCTGCCGCAACTTTGTCTCTCGCAACGCCAGCCCGAACGATCCAGCCGCTCCAGGGCCCAACAACACCGCCCCAGCAAGCAAAAGACTCAAGTCTCTATTTTCAACATCCGATATTTTGGAGACCAGGGTATCTGTACTTCCTCCAACTAACCTGCTCCTCCTAGCTCGAGACAATAGGAGATAAGCAAACACGACACAAGCCAGCGAGACCACAATCCAATCAAATTGGCTAAAAAGGTGGAACTGCTCGAGGACCTCGGCGGTCTTATCTCTTTGCTCAGTGGACATATTCAGTGCGATGGATGTATTGACCCCTTGTCCAGTCCATGACAATGGCAATGTATTTGCCGTCTCAAGTCGTTTCCAGGTTGGAATGAGGAGCCGGGAAAGGGTTGCGTCTGGGTCACGCGCCTTAAAAGCCGTGATCATGGTGAATAGATGCACTGCCCCTGATGCCATGCCTGCGATGATATAAGACCCTACTAGCCAGGGCTGATCGGGGTGGATCTTCGGGTCGGTTAAAGTTCGAGATCTGGTCAGATATCGACCGACTGGAGAGCCTAAGACTTGTATGCTGAGATAGAGTATCATAGCAAGCAGTGTGGGAGTGGCATGGAAAACAGCAATTAGTCCATGATGGGCCCAGGAGCTTACTCCCAGCAAGGCTGGGGCAAAGATGAGAGATGGACAAAGGATAGCGAAGATAGTCGTGAGAAAAAGTGCGATGGCTTCGTGTCGGGGCATCGTAGGGTCTCGCTGCATAAGATTGTTTTGGACAATGAAGTAGAGATAATGAGGTTGGACCAGAGCAGCGCCAATAAAGTTCCATATGACCATGAAGACAAACGGGCTATTTATGCGCAGTTAGCCAGCGACCATTGGCAACAGCTCAGCTGTACACAACACGTACTATTTCAAAAGACTGCTCTGCACACCATGTCGGCGACTCTCAATCATGACCCAGACATTGGTACAGACGACAACGAAATTGATGTCGAGAAAGAGAAGACGGGGACCTAAGGATAATGCATTACTGAGGACTTCGTAGAATGCTATCACTGGTGTCATTTGATGATCCAATGCGTCAATCCCGGTGTAGCTCATTCGCATGACACGTCCATCGGGTAGATGTCCTGTGGCCACTATTGTATCAAAATTATCAAACATGTGGCCCCAGTACCCGATGAACCCCCAGATAGAGGATACACCAAGGATGCCGAGGGCAAGAAGATGGTATGGGGATGGTCGAATCATCTGGACCAAATGGCTCACTGTACAATGTGGCATTTTTTCTCTCACATACCTGTTGAATCTGCGTGGCAGGAATCATAATATAGAAGTATACTAGTAGAGTCGAAAGATCGTGAATGACGGGAGCCCTAATTGATCCTTGTTCATGGACGGCCGCCCCAACTCCGTCTCCGATCTATGGGCCGTTTCTCGACCACGGAATCAACACGGGCAGCGCGGACTTTCTGAAAACACCGTGTCGGCCGTATCAATCCCCGTGAGGACTGTATCTGTCGCAATATACCGTTTCGATGGGAGGTATTGTCCCTCCTCATAAGGTGCATTCCCGCCGTCTCAAGCAACAATGACGAAGGAGCAAGATTTTAGAGACATTACAAGCGAAGGGACCGAGAAATGATTGCCCGTACCACAGAATCCCCGCCTCCCTCTCAATATGGTCCTCCATTCCGGGTCATTATTGTCGGAGCTGGCGTGGCTGGCTTGACCTTAGCCCACTGCCTCGACAAAGCCGGAATCGACTATCTTGTGTTGGATAAAGGCGTCGTTGCGCCGCCATTCGGAACAACTATTACTATTCAACCTCACGGATGTCGGATTCTGCATCAACTCGGTATTCTGGATGATGTGCTGGATAGTTGCTCGACCATGGGTAGATGTTACTACCGCACTCCAGACGGACGATGCTTCTTAGAAAACGACTTCTTCCCTATGGTCAAGAAATAGTAAGTACATGCTGGAATTAAGGCCTATAGATGGGGATTTGCACGTACTAACATTCGTTGTCCAGTGCAGGATACGATACGCGCACGTTGAACCGACAGCTGTTCCTACAGATCCTCTACAATCGCCTTCCTGATAAGTCAAAAGTCTTCGAGCGCCATCGTGTCGTCGATATCATCGAAGAAGCAGAGTCAACCCAGGTAATTCTGTCAGATGGGACCAAGCTCGTCGGAGATATGGTCGTGGGAGCCGATGGGGTGCACAGCAAGGTGCGTGAGATTATGTGGGAAAAAGCCAACAAAACAATTCCACATTTCATCACCGCCGCCGAAAAGCGATGTACGACATTCCAGTCCGAACATCTAGTTCAAGGCTAACCCTTCTTTCCTTCAGCGATGGTCACCACTTATAATGCCATCGTAGCCCAATGTCCCCCGATCCCCGGATTAGGCCCACACGACATGCACTCGATTTCAAATGACCGCTTCTCATTCCTCCTGCTCTGTCAGCCAACCTTTATTTCGTACATCGCACATTGCAAGCTCCCTCAGGATCAGCAGTGCACATGGCCAAATCGAGCGCGCTTCACCGAAGAAGACATGGAGGCCCTGGCCCGCAAGCTGGCCGACTCTCCAATCTGCGAATCCGTCGTCTTCGGCGAACTATGGCGCACCCGAACGAAAGCCCAGCTGATCTCACTAGAAGAAGGCGTTCTAGACCACTGGTTCTTTGGTCGGATGGTAATGACCGGCGACGCGATTCACAAGGTGACGCCGAACTCCGCACTAGGCGGATGCACGGCGATGGAAGACAGCGTCGCAATTGCCAATCAACTGCATGCACTCTTGCACCGACACCCAAATAAGAAACCGTCAACGGTAGAGATCAGCGCCGCGATGCAGGAGTATCAAGATTCGCGAATCGAGCGCGTCAAGGCTATCGTCAAGGTCGGTGGGGATCTTACGCGCCTGCAGGCATTTGACGGGTGGTACTTTTACATCAAGCAGCGCTGGGTCACCCCGTGGATTGGTCTGGATCAGCTGGCCATTAATATTGCTAGTCTGTGCAGTACGGGCAATAAATTGAGTTTTGTTGATTTTCCTGAGCAGAAGGGTCTTCTCGGATGGCAGGATACTATCGCCGCAGAGGCGAAGAAGCAGGGACTGGCTAAGCGCAAGCAACAATCGAAGCGAGTGCAGCCATGGTGGGCTTGGAATGGAGAGCTACAGCAGATTTGGCCATTCCTGATGGGACTGTTTCTGTGCCTGGGTTCGACGCTGTTGTGGCTTTTGCCTAGTGATTCCCAGCATTTGTGGTCTGGGGTCCAGACATCTCATTTGAGTATATACAAATGAAAAGGAGGCAAGATTACCCTATGGAGAACCGAGAGGAATATCTTCTGAAATTTTTCACCAGAGACGTCTGCAGGTGCGAGCAAATTATGGTATTGGAATTGGCTCCTACTATCAACCCAATAGCATGTCACAACTTCAACAGAAAGTGAGTAGACGTATCACATCCTTCCGCTGGCTCAAACCTTTAGTTATAGAACTGTCGATACAATTTCTCCGTGAGCCCTGATATCATCTACTTTGGAATATCATATGACCTAGATTAGCCTATTCCCGGATAAATTCAAGGATTACTGTTCATATCCGCTCAAGGTATGTCCAGTAACTTCAAGTCACTCAATGGAGCGAGACTCGCGCTGTTGCTCGTCCCATTTCGCCAAGGCAGTCACTGCAGCACCGCTGGCTTGGTGCCAATACCCATCAGGTTCCTCTACTTGATCGAGAGCAGCACGTAGCAAGCGCAGAGAGTCAACTATGCCGATCGGAGTGGTATCACCATTGGCTAGACTGCGGCTAAGGGCAATGAGGCTCATGGAAATAGGCCATCCGACGAACGTCGCTTGGAGAGTGAAGTGGTCGCGCTACAATGAGTCAGACTGGACACGAAGCTGACATTACATAAAGCACTGGGAAGCAAAAACTTACCTCCGACCGTTGCACAGGCCAGTTAATGCGAATGGCTCCAAGAATCTTAAATGCCGCGGCAGCACTACACTTTCGACTTTCGGCTGCAACAAGCTTCGGCAGGTCTTGATCTTCAACCTTGCGTATCGCTGCCTCGTGAAGGTTAATATGTGTTGCACACAGATTGAGGTGTAGAGAAAATGCTAATGGATCTTCCCGGACAGCCTTCGCAGTCAGGTATCGTTGGAAGATGGCAGTATAATCATTTATCGTCTTCACCAGGCGGTAGTGCCGATCCCAGAAGCCAGAGTCACTGGCACTGCGAGAGACAATACTCACGTGCTCGAAGCAAATGCGGGCTAGCTTGACCATGATGGTCACCGCAGCGAAGGAGGTCAGATATGCAACCCCAGTCAATTTCGTTGGTTCGCTGATAAAAGGCATCGGGCTAGGCAGAAAGTTCTGTTTGAGCTCACCCGGAGATGGGAGAAAAATACTCAGGCTTTCTTCTTCTAGGGTGCAAGGTCTATTGGTACGAACGCTCCCATAACTCTCAAAGATGTATAAAGACCAGAAGGAACGTCGAATTTCCTCCATCGTGGCTGGATCACGCAAATTGCCAATAATTCCTGTCTCTATGGGGCATTTATGGGATCCAGCGCGTTGATGTCGATCCGCGGGCGCGCCATCGATGTTGCTCAGGTCGAGTATTTGAGCAAGGGTAACAGCACGGCCGAGGGTCATCCACGCGCGAACAAAGTGCTTTTTCGTTAGCTCGTAACGAATGATGAATATTAACGCTTGAAAGGCATTCAAGCACATCATGTTTGTCTCATCATCATCGCGCTCGCAGAGCTCGATATATTTGCGGGCATTGTTGTAACAAGGTGACTGGAGGTGGGCGTACTCTGGGGCAATCATCGAGCCGATCAGGGCCACGGCATAACTTAATCCCCGAATTCGGGGGGAAACTGGATCCTGGGTCCATTCTTGACGAAATCGTGATTGGTTTAGGATGGGCAGAACGGGATAAAAAACATCAAAGTACTTTTGGTGCCTGGGCAAAAGTCGATTATTAGTCTCCTGTTCTCGTCAGAGAAGATATGAGAAATACAGTACAAGGCAGCGAGTTCGGGTGGCGAAATCGGCTCTTCTAGTTCATGCGTCGAAAAGAGAGAGGGTTCGAAAGTAGAGCTCATGGAATGACTGTCCGCAGTATGGAGATAACCTGTGTCAAATGGGGTGGGTAGCTGAGGCGTATCACCGGGTAGCAGTGGAAGAGCGTCGGGAGTCAGGCCCAGCGCCGGATCTATTACTCCCCAGAAATCGGGAATGTCCTCGGTCAAATTCGCTAACATGTCCAGGCCCTCAAAGGCACGATCCATTGGAGGGGTTACATGGCTCTGGAGCCAACTTAAGTCGACATGGGACGGAGTCTGGCGAACAGTAGTGGGGGTGGGAGTAAATGGTGTTGTGGGGGGACTTGTGCGCAGGAGCGCCTCTGCATGTGCTGAGACCATCGGACCAGGATCAGCAAGGTTGCAATTCATTCGAGATTTGGGGCCATTTACCTAATCGATTCTGGAGTTCCGATAATTGGCGTGGCATATCCGCTTGAGCTGCACGGTATCTCTTTCGTCCCTGGTAGCTGCAGTCGTAGCCAAGCCGCGCGCAACGACCACATTTCGGGTCACTCCGGTCACAACGGACCTTGCCTGTATATCGGAATCAGCATATAGGTACTTTGTTCACTCTCGGAGAGGCTTCGCATAATTTACGCTCTCGGCAAATGTCACAGGCCAGCTTTCCTGTGGATTGCGACTGCGACACGCGTTCTATGTTGGCGATGGCGGAAGAATGCCCTTTCCGATGGTTGTCACTTTGGTCTTCTAACGAGGCTGCACTGCAGTCTGATCCATCAGATGCATGGCGCGGCATGACTGTAGATGAGGTAGTGGGCGGCTCTCTCCAAAATGAAAAACAAAAACCCCCCGAGAAAGAGGCCGAGGGTTTTTATGACTGAAGTTCCTTTCAGAGGATTCGGGAGTAGGGATAACGTTAGATATTCACGAGGGATGCAAC
This sequence comes from Penicillium coffeae, assembly GCA_035985395.1. Classification (NCBI taxonomy): domain Eukaryota; kingdom Fungi; phylum Ascomycota; class Eurotiomycetes; order Eurotiales; family Aspergillaceae; genus Penicillium; species Penicillium coffeae. The sequence continues at coordinate 2,442,606 of CP142593.1, forward strand.
CACTGCAGGTGTTCAAGGGACAAGTCGTAAAAAGGATTCAAGTTCAAGTTCAATTTGAGTCCTCTGGGGATTCCCATGCACATTCCACATTATATATGCCGACGGTCGCGGGCGTTTGCAGGAGGGAAGTGTGAGGCTCGAGGTGGGAAGTTGAGATGCACGCACGGTCCACGGTCCAATCAGGCCTCCCCACAAACACTGGCACACCTAAGGCGCACCTTTTGAGCAATGGAGAAAATGTGTGGATCTTGGGGTCGCCGCGTCTTCCGCTATTGTTGGTTTCCTTTTTCCTTTTCTAAATCTCTACTTCTCACCAGGGTCAATTTTCCACTAGACTCCTCAGCCCCCTGTTGGTAAGGGGGGCAATCATGAGCTACATGGAGCTACATGGCCCCTACATGTCTTGGCGGGTCGGTTAGATCCACTTGCCTTGGGGGAGTCCACTAGGGTGCCTACACGATCTGTCTAATCAGCTTGGAGTCAGTAGTGGAATAAATCCCCTGGAAATATTTGAGGCGTTCGGTTCAAATCCCTCTGGCCGGAGATCGGGGCTAAGACTATCTTCGAAAATCTCGATATCAAAGAACTATTTAGCGGTGTTCGCAATACAATATTGCAAGATTTCAGCTTATTGTTCATTGTATTGCAAGAATCGAAGGCTTGAATAATATTGGCAATAATTATTGCAGGGTTTGAAAGTTTGTAATGCAATCGCAGCGGCTGAAGCCAAGCATGATTCTTTCGTTGCTTTTTCTTCGTTTGGAGATCACTCATCCCAGTACAATCGGTTGTATGTAGGATATGATTTGTCCTGGACAAGCCGTCTGCAGTGATGGAAGCAGGGCTAGTCATATTGTCAATTGATGCCTAAAGGGGGACCGCCAATAATAATTTTCTCGTTGCCGCCATCACATCCTCTACAGCATTTTGTTCAGCTGGCAGACGTGTTGGCGACTGAAATAGAATGCTCTCAGGGTAATTCCTCCCCTCACGAATCCGCAAACCTCTCGCCCATTCACAAACATCCTAGCTTCTTCCAAGTACTCGTTGCTACTTTGAATCAACTCCACTAGAAATACAACATGCACATTCCACCCCTCGAGTCTTTCCAAATCGGCTGGATTTGTGCTTTACCAATCGAGGCAGGGGCAGCAAAGGAAATGCTCGATGAGGATTTTGGCATTCTTGACAGTCAAGATGCAGCAGACTCCAACAGCTATAGACTGGGCCGAATCGGGCAATATCATGTTGTGATTGCTTGCCTCCCCACAGGGCAATACGGAAATACCTCAGCGACCGCGGTCGCAAAGGATATGACCCGCACTTTTTCCACATATTTGTCAAAACCAAGTTGAATAAGTAATATCCAAGAGTGACAATTATCTACGGGCTATTCGCTGTCACGACACCCGTCAACTCTGAGATGGTACTCCTGTCCTCCACTGCTGAAGTTCTTTGGTTCTGCTGGGAATCCCATAGCTGTTCAAGTGTTTTGGAGGAAAAGGTTGTGAAAGGGCCAAATTCAGTGCCAAATGCGACACCTATAACAAATCTAGGCTATGTTAGCTCGAAGCTCAGGCACGGCTTGAATAGTGAACTCACATTACGGACACGAAAAACCAGCGCCACGGGCTAGCTGCCTTTCTCCACTGCTTCGCTGGCGATAAGCGTTTGTACATGGTAGGCTGAGGTTGCTCTTCTATCTTGGTAGGTGAAGATACCCAATCACCCTACTTGATGTGCGCCAAAGATGCCCAACACATGTTCTTCGTCATGTCATCTGGTCTCTCCAAGAACGATGCAACCGCATCACCAGTCGTGATAATAGGAGGTGTCCGTGATTTCTGAAGATGAGCTGCAAGGAACATTGCAATTCTCTTCGCGAATGTAACCAGTTAGATTATTATAGCGATTGGAGGGCTCAGCAGAAGCTGACAACTTTCTTTACCCTTGAACCCCAAGCATTCGCGGGCCTGAAGACTCCTATAAAAGATTCTTAGTGCAGGATCCACGTCATAAATGCCCAGAAGTCATTGTAAGACGAGCTGGTGAATATAATTGAGTTGTACCTATGTTTTCGAGGCTCTCATGTCAGTCCCCTTCTCATGAAATTAGCGCGTTGGATTCGTACAATAGATGAAACGGCGTTGCAGTCAACCCCAAAATGATCCAGATTGCGAGGCGTTTCGGAGGAACTGCGAGCAGATTTCTAAAGCTAGATGCTCCAAGATCCAACCAGCGTCGCTTTGCATGGTATTGATCAATGTCATCTCTGCTCGGTGCGAGAATTGTTTGCATGCAGTAGTTACTAGCCCCAAGGATACATGTACTTGAAATGTTGATGAAAAGATGTATCCCGATGCTCCAACGTTCTGTTACATCGCAGCTACCCTCGTAGAATACCTTTGAAGTTTCTGACCCTCCAGAGCTTGATAGATTCGATGCCAATCCGCCTGCGACAGATATGAGCAAGATATTCAAGATCAACAGACAGACGGTCATGTTTGCACAAAGGTAGACGCCTTTGATCCAGGTAGGTCTTCCGTTGTGGGACTTTTCGTCGCTGTCATGCGAGTTCCGGGGGCTCTCTGGTAGCGTTTGCCCCAAGAACGGTAGCGAAACGGTCGATACATCTGTTGCACCTGGCTCCTCATCAAATACTCGAGAAGCGGAGGATATCGAGCCATAAGTTGGGGCTGTAAGCAACTCTGTTGCATCCTGGCCATCGCCTGTTCTTGCCGCTTCATAGCGCCGACCGGAAACTGCAGACTGAGCCCAGGCCCATGGCTTCAAGGCACCGAATTTCGGCATCCTCAAGACCAAGAAATACACCTGGGGCTTTGGAGGTAAAAAGTTCACGGTCCATGTTTTTGAGCTTGAGGCTGATTTTAGGCATTTTAGGCTGGCAGGCGGGTGACCCCGCCGTGTTTCACGCTAGACATTAGCCTCATGTACAGATCCACCAATGAATTCTAGCGACTCTTCTGGCCAAAACCTAGTCATAGCAAATTATTGTCTAAAGTTCAGCCCTCATGAGAAAGACGATAAGTTCTGTTTTTTGGTGATTGTCAGCCCGCCGTCTTTCATCCAGAAAGACCAAACCCCCGCGGCAGTCACTGCGCAGACAAAAATCAATTTTTGACAAACATTCGGTGGGGGCCGGAACAAGAGCTTTGTGGCGCAGCACACCTTCTATTTATACGGGGTAAGCACTATGTGAATGCAGACATTGAAAGCATTAGCTATAGTTCATGAATGAATCGGACCGACAGGGCTTCGGGTTCAAACTGAGCAATCGTCATGGAACCCGGTTTAACGGCTGCCCCGAGATGCATGTCTGCTTGCTGATTTTGATACTAAGATTCATGTCGAAGAGAAGATGCCCAGTTGTTATTTGTGTAATGTACCCTAAATGCGTATCTAACATTTTAATTGAAACTCCGAAAGACCAACAAATGGGGTGCTCGTAAACGAAAATAAACGAAAATTTCGGGAAACTCCTTTGTCGTGAGAACATATCACCATCTAGTCATCCTCGTTCTGGAAGACTGTAATCTATTTTTCGCATATTTGGACGACATCTGATAATTTAGTTGCATATCCGATACGTATCTACTGCGTCGATTGTACTTTTGGTGCCGACGGCACAGCCAGCTGCTGTAGACAAGAAAGAACACCTTCGTGAAGGTTAGCTTTGCATTTAGACAAGATGCATAAGGTACTTAGTACTCACCAGTCACTCCCTGTGTCAGAGTCGCCTTGGCCTCGGTACTACGAGAGCCAAGGGTGACTGTCATGGCGTAATCGATGCCCTTTGCGTTTTGCAGCTTGTTCGCCCACCGGAAAACCGGTTCATCCTCTCGGTTGTCACCGATCGCCAGCAGGAAGTCAGGCCGCACCTTGAGATCCTCCTTATCCTGAGGCTCGAGGCACCATCGCCACACTAACTCGGCAGCAGAAGCTTTGGTGGTACCCACAGGCTCCACGATTAGCGCACCCTCGACGGGAATCGCATGCACACCTTGGTTAGCACAAGCATCGTTGATGTGGCCTGCACATTCGGCTGCAAGGCGGGTGGCAGTCGACGGGTCCTCTGAAGAGCCGTAGTGGAAGACAAGGGAGCAGTGACGCTCTTCAATCCAACTACCCTCCATTCGATCTTTGAAGTAGGACAGGATATTGGAGACAGACTGCTTCCATGCCTTGATAGCGTCCTTGTCTTCGAGGCTGGTCCATTCGTCGGCGTGAGGCTCACGTACAAAGCAACCATTCTCGGCGATAAGACCCAAATTATTCACTTGTCGGAACAGTCTCTCCATTTCTTCTGGCATGCGAGCGCTCATCACATAAACCACGTTGGCAGGGTCATCTGTCAAATCAGTGAGCGTTGTAATTGCTCTTTGTGGTGTCGTTAAGATGATGCTCCTAGGAGACCCCCAAGATGCTAGTGTCCCTTCGTAGTCGACGATCATCAGTCGACGCTTGGTGTTCCGGTATCGCTCTATGAGCCGAGAAACAGAGAGACGAGGGACAGCCATGATTTCCCGTGAGGACTGCTCCTCCCATACTTTATTAAGGGTGACATTGAAAGATTTCACCCAATTAGCGGTCGAGTTCTGTAAAACTGCCCGATGAAGTTGTTCCCAGACCTCTTTGCGCTTCTTCTCATCACGCGTGAGCGCGGTGTGGATTGCTTCAGAGCATTGGCGATAGTCCCATGGGTTGACCAGCAATGCATGGTTGCCAAAGACAGAAGCACTTCCAGTGAATTCACTCAGAATAAGAGATCCCCATTTTTTGTCTCCGTAACTACCATCCTGGCAGTAGACGAATTCGTGACTAGTCAAATTCATACCTTCGCGAAGGCTTGTGATCATCAATGCATCAGCGACAGTAATTAATGCAAGATATTGTGGGAAGGCAAGATCCTGTTTCAGGAATACTAGCGGTTGATGAGCTAGAGTCGAATGCGTCGAGTTTATCCGCATCGCGATGTCTGATATTGTGGCCTCCAGCTCTGGCTGTTCTGTCGTGCTAGTCGCAACCTGGATAAGGACTACCTTTTCTGCCCACTGTGGATAAGTATTAAGGAAGAGCTCGTAGCTGAGTAGCTTTTGGCGTATTCCTCGAACCGAGTCAATTTTGTCCCGCGACACAATCAATCGCTTGTCCTTGTATCGCTCGGAGATGGTGTCAACCCATCGTTCCACATCTGCTGCTTTGCGACGTTTGTCCCAGGAGGTAGGGTCAATTCCGATGGGAAAAGTTCCCACGTTGATAAATCGATCTTCCATCTGTATTCCCTCTGTTGTAGCCTCAACACACAAGATTCGACTGCAAGTCTGAAGGAAATGTCGACAGTATTCAGAGGTCTGGAAGCCGATGAGATTTGCACCCAGCATTCCCTCGAGGAGCTCTTTGCGGGGTGCTAAGCATTTGAAGACTTCGGAAGATGGGAAGGCAATGTGCAAGAAGAATCCAATTTGGGCGTCTGGGAGCATCTTGCGTAGCATAGCGGGAACCAGTAACAAGTGATAGTCTTGGATCCAAATGGAATCGCCCCGCTTCCAATGCTTTGCTATCCTTTCCGCAAAAGCTTGGTTGAGCTTGACATAATAGATCCATGAGTGGTCTTCATAAGCCTTGCTTTTGGGGTTATCTGGGATCTGGTAGTGGAATACTGGCCAAAGTATGGTCTTGCAGAAGTGAGTATAGTGACCATCAAAGTCACCATCATTGACAAACACTGTGAGGGAGCCATACTCATCCTCTAGGCGCTCTGAGATATCATTGCGTGTGAAATCGGCCAAGGCATCCGTGGGCATTCCCAATGTGCCCACCCACATCATTTCATCCAGGTATCCTGTGTCTCTGGCCGAGCGGACTGCATTGCGCAACCCTCCATTTCCTTGCTCTGCTGTTCGGATCGTCCATTCGGCCCTAGAAAATGAGACCTTGCGGTTAGGAAGCACGGGCTTTTTCTCGGGATGCGGGGGCACGGGTTGAGACTCTGGAGTCTTGAGAGGCGTCGGGTCCTTGAACGGCGCAATAGGCTCTTGATGCTTGAGGATTGAAGGATCCGGAGCAATAGTGGCTTGTGGTTTTGGCTGATTCAGAGATTTTGTCGCACCCCAGGCTGGGGAATGCGCTTCACTCTCGGTGAGCAGCTGGCCTAGCGACGTGGGATCTGACGAGGGGGGAAACGGGTATCCGGAATGCTCATTCTCGGCCTTTGCGACACTTCGCGCAAAAATCCTTTCATGATCGGTGGTGGCGCCAGGAGTCAGACCTGCCTTCTCCTTTGGGGCGTTGTTCTCGAATAGACTCGCGGTAGCGGGTGGGTTGGCAGGCGGGTTGGCATTGACGTTGGGAAGCGGCGGGGTCGCTGGTGGTATGTACGGGCCAGCGCCGCCTCTCTGGCTGTAACTACTGCGCGAGGTGGTGCGGGAGTCATTCACATGGAAATTGACCGTGTATGGAAGAAATCTGGCATTGGATGACTGGTTAGCTCCTTCTCCGCGCGAACCTGGCCTGGAGTACCCACAGCGATGCAATAAAAACGGTCATGGTGGAGAGAAGGCCCTTCAAGGGAAACACCGAAGGCTATGCGACAGAGCCGATCAATGGCCCCTTGTGGTGAGGGGCTCAGAAGCGAGCTAAGTAGACAAACGGAGGATGAGGCTAAGAGAGCGAGTCGTTGACTTTCAAACGAGAAACTGTTTTCTTCATGGCTACGTCATGTGAAAGCCCAATTGGGGACCCGCAAATAGGCACGCCGCCCGTTTGTCTGGCTGGGATTCCAGTGCTAAAGAGCTGATCAACCCGGATTCCTTGATCCCGGCGAAAAAAAAAGAGATAGTCTTAGTTCTGCATCATACGGGTCATGTCGATCCAGACCCATCCGGCTTCCATTGCGGTTTGGCTGGAAACACGTCATAACCGGCCTCGCCTGCTTCCGCGTGGGTCGGGATGTTTAATTACCGTATTACCATTACACAACTATGCGTTACGCCCGTTGATTGGCGGGTTCTTACTTCTGACAGCCGGTTAAAAGTCCATAGCTATCTATTCTATGACTGAATACAATGGAAAACTCCAATCAACTCATGTCATGGTTGATATCCTTTCTTCTATGGGACAGCTCTGCGTATGTAGCACTCACTGATATGGCCTGACATGCCGCCAAGGTCCCAATGGGATCCCTTACCGATGGCTCTCGGCACTGATGGAAAATCCCTCATCATACCCGTCAAAGCGGGCTCGGTCGTTGAAATACAATTTATTCCATTGTCCGCTGATGCTTTATTGCGAACTCGCCAGCCTATCCATGCGGTCGATATTCTTATGATTGGCCATCTCATGAAGGAGCCTCCCTGCTCTTTGAGGTTATTTATAGCGCGCCGCGATTTCCCCGCTTCCCCATCTTCGTGTGTTTCTGAAGCCTAACAAATTATATGCCTTCTGAAATTTCCCTCCATAAACATCATTGTCTTATGAGAGCCGAGCTAGCTACAGCGTTGGAGACATACATGGGTTCTATCCATAGTGCTGTGGGACATGATGGAGATATCCGCTAGAGATCCCCCAGCCCAGCCTATATAGCACCATCGACCCCTCGACCTCCTCTTCCCTTTTTCCCTTCTTCTAGAATCAGGATAAGCAATGCCATCAATAATATTTCTCACATATCCATTATCAATCATCCACAAGGACCCGGGGCCCCTCGTATTTTTCGACAGGCGCTTCTGCCTTGCCTGCCGGTATATATATTTCGACATCAGAACTTGCCGGCTTGCCAGGTAGGTAGGCATGCAACATTTGAACCTCGGAATGTGTCAATAGTTACTCGAATTGCAGCTGATTGGAAGACATTGTGGGGAAAATCAAGTTGGGAATGCTACGAATCCTCGACGACTTAAAATTGCACAAGATATCAAGTCCGTTTCCCAAATGCTCTCCTTCCCGCCTGGAGGAAAAGGGTAATTCGGAAGAAAAAGAAATTAAGCTATTGTGTCAAAGCCTTCAGCCTGCAGACATGAACAGCTCGCGTAGCTCAGTTGGTAGAGCGCAGCACTAGTATGTCACTTCTTTCGAGGAGTCACGATATGCTGAGGTCTTCAGTTCAAATCTGGACGTGAGCAGTTTCTTTTTGCATCCCATCGCTCCTGCATTTTTTTCTCCACCCACCTTAGCGTCCCTATGACATGTGTATTCAACGTACATAATCACAACAGATCCTCATTTATGTGTCCAATTCTTGAATAGAACCTTGCGTTTTGCCTACATAGGCTTACTCATCGGTCGCTTTGGTCTCGGGCTGCCCGCCCTCGCGCGTCTCCGCAGCCGAGGTCCATGAGAAGCAGCGACTGCCGAAATGGTATTTAAGTTTATTCATCCCCCAGAAGTATAAGGGATCTAAGAACGTCCAACTATTTCGTGCTCTGTCGTCCACACAATCCCAGAAAAATGCCACCACTCAATGCAGCCTTCGAGGAGGCGATCCGCGTAACGCCCCAGGGCGACAACCAGTACAGCGTGGATCTGCGCAGAGAATGGTGCATAGGCACAGGTGTGTCAACCATAAAATCCTAGCTCGATCTGCAGGGCAACTAACAGGGATAGTCCCTCATGGCGGATACACAACAGCAGTGCTGTACAAAGCTGCAATTAAGCACTTTGAATACGCGCATCCTAAGCAATACAAGTCCACCGCATCGCCCATCTCCATCCAGCTATCCTTCCTCCGTCGCACGCTAGCCGGCCCCGCGACCATTCACATTGAAGACGTGAAGATCGGTTTACGCACGAGTACCATCCATGTCAAGCTATATCAAGCTTCAGAAAAGAAACAAGGGGAGCAAGAGGCCAAGATCACGGGTTATATTACCGTCAGCCCGCCCGATGCCGAGGTCGGAGTAAGTACATCGACCGGGTGGGAGTTGAACCCACCAGCCGCGCCGGGGACAATGCCCGATGATAGTGTCAACCACGAGGCACTTGGTCGCACTGGAAAGGATGGATTGTGGACGATTAGCACGCCGCCGTATCCCGATTTCCGACTTGCGGCTACACAGGTGGAGATATACAGGCCTGTGAAGGCCGAGCCCGGACAAGGAGTTCTGCAGAGAGTCACTGAGCAATCAGACAAGTTCCAGAAGGATCGGCTAGGTAAATTGATTGGCGATCAGTGGTCAAGATTCCGACCGGGGAAAGACAAGAACGGACGGTGGACAGATGCCGCTGTTGTTTACTTGACTGATATGTTCCCCATGGTACTGGATAACCTTGATCACGTATCTGTGGCTGCCATTGCGAAAGAAGAGGGGAAAGCTCCGCTAGACGTCACGGCTAAGTTTTGGTACCCGACTGTTACCTTGAATATTGATATGAAAAAACATCTGCCCGCTGAGGGAGTTGAATGGCTCTACTCTAGAGTGGTGACAAAGTCGGTGCGCGATGGGCGGACGGACTTAGATGTCACAATTCTTGATCAGAATGGAGATGTCATTGCCGTTAGTTCGCAGGTCGGGTTAGTGGTGAGCGCAAGTAGGAATCTTGGGTCCAGGAAGATGCAGAAGTTATAGAGACGTGTCTATGAAGTCTAGATCTAAGAATTAAACGAGAATATTTAGAATACAACAATCCCTATTCAGCTGGGACGAACAGAATAACCTCAGAAACGAGAAATGGGCCTCATGTAACTCGATGATAACCCCCACAGCCTAGAGGCCTTGCTCTTTAAGGAAGCTTCCGATCTTCTTGTATGTACCAGTGACATTGTAGTGCAAGTTGAGACCGTGGCCAGTGTTAGGCTGAACATAAGCCTCGAAGGTCTTTGCCTTCGGGAACGAAATCTTGGACTCAGCAGGAATAGACTCAGCCGCACCTCCAGTCGCAAAGCAGTCGCCTCCACAGAAGACAAGATCGTGTTCTCCAGTGAGAACGAGCACCGGGCCAGCAAACTTGCTTCCACGTGGGCTACTTGAAGCAGTCAAGTATTCACCCACGGTAGCCGGCTGCTTAGTCTCCTCAGCAAAGACAGCCATGCCGGGATCGAAGTTTCCAGGGTACAAGAAGAAGAATTCGTTGTTGAAGATATGGGCATTTGTAAGGTACCCAGGGCCATATTCTAGACCACGTTTTTGGAAGCTGCCGGTTATCTCAAAGTTGCGGTTAGCTTGTGTGAAGGTCACACCAGCCATTGCCAGAGACATGAATGAAGCATTAGTGGAGAATCCAGTGAGAATCAGACCATCGGAAAGATCGGGGAAGTGAGCTGAGAGAGCAAAGACCTGAGCAGACCCGAAGGAGTGACCCATGTGAAGGACCTTGGATGGCTTAGTGTTGATGCTGGGAAGAGAGCCATTGCGAGCCATGGAAGTAATCTCAGCAAGGACTTGAATCTGGGGGAACACTTGGATTTCACTGAGTGCATCGCCATGGGATGAATTTCCCAGGCCCAAACGATCATATGACAGGGTGTGATAGCCCTGAGAGAGGGCATAGTCGACATAAGAGTAGTTGTAGTTCTGGTAGGCCAAGTCCCAGTATCTAATTGTGAGGTTAGATGAAAAGATACAAGACAATGGTTTGTATGAAATTACGTCTTGTCAAACCCAATACCATGCGTCAGAATCTGCAAAGTAACATCATCGCCTGTCGATTTCTCTGGCACGCAGTACTGAGCCGAAATGTTATAGCGACCTTTCAGCGTAGTGTATCCTGTCAAGACCGACTCGGTGAAGTTGACACCTTGTCGAGCCACATCCAAGTTGAACGCAAGGGCATCGGCGTTGGTAGTGGGCCTCTTGAGACCTCCGAAAATTGCATTGCGTGTTTGAACTTCAACAGGAATTGTGATATCGGAGCATTGTCTGGCACAAGCTAGGCCGGCAGAGAGGAGCAAAGCTCCAATAGAAGCGGCAAACATTGTGAAGGGATGGATATACAATGAGAGGCGTGCCTTGGAATTGTTTTCACAAGGGAGAGATTTAACAAGGAACTTGCAGTTCTTATAGAGGCTGACCAGGCTGTAAGTAAATTGATAACTGGATGTTTCTCAGAATTGATCGAAGTAAAAGAAAGGTCAGCGATTTCACTACCACATTAGGTAAAGCGCCATAGAATAGACAGGGTCCGTCTGTAGGCGCAGCCGCCATGCGAACCTTAAAACAACGAATTAAGTCTCATCGCTAGATCTAGAAGGACCACAAGAACTAATTTTTCGTAAGCATGACCGCCGATTGAGGTGGAAGGATCTTCCGGTCTTCAGCCTTGTGGTGGTTTTAAGCTAGGTTGGCCCCAGTCAACACAATTAACGTGGTGGCTAAGCAAATGATTTGGAATTCCTCAAAATTAAGCTCAATTACAGCCCCCATAATGTACCCGATTTACTGGTTCGTCTTTGACAAAAAGGGACATGGCGCTAGTCCAGGGTATACGTCGGGTAAGCAGTAGTTTGAAGGAGTTGCCAAGATCTTTTCTTGAGAATGTACACGAATACGAACAAGACATTGGCTATGGGTTGAGACTGCGTGGATTCTCCCAGCCAGAGAAAGATGAATCGTCACCCGCCTCGATTGCATAGGTTGATCACTACCGTGAAGGCGACGAATTTGATGACAGGGTTAGATCGGATGCGGAGAGGAACAGGGGAAAGATCGGCTCGCGGCTATTTAGGATCTGCCTATTCTGTCATCTGCACTCCAGGGCATCGTATTGGCGTTCTCCAATTAAGTTTGATGAACGCCACAATTGAAGACGTAAGAGAGGATCTAAATGAGTATAGCCAAAGTCTACAGACGTGAGCATTTGCCTGTTAGGATCATCTCGATTCGGTTGGGTCTCGGCGATCTTTATGGCTCTGCACAGCATTGCCAGCACAGAATGGCCCCCACTTCGAAATTAGTTCGGCGATAATTTGTGGCCTACGAGAATACATGGTGCTATGGTTAGGATAAGTATCTATTTGCTGGAAGTTTTGAAATTTGTCATTGTCACTGCGGGTCATTTGGCAACTGGACGTAGAACTTGGCAACTCGATAAAATTTCTATGTACTAACCAGATAACAGCTATTTGCAATTGGGTCGACACCGGTTTATGTACAAGACAGGCGTCCGGCTCTTTAAATGTCTATTCAAAGTTTCTCATTTGGCGTCATTATCCAGAAAGCCATGGCATCAGCCTTAACGATCTTTCGCTTCGCCCACTCCAAATGACCACCCGTACTTTCCTCGTCTTCCTGCAAAGCTTGGGCCCTGACCCAGAACTTTCGTCCTAGACGCCCTACAACCTTTGTCCGAACAACAAGCAGAGCCGGCGTTGTCACCCGCTGTCGATACCGAACATCTAGCTGTGCAGTGAAGATGCTGCCGCGAGGGTTGTCATCTGAAGATGCTGATGATGCTGGCCCAGATGTATGTGCTGCAACAGCTAGCGACATTGCTTCGTCAATTAAAGTTGCGACAATGCCTCCGTGTGCTGTCGACGGGTGACCAGACACTCCAGGCGTGCCAAGATCATATATCATAATGATATCTGGCGGGTTGACCCCCGGAGTAGGCTTTGCCGCGGCAGCAGCATCCTGCTTGGTCGCTGGAAGCCAGGTCGGAACCTCCGATGGGGCGGGGGAGATATTGCGGCGTTGTAGAGTAATAAGATGAGGAATTGTCTTAGACGTTGCTAGAGTTTTCGCAAAAAATCCGTCTTCGCCTGTCGACTCCTTCATACGCCGGGAGTCCGTAATAATTGGCTCATAGTCTGCTGAGGAAATGAGGTTTTTGGCCCAGGGATGAGAGCGGAAGTGAGCAATTTCGGAGGCCGTATCAGTCATTTTATCAGCGTGTTTATCTCTTCACGATCCCAAGTATTGGGATCTGCAACCGTAATAGCGTACAATTTCTTGCTTTTTACTGCGCGCCGCAAGGAGGACTGGGTAAAGACATGAAGTACCTTTGCGGTGCTGCGCGTTTCCCTCGGCCGCATATCGGAACCTCGGCTGTCCCGATCGGGAAACCATGGATGCTGCTCACGTGAGAAGTATACAAACGATATCGAACTGTTGATTGTACTTTAACAATCATTGCTCACAGTAATAAGAGCCGATCAGTCGATCCACTTATCTGCGATGGCAGGAACCAGTCCGCTGGTTTCCTCAGCACACGGGCCTGGTCTTACCTGGGCATGCGAGTGGCGATGACATCTGCAAGGGATGTGGCTGGTCGATGAAGAATCCGGCACAGGAATGCAGGAACAGCAGGTTTAGCCCGTGCTCTTGACTGCTAGCGGTAGTACAAGCTTCTATGGACAGTGTGTTGTGGTTGACCATTGCAATGGGCTATATGGCAAATAGCTCGGAGGGGTATCCTGGGCCTGTGTTACTTGAAATCACCAGCTGTAGACGTGGTCATTTCAATATGCGCAGGGGTTGTTTGCGCGAGGGGACTTGGTTTCAAAAGATTCAATAGATTGAAGATCAAAACAATGCCTCTGTAGTGAGGTCGACGGATTTGTAAAGTGAGGAACGATCGGAAGTGTCTGTAGGCATAGAAGGCATGCGGGAAGTTTGTTGCGGTTGCTGTTTTCTGTTGCCTCCTGCACAGCTCCTTCCCCATACCGCAGTCTTTGTTTACTGCTATTTAGCCCGGGGTACCCCGTCTGCCGGCTTGCTTCCAATTCTTTGACTTTCTGTTTCCCCAAGCTTCTTTCTTCTTGCCGGACTTGTCCTCGCAGCTCTTTTGTTGCCACACTGCATCTCTTCTGCTATCACCAAACAAGTTTTCAACATGATTTCTTACGCCGTGGTCCTCTCTACTCTGGCAGCTTCAGCTCTGGGCGCGAACTCCACCTCCGGAAACACTCTCCCAGCTGGCTTCAACATTGGTCTGGTCAAGCCAGACGAACTGAGTATGTCACAGACCAAACCTGTGCGCATTGTGAAGGGAACTTGCTAATTATTTCACACTATAGACTCATGGTGCTTGGGACAGCGCAATGTCTGCCCATCCATTTGCAAGGGAAGCACCAAGCAGAACACCTGTGACCCCGTATGTGACCCTCATTGTTCAATAGTCCCACTGAACCGAAGACCAAATTCTAACTTGTGTTTCACTCAAGTCTACTCTGCAATACAGCTGTATCTGCTCCGATGGCAGCAGTCCTGATATGTCTCCGTACAAGATGACCGTACCTTTCTATGTCTGCGAGGCCAACTTTGGTCAATGCATTGATGCTCACCCCAATGACGCCGAGGGCCAGGAGACCTGCAAGAAGGCCAGCCACTGCGGCTCCAAGAATGCCACTGCAACCGATACCAGCAGCTCTTCTGCCAGCCCCTCGTCCACCTCTATGTCCGAGTCCAGCTCGACCGACACTATTGAGACTGAGTCAACGCCAGCCTCTTCCTCTGTGGCAGCGGCCAGCACCACTTCCAACGCTGCTGTGCCCTTCGGAAACATGGTCGAGACCTACTCCACTGGTCTTATGGCTGGTGCTATGTTCCTGGCCATGCGTCTAATTCTCTAAACGGTTCCTGGTTGAGCACGACGTGAAAGTCCGTTTTTATGGTGTCAGGGCGCGTTTCAACTTTATTCTTTTCTTCAGCGCGATAACGACTTGTATTTTTGATCATTGAATTGTTTTTTGATTCCCCGTTTCTAGGTGCCTGCGACTGCATCGATATGGTTTCCTGATCTATGCAGGGCTGGTGCCTGTCATTCCTTGTTCTTAGCGGAGAAGCATTAGTGTCCACATTTGGAAGCGCCATGACAATATGGCCTAATAAAATATCGTTTAGTCGCCATTGGAAATCCATTCACGTAGAACAAAGTACCAGCTCGAGCGTGGGCTCTCATAGAGGGCGGCAGTGGCGGAGGAAAAGGTCGCCAGCCAAAGTGTACGGGCAAATATGTGTTCCCTTCGCCAAGACTTTTTTGGCACACACTGAAATTTCTCTATCGATAGACTCCACCATCAAAGAACCTCTCCCCCTCCTTCCTCTCACCACACCACACCATGCCCGCTCCGACTAACACCCTCCTCATTGAGGGTTCTTTCTCCGAGCTCGCTGAGGAGTTCGCTCAGTACATCGACGCGCTCCGCAAAGAAGAGACCCTTCAGTCCGAGATCGCCCCGCTCCTACAGCCGATCCGCGAGCAGGAACAGTCCGAGGGCGAGCCCAACTTGAAGCAGCACGATGAGGTTCTGAAGAAGATTGTGGGAGCTGCTACCGCTCTGAACGGTGCCCCAGAGAAGGGTGAGTTGTTGAATTGCGAAGTTGCGACCGATCTTGAAATTCGATATGCGGAATATTAAACGGCGGCGCGACTTTTTTTTGTGTGCTTGTTGTAAATGGACAAAGCGACTGACATTTGACCTGAAATCGCTAGAAATCACACCCTCCTACAACCTCCTCATTCACCTTACTCTTCAGTCGTCTGACCCTGACTTATTCCTCCCTCGCATCTGCGGCTATCTCGCTAAGCCCATCACCACCTCCCCTCAATTCGGCCCGACACTGGCTATCTCCATTCTCACTACCATCTTCAACACCCTGTCCTCCAATGACCCAAGCCGCTACCACATTCTCCTTGCCATTGTGGCCGTTATCCGCCAGTCTGGATCTGGATATGCATTCGAGGCCTTGAAGCCACAGTTGGCCAACCAACTGCCCACATGGTTGTCTTCCTGGGATTTGGACGACAAGGAAGTCCAGAAGCTTCATCTTGCTGTCGCTGATTCCGCGACCGCTGCTGGTGACGAGTCTCTCGCCCAGTCTCACGTTCTTCAGGCACTCCAGACCATTCCTTCTGCCGAAGCCAGCCAGCCTGCTGCCCGCGAACTGGCTGTGCGCGCTCTCGCCGCTGCTCTGCGTCGCCCCAACGTGTTCGACTTCACTTCCCTGACTGTCTCAGACGCCGTGCAGGCCCTCCGCACCAGCGACAGCACTCTCTTCGAGCTGCTCGAGATTTTCACCTCCGACACCCTTGATGCCTACGAGGAGTTCATTGCTGCCACTCCTCTCGCTACGATCTCTGGCGGCGTTCTCGCCGAATCCGCCGATGCCTTGAAGACCAAGATCCGTCTCTTGACTCTCACCTCCATCGCCGCTTCAGCTCCCTCTCGCTCGCTCCCCTACTCCGCCATCGCCTCTGCTCTGCGCGTGGAGGCTTCCGACGTCGAGATGTGGGTTATCGACACCATCCGTGCCGGTCTTGTGGAGGGCAAGCTCTCCCAGCTGCGCCAGGAGTTCCTCGTCCACCGCGCCACCTACCGCGTGTTCGGCGAGAAGCAGTGGTCTGAGGTCCAGGGCCGTCTTATGGTCTGGCGCCGTTCGCTCGAGGGCGTCCTCAGTGTTATCCGGGCTGAGCGTGAGCGCTTCGTCCGTGAGGGTATCCAGGCTGCTGCGGACCAGGAGGCTGCTGCTAAGAACGGTGACAAGGGTCGCATCGGTGACCGACGGCGCCCACAGCAGTCACAGCCCCGTGAGGTGGATGCTGTTGCGGAGTAAATGCTGTCGTGTTGCTTGGGACTGCATGGAATAGGTTTTGAAGATGAGATGGAGTGGATAAAACTCACCGAACACACAAAAAATTCTTTCTCCCGCTAATAGAGGGCAGAGCCTATTTTCTATTATTTTATGCATTTGATATCTCTTATGTCTCTGGCCAGTTTGTTGGGATGGATCTACTGGCCCCCGCTGATTTTTGGGATCCCACGAGTCATGTCATGTTTCTTTTCTGTTTTATGTCTACTGGAGGATTTACTCCTGAACAAGAATAACAATATTTGACAAAATCTTGCCGATGAGAGGGAGTCGTAGGGAGTCGTAGCGTGTGACTGCATCTTTCTGACTTGCCCTGCCCCCTTTGCTTGTGTACCAGGTACTTGGGTGTTGGTCATCTTTCGTAATGTTTTCTCTGATGCAAACTTTCGCGGCGTGTCTGGGCTTTAAAGTTATGATATGGCAGTGAACCCCTCGAGATAACTACAATTAAGAGAGCTCAAGTTGAGTCGTACGTAAAAGCCAATCGATAAGTATGAAAAGGTTTGGGAGTTTTTGGCTTGCAACATACACATAGCCGGGAAATTACCCCTTAGTCTATCGAACTAAGGATTGACACATAAAACTGGAAAGAAGAAATCAAAGTGACTGCCATTGCCAAGAGCACCCTCAGAGCAAAGCTATATACATCACCCCACCATCAATTATTTACGCTCCTTAATGTTGCGAGCCTCAATACCAGTCCGGACCTCAGCATAGACCTCCTCCACAGATCCAGTAGCCTTCACCTTAACAACCTTGTCCTTCTTCTCATAATCATCAACAACAGGCATAGAAGTCTCGACGAAAGTGCGGAAGCGCTTGCGAATTGACGCCGCATTGTCATCGTCCCGCCCACTGGTCTCACCCCGCTTGAGGAGTCTCGCCTCCATAACCTCCTCAGGGCAGTCGAGGAACAGGACCAGCTCGGAGGGAGCAACGGTAGCCTCGAAAAAGACGGCCTGGTCGAGCTTGCGCGGGAAACCGTCGATAAGGAAACGCGCCTTGGTGCCGGCGGGGGGCGGCGAAGAGGCGAGGGAATCGGCCATTGCGTTGGACAGAAGCGCAACGGTGACCTCCATGGGCACGATCTTGCCTTCGGTGATGTAGTTCTTGATCATGGCGCCGTACTCGCTACCTTCGCGGATTTGCTCGGCGCGCAGCAGGTCGCCGGCGGAGAGGTGCACGAAACCGTAGTCTTTGACCAGGTTGGCGGACTGGGTGCCCTTGCCACTTCCTGGGCCGCCGAGGAAGAAGACAACGGTCACATCGTCGGTAGAGAAGCGGGGGCTCTTGGCTTCGGCCATTGTGAGGGATGGAGGGAGTGGGATTGGGGTGATGAGATCGTTGTGTGATGATTGTTGTGTCGGTGAGCAGGAATTAAGTTCGAGGGGTCGAGGTGGGTGGGGGGCTTTGATTGATTGCTTAGCGCGGCAGCGTGGCGGGTTGGGGGTTGATCAATTACCTTAGTCCTTAGTTGGTTGGGCGGGTCTGGCCAGTTCGAGACTTGACGAGCAGTGCGTAGGAGCCGGATGCGATCGCGATGAGGGCCACGATGGGGAAGATCTTGAATTGCGAGCGGCTGTTGTTTGGGGCGTGGTTGGGTGGCCGGGGGGTTGAGTATAGACGACGGCTCGGGCCAGATCGTACAACAGGCAAGGACTTGGAGAGGACGCCGGCAATAGGGCGAGTAGTTGTCAGGAAGGACATGGAGTGCTGGTGTTGACGCCGCAAAGGTGAATGGAAGAAGCTTGAGCTCGAGAAAAAAAGGGAGTTTAGGTTTCGCCGGAACGGGATTAGCCACTTTGGATGCCGGCTCCGTCTATACCAACATTCACGCAAACGTTGTGACGTTCTGGGATAAACAGAGCTTCTCTTCAAGCTTCAATTGATAGCTAGGCTTACTATAGAGGCATTTTACACCGTCGTAAATATGGCTCCTCTCGTATGTATATTCTGACAAGCAAATGTTTACTCAAACCTAGACACATGTAACCTCTGGGAACTTTGAGAACGAAGCCTCCAGAGGTCTATTGACCAGAAACCCGGAAAGTAAAGATCATTAACCTTGGTGGGAAATATGAACTGGAAATATACGTCCATGAGATGAATGGTTATATCTATGTTACGTGGATTCTATCCTTGGATTGACTTGAAAAACATTATGGACAAATTTCCATGATGGACTAGCAACAACTTCTAGAGGCCTTGATACTCATTGTTAATTCTTCTACACGGCAGAAGTAGTCACCAGGTCATAGATTCCCCGTTAATCCACCGGCGATAAATAATTAAAACACCAGCCATCAGCAGATTTTATTGCGCACAGTAAACCAACCAAATTCAGTCGCTTGATGACCAGACAAGCGTATGACGCAACAAGGGACATAAAATACTGGAAAATAGGGGTACATGGGAATAGTATTCCCTAAATTGTAAATTCCCCGAGCTGAACATGAGATAAGAGACCCTTTGGTTGGTCAAACATGTGGCACAATATCAGCAGTCTGGATCTTTGAACGCCGAGAACAAGTTTGCTTAAGTGATTCGTGCAACCAGATGATAAAAACCAAATTTATAGGCTCAGGTTGATTGGGATCAAGCAAGTAAACTATTTACGAAGTGTTCGAAACAAACAAAGCTACTCCAAATGGTAATCGCATGTACGAATTGTATGCATGTTTCCTTGCTCTTAAATGTGCTTGTAATAGGTGACGTCTGTAGACAGCGAGTCAAAAGCAAGGGGTTCGTGGAGCGTCTTTTGTAATTGACCCTTGGGTTTGTCATGAAATAGAATAAATACAGTGTGCTCGTATACCCTTAATAATGGCTATGGCACACTTTATATGTAGGTTGCTAATATTGTAATAGGTCAAGAGTGAGAATACAGAAAGCGAGAGCTCACCATAGGGAGGGGCTTCTCTATCGTATAGGATTAAGGTGAAATAAAGCACATTCAGAGTGAATTGATGTATTACTAAGAGGGCTGTTGATCTGATTTGGCTCTGTTGATGCCTACTTTCTATTTTCTGATTGCTCTGTCTCCTTAGAGCTCCAGGGTCAATCTTAAAGCATCTGATTTCATACTATGAGGTTGCTTCGGTGGCTGGGATTGCCTTAATGCTTCATGCACGAGGGGTTTGAATCTATATTGCTTAAATTTTGCCATTTTTGCTGTTATGTTTGCATTCTTCCAATGCTACATCGCGCAGAATAAAGACCGTGAACTTACTTCGCGACGATCTTCTAAGATTAAATGTTAGATATCTCCTTCGGGGGAGAAGAAAGATGTGTAGACTAAGCAAGGAGATGAATATTCAATGTTAGCTGGGTCAAGATAGATGATAGAAGGGCATCTGGGACATATAAATAACAATGGAGCACCCAAGAAGATGTGTAAATACGCAGAGCTCTACGAGGCTTGTCCGGTGTTGATGCGCTTGATGAACTAGAACAAAGACACTATGAATTCAAATGAGCGCATTTCAATGTCATGAAGCAGCACAGGGGAATAATAGGCGTTATTCCAGGTGAAAGTAGAAAGCCATAATATTGATTGTGTTTATTTCTTGATATCAAACTAACATCATACATCAATCAGAGGAAGAGATCGCATCTGAGCTTTCTGAGCGCTAAACTTAGAGTTCTAGAGAGCAAAGTAACATAGAAAGTAATCGGATGCATCGACGTCTAATTAAGCAAGCTGCGCGAAAGACCCTGTGAGTTCTAGCATTGCCTGCCTTTGGATACTGTATACTATAACACCGAGGCTTCAAACTTGACGAATTTTGACATATTGTGGGCGTAAGGAAAGCATCATAAGATTGGCCTGCAGAAAGTCATATCTACGTTGAAATGATTAATGCTGTGCCCTTCATCCAACCTAATCTGCCCCGGCTAGGCAACTGCAAACTCCTGCTCAGGCTTTTAGACATCGGCAAATCGAGTCTGCCGACTTGCCCGTTATTCTACTGTATGCTACCTACGATTAGCCTCTTTGACTGATCTGCATGATCTCCATAATCTCCACGATCTCCATAATCTTTCCATGTCAATAGAGACCGCACATCCTTGGGACTGCGGAAACTCGTATTACCAGCTAGAACAGTGGAATGGTCCAGCCCTGGATTAAGATTGCCATTTTTGAGTCTCGAACAGCCGTTGAGATAGGTGGAACCGTCAACGTCTCAGGTGCATGCCCATGGGTATAAAACAAAGCTTAATTGACTCTGCGCCGTTAACTGTTTCATAGATCCTGTGCTTGCAAGATTGCTGAAATTTAATCATAGCAAGCCTGCACTGGTCCTTGAAACATGGTAATACATGTTTTAATTGAACACATTCTGGACAGTCAGCTCGATTTGGTCGAGGCAACCGTATTCTACATGTGCCAAGTGATTAGTAGAGGTGAGACATCTATTACAAGCGGAAGCGGTGATGATCAGCGCCGCATCGCATGAAACACGGCTCGGCTCATGTGTATGCACGCGATATTCTGTAGAAGAACAAGACTATATTGCGATTCCAGCTTCGGCCGAATCGCTCCTACAAATTACTGTAGCAAACTAAGTGCGCCGATATTGTGTCTTAGCTGTGATGAAAGGGCAACATGGCGTCATAGAATCGATGCGGTGATATACGTGCATATACATGTACTAGTGAATCAAGGGGCACTGGTTTGACAAACGAATTGGCCACATGCGGAGTTCTCCGTACAAAATCACACTGTCCATGGTTCCCTGTCACCGGGAAGCCCAAGCTTAACTCAAGATAATCATTGCCAATCCAGGCCAGTCAGTGCTGAGGTGAGCCGTGTACATGCGTGGATCCCGAGGCCTTGCGTGCGGAACGCTGTGACACGGTCTTGTAAAGAATGGAATTCGCCTCAATTGACGTATACTCTAAGTCCAAGAAGAGTAGAATTTCCTTGCAATCTGAATATCGAAACCACAGGACGCAAAAAGTATATTCACGATAGAGTATCTTGTCCGCGTCCCCCCCGGACCCGATAAGCTTATCCGACCAAGGGTGGTTATCTTTGCCGAAAGTCGGTACCACGAACTAATTAACTTGGAAACCCCTTAATCCGGGGTTATTACTCGATTCCATGGCCCAATTTTGAGTGTTCTCCTCCAACCTGGAACTGGACCATTTAGACGATAGCTCTAGTCACTGATAGTACGCGGATGGCGAGATTGCCAAAATCAATAATCAACCCTGAGAGACGCGTCTACTGTAAGAGCGCCAACCCCCAGAAACCAATGGCTCGGGCCCATTTGACACAGCGCAAAAAAAGCCCGAACTTGGCGCTCCACAGGTACCGTCGGGGGTGCCGCCATGTGGATATGATGTACTGTAATTACTGCCCAAGGAGAAGATTGACGTGTCCGGAGGAAACCCGAAATATTCGGCAGAAGATCGCCGTCGATCCTTATCTTTCTAGACCTGATGGGGTATTGAAACAGGAGAGGGCCGTAATGGTGCGTTGTGAGTAATAGGAGTAACAGGATAACAAGTAAGATCAGGGTTCTTCATTGTTAAGGTTCTGAGCCGCCCACCGCTAATTGTAAACTCCGGAATACCAAGATCCAAATTGGCTCAAGCGAGCCCTGTTGGCCCCAGTTGTCCGAGGGCCATCGAATCCTCCACCAAATACCCACTTTATCTGGAGCCAAGCAAACTCTAGGCCGCATTTGGAAAAGCGTGTTCCTGTAAAAAAGGATCAAGCCTTTACCCCTGTCACTCGTCAACGTGCCGGTTTATGGAGTCCAATTTGCGCCTTTCCTGCTCCCCTCCGGTGTATTGGGTTATAGTTCCGCGAGGATCGACTGCAATCAGAGCGCCCCCGTTTCATTGAGCCTGCGCTGTATGAAATGCAACAGGTCAATATTGTACCTGAAAATATATAAAAAGTGGGCCCCATCTTCCCCTGAGGGGTATCTCCCGCAGCATGCACTGTCGCCGTCGTCGCAGTAGCTGCGAATCGAAGCCGCGTACGGGCTACACCATTCTGGATGGACACGTGGATATAACTGTAATGCTCCTCCACCGCGTTAGCGATCTGGGTCCAGGGATCTTGGATTCGGATACAAGTTCCATACGCCAACCCCGTCAGTGCACGTCCCAGCATTCCAAGGCATGCCGGGAATAAAAGTTTCTTCGCCGTACGTGGCGGCCGCAACCACTGCGCAAATAACCTCGTTAGCGAAACAAAGATCTGGGAAACATGATGTATGTGGCTCGCACTTGCCATTTTTGTTGTATTTAGGCTCAAGAGCGGAGACACTAGTGAGCCAAAGCGAACTAGTCCCACATAAACCATCCATCACGACAATTCCGCCCTATGTGGGGAATATCTTAGCCATTGAGAGACACATGAGCGAGGCAAGATGTGTAGACACAGGATGCCCAGCTTGTAAATCAATCCAGGGGCGGAAAAAGAAATAAGAAGGAGGGAAAAAAAGGAGAAAAACCCCTCCCCCTCAACCTCAAAGGTTGAGATGGCTGTCTCCTTATCAACCGCGCTAAACAAGATAGTAAAACCCCCAAAGGAAGACCGCCCCAGAAACTCAGTATTCACGCACCAATGAGTATCCCATGAGGAATATTTTGGACTTTGGACAGGATTCTACATAATCTCGGATGTACTGTTGCATCATTAGCGCTCCATCGGCGGCAACTACCCTGTGGTCACTGCCGCCGTGGTGGTATGGTAGGGCTGTACTGCTGGAGCCAGGAATTAGCTGCAGGATCAAGTTCTGTATAGTAACCATCACGTTCAAGTGGTCCCCCGGCCCTTGTCCACGGACCAGAATGGCATGGACGCCCGTAGCGCATCGCTCCGGTGGGGTGGGCTGGCCGTAGGATAGCACTCCGATGCAGCTGAGAAGCAACACGAGCTTCCAGAAGAACATGACGTGCAGAGCCATTGGCCGTCAAGAAGATAATAAGTGGATTATTAGGGCCTTGTGGGATTGGCCCGGCATTCTGGGTTACGGGGCTCTCTATCGCCACTTATTTAAGTTGCTTGGAATGGTTCGTGAGGGTTTCCGGGTCACATGTTCTGGGCGGGTTTGACAGGACACTTTCTCCAACTGCCAACCCCGGCCACGCAGACTACTTTCCACGAATAAGATTCTTGTGCAATTCAAAAGACCAGGGAGGGCGAGTGTGGGAATATGACCAATACTAGCCGTGTGTGTGACAGGGAGGTTCAGGCGATCAAGGAGATTGAGATCGGCGCCGTCCCGTTCTATGGTTCTCGTTTGGTGGTTTCTCACCCGACTAATCGAAAGATTCCGAGCTCTGTTCGCGCCGATCGATCGACTTTCGGTGGAAACAATTCAATACACATGTGAAATTAGACTTTCTTTTCTCGTTTCTAGAAAAAAAAGGGAAAAAAAAAAGGACATTCTCCAAGATAACCAGATCGCAAGCCAAGGAAACTTGAGACATGGCTTGCAAGAGTGAAGTCTGATAATTGAGATGAAACCTCCGTTAGATCGCGAACTCTCTCCGATTGTCGTTTTAAGATCATTGATGGCAAGCAGTTCTCACTTTGTTACACGTACGAAAGGGGCTGCATTACACTGCAGCCGGATAAGCTTCCTCCTACCCGGACGGGGGGCGTGTACCAGCGTATCCATGCTTTGTATGACCGTGTTCTAAACCAATAATGATGAAGTACAGCTCGTCAATGCTGCTTGACTTATAACCCGAAACCCAATGCTATAACCAATGCTTGTAATGATGACAATCAATCGTCCTCTTCGCCATTGCCCTTCTTCACCAGAGCCCGGACTGCGTCGGCCAGTTCCTGAATCACCAATCCGGATCGCGGGATGGTGTGGCCCTTGCCAGTATCGAAAAAGATGGCCGTATCGGGGTCGCAAACATTGTACAAGGCGAATGCGCCATGTCGGAAGGGATCTAGCAGAAAGTGAAATTGTTAGCTTGGAACAATTGAGGGGCGAAAGGATTTGGAGTCAGTACCGTTAGCTCCTACAACATGCAGAGTAGGGACATCGATCATGATATCGGATTCGTCCGCCAGGAGAATACCGTCCTTAGGGTTCATTGGGGGCCATCCGGTGATGAACAGAGCAGACTTGATGCGACGAGGACGTCCGCTCTCCTGGTGCCTCCTCTCCTCATCCAAAATGTAGGTCGATGCCATCGCGGCTCCCTCACTGTACCCGATAATGCCATGAATATCGGGATCGTTTGCGATCGTCGTGTCGAGGTACTCCATCACTTGGTCATAGTTATTCCACACAACGTCGCGATCGCCCACCAACTCGCGCATAACATCCTCCGGGTTCTGGCCATCGGGAATGGTCCGGACACGGCTTATCATCGAGTCTGCCGCTTGACCACCATCATCGGCCCACCGAAAATGCGGACCGACACCAAAGTATTCTTCAAACCCTACTCCGTGCCACGATGAGATATGTCTAATCTGAGAGTTTGAGAGGGCGTAAACTCTTACCTTCTGGAGGGGTTATTGGCACCGGCGCATTGATGTAGACGAAAGATGCTGCATTGTCTGTATCCAGTTCCTTCTGCAAGGGGGCTGCGCCGTTGTTAATGTATGATCTGATGATAAATTCGCATTGGATGCCAACTTACACAGCTGGATGCTGATGTTCTGCGATCCGGGAGTCAGTCTCGACTTCTAAGCACTCTATATGGTTGTTGGCGCACTCACTTCGATGTTGCCAATGGCACCGTGGAGACAAATGAACTTCATTTTGGGCGCTTCTAGACCAAACGGCGTCCAGTAGCAATATGGTCGTACAACCTCAACAGCAAACGGATCCAAATAGCAAGCAGCGTAGACAAGATAGCAGCAGGAGGGAAGAAATAGACGGAAAGCTATTCAGCTTCTGGGTCAGGAATCAGCCATTCCCTCCGAAAACACATGTGATCGACATGCGATCCACTAGTCCCAAGGATGCAGCAGTCCCACAGTTGATCGAAGCTCGTGTGGGTTGCATGGACCCATCCTGTCCCTGAAAATGTGTCTAACCTAAGTGGGCTGCACAACAGGTCACGAAAGTTACGCTAACACTGTCCAATGCGATTGCTCCTTATCACGGCCGGGCTCGGGGTGAAAAACAATTACCGTCAGGAGTCAAAAATTCAAATAATTCTTAGAAAAATAAATGGAAAAAAAAGTGGAAACCGTCACCCTGATGATCGTTTAATCCATAGGTTTTGAGAGTCCCTATTTAACCCCAAGGACCAGCGCATCGTGGGCCTCGCGAAATCTGCCCTTCATTCTTTCTTTTAGCACTTCTCAGAGTCGCCCATAATGAGTAATATGGCTGACTCTACCGGGCCACAGAATGGCGATGCCCGGACGCCACAGCCCATTGCGCTGATTGGGTACTCCTGTCGTTTGCCCGGCCAGGTCAACTCCCCGACCGATCTATGGGAACTATGCACTCGAGGCCGTACCGGCTGGTCACCAATCCCCAAAGAACGATTTTCGACTGATGCCTACCACCACCCGAACCCTTCAAAATTGGGGACGGCTAACCCCAAGGGTGGTTATTTCCTAGACGAAGAGACGATTTCCCAATTCGATGCCCCCTTTTTCAATGTCAGTGTCCAAGAAGCGATTTCCATGGACCCGCAACAACGACTTTTGCTTGAATGTTCATACGAAGCTTTGGAGAGTGCTGGCATTCCCAAAGAGAGTCTCTCTGGCCGAAATGTTGGTGTTTTCGTCGGTGGCAACTTCTCCGACTACGAATTGCGCAACCTTCGTGATCTCGAGACAACCCCTAATTTCCAAGCAACCGGATGCGCCCCGGGTCTGCAATCCAACCGAATTTCATACTTCTTCAACTTGCAAGGTCCTAGTTTCACAGTCGATACTGCTTGCTCTTCATCTTTGGTAGCCTTACATTCTGCTATGCAGAGTTTACGAAATGGAGAGTCGAAAGAAGCTCTAGTCGGTGGTTGCCGATTGAACATCAACCCAGATTATTTCGTGACTATGTCAACTTCACAGTGAGTATATGCCGTGGATTCCTCGTTAATCAGTACCGTTTTCTAATTCTTTGCATTTACAAGACTCTTTAATGACGAGGGAAAAACATACGCATTTGATGAGAGAGCCAAGTCTGGATTCGCTCGTGGAGAAGGTGCGGGTGTCGTGTTACTCAAGCCTCTCGATGCCGCTTTGAGAGACAAGGACCCTATTCGCGCCATCGTTGCCCACTCTGGTGTCAACCAAGACGGACGAACAAAGGGAATCACCATGCCAAATGGCCAGTCTCAGCAAGATTTAATAAGCCAAGTATATCGCGATGCGAACTTGAACCCCGACGAATGTGGATACGTCGAAATGCACGGCACTGGAACCAAGGCCGGTGACCCTGTCGAAGCCACCGCCGTCCATAATGCGCTTGGTAAAAACCGCAATAAACGAAACCCCCTCTATATTGGTTCCGTGAAGACCAACGTTGGTCACCTTGAGGGTGCCAGTGGTATGGCCTCTCTGATCAAGGCTGCCATGATCCTCGATCGCGGACTTCTTCTCCCCAACGCGGATTTCAAGAAGCCCAACCCCAACATTCCCATGGACGAGTGGAACATGAAGGTTGTCACATCAACGCGGCCTTGGCCACGAGGCAAGAAATATATTAGTGTTTCCAACTATGGATTCGGAGGTACCAATGCTCATGTTGTACTCGAGAAAGCACCCCCGCCTCTCGAAAACCAAGACAACCCCGATCTGGACAATGATCCAGCTCACAAACTGTTCCTGATTTCAGCCAACGACAAGGAGTCTCTGAAGACTAAGATTCGGGACTTCGGTGTATACTTCGAGCAGCGACCGGAGGTGTTCGAAAAGTCTCTTTTCGGCAACTTCGCTCACACTGTGGGTAGCAAGATGTCTCACCTTTCATACCGAGTTGCTCTCTCTGCTCCATCTCTGGACGCTCTGAGCATTCGTCTTGCTCAGTTGAAGATCAACCCCGCTCGAGTTCTTGGTGAGCCCACCGTTTCGTTTGTGTTCACTGGTCAAGGTGCTCAGTGGGCACAGATGGGCATGCCACTCATGAAGGAATATACCGTCTTCGCCAACGCCATGGAGCGCGCAGACAGATGCCTCCGCGATCTTGGTGCGGAATTCTCTCTCCTTGAAGAGCTGGAGGCAGATGCAACACTATCCAAGATCAACTCTCCACACTTGAGTCAACCATCTTGCACAGCGCTTCAGATCGCTTTGACCGATCTTCTTGCTTCATGGGGTATTAAGCCCTCTTCAGTTGTGGGCCACAGCTCTGGAGAGATTGGTGCTGCATACGCTGCCGGCATCTACGACTTGGAGGGAGCTATGGCTCTTGCCTATCGCCGTGGACAGATGACCCAGCTTTTGAAGAAGACATACCCCGATCTCCAGGGTACCATGATTGCCGTCGGCGCTGGCCCAGATGCGGTCAAGCCCATGCTCAAGACTCTGGGCTCTTATGCCACTATTGCTTGTGTCAACAGTCCCTCTAGTGTGACCGTGTCTGGTGACACTTCTGCTGTTGACGAGCTGGAGGCTGTCTTGCAAGAGAAGCAACTTTTCAACCGAAAGTTGAAGATTGATGTCGCCTACCACTCCGACCACATGAAGAAGGTCGCAGAGGCTTATCTTTCTGCCATCGAGTCCATCAAGCCTTCCACTAACTCGACTGCCACTTTCTTTTCCTCGGTCACAGGCCAGATTGCCGAGCCATCTGAGCTTGGTGCCGCCTACTGGGTCCAGAACTTGACATCGACTGTTCTCTTCGCCAATGCTCTCAGCAAGATGTGCGGCACTGAATCAAGCCGCCCCAACCTGTTGATGGAGGTTGGTCCTCACTCTGCTCTCAAGGGTCCAGTCTTGGACACCCTGAAGACCCTTGGATCATCGGCGACCAAGATCGCATATGCTCCAACCGTCGTTCGTAACGCCGAGGCTGCCCAGTCTGTCTTGGACGCTGCTGGTGCTGCCTTTGTGCGCGGTATGGATCTGAACATCACAGAGATGAACTTCCCCACCAGCAAGGCAAAGAACCGCTCTTTCCTTACGGACTTGCCTCGTTACCCATGGCAGCATGGTACCAAGTACTGGCACGAGTCCCGTATTGCTCAAAAGCACACTCACCGTGATGGTGTCCGGAATGATATCCTTGGTACACAGGCTACCTACTCCAATGACCTTGAGCCAACTTGGCGCAACGTTATTCATCTTGATGACATCAAGTGGCTTCGTGAACATAAGATGCAGGGTATGGCTGTTTATCCCATGGCAGGCTATCTTTCGATGGCCGTTGAAGCAGCACGACGACGTGCCGCGGCTCATGATGCCGTATTCTCTCAGTTTGAGTTCCGTGAGGTCAAGGTTGGTGCAGCTCTTGTGCTGACAGATGAAACCGATTCTGAGACTACTATCTCTCTTCGACCTTACACCGAGGGTACTCGTGGCCACTCTGATATCTGGGACGAGTTCCGCATTTGCTCTTGGACTACCAAGCGTGGCTGGACAGAGCACTGTACCGGTCTTGTCCGAACTCGCGCCGACAAGAACCAGCGTAGCGCAGTTTCAAATGTGAGCGAAGAGGAAGTGAAACGCTTTGAGCGACAGACCGCCAAGGTTAAGCAGGAGACCACATACAAGGTCGATGCTCAAAGCATGTACCAAATCCTCGCTGAGGTTGGAGCCGGCTATGGGCCAGCTTTCCAGGGTCTGGACAACATCTACTCTCACACCCACCATTGCCGTGCGGATCTCATTGTCCGCGACACAAAGTCCATGATGCCCAAGGAATACGAAGCCCCTCTGACTATCCATCCCGCTTTCCTGGACGGTCTGCTGCACCTCGTCTGGCCTATTCTTGGTAACGGACGCATGGAGCTGGACACTCTCTACATGCCTACTATGATCAAGAACTTGACTATCAAGGACAAGATTCCCTCCCAGGCCGGCGAATTCGTCAACGCTTGGTGTAACGGAGGTCCCAGCAAGCCTAGCCCTGAGCCAACTAAGTTTGACCTTTGGGTCACTCCTGAAGGCTCTTCAGAGGTTCTCATTGACATGGAGGGCCTGATCATGACTCCTCTCAAGGATCCTGGCTCGATTCGCGGCCCAGAGACTCGCGACCTTTGCTACAAGCTTGAGTGGGTGACCTTGTCCGCTGCCGAGAATGCTTTCAAGAAGGAAGCCGAGGAGGTTAACGGCCATGCCAACGGAGAAGCCAATGGACATGCGAATGGCCATGCCAACGGCCATGCTAATGGTCACGCCAATGGTCACGCCAACGGTCACACCAATGGCCACTCAGTTCCATCAAACGATGTCCTCATCACTCAGTTTGGAGAGTCCGATGGCAACCCCGAGAAGGTTCGCAGCTCTATTTCCAGCTACGCAACTGGCTGGGCTCCATCCATCACCAACTTCGGCGCCGAAGATGTCGCCAACAAGCATGTCATCGTTCTGCAAACCGGCAAGAAAACTCTTCGTGACCTCACAACGGCTGAGTTCGAGTCCATCCAGAAGACCCTTCTGAGTGCCTCTCATGTCATCTGGGTTTTCCGCGCTGACAGCCCCGATGCCTACATGATCGTCGGTCTCACTCGCAGTCTGCGCTCCGAGTCCCTGGCTAAGGTCGCTACCCTCGGAATCACCGATGAAGACCTGAAGCACCCATCTGGTTCTATCTTGTCCGCTATGGAGGTCCTCTGGCCTACCGATGGCGGAAAGCCATGCAAGGACTTCGAGTTCAAGGCCCGAGGCTCTGACCTCCTTGTTCCCCGTGTTGGAGACGATGAGCCTGCCAACGCCTTTGTGCACAACGAGACCCACGAAATGACCATCTCATCGCAGCCCTTCGACCAGCCTGGCCGTCGTTTCAAGCTTGAGATTGGTAGCGCCGGTGCCCTCGACACTCTTTACTTCACTGATGAGGTGCCTGAGCCTTTGAACGATGATGATATCGAGATCGAGGTGAAGGCCACCGGTCTTAACTTCAAGGATATCGTCGTCACCATGGGCCAACTGGCTCAGCCATACATTGGTATCGAGTGTGCAGGTGTTGTTGCCGCTGCAGGA
Source organism: Penicillium coffeae (assembly GCA_035985395.1). Lineage (NCBI taxonomy): Eukaryota > Fungi > Ascomycota > Eurotiomycetes > Eurotiales > Aspergillaceae > Penicillium > Penicillium coffeae. Next base: position 2,473,239 of record CP142593.1, read on the forward strand.
AAGAACGTCAAGCACCTCAAGGTCGGAGACCGCGTCATGGCCCTTCCTCTGGGTGCTTACTCGACCTACGCTCGCTGCAAGGGTACTAGTGCCGCTCTCATCCCTGAAGACATGTCTTTCGAGGTTGGTGCGACTGTTCCCGTCGTCTTCTGCACAGCTTACTATGCGCTGTTCGATCTCGGCCGTCTCCAGTCCGACGAGCGTATCCTGATCCATGCTGGTGCTGGTGGTGTCGGTCAATCTGCCATTATGCTTGCGCAGATGATCGGTGCTGAGATCTTCACCACTGTCGGTAGCGTGGAGAAGAAGCACTTCCTCATGACTCAGTACGGTATCCCTGAAGACCACATCCTCTACAGTCGTGACACTTCTTTCAAGCAAGGTATCCGCCAGTTAACCAACGGCGAGGGTGTCGACGTTGTCGTGAACTCTCTTGCCGGTGACCTCCTCCGCGAGACATGGGAGTGTCTTGCTCCATTCGGCCGCTTCGTTGAGATCGGAAAGGCCGATATCACGAAGAACACTCGTCTGGACATGTTGCCCTTCGAGTACAACGTTACCTTCTCTTCAGTCGACTTGACCAAGGTTGCGGCTTACAAGCCCAAGCTGATGAACCGTCTCTTGGTTTTCGTCAGCCACTTGCTCAAGCAGGGTACCATCGGTCCTATCTTGCCTCTTACCACCTACAAAATCTCCGAGCTGGAGACTGCTTTCCGAACCCTTCAGACCGGTAAGGCTATGGGTAAGATCGTGGTGGTCCCTCACCCAGGAGATCATGTCAAGGTATGTCCCAACTCATCCCACATTTTTATATACAAACAACTAACCTGAAAACAGGCCGTCGCTCCTAAGACGAGCTCAAGCCTGCTCAAGACTGATGCCTCCTACATCCTAATCGGAGGCACAGGTGGTCTAGGCCGCAGCATGGCCCGCTGGATGTCGGCCAAGGGCGCTCGAAACATCGTGCTCGTCTCCCGCCGCGCCGAAGTCAACGAGCGAGTCCAAGAGCTCATCGACGAGCTCGCAGCCACCAAGACCCTCGTAACCGTAAAGGCCTGCGACGTCAGCAGCAAGCAATCCGTCGAGAAGCTCATCAACCAAGACATGAAGAGCCTGCCCCCCGTCCGCGGCGTCGTGCACGGCGCCATGGTCCTCCGCGACATGCTCTTCGAGAACATGACGCTGGACGACTTCCACTCCGTCGCCGTCGGAAAGGTCGAGGGAGCCTGGAACTTCCACGACGTTCTCACCGGCACTCCTCTCGACTTCTTCGTCGCTCTCTCCTCTGTTGCCGGCGTGATCGGAAACCGCGGCCAAGCCGCCTACGCCGCTGCAAACGTCTTCCTAGACGAGTTCATGGGCTGGCGCCGCTCGCAGGGCCTCGCTGGAACAACCATCGACCTGACTGCCGTCAGCGACGCGGGATACCTCGCTGACGTCGACGCGAAGCGACTCGCGGAAGTCCTGAAGAACATCGGAAGCGACACCATGGATGAAGGCGAGGTGCTTGCTCTCCTCGGAGCAGCGATTACAGGAGACCTAACACACTCGTGCTCAGGACAGAGCATCACGGGATTGAGTCTTGGAGCTACGCTCGAACACTTCTGGGCGCAGGACGCCAAGTTCAGCGTACTCTATGAGACGGCTAAGGAGAAGCTCGGAAACGGGGGACCAGGTGCCTCTGGGCCCTCGGTGCCATTGAATGTGATGCTGCACACTGCGGAGTCGAAGGAGGCAGCGCTGGAGATCTGTTACCAGGCGTTGGCGGCGAAGTTGGCGCAGGTGCTTGTTATTTCGCTGGATGATATGGATCCGTCGGTGACTGTTTCGTCGCTGGGACTGGACTCGTTGGTGGCGATTGAGATTCGGAACTGGATTGCGCGCGAGGCGAATGCGAATGTGCAGGTTTTGGAACTGCTGTCTAGCGGGTCTTTGATGGCTCTGGCGGAGATCATTTTGAATAAGTCCCAGTCATAGGGATGGTGATGATCAAGATTCTTTTTTCTCTTTTTTCTATCTTTCTCTGTCATTTTATTTTCTTATGCATTGTTATGATTCTTATAGATATTTCTCTAATTTATTTCACTCATGATCTGTCTTTGATTTCTTGTGTTTCAGTAGTGAGTAGACTCAAACTATGTTCTTCAAGTCTGACGTTACCAAAGTGGCTGTGGCTGATGCCCACCGTTGAATCAATTTCGTATTCCATGCATGTGCTTATCGCATGCAGGCTATACTTAGGCTTCATTAATTACTGTAAGGCTGAAGAATACCCCGCGCGTTCCTCAAAAAAAGCAATAAGATGGGGCTAAGGGAAAAGTGGCATGGGTCACATCCTCCATAGATCCCTCACAGCCACCACCATCTCTAGCGTAGATCAAAGAACTTCCGATCCCCGCCGGCGCTAATCCCATTCTCCATCCCTCCTGCATAGCGCCAAATTAGCGTGCAGATACCATGTGCTCCTACTCGGTTCTCCGTACGGAGTACTAGGGAAGCCTATCTTACGCAGAACAAATTCAAAACGACAAAGACCAGAAGAGAATTCCAAGCTGATATGTACAAATGGTATCAGTCGCCCAAGGCAAAGACTGGTGGAAGTATTATTACATAGAAAGGGATGAAAGAAAGATTGACAGAAACCTGTGATCCAAGACCAGCAAAAGTAAGTCGAGGTCGGGTGTTCAAAGTCCCAAAAAGGAAAACAGAAATACCAAAAAGCTTCCAAATAGAAGCCCGGGGACAAAAACGCCAATTGGGGTATGATATGCGTGGGACCATCATAACCAGCACTATATACCCATGCCTTCCCATCTTCATTCAGGTCCTGTGTAGTGATAAGAAATGATCTTTATCTTGATCTGAAAGTGCGACTTCGCCAGGAAGGTCGACCTCATGTTTATAAAATGCAGATGTGACGCTGCTAATCATGCATGACAAAAAGAAATGCTGTTCAAAGAGGAAGGAAAATAATAGTGATGTGAAAAGATTGATCACTCAGGACGCTGCGAACGGAGGTGGATCTCCTCTGTTGGAACGTCCTCTTCTGAGGAGACGTGCTGGTACGCGCGATTCTTGCGGCCTTCGATGAACCGCTTGATGGCGAAACCGACTCCGGCGATGGTGCAGGCCATCAGGACGAGGAGCAGGAAGCCGCCAACACCGCGCATAACTTCGTAGGCCTTGTAGACGGCCTTCGCGACGTCTTTAGCATCCGCGAAGGCGTTGTCGGAGTAGTCTGTGCTGGCTTTGCTGTCAGCAGCCAGGCCGGTGTCATTAGAAGTTGGGCCTGTTGTTCCTGGCTGTGGGCGGCGGGTCGAGGAGATGAGGAATGGGTCGTCGGGGCTGGGGCTGGAGTCGCCCTGGAACCCAACAGCCTTCCAATTGGTAGGGACGATGCTGCGCTGAACCTCAGACTTCATCATCTCGTTTCCGTTGACATCGACGGCCTCGGCGGTGATCCAGTCCATGTATCCGTCGACGATGTACATTGTCTCGAAGTCGGTCTTGGCGGCGTATCCGATCAGGACGGGGTCGCCCTTGTCGTACGATTGGGCGTAGAAGTTCCATCCAGCGACATCGGTTGCACCGTTCCAGCTGACATGGATGATGGTCGTGATATCGACGGTGCTGGCGCCGTAGACGGAGGCAACAACGTCGGGGGGAGTGAGAGGTCGACCAACCCACTCGCCCTTGTAGGCACGGTAAGTCGAGTAGCGCTCCGAGGCAAACTTCGCGGTCATCAGGACATCGCCCTCGGGGGAGTGTTCGCTTTGGTAGCCGTATTCGCTCCAGCCAGCGAAGATGTTACCAGAGGGCAGGGTCTGCGCGCTTCCACGTAGCCTGGTAAGGCCGCCGTCTGGGCGGCTGACACGCTTCACGACGCGGGCAACCATGGTTTCGGTGTCGAGCTCGACGTGGAGAACGGAGGAGACGTTTTCCTCGTTGGCACGCTCGTCGGATGCGTTGTTGAGGAAAGAGATGACGTGCTTGGTGCCCTCGGATGAAACGAACTTGACATCGTGCTGCTTGGTGAAGGTGAAGTCCTGTGCGAAGTCGCTTTCCAGACCACCCAGGCGCCACATGATGTTTCCATCAACACCAGAAATACCATAGATAGTGTCGGTGAAGCGCAGCGAGGCGATGTAGTCACCGGCGGCGTTCTTGTCGACAGCGTTGATGTGAACATAGTCCCAGCCTGGCTTCGATGGGTGAGCCGCATCGAAGTTGTGGAACAGGTTGGACTCGTGCAGTGCGATATGCTCCGTACTACTCCACTGGGCCAGGATCTCGTTTGTGGTCAGGTCGTATTCGGCGAAATCACCACTGACGACATAGGAATCCTCTGTTGGGCGGCCGAAGTCGGCAAGGTTGACGAGCTTTTCAGTATATACACAGGTCAAAGCGGTTTTTCCGCCGTCGAGAATGTTGAACTCGTGCATGTTGAAGTTCGAGATTGATTCATCCGGCCGCAGCTGCGATTGTTGCTCATAATGCTTGTTCACGGTGACACCGGTGCCCTTGTCCGAGTTGTTCTCGATATCGAAATTAACGATCATGGATAGGTAGGGTTCGCCTTCGGGGCTGTAGTTAGGCTTGAAGTCGAAGACATTGCGGTTGTCGTATAGAACGGACCCCGCCCAGATAAGCATCTAATGCTGTCAGTTTGGGTTTGCAGTAGGCTCGTTAGAGGCTGGATGTTGCATACGCCATCGCTATCATAAATATACGGACCGACTTGGTATTGCTGGTATTTCTGGGTGGGATGGTCCGGGTTGATCTGGCCGTAGGGGGCGACGAACCAATACCCCGGAGCTTGGCGTTCACGATCGATGTGGGTAACTTCCCATCTTAAGGCGCGGACTTCTGGAAGCTGAAGAATAGAATGATAATGAGGATCGATGGCGTGCTTGGAATCTAGAGAGCGGGATACTAACCGTGACGAAAGACATAAGATCCGCATCGTGGCGGGAAGCGACTGCGGGACGCAGCAAAGACAAAAACAAGGCGCTCAGAAACAACATTATGGAAGGAGTGGCTAGGAAGGAAATCTTCCAACAGGGCGGGCACGAGAAGAAAAGAAGGGAGACGATGCAGGATCCAGAGGCAACGGGCCTGAGAAACGGAGTGGAGGCGCTCCCCCCGCCCAGCCAGGGAGAAAAAGGGCGGCTCCGCTTCAGGGGAGTTGGCAGCTTGGAATTCGACGGGGCCTTTTGGGCCTTGGCGCTGTTTCAGTGGAGAGATGCCGCGCACTGTTAGGCGGAGTCCGGCTCGTATCCTCTCTCCGTATCGTTAGCTCGTTTAGTCGGAGGATCTTTGGTTAGTTCTGGATTACTTGGGATGGTTGCCCTAGGCTGTCTTAAGCCACCGCCGCGTATGCTTCTGACTAGTCACTACTGGATTCTTTGACTCCGCCGTCCATGCTTGGCCACGATCTTGACAGACCATGAAAAATTCAGCAATTCAAAGGGAGGAGGCCTTAGTTACACCCCAATGGCCAGCATTTATTGGCCATGGCTGCGTGGCCTCTGGGGCAAAATGCGAGCAGAGCGGGCGCTGACTGCTGCTCCCTCGAGGATGAGCTTGGCATCTTGGCCGGCATTAACGAATCGCGGAACTTATACGGAGTATGCAAGCCTTGTAGGGCTCTGGTAGACCTCTCTAGATCTCTTCAAGAACAGAATAAAAAGCATACTTCTTGCAGTCATTTCAGAATGCGGCTATATTCACATCCTCATTACAAGTACTCCGGACAAGTACATAGGGTTGTCGTTCTGCAGACTCCGTATTTACTGTCATTGCAATAGTTCGGCGCCCAGTGGCCCCCAGTCCCACTCCCCTGACGCACTCTCTCTTCTCCTTTCACCCCGAGACTTGTCGTCGATCTGTCAAAGTTCCACTTGGTCTAGCACCTTGTCGGCAATGAACTCCGCCCTAACCCGTCTAGTGCGCCGATGGCCCGGATAACGAAATTGTTCTCCTCGTCTAGAAGAGGCCCCGGTCTTGGCAAACGGCCTGAACTGCCTTTTGCGAGGGGGCTAATGAGCTTATGAGGCCAGGAACGGCGAGTCTTAATTTTGAGCTTCTCTCTCTCTCTCTCTCTCTCCACGGAGTACATGACTCCACGATTCCAACCCCATCAACGACCTCGGGAGTATGAGTATGAGTACGGAGTACGGAGTACATCAGCTTCGGAAGAATTCCTCCGTCTCCGCTCGTAACGGGGCTCGACTGCAACTATCTCGACTCAACTGTAGCACCATTGCTCCTGAAACTGAGCGAAAAAAAGACTCGTCCCCCCCCCCCCCCCCCCACCCTTATTCCGAGCCCGCACTGGCCAGATGGCACTGTTCACTACTAATTTAGTTCCCCCGCTGGCAAGTGGCGGTCTTTGACGCGCGGTCTGGGACGCGTAGTCTATATACAGCTGAAAGACGCCCGCAACAGCTGAGCAACTCAAAGACGCATTACTCCCTGCGTCTCTACAGCATGACGCAGTCGATGCGATCGTGGCTCATGCGTAATGGCGTCGAAGCCTTGTAAGGGGTTTCTACTCGTGGATGGAAAATCATCCACCGGGCCGTCTGTGCAGAGTCTGCACGAGCCACGAGCCGCGCATCGCTGGCCGATGACGCGTTGGGTCGAGCATGGACTTGATGTGTTCGTGGACTGCGTAGATACTCGTCAGTGTTTGAGGTTTTGCACACTCAGTGCATGCTAATTATAGTGTCATGCGTTGATTTGGGCGTCTAAAATAGTAAATGAGCAGAGTAGACTTCTACTAACTACTGCTCTACTACTGCGGCAGTACTCTTTGCCGGTTTGATGTGTCTGAACTGCATGGCCTGGAAAGTATGATCGCCATGGCTGTCCTAAATGCGATCAGGATATGCATTGCTCGGAGTGTACGTGTATGTTGACGAACACCAAATCCTGCCCCTCTAGGGTATATGGACAGCCTGCCCAGGTGTCGGAGAGAAGGCCATGGGAGAGAAGGCTGCTACATCCTTCATCTGATAAGCGCGACCGTCAAAGCAGCGATATCGGAGACGCCAGAGTAGATAAACGCGAAAGCTCCAGTATCTGAGTGTTCCACTATTGCATACTCAGTGCAGTATTCCGCAGTAGTCCTCTAGTCGCAAGAGAATTGCCATGCTGACTATGGTCACATTGGTGCTCCCTATACGCTTTGGCGTTTGGTTCAGCGAGAATGCCTGAGGTGTGACGTTTCAGCATCCTTACTGATCAAGTCAAAGAGTCCAATGTCATGTAGGAAAAATAGGCCTATACTTCGTGAGCTACAGCGGCCTATTAGCGATGGCGATCTCGCCATGTGGCCCTACACGTGCAAAGGAGAGACCTCCGCCCTCTTTGTCTGAAGACAACAAGTCTCAGAAGATCCACGGATCATAGCCCAGATCAAGAAAGAAGATAACTACAAAGTGACCCCTCATGGAGCTAAGAATAGGCATAGACAAAGCAAGGTAGTATAAAACTCCGTATCACTTGACTCTGGGCCTACTTTAGGTTTCCCCGCAGATCCCGACGAAGATAACTCTAGCGCAGGCAGGGGCCCAGCCTCCAGGGGTCTTGCACTATGCAGATGTGACTGGCACGCGAGCACAGATTTTCACCATCACTATATTGGACAAAGCTCCTATCTTGTGTTACATGTCCACTGTGCCTCGACGGGCTGCTTATCTGAGCGGGGTTCTAAATGGGGGACCTGCATACTGATGCCCTGGTGCGGTGTACAGTACAGCATGTACTCTGTAGAGATTGCGATGACTTGCTTCGCAGGGTTGGAAGCCATGCTTTGCTCCAGTCTTGTCAGTGTCGATCTTTTCCATCTTCGCGGTACATGGCATTGTACTCCCGGGTGAAGAATTCGAGGCGCATTGTTGCGTGCCTTTCTCGGGTGTCTACGATACTGCTGAGGACCTTAGGTCTTACTTGCAAGTGCTCACCTCGCACTGGATTAGGGTATCGCTTTCATTAAGGAGTGGGTGAAATGCAACTCGAGTATAGCACAGATCTCGCCACAGTGAGACTGATGCCACTCTTGCACAAAATTGAGTCATTCAGTTCCATTGCGTTGAATAAGCTTGCCCATGGGAGGTCAAGGGTATCATCAATCGGCATTTGCTACGCTTTCCATATGCCATGACAGCATGGAGAAAAAGATAGTGGATGTCTCGGGCTGGCCTTCTGCTAGCGCTGCTACACGATACCTGGAGAGCATCACCACCGCCAAGCAGAGTATGGAGTGTTTCAAGCGAGTCTTATAAGAATCGCTCTCCACGCGGGCGGTTCCACATGTAACGGTCCCGACCAGTTGGGCCGGCTACCACCGTTGCACCCAAGGGGGTCATCGGCATACCTCGAAACTGTTTGTACGATAAGGAATGCTCACAACAAACAGTATTTATCAAGTGGAAGTTGTTGCAGAGAGAGGGAGTATGCGTTCAAAATGATAGCTACTCTTAAGTATGTATATCTAAATCCACAAATGAATACGGCTGTGAGTGCCTGGCTGGCAAAGCTCAACAGCCGCAATACCACCCTCGCCACAAGGGCCTTTTAGGAGTTCAGCCTTGGTAACCCCTTGGGTCAGTACCTCAGTTGACACTGCAACTGGCCCAGTAGTCAGGTAGACGGTACAACCCGGTACCCCAGACCCTTTAATAGCAGCGTAAGACATCACGTACCATACCAATACGCAGCATTGCGACACCGCAAGGGCTTCAAGTTGCACTCTCGGTGACACTGTCGACAGGAATGGGCCAATGTTGATCCATGCTTAGCTTGTTGACCCTGCGGCTGCTAGTGGGGAGGAGCTCTTCTCCTGCTACTCTCTCTTCCCCCCCGATCCACCCTCAACACTACTCTCCGTGGGAGTGTCACCCTCTGCTATTCCTATATCTCCCCCCCAGAATTACCTCTTTCGTCCTCTATGTCGCCCGTCTAGTCTCCTGCTCCCTACCATGTCCGCTCCGCTGGTCAAAGTCTTGCACCGCCTGCAGGAGCTCTTTCAGAACGTCGTCTCTGCCCTCGAGACGATGATTCTGTTCCCCTCCGTCTTTCGCGGCTTGGGGCGCCGTCGCCGCAAGCCCTTCCTAGGCGCCCACTGGCGCCGCCGCTCTCTCGATGACTTCGCCGACGAGGTCGACTCCCTCTTTACCGCCCCGCTGACCACTGACAACATGGTCGACATGTCTGCGAAGATCCGCGCGCAGTTCCAGCACTCTCTCCAGAATAGCCCTTACTCCATGCTCCCATCCTATACCACCTCTCTCCCCTCCGGCTCCGAAACAGGCACCTTTATCGCGTTGGATGTGGGCGGTTCGACTTTCCGAGTTGCGCTGATCGAGCTGTACGGCCGGGACCAGGAGATGCGCATCGTGCGAGTCTCGTCGCAAAGCATCGATAACGAGATCAAGCTGCTGGAAGGGCGACAGTTTTTCGATTGGATGGCGCAGCACATCGACAACATGTTGAAGGACGTAGGCACCGATTTCGGCCGCGGCGAGGTCCCCTTGTCGATCGGTCTGTCCTGGTCGTTCCCGATCGATCAGACTTCCGTGGGCAGTGGCTTGGTGATTCACATGGGCAAGGGCTTCCATTGCTCCGATGGCACCGTAGGACAGGAGCTTGGTCAATTGTTGATCGACTCTTGCCGTAAGCGCGACTTGAATGTGGAAATGGCGGCTATTGTCAATGACAGCTCTGCGGCGCTACTGTCGCGTGCCTACGTTGATCCTACGACTCGCATGTCTCTGATTCTGGGAACTGGTACCAACATGGCTCTTCACTTCCCCGTGCACGAAATCGGTCGCAGCAAGTTCGGTATTCGTCCAGAGGGTTGGTTCGAATACGCTAAGAACGTCATTATCAATACTGAAATGAGTATGTTTGGTGGAGGCGTTCTGCCCATGACTCGCTGGGACGACGTTCTGAACCGCACCCACTTGCGCCCTGATTACCAGCCTCTTGAATACATGATTACCGGCCGATACCTCGGCGAGATTGTGCGATTGATTATCGTGGAAGCAGTCGAATCTGCGAACCTGTTCGGTGGAGAACTCCCACATTCGATGCGCGAGCCCTATTCACTCAACACCAGCATCGTTGCATTCATTGAAGAGGACACCTCCGTTTCTATGGCCGCATCTGCGGCTCTTCTCCAGAAGGAGCATACATTCCCTAGCTACCCCTCCGTTGACGACCTCCACTTCCTCCGCCGTGTCAGCCAAGTCGTCTCCCGCCGCGCCGCCGGATACCTGGCGACTGGAATCCACAGCATGTGGTGTCTCCGCAACGAGGCCGACCCCCCTGCATCTGTCACCGACTCTCTGACAAAGGACACACCCGAGGTCACTGTGATCGAGAGCGAGGACACCGAAAAGACCGTTTCTATTGCCTGCGACGGCACCGTGATCAACAAGTACCCCGGCTTCCGCGACACTTGCCAAGGCTACTTGGACCAAATCTCAAAGAAAACCCACCCCGGCTCCAGCTCGGCCATTCGTCTCAATCCTGCTCCCGAGAGCGCTATCCTCGGCGCCGCGGTTGCTGTGGCTGTTGCTGTGGCCGAGAAGGCTGAGCAATAAGCGCCCGCTAGGTCTGATACGAGCGATTCACGATTTCACCACGCATAGATACGGACATTTCTTTCCATTTCTTTGTCATATTTTTCTCTTCATCGGCCATGGGCGTATGATCAGTCTTTTTTTTGCCTTTTTCTTCTTTTTTAGGGTTATCTCATGCGAAGAGTCCCCCAGGCGAATTGGATCGAGGGTTCATTCACGTTCATAGTGCCCGCTTTCCTGCTCCTTGCATTTTCGGTGTTCTTGCATTCACATGGTTTTCGATGAGGTTCATTTCTCTGGCTTGGGCGGAGTCCGGTTCTCTTTTCGCGGTTCTCCGGTTCCTATGGTCTTTTTCATGCGGCATGAGTCGGCGGGATCCATTACTCCTCCTATTATCTTTACTAGGGCTTTTAAGCATATCGTTTCCTGAAGTCGAGATTGAATTCAAAACACAATCAATTTTACAGAGTAATTCTTGCACCATCTCATCTCTCTTCTGCCCTAGCCTGGGGTCATCACAGTAGAGACCCGAATCGTAGAAAAGTAACCCCAAGATCAAACAACCGACGGATGCCAGGAAACTCGTTTTCGTCCGCTCCTCTGCGACAACGACTGCGTTTCAGATTTCTCCAAGGAAGCATGGTAATCAAACGCCTTCTCAATCGCAATAACATGGAATCGAAGATCCTCTCGCCCGCAATACCTATCAAGCAACCCCCAACTACTAATCTCGCCCGACCCTATCTCCCGGAACGCAACCTCATCGAACTCCAACAAACTCTGACGCTTGTTTCCATTTCCTAGTGCCCGCGAGAAATAGACTTCGAACTCCTTCAAGCCTTTTAATGGCACATCCTTACCCTTCAAGCCCCATTCAACCCTCGTCCCCCGGTAATTAGGCTCGCCCAGCCATAGCGTGAAATCAGAGAGCCATTCAGCCCACGAGGCCATGAGTTCCGAGCCCAATTCATTAGACTTCGCAGAGGCTTGGTCTTGTTTTCGCCAGCACATTGATTTTATCCCATTCTCAATAGCCGGCGGGACCATAGCTGCAGGCAGTGATGTCGACTTCAACTTAATGCGATGCCTAACTGCCTGATATAGCTCGCCATCCTTGAGATAGAACAATCCCTCTGTTTGTACACCCACATGCGGATGATTCTCAGTCGAGCACTGGTGATACACATTCAGATAAGGCAATTGAATCTCCGGCCCAGGCAAGATCTTCATTCCAGCGCTTGTGTGGTTCAGATCTCCATAGTCGTAGATCCGTTGGATAGTCGGCAGGTACTCGATTAAATGAAGGATCCGAGAAGTCTTCAATGTAAGACAGGGGCATGTTCCTAGAAACTGGTCACATTTCCGCCGACACTCTTCTTGCTCTTCTCTCCAGGATGAGCGACTGTGACCCTCTAGGCACATCGTGCAGTATCGCTGGGACTCGTTCTCGACGGTACTCCCTGCGTGAGCGTGGAAGCTTGTGTTGAGACTCCCGCAGCCGAATGGCATGAAGTACTCCTGGCTGCTCCTGTCATTGCTTCTGTCTGGGTATGATCCGTAAAGGCGGATATATTCAATTTTGGTGTTTCTAAGGAAGCTTGAGGGTGTGTCAAAGGGATTGGACATCATTCGCGAGTAGCAGCGAGAAAAGTCGGGCAACCTTGACCGTTGATGAATATGAAAATTCATCGTTGGCAATTGAGAAACAGGCGTATGCTCCGTTGGCGGCTGTCTGGCATCAATTATCGCTGTGGGAATCTCGTTCATCCTTCTCTGGAAATCCTCCGTGTACAGACGCTGTGCTCGGGTTGTCTATTTGAAGGTTTATGTTAGTGTTTACTCAGTAATACTGGGTAGAATTTTTTTGTAAAGCTTGATTACCCATGGGGGCAGCCATTCAGGTCTATACGAATCGGGAAAGTTCATGGTGCCTTGATAAAGAGAGCTCTCCAAAATCGACAAATGCAACGCGTGAGAAACCCAATTTAGTCCTTCAACGGCTGGGTTTGCGGTATACTCCGGCACTACGGGGAAACTGAAGAGAGAACATGGAAAACCCAATAGAAAGTCGATATGAAACTATGGAAGAAGGAAGGGGAAGAGAGCGTCTGGGACACCACTAAATAGCTTGAGCGGAGGGTGGAGATCTTCATGGGGAGCTCCGCCAAACGCTCACCAGTTTGGTTGATGAAGGCGGTAGCGTTCGGTCTGGACGGCATGAAATAGAACATCAGAGTTGAAAGGCGTCTGAGCGATTTATTTTGTGGAGGGGCTTATGACGGGGATTTCCGGTACAATTACAATGGGCCTCTTGTCAAACATGTGGATGTAGTCCGAACGGAATATCCCACCAAGTACAACGAAAATCGATATAAATTTTGCTAGAACCCTTAGATCGGACAAAATTCGAAATGTCATCCACAAGTTACTCAGAGATAAACCGATATTTGAACTTGTATCGCAAGTTCTTCCCGTCCATTTGGCAGCTACCCAGATCAAAGAAATCCCCATCCAATATAATGGGTAGCCAGACTTCAAATATCCCAAACATAACATTATCACACTCTTTCGTTATGTGTTGTGACTAAATAAGATCAACAGCCTCCCTTTCCGAAAGGGCTGTCAAACCTTTCCAACGAAATCCTCCGCATTATCACATTAGACCTTCAGATCCTAGACAAAGCGGCTATGGCACTCACGCGCAGACGCCATTATCTAAAGTTCTCTCACATTTTCTTGTTTCAGGAATTCGAATATCGAGATGACCTCTGCGGGCCTCATAGGCCATACATCGACCGTTCCGTATCACAGCATGTACGGACAATAGCAATCCGATGGCTCGAGAGTCCCGAGTGGAAACACTGCATGGTGTGCTGGAAACTTCACCCAGCACGACAAGGTAGGGGACTCAGGGGGAACCCATGTTGTTTAGATGACATAATTCTGATATGTCCTTGCCTTGCTATGACATCCCACCAGATCAATGAAATGTTCAGGTACTTCGAGTCATGGCTCGCTGATCCATGCAAAGAAAAGATACGTGAGAAATAACGCTTTGCATGGGGGATCAAGATCTACGAGCTCTTGTCTGGAAGTGGGGAAGGATCTAGTCTTATTCACCGTTGTGCGGGTCTCGTGGCTGAAAACTCGCAGACTGGTGTTCAGATGCAATTTATCCTGTATAATCGGGAGGTAAAGATGATTGAGTATCAGTTCGACTTCGATTCAACGGATGCATTCTTTGAATTCAAACTGAAGGACCGTTTGTTTGATCGTGTTTGGCCCAGGGGTTCCAGGAGTTCTTCTCGCTCTAATTGGAAGGTCATGACGCTTTCTCAAGGCCAAGTCATGCTGGAACATTTGAACGTCTTTCAGGTTCAAATGAAGTGGAGGATATATTACAGGATGTTGAGGAGGTGAGCAGTGCTCCATGGAATAGTTTAATTTTATTCTGGTCAAAGTTGAGGTCAGAAAGCATACTAAAAGAGTTCTTGAGCGGATTCTCCCGCATGGGAAAAAGGATTCATCAAAGGTCGTTTTGATAATGAAAAAGAAAAAAAAAAAAAAAAAAAAAAAAAAACAAATATGAAGATGTGTGATATAAGTGAATGATGGATATGAGAGCCCAGCAGAAGAACCAAAATTTTTGGGACGAAGTACAGCAAGATAAGAGAGACTGTGATATTACGGATATAAGCAACACACTGAACACGAGTTCATAAATGCTATGCTGTGTTTAAATGCGGGATTCTTGTAATCAATGTGATGAGTGTTCAGCGGAGCTTTCCACGGAGATCTCCGGCCTTCCCCTCGGGCTGTTGAGGTAGCTCCCGGACGCCCTCCTTTCTTTTTCTTTTCTTCCTCCATAGCTTTTCCATAGGCTTAGTTCTAGTTTGAGTTTTCGTTGGGCTTCTTCTCCTTCTTTTCATGTCCTCTCTCCCACTTTCCCCTCGTGCCTGAGTCCATCACAATGTCTGTCTGAGGGCGGGGATGCTATTCTTTATGTTACTTCTGTCAGCAAACAAAAGCTGGCGGCGGATTCCAGCAGGATAAGTTTTGAAGGGATTTTCAGCTGTGACATAGCTATGGAAGTCTGCTAGCTCGGTTGATTCCGTTCCATGAAAAGTATTAAAACATTCTGTTGGACTCTCCATGTCTATGGAATTTCAACTTTCCTTACCATCTGTCTTTCTGTCTCCATCTTCGTCGAGGTCAGATCATCTACAAATGTATTGATATCGCCGGTGAGATATTCTAGTCTTGCACCGCAGCTTGCGCTTGGTTTTCATGTGAATCACGAGGTAAGACACTTTTTTTTTTTCTTTTGCGTCGCATTTTCATACAAGTCGCAAAACAGATAGAAGCTTTGTCCTCATATCAAGCTGATAGAGGCAATGGAGCTCACTTTGAGAGCCGAGAAAAAGTGTCGCCAGGAAGAGCGTCGCCGTATACGATTAAATTCTTGGCAACCTTTCCTCGGGGGTTTCGCAAGGGGGCTGCCATGTTATTTGCACGATGCAACACATGCGCTTGAGTGTCAAGTAATTTACACTACTCGTTATGGGTCTCCTCCCATTAACAAAACTAGATCGCACTTGATAGGCGGAAACAGTCAGTGCAATCATTCTATTTGCATTCTGCGAAGAAAAGCGATTTATCTAACAGCTGTTTAGGCCATTTTGCTCCTACATGGATGCACCATGGTCCTCTATACTTCCTATCAAAATATTGCCGTTTGCCGAATAGTGAGAAGCCGTCTCAGTACCCGTGGCTTCGGAAGATTCGCATGACGCCGTTACCTTCATGGGGTATTTCAAGCGTTCACGATAGGAATGAAGATAGAAAATATTAGAAGGCTGCGCATATTTCAAATCGTTTGAAACCAAGGGCTCAACATTAGAAAGATGCAAATGAATATTGGATCATTTCCAAACGAAAGAAGCAAACCATTGGACCGCTTCCATACAGCAGGAGATGATTGAACATTGAATCACTTTCGGAGCATATCAAGTTGAAGCTAGAGTAATGAGGCTCGGGGTATGATTTGTAAGATCTTTCTGCTCTAAATCATACACATCATTGAGATGTGCTTCTAATCTCATAATGTCCCACCCATCGGAACATATGGTGCCTCGACGCTAGTGATGAAGCCCAGTCAACTAATTCTTTCCATTTCATAATGCGACTTTTGAGTATCATTCCTTGCAGAGGTCTTCGAGTAGTTCTAGCATACGACGCTGTAGATCCTTGAGCTCTGCTTCGCTCAATTTACCAGACTCTTTTCCAGAGCCAGGAGCCTGTGACACCTCGACAAGGCTTTTGTCAATGGCGAAGAAAGGTATTCTTTGGGTCTTTAATTCTCGAGTAAGAGCTTCTACCATGCTTTCAAGGGCATTGTAGATCTTGAGATCATAGTTTGCAAGCTCTGCTTCGAGATCTTGCGTAGTCTTCAACATCGTTAACAGGGTTTCTCCACGGGAGGACATTGTAGTGGACTTACCTGAACTTCTGTCTTCTCCACAGGTGCTCCAATCATGCGTCTGGATAGGTTGACAGTTAGCTCAAGTATAATCACACCGGGAAGCACAAGCTGAAGACTAGGCTTTGAAGCATGAGAACCATACAAGCATTCATTCAGCTCTTTCTGCTTATCCCCTCGTGAGCGCTGTTTTTCGATAAGAACCTCGCGGCCCTTCCACCATTTCTTCTCATGCGTATGCTGGCTCGTTATCAAGCCGCGGATATGACGCTGAGTTTCTTCGTTCTGGCTGACAGTTCGCATGACATAGCGCAATGCAGCTGGCCAGGTGGTGATTGTGGATGGGTCAACAGTCGGCGTACTTGACGAGCCATGGCTATGAGGCTGCGGGGTGTACGTTCTCTCTGGTCGAGCTTGGCCAAATGAAGACTGTGCAGGAGCTCTGGCAGGAGCTTTGGTAACTGGCGGCTGCGAGGAGCTATTCTGAGCTAAGCCAGACAGCGCCTGGAGCACCGAGTTCAAATCAGAGGCATTATACGTATTGTCCGCCATGGCAATGATAGGACCAAAGCACGTACTGCCTTAAAAAGAGCATCGCTAGCTCAGAGTCAAACCACGTCACACCACCGTGAAAGAAGCAGTTGGAGGAAGAGCCGGCAATCGATAAGCAATAAGTGAGGATGGGCAGTCTTGGCGCATCTCCGCCCGAAAATTTACCTTCCACTTCACCCCGAGAAAAAAAACCTCCTGGCCTCGCTCTGTGCCACCACGCCCCGCTGCAACTCACCTCGAGGGCGTCACACGCAGATCCACGGAATCCTCTTACCGGCGAATTTCACGGAAACTACCTCCCATCCCCCTCTACGACACCCGACGCGAAGATGTCCCGTTCGGCGGCCGACGCAACGCGATTCACGGCCACGGGGCCTTACGCGAACTCAAAGCCATACGACCTGTCGAACTCGGCGAAGGTGAAGAGCTCTGCGGACAAGAATGCGCGCGTGCAGCACACTGGTCCTGATGGCAAGCCTGAGACGCCGAAGCAGAAGGTGGAACGACTGCGGGCGCAGGCTCGGGCTGCTCGGATGGCTTCTTCTGCCTCTGGCGCGGACAGATGGATTGAAAGTGGGCGGAAGTTTGCCAATAAGGCACACAAGGCTGTGGTTTACTCGTTGATTGCTGCTTCAGGTACGTGGTGATTGTGATGATCGGGTGGGCCCATATCATAGAGAAGTCTGGTCGGGGATGCAACGATGTATATTCTGACCGGGTCTTTCTTTGACGATATTTGATTTATCTATTGGTGCTTTGGTATTCCGATTGACTAACGCTGCCCTTGTTTTCATTAGGTGTCTGCGGTGCCCTCACAGTGTACTCCCTTGTCTCCCTGACGCTCTACAACCGACGCCAACGGGCAGTTTTCATCGAGCGAGAGAAGGATATCCTCAACCAAGCACGAATTGCACACGCCAACGGAAGCGCGACACAAGAGCAGATCGAGCTCGTTGAGAAGGTCGAGATTACAGAAATCATGAAGCGGAAGCGTGATGAAGAGAAGGCAAATCGCCCATGGGCCAAGGCAAAGCGATTCCTATTTGAAAGGGCCAATGCCGAAGACACTGCTGCTGCTGCTACGACAGCTGTTGGAGCCTCACCGGCAGCAAATAGCGCAGAGTCAGTCAGCGTGACTGATGCCGTGAAGGCGAAGAATGCGTTCGACGCCGCATCTGCCAACACTGGTGCGGTCCCAGGACAGCTGGATGTTATGGGAGAGAACGCAGAGCGGGCTGCAAAGGAGAAGACGCGAAGCTGGATCGGCTGGTTGACCGGCCGGTAGATAGTCTTCGCAAGATCATATCACGAAGCAT
This sequence comes from Penicillium coffeae, assembly GCA_035985395.1. Lineage (NCBI taxonomy): Eukaryota > Fungi > Ascomycota > Eurotiomycetes > Eurotiales > Aspergillaceae > Penicillium > Penicillium coffeae. The sequence goes on from CP142593.1 coordinate 2,491,175, forward strand.
GTGTACCAATATTAACCAGGTCGAAATGGAGATCTCTACTCCTAGTCGCTTCTGTCTTCACTAGCGTTCCGCTTTGGGGCCTGCTGCTACAGTCCTGGGGCTGCTTGCAATAGCCTCCAATCGCCATATGAGGCATTGCCTTTTCTTGCATGGCATGTTGCGATGAGGACCTCGTCGCAATTTGCTTCTCTGGGGTTTCCGGCGTTACTCTGATCCTTTCTGTCTTCTCTGTTTCAAGTATGGTCCGAGTTCGAGGGATGCCTTCGTGTATATTTTGTACAGTACATAGAAACCTGCTCCTTTCTCCGCTTTAAGTGCCCACCTCCAAATAGGGACCAAGTCCACAAATCCTAAGCCTGCCCTTAATAAACCATTGATTAGTCCCCACTAAGGAAAAATCGACCATTGACCAAGCAAGAAAGCGAATCAGGAAAAAAATGTGCCTAGTGGACCGGTAATTCATCCGAGAGGGCCCATCCCGACCTCCGGAAGAGCGCTTTCCCCTGAGACCCCCAACCTTTCACGCCAACACCACCAAAGGCTCTGGCCCCTGCGCCTCGGTGGAGAAGCGAAATCTCATCGTCGATCCTGTGGACACTTTAATTCAGGAACAGGGAGCTGTCAGATGTGATTCTGGAGATCGAGAGTGGGTCTGTCTGGGGAAAGCTCTACTTCCCTGAAGATGGCCAAGAAACGCACCCACCACCATTTAATGTCTTGTGCTACAACTGACTTTAATAGTCCATGACCCTAATAGTTAAGAGGATTAAAAATGAATATAGAAGGAGAAACGCTGCAATTTCATCGTAGAGTAGAAAACCTAGGTATCTAAATAACACTCCTGGGTTCGTCCCAGACCGGAAGAAAAGCGCAACAAGGCGAAGATTCTTCAAGAGCCGAAAATACTTTTAACAATTTCTTTTTAGATATTAAGCTTAGTGGGAACCGTTGGCACCATTGGCGGCCGCTTTCCGGGCGGCACGGCGAGCGCGCACACCATCAGCCAAATCATTGAGAGTGTCAACGGTCATCTCCCAGTTGATACAGGCATCAGTGATACTGACACCGCGGAGGAGGTGGGAGGGTCCCTCGGGAGGAACCTTCTGGTTACCCTCGTAGATGTTGGACTCGATCATGACACCGATAATAGCGGTCTCGCCCTCGCGGAGCTGGTCAGAGACCTCCTTGGCAACAAGAGGCTGGTTGAGGTGGTTCTTGTTGGAGTTGCCGTGGGAGCAGTCGACCATGACGACCTCACGTTGCTTCTTAGCGCGGAGAGCCTCGCGCGCGGCGCGGATGCTGTCGCGGTCGTAGTTGGTGCCCTTGCTGCCGCCGCGCAGGATGACGAAGCCGTGCTCGTTGCCAGAGGTCTTGGTAATAGCAGCCAGACCCTGCTTGGTGACACCGAGGAAGCGGTGGGGGTGAGCAGCGGCGCCGATGGCGTCAACGGCGACGGTCAGGTTGCCGTCGGTGCCGTTCTTGTAGCCGATAGGGAAAGACAGACCGGAAGCCAGCTCGCGGTGCAACTGCGACTCGGTGGTACGGGCGCCAATGGCGCCGAGAGAGATGAGATCGGCGAGGAACTGAGGGGAGATAGTGTCGAGCATCTCGCTGGCGATGGGGAGGCCGGTGCTGGTTAGATCGACGTAGAGCTTTCGCGAGATGCGGAGACCCTTGTTAATGTTGTAGGATTCGTCAATGTCGGGATCGTTGATCAGGCCCTTCCAGCCGACGGTAGTACGAGGCTTCTCGAGGTAAGCACGCATGATGATGAGCAGGTCCTTTGACAGTTTGCCGGAGAGTTCCTTCAAGCGGCGGGCGTACTCGAGGGCAGTGTCTGGGTCGTGGATGGAGCAGGGTCCCACCATGACGAGCAGACGGTCGTCGCGCTGTTCAATAATCTCGACAGCCTCATTGCGGCCGCGGCGAACAGCTTCGATAGCTCGGTCGGGCTATCCTCGAGAAATTGGATCAGTTGGCGATCTTGAAGGTGGGGTGACACAACGCAATGGAGAAAAAAAAAAAAAAAGATGACTCACCGCGGGGATCTCAGTCTGCAAGAACTGAGGAGACAACAATGGGTCGTAGCCCAGGACTAAAAAGCAGATTATTAGAAGGCCGTTGAGAATGTAATTGTGCGATTGGCATACCGCGAGTGTCCTCGTTGACTTCGGTGGTGTTGACGAGAGGCATAGTGGCGATGCGGGACCAATCGATGCTGTCGCAAATAAGCAGGTTAGATGGAGGGACTTGACAGAAGCGATCGCGACCAGGAGAAGTAATTGACCGTATTCTAACCCCCCTGCTCGCAAAGAGTGACTCACCAAAGGCGCTTTGAAGAAGAGAAGTGTGGATTCCAGAAATTGCAAAAAGAGTACTGGAGCGAAGTGGGCCCGTGAATCGCGGTTTGGCCCTTATATGTCTGGCACCGTCCACGCCCTGCGACACCCTCCGGAACATAACCGGGAAGCGATGGACAATCCTCTGACAGGTCGCCTGCAGAGCCAATCTCGCCTTGCCTCTCGATTATGAGGCGACAATTATTACCCCTTCAGTCTCCCTGGCATCGGAGCAATCAACCCGCGAAGTCAGATCTAGTCATTCTCTGCAGCGCCGAAAGGACGAAAGGAACACCAACAGCCAATCGTTGCCACATGCAGGCCACGCGGTGGGGCCTTCAAGGCCTGCACATCTGCTGGAGAAACTGCATCAACTTTTGCTTTTTGTCTTCAAGGGCGTGCTGACCGGAGCTGGATCATGAGCCTGTGTTGCTAGGGCCCTTGGGGCTTTGGCGGAAGGCCCGAGGTATACCGCGGGAGCAAGTTGGGGATGGAGCCTTCTAACTATACTGTAGATCGCCACCACTCTGTACTTTTGATGTTATATGCAATGCAAGTTGCAAATAGAATACCTGACCAATGCCCTATTCAAATATTTCAGTACTGTGTATTCATGGACTTGACCGCTCCTGGAATCGAACCGGCGCTCACCCGAACGCCTATAAACTTAAACTTCCATTGTTGTGATGCCTCTTCAAGGTTGCGACGGCAAGCAGTACATTGTCTGTATATTATTCACCAACCATACATACATCGAAGATAGTAGCTGTATTTGATTGATGTTCTCTATAGAATAATAATATCACACTTTGATAATAATAGATTATTATTTTTTTTTTTTTTTAGAAAAAACAGAGCCCATACAGGATCTGAGAACCCCCGGCTCCAGGTAAGACCCTGAAGTACCGGGATGCCACCCACCCCCAAGTTACGCATCCGCTCTATTCCCAGGCCTGGTTGCCACCTGAGAAGAGGGTAATTACCGAGATGCCATGTGGCTGGGGTATTTCTACCACCACTTACCTGTTCTACACAGGATTCCACTGGGCCATCTGGACGCGCTTGACAGCAGAATTCAACGTTTGCTTGTCATATAGTGCGTTCTGCTACTTCCGGTCCTAATACTCATACATTAATAACATAATAAGCTCCGTGTGTATACATCACTCCCTCGCAGTCAATTGCGGGCATTCTGCTCAAAGCATCAAACACTTATAGTCATGTGCCCTATAGGTCGTACGAAGCACAAAATCCCGATCGAGTCTAAAAATGACGACCCGGGGAATTGGCGACAGTGCATCAGGCTGGGAAATTTTGTAATTTGACAGGGATGTCCTTTTTGGAAAGCTCTGAGTGTGGCCTTCTTGTCCCAAGCCTCCAGCTGAACTCGGGGAAACGAGAGACCCAGAGACCCTCCCTCGGCTCGCCTTCGAACCCACCGAAGCTCCGCCCCGTCATCCCGTCACTGCCGATCGCCGCAACTCCACCACCCTTGCGTCTCCATGTCCACTTGCTGGCATCATTGAACTTTCCCAGGGCGAGGAGCTCAGCACGCCCTGCTACCATGTGTGGCTATAAGCGCCCTTTCGAAAAGGACCCCAGCCTGGAGCCTACTCTCCAGAGCTTGAAGGTACGAGACGCGATGAACACGACGCGCCAGCAATGGCCACATCGGTACCATATTGAGCTAAGAGTTATTTGCTAACACGAATGAGGAACAACAGAGACTTTGTTACCAAACAGAAGCACCCGAAAGTACATCGATCGTGGACTCGGAATGGCCGAATCTCACGCTTCCTCACCGTGCACCTACTCTTACTCCGATGGACTCGGACTCGGACGAACCGACGAAACCGACGGACTTGGGGGTGACGGTGGAAACTCCTGCCAACAAAGCACAACAGAAAGCAGGCGAAGCCATGGGGAACGCTCTCTTCGAGCCCTTTACAACCAGAATCACCGAATTTCCTTCGCGCTGGGCTACGAACACCAACACGCATCCTGACATTGCAGTTGATCACGAATCACGCCTGTTTACCAAGCTCGGCGATCCAGGAACGGCATTTGAGTCAAATACAAAACAGTTTTCAACGCAAATTTCTGGGACTGATCCAAACGACATGAGCGATATAAAATACGACACGGGAGATGAAAGCTCACAAGCAAGGCTTCCAAGTCCAATTAGCGATGACGAAGTTATGGAAACCGCCATTCCTAGCGAGTCAGATTTAATGCATTATTCCCCGCGCGATGTATCTATGACCCCCGATTTCCCCTCCGAATCCAGCAAAGATTCCGACGTATCCATACAGCCTGTTCGAAAGCAGCCCTCTCCTCGAAACACCACATCCTTTGCTGGTGCTCGCAAGACTCCCCGTGTTATGATGGGATATCGTGCCGATTGTGAGAAGTGCCGGGCAAGAGAGCCTGGCCATTATATCCATATTTTACGAAACTGACGATACCCACGAACCCCCCGACTGCGAAGCTCAATATGCTTTGCCAATTGCTCTTCATGTTCCAAATTTGAAATGAGAGACATAAACTATCACAGCATGGTTACCGGAACAGGCGTTGAGTACGGACTCTGGTTAACAAATGATTGCAATGGCCGTTTGTATCTACTTTTAGCTGTATACTATGAATAAAAAGATCAATAAGAAAAGCCTTTGGGCTAGCCTCACACGGTTCTGAAAGCAGTATCATAGCATAGCTTAGATATTGCTGAAACTTTCCTTGTTTGGCAGGCAGCGCGGTGTAAAGGAAACTCTTCATTGTGAGAGCTAAAAAAAACAGCTCCGCTACAACCACGACATGTCACTCCCTAAAGCGGCTCTTTGTCCCCGACCTCTCGGCCTAGAGCTATACAAGTCACCCGCGCGAGCATTTGCTCGTGTTCTCAACTAAGCTCTCACTCGCAAGCACATTACCAGGTCACCATGGCAAAAGCGAAGATCCCCAAGTCCGCCCTGGCGCATAGGAAGAAACCCAGCAGCTCTCAGGTAATGATACCCACTCAATCGTTCTCAAATTTCGCGTCTTTCGAGTCCCGTCAAACTGAGACTGCCTAGAGAAACTGACGCGGACACAAGAACAAGCTGACAAGAAGTAGCAGCAGAAATCAGCAGAGACGCACAAGCCTTCTTGCTCACCTTGGCACGCGCCTCCCCCTCTACCCAGCTTCAAGGAGAGAGTCGAGCTTGCCACATCCAAGCAGCAGAGCTTCGACAACTACCTCAACCTCACTCCCGATCGACATTTCGACCTAACGAAGTACGCTGCCGGCATCCAGCTCTGGGAGGTCGAAGTACCCTGGGGCCACTGGGTATATGTCGCATGCCCCACAGCCAAGACCAAATGCCCTGAATGCCATAGTTTCCCCTACCACCGGGGTTGTCTCCTCGTTGGAATTGATGGGAAATGCGAGAGTGAGGCTCAAGCATCTAAATCTCAACCGCGAGCGTCTATGGCGGTCTTCTTCGGCCCAGAGAATTGCCACAATATCGCGGTTGATATTGACGAAGAACGGCACACAGCTCAGGTAGCCGAGTTGAAAGCCTGCATTGCTGCTCTAGTCAAGTCAATCAGTGTCTTCCAGGAGGAAGACAAGAATCAATGCGAAAGGGACCAGACTTGGCCTCTGCATACACTTGTCATCAAGTCCCATTCTGCGTACATTGTCCAAGGCGTCACAGAATGGCTACCTAAGTGGAAGGCGAATGGATGGAAGAATTGCAAGGGCCAGGCTGTGGCGAATGATACGTTGTGGCGACTTCTTGATGTCTGGGTTAGACACCTTGAGGCTGATGTCCAGGTTCTGTTCTGGCTGGTTCCGCGGACTGCGAACACGGTTGCGGAATCGATGGCTACTTGGGTTCTCAACCAGCCCCGTCCGAAGCCTCTAAAGAAGCCTATTAAGGCGTTGAAGGGATGACTGGTCAGGACATGAGGAGCATGGTATGGAAAGGGAACATGAAGTTTATTGATACAAAACCTGGGGGTTTTTGATATATTGATCGCGAGATTATGCCTTTTGGCGCTTCAGGATTATATGGAGATAGAAGTGTGTACACTTGGTGGCAAAATTCATCAGGCATGAGCCCCAGCAAACGTTCCAAGCTTGTATTAAATCGGATGAGGAAAGCACTGTAAATGCCTGAGGATTTTGATGTCCGGCAGTGCTGATCTTACCCTGGCAAGTATGGCGCCGGACATCGACCTCCGGAGAACTAAGCACGTTCGCTTCCGAATCTCCACCTCCGACACAGTCCGATCATACGTTTAACAAAGCGGATTTAACAGAAGATAATGACCAAATTGTACATAGCCTACACCAAGGCTTTTAGAAAAGAAAGCAATGGTATAATAGTATTGTCTACGAGAAGCCGATGCACAGGCTTTCCCCCACACTCGCGGCAGAGCCCTTAGCCGATCTCCAGTGCCGGCAACCGTTGACGCTATCCGACCCCGGAATTTCACCCGGTACTTCCTTTAACAGGCGTTTCGGACATTGATTTTTCTCTGGGGACTTACTTTCCTTTTCTTGGTTTCTCCCCTCTTTCTTCATTTACCCCAGCTCTACGTTCAAATTCAAGAAGGGTGTTGAATTGTTATAATATACGCCGGATCTGAACAGCTAGAGTTGCATATACAGCTTCAACGAAGCGACCTACATTAACAGAACCACAATGGCCTCTCCAATTCCCCGAGGCTTGAAGCAGGTGCTTCAAAAGTCACCAAACGACATTATCATTCTCTCTTCCCTGCGCACACCAGTAACCCGCGCCAAAAAAGGCGGCTTCAAAGATGCCTACCCAGAAGAGCTCCTCGCCAACGTCCTGCGCGCAACCCTGAAAGCAAACCCAAACCTTGACCCAGCCCTCATCGACGACATAACAATTGGCTCCGTCCTCCAGGAGCTCGGCGGCGCTAAAGCAGGCCGCATGGCCCAGATCCACGCCGGCTTCCCTCACTCCGTGCCCTTCAACACGATCAACCGCCAATGCTCCTCTGGCTTAGCCGCCATCACAGCAGTCGCATATGGCATTCGCGCGGGCGCAATTAACTCCGGAGTCGGTGGTGGCATGGAGTCCATGACCCGCAACTACGGCTCTCGCGCAATTCCTACAGTTCTCTGGCCTGAGCTCAAGGACTCGTACTCCCAGGATGCGCGAGACTGTATCATGCCGATGGGAATTACCTCTGAGAACGTCGCTGAGCGGTATGGGATCTCGCGCGCAGACCAGGACGCTTTCGCGGCGGACTCGCATAAGAAGGCTTCTGCGGCGCAGAAGGCCGGCCGCTTCGATTCGGAGATCGTCTCGGTGACTACCAAGTCCTACGATCCAGAGCACCCTGATGCCGCGCCGACAGATGTGACTGTTACCCAGGACGATGGTATTCGCCACAATCTGTCGTTGGAGAAGGTGGCTTCTCTGAAGCCTGCGTTCAAGCCCGACGGAGCCAGTACCGCTGGTAACAGCTCGCAGGTGAGCGATGGCGCCGCGGCTGCGCTGCTGATGCGCCGCTCGACTGCCGAGGAGCTCGGTCTTTCGGGTTCTATCAAGGGGCGCTGGGTGGCTACTGCTGTTGCGGGCTGTGCGCCTGACGAGATGGGTGTTGGCCCTGCCGTGGCTATCCCTAAGCTGCTGGAGACTGTTGGCGTGCAGGTGCCGGATGTTGGTGTTTGGGAGATTAACGAGGCTTTCGCTTCCCAGGCGCTTTACAGTGTGCGCAAGCTTGGTATTGATGAGGCTAAGGTGAACCCCAACGGCGGTGCTATTGCTATTGGTCACCCTCTTGGTGCTACTGGTGCTCGCCAGCTTGCAGATCTGTTGCCTGAACTTGAGCGCAGTGGTAAGGATATCGGCGTTGTTAGCATGTGTATTGGTACCGGCATGGGTATGGCTGGCATGTTTGTTCGCGAGTAAACGGATTACTCATGACGAGACTTTCTTGGATGATTTTCTTATGATATCAGCGCTGCATATGTATATAAAATTACCGTACAATGTATTATTTGCAATGTTCAATCTATGGATTGCATGTACTCGTGCTTGTAAATTCTCATGAGATCATGCGTTAGTTGGCCTATAGTAGCTGCTCCAAGGTTTGGTTTGCATGCAACTCGAGACATCAGACAGATTTAAATCTGCTGAAATAGGATGTAAGCACACAGGCAGCGACAAGAAATTAATAATTTTTTGAAAGACAATTTACTGACAGTTGTTGCTGGGTATAAGTCCATGCCATCTGCTTGATGCCAAGCATGGTCACGTGTTACCGAGAATTGTTTCGCGGATCATTTCGCGGCAAGCAAAAGTTGCTCAGAAACACCCATACCGCAACAATGCGCCCTGCTATGCGCCTCCCCCTGCGGGAGGCTTCTTACATCTGCTCCGGCTGCAGGCAGCAAGCTGTTCCCCGTGTTGCGTCGCCTATTTCCAACCAATTCCGCCGCTACGCCAGCGATGGTATCCTTGAACGGACCCGACGCTCGCTTTGGAACACCGAGACACCCCCCGGCCCAAAGGACCCTTATAGCGGAGAATCCCAGCTTCTACACAAGGAGGTAAAGGAAGAAGAAGGAAATTCCACTGCCGAGGAAGGTGCATTAGCTGGAGGCTATGAGCAGGCCGACAACTGGGAAGGACTAGGGACAATCGGGTTCACTCCGCAGAAGGCATGGATGCAGAACGGACCTTCGAAGGCCGATGCATACCACCGGTTAGTCCATCTTCTAAGATCGTTCACTATTTGTGGTGATCCTTCTTTTTAGGGAAAGGGAAACTAAACTGATCCATCCGAATCTACAGTTACGACGCCCACTTCGCTTCTCGAAACGCCCACAGTGCTGCGAATCAAGCCGCCGTGGAAATTTGCCTCTTGCGCATGGCTGGTAAAACATTGGATGCGATCTCTGGGCTCAAGTGCGACGCCAACGTCACTCAGATGATCGACCTCTGCACAGTGGAGGGATCAGACCTCAACAGCATCCAATTCCCATCCCCACAAGTCAAGGAAGAGCTTCTCGCTGTCTTTGGAAAACTTGGAAAATCAGGAAAGGCACGCTCTGCTCAGACTATCGACCTGGGTGAAGGCGCCGAAGAGAAGGTTCAACACAAGGGACAGATCCCTTTGTCATTAGTTGACCCAGAGCTGAAGTTCGCTGTTCGTGTCATCCCTTTCTCATCACATTATACCATTTCTAATCGCTTCTTATAGTTTGCGAAGCGATTTTCCGCATTGGCTGCCCGCCGCGTCTCCGACAAGGTCATCAGCCCATCCGCCACCGTGGCAGACTTCGTGACAGCGCTATCCACCAGCGTGAAAGAGAAGCCCCCGAATGTCATCAGAAAATACGTCAGAAGGAAGGCCGTTGGCGCTTTACCACCCAACATTCATTTCTCCAGCAAGCGATTGACCAAGAAGACCAAGGATGAGGAATTTGGACGCAAGAAGGTGATTCACACTGAGCTCTTCACCAGAGGCCTCGTTACTCCCAAGCCGTGGCGTGCTCCGCGCTAAGCCCAGAGCTGCATAATAGCCGGGTGGATGGGTATAAATCTTTCAAACGCTATGCTCTGTTGTAAAGGTCTCTGCGATAAATGCATGAGATATTGGGGCATGTGCAATGGCGCCGGGTGCTCTCTCCCGTATTCAGGATGTGCTGTGTATACTAGTGTTACTTTTCGTGTTCGTTTGCATGGCTTGTAGGCTCATAAATCAATTATAAAAGAAGCAATCGTCTATGCATCATTTGTTTACCGTATCTGTAGGTCCTGCAAGCTGCTCTACCTCGGAAGGGCCAGGCATTTCGTAATTTGTAAATAGTCAGGAACACAAGACATCGCAAGGACAGAACACGAGGTCCCCAGATGATTTAAGTGCTATCTGAGAGTCCCTCGCCTCTGAGTTAATAAGTATCTGAAAGATCTCTCGACTACACGTGGGCCTTAGTAGAATTGCAATTTCCTCGACATTGTCAGTAAGTCCCTAGACGCAAACAGACCAGACTTCTCAAAGGGCTAATCTTGAGAAGTTGGCATAATAAAAGTACATGGAGGATTGTATGCCTGATAAATTTCATAAAGTATTATTTACTGCCCAGATCAGAGAGGCTTATCTCCGTGCTGAAGCAGGGATAGTGAAGCCTCTTGTCATGAAATCACTGCCCTTCGAGCCATCCTTTCGTTCTTTTGTGTACAGACTGTCGATATTGTCATTTAGTCCCACCATCTTGCGCCGCTTTTTCTTCTCATCTTGCTCATCAAGCACCTTGGCCGTCAATTTCGCAGTAGCCGCATTCTTGATTCCGTTTCCAGGCGTAGTAGTGGACGTATTGCTTCGGCTGCTGGTAGCATGTGATGGTTTTGATGTAGAAGCAGAGCCTGATGTTTCTGTGGCGCCTTGAGCGTCGGCTGAAGCATCAGTCGCGGCATTCTTCTTGCGTTTCTTAGACCCGGGTGCTTTCTTGAGAGAGTGTGTAAGGCCTTGTTCAGCAAGCGTTTGACCGCGAGATATCAGTCGCTGTTTGTCTTCTTCTTTTATAGGGAGGATGGTGATGATATTGTCTTCTGAGTAAGATTCATTGCACTGGCAGGGAGAAAAGAGGTTAGTGTTCTCGTATAAAATTCGTGGTCCTTTCGTCTTCGGTGGAAAGAACATACCTGTAAACATTTGTCTCCTTTGAGCTGGCGAATTGCTTCCTCCGCAAAGACATGGCCACAGGGCACCAGATAGACGGACTTGACTGCCGGGCCCAGTGATTTGGCGGTGATAGGACAGATCCAACCCTCAGAACGCCCGTGACGGTTGGCATGCGCGCGGTCAGACGGGTGCTCAGCGCGTTCAGTGTCGACCTCGAAGTGTACCTCGACGACATCGCGCAGTGACTTCACGCGACCGCAAAGGACCTCTTCGCAGTCGGCTTTGGAGCTGATGCCTTCGACGTCGTCGCCTGGGAGCAGGAATTGGAGAACGGCATCCTTGTTGTAAAGGTTTCCTGCGGAATCCGAGACGATCGGTCGGGAGAGAGGTTTGTGCGATAGGGGGCAGTTGGTCCAGGCGTGGTCTTGTTGCTCGCGCTGGGTTTCTTTCAATTGGGCGGTGCTGGGGGCGCGGCGGGCTTCTTTAACCAGCTCGCGGCGAGTGGGGATACTTGAAAGCCGTTTAGCTGCATGATGGAAAGATTCGCCTGGGTTGCTTGAGTCTCTAAGAACTTACCTACCACCATCATTACCCATGGTGGATGGCTTGCACGATGAAGGTTGTCGAATCCAGATTGCCACGCCAGATAAGGACGATAAAGACTGCCGTGATGTAGTGGCCACTCACGCTAGACCGAAAGCGGTAACCATCTCGACCCTAATATCATGAAGTATGTGCAGCAAAGGCACCCTCAACGTAAATTTCAGCTTGCTACCTCGTATTCTGGAATCACAGAAAGGAGGATCATGTTGACATTCCAACGCGGACAAGAGGGTACCTCCGACATTGACATAGCCCTGATTGGAGTTCACCAATGCACAACTTGAATAAGGAATGAATCTTAACTCCCTGAGATATTGTTTTATGTTCGTGACGTGAGAAGCTCAGTGCATCTTCATGAATTGAGCGACCAATAAATAATATCTTTACATATACACGACTCGACGTCTTCGGGTCTTCATTCGCTAGTTGAAGTAATTCCATTTTATCATACACTTTACTATGTCCATGGGCCTACCGAGCTCATCTTACCACAAAAGAAGCCGTGAGAGTGATACCTGGATTGAAACTATGGGTCTGGAAGTCACTAGGGCGATACTCACTCCGGGAATTCTCACAGAAATTCATCTATTTGCTGAGATTAGTCAAGGTGACCTGGACAGAGGCGAAGGCGCACTTTTTGAACGTGATGAACATTGTTCTCTTATCCCTGATGCCTTACAGAATCAGGATCAGTAGGGCAGCCGCGCTAATTTGCAAGTCCCCATCTGCTTGTTGATTCCAGTCTCCACCTTTTCTCGATCACTCGCTCTCCTGCCCTTATTGGGAATGCCCTGCGAGCTTATTATTGCTTATTTCTCCTTCGTGTCTTGGTTCGCACAGCTCTCCGGAAAAATAAAATACAAAACGTAGCCAATATCTGTAGATGCAAGACCTCTTCCCGGATTTCTCGGAAGTGCTAACAGAGCTGAATTTCCATTGGCCCCACGTACGAGTCTGACAATAATACCTCGGATTCGGATTCGGACTCGGCACCCAGACTATGTATGCTGGGGCCACGGCTTCCACCTTGCATTCACATTCGTGAGAAGGAAACTCAGGGCTAAATGACCTCATATTTATTTATATGCTTTCATTCACACAGCGCAGTGGCAGCGAATCTCAATAGGTGGCGCAGTCGCTTTCATTTCATGATTCATATTAAAACTTCCCTGGGGTGTTCTTCCCCTCAATCGGCCCACATCGTATCAAAAGAACAGGCATGATTCGAGAAATGCCTGCCACACGGAATGCGCCATAAGAATGCGTCAAGGTTGCGATTGGCTCAAAATCTGGTGATGGAAGGTGGACAGACCGCTATTGAGAGCCCCCGGGGCCGGGCGGTTACTCGTATTATCCTACCAACTCCACAGTAAATGCAGTGTATAATTGGAGTATTATCCTATAATGCACGAAGAAATCGAGGCTGTTCATCCCATAATCTTGTTGACTTGCGAGTCGAGCAACACAGCCTCTCCTTCAAAGAGTGAGCATAGCAGCCACAGCCACTGATCGACGCCCAGTCCCGCCCCCATTGCTTGTTTCAGCCCCCAAGACTAGGCAATGTCGTAGCAAAGCCCCGCTGGTAGTTATATTACTGTAATATATACAGCGTTTACAAGGATGTAGGGATTAATTGGATCTAGTTTTATAATTTACAGCGGTATTACAAAAGCCATCTTTCTTTGATGACCTTCTATACGGAATACGATTAGGCCTGTGCAAAAGAGAGGAGGGGGCTGCTCCAGCTAACCCAATTGTTTAAAAGCCCTGATCCGCCTACGAACACTTGCCTCTCTCATCGCATCTCAAACGATAATTCATCTACTTCTGTGCATATCATTCCCCGATCTAAAACTACACCATGGGTCTTCTTCGCACTGGTCTTATTGGAGCCATCGGCTACCAGATGGGCAAGAGGTAAAAGTTTTCTTGGCCCCATGGCCAGCACTTCACCGTGTTAGCTCAAGGCTGACGATATACCACAGTAGCAGCAACAACAACAACCAGCAGCAGCAAGCTCCCCCTCCCCAGCAGGGCTACTACTACCCTCCTCCCCAGGGCTACCACCAACAGCCATACGGCCAGCAGGGCTACCAACAAGGTTACCAGCAGGGACCCCCTCCCCAGGGCTACTACCAGCAACAGCAGCCCTACAATGGTGGATCATCTCGTGACATGGGATATCAGGGTCAGCCTAGCAACCAGCAGGGACCTCCACCTCAGTACACTGCTGGCAACAACGGTCAACAGTACCAGTACCGCTCCAACGAGAAGCGATAAGCTTTTACGGGCTTAATATATATGCAGACACAATGAAGTTCTCATAGATATGGAGTCAAGATGGTTGTTTCACTTGCATGTCAAAATTGCTTTGTTTGGTTCGGGGTTTGCGGGGCTGTTTTTAATGTTATCTGCAACTTTATTTTATTTAAATGACAGAATTTGATACCAGGTAGTGAGAATTCTCACTTTCCTCAGACTTGATATTAGACTGCGCTCTTTTCTAAACTTGCTCGCTGTAATCCCTCTATACACAACTGCTCGTATCTCGATACTTGGTCCCGAGTTCGAGATCTTCATGTCCGACAAAAAGACAAAACCTCCCCGCATGTATGTTTATTCTAAATGTCTCATCCTGAATCCCGTTTGCAGCAATTTGAGGCTCTGTGAAAAGCCTCAGGTCTCATGATTACTTTACTGCACCTTGAAAAAGACTACAGAACTGATGCACATGCACACATAGATCCAGCCTTGATACGGACCTTAGTCAGCACTGATAAGATCCCCGGGCTGCCCCCGTATCAACAGCTGGCCCGTAGCTCTCTCCGCACTTTCCCAAGCCCAATGCCTCAAACATGAGACTCCCTCAGTCGCTATTGTTGCTGGCTGTGGCCGGGTCAACCGCCCGCGCCAGCAGTGATAAGATTGCTCGTCCCCGCGGCGTGTCTCCAGACTGTAAGCCTCCGAGTCCCTGCTCCCCACTGTCAAAGTGTCCATATCAAGCCATCAACAAAGCGAACACCGCATGCAATTCCCACTTTCAGGCACCTATGCCTTCTCGCCGTGCCAAATCAGCTAACAATTGATGTCTCTAGTCGCCAAGTTCTATCAAGACCAAGAAACCTTCACCTGTATCTCAAGCCCCGAGACAAAGATCCCATTCACAGCCGTCAACGACAACTTTTGTGACTGCCCCGATGGTAGTGACGAGCCCGGTACATCGGCCTGCTCGCACCTTTCCCGCAACTCTCCGCTCTCGGTAGCTGAGCGTCCCGGTCACAGCGACACAGGGCTCAACGTCGCGCTGCCGGGGTTCTACTGTAAGAACAAGGGTCATAAGCCATCCTACGTTCCGTTCCAGCGGGTGAACGACGGTGTCTGTGATTACGAACTCTGCTGCGATGGCAGTGATGAATGGGCACGCGTAGGCGGTACCAAGTGCGACGACCGATGCAAGGAGATCGGCAAGCTATGGCGCAAGCAGGAAGAGCAGCGACAAAAGTCTATGACTGCGGCGCTTAAGAAAAAGAAGGAGTTGCTTGTTGCTGCTGCAAAGGAGCGCACGGGTATTGAGGCCTCGATTGCTGCTCTGGAGAAGGAGGTCAAGGGAGCCGAGGCTAATGTCCAGTCCTTGGAGGCTAGCCTGAGGGTCGTTGAGGAGCAAGATCGCAAGGTTGTTCGCACCAAGGGCCAAGGCAAGGTTGGAGCCTTGGCTGGGTTGGCGAAGACTCGAGTTGATGAGCTTCGAAAGGGTCTTCTGGAGGTAAAACTCCAGAGAGATGAGACCAAGTTGCGGTTGAAGGAGCTTGAAGATATTCTGTCGAAGTTCAAGGTCGAGTACAACCCCAACTTCAACGATGAGGGTGTTAAGCGCGCTGTGCGTGGCTGGGAAGATTATGCTGCCCGCGAGGTTGCCGAAAATACTGGAGCTTCTGATGCCGATCTGGATGAGATTGCCAAGCCCGATGGTAAAGATTCTGGTATTGACTGGGAGCACTGGGAAAATCAAGAGGATGGCTGCAATGATTCTGATCTCAGTAAGACTGACATTCAATTGTATCAAGAAGCGATTTATGCTAACGACTCTGAACAGTTTACAAGGTCGCTGCCTATCTCCCGCCATCATTAGTTGACTTCATTGAGGATAAGGTTGTTTCCGTCAAGGCTTTCCTTGAGGACAGCGGCTTCATTGCCAAGAGTAACAGTCCAGAGGCCACCGAGTCCAAGGCTGTCACGACAGCACGAGATGCCCTTAGAGCCGCCGAAAACTCTCTGAATGACCTCAATAACCAAATTCGTGACAAGCGTAACGATCTTGAGATGGACTACGGCAAGGCTGGTATCTTCCGAGCTCTCAAGGACACTTGTATTTCCAAGGATGCGGGCGAATACACCTACGAGCAATGCTTCCTGGATACCACGAAACAGATCCAGAAGAAGGGCCGAGGCTCCAGCTCCATGGGTAGATTCGTTCGCATCGGATACACCACGGTCGAAGAGCTCAACGAGGCAGGTGATGTCACCACTATTGAGAAAGTTGCACTCGAGTATGAGAATGGCCAGCACTGTTGGAATGGTCCTAATCGGTCGACCAAGGTCATTCTGGAATGTGGCGAGGAGAATGAGATCCTGAAGACTGCTGAGGATGAGAAGTGTGTCTACTCCATGCTGGTGACTACACCCGCCGTCTGTCCTGGAGGTGAGGAGGATGAAAACGCTGCTTCCGCCAAGGACGAGCTATAAACATAGTTTTGCATCTCTCGCCTTGTGTGTGGTGGAATGTATCAATGCATGTGTCTATTGTATACAGCTTTTTAGACGTATTTCATGACAGCATATCTAGTCGACTTTAAAGCGCGTTTCTTGATTCTGGTCGCTGTAGTTTGTATTTATAGTATCAAACGGGGCTTTCAAAGTTCTACACCAGCGATCCCCTTAGCTACCACCTGCAATCTGAAGCACAATATGCTACTACTCATGGCACCAGGGGAGAGATGGGAACGGGGATAGGTGACTAGATTAATTACTGAATGCGGAGCTGATGATCTCAGAGGGTATATCCTTTGTAGCAGACTGAAAAGATGTCTTCGTACCGGATATACCCATTTAACTACTCAAGGATCAAGCTTTCTTTCTAAACTTTGAAGAAAGGTTTTAATGGCGAATGTCTCGTCTTTTCTAATTTATGTTATTCCATATTCATATACACGAGATCCTCGAAAGATCTGATTGAGCCCCGTCCAAGAAACTCCGTAGTCTCGGACCATAATATAACAAAACATCTCGGTCGTAACATCGCAAATGCGGCATAGTTTACATCATACCCGGTGTCTAGTTAGACAGTAGCGGGAGTCCGGGCCGGGTATGAGTTGGCGAGCTGTTGGAGGAGGACGGCGGTGATGCAGAAGTATGGTTGAGTGGCTTAGTGCTGGTAGAATAGTCAGATCTCAAGAAACCACGTTATTGTACACAATAGATCAAAATGATCTATTTAACCAAGGGTAGAGGGTACATACGCCGCAGCTGGTGCAGGAGCAAGAGTTGCAGTTGCCGGAGCAAGAGCAAGAAGAGCAGGCACAGGGAGACATCTTGATTGTGTGTTGGGTAGTTAAACCGCGGAAAAGATTCTGAAAAGGTTGTGTTGAGAGAGTTGATTCAAAGCTTGATGATAAAAAAGACAGACTGACGGGGGATTGAAGCCTTCTTTATAGCTACCTGGTCGAGGCATTATTGTATAGAACTCGCCAAGCCGACTAACCGCATTCTTTGCTTTTCTAAACCCCAAATATTCATAATTTCTTTTTTCGCCTACACTGAACCTTGCTCGACCACTTACCGGACATTCCCCAACCGGACAGAGTAACCCCTCCATGACATCGCGTGGTCAAGTCAAATGAACCCAGGGCACAGGTAGCGCCCTCCCCTCTCTGTCTCCACCTTCTTCTCTCGCGCTATCCGCCTACAACCGTACGACAACTCTAACGCTGGCGCCAATCAGCGACCCAAATACCTCCCCCAGTGGCCAATAACAGGGTCCGGCGCCCCAGCCCGGTCGAGGCCCAAGTACGTACTTGCATAGGTGGAGAGAGGGGTGCTCTGCTCCGATCTATTTTCTGATGTGGAGTGTTGCCTTCCGTCGCCTCTCGCCTCTAGCCCGTCATCTAGGGCTGTAGATCGATACCACGGGCAGCGCGTGGGCCCGTTACACACGAGCATGATGTGTGATTATCAGAGAGGCTGAGTCGACGGTTCGCCTTTCTCCCATACGCTGCCTTGCGCCCTTTGTTTACATAAATTACTCTTTATGCCGCGCTCGCTGAATACCTGGGTCCGGGTCTTCCCTTTGTCACCCAGATCTTCGTGGCTGCTGGTCATAGGGTGGCTTGATATGAGACAAGCTGGATGGCCCATAGCTGCCTCGGTCGACTGCACGCTGACGATTATGGAGCTGTTTGCAATCCTTCTTCTATCATAGGCAAACCGAGCACCGGATGGTGTGGATCGGGCGAAGACGCGCAGATCAAGGCACCGTATGATACGACATGCCTTGGTTTCTGCTTCTCGTCTTGCCTCTCATCGGAGGCCCTAGATTTGGAGAAAATGACCTCGCTCGTTTTGTCCTTTATCTTAGGACCCACCTGCCTTCTCCTTGGTGCTGGGTCTGCTGGGTCCGAAGGCCTCGGGACGGGCCTCCAGTAATCGCTTGGATGAGTTCGCGAATGGAGGCTAACTGGCTAACTTACGCTTCAAGTGCGTTATTTTACTAAAGCGTATATTTTACGGCGCCAGGGGCGGCCAAGGCCCGTAATTTCATGGCAGCGGCCTATGAGGAGGCTTGTTGGTGCGCGGTTTGAGGACCTTGGGAGGAGGGTCGGCGTAAGGTCTTATTGGCAGACTCTGTGCAGGCGATTCTGAGATGCATTTCCATTCCACCAAGGTGGAGTTCATCTTCTCACTGCACTCGTCTCTCGGCTTCTCTAAAAGGCAACGACGAGATCTAGAAGAGGACAGAGCGAAGTGGATGTCATAGATGAGACGCTGAGTTGGTTTCCTTAGAAGCGAGGATTTCGGGCCAAAAGGATCAGCAAAACTCATTTTAAAAGATGGAGAAACTAAATTTGCTACGGTGCTTCTCATGGCTGTACCCTGCTGTGTATAGAATGCCCCCTGTCGTAGTTGATCTGATAATAGTACGCCACTGAAGCTACTATAGCTCTATCCACGGTAGCTGTACCTATACGCACGGGTGCAAGATCGTGCCCGAAAGGCTTTTTAGATCCACAATGTCATAGAGATTATTATGCCCATGATACTCCGTATAAAGCACAGATTCCCGGTAAAGTAGTAATTCCCGGAGGCGCCGAAGAAGTGGATTGTTTCATCCTGCATCCGCATAGCTTCAGACCATCGGAGGATATCGTACTCTGCTGTGCCACGGACCCTCTCGACTGCAGCTAGAAAATTATCATTGGCCCGGTCGACTGCTCCTCACGAGGTCAAACATTTCTCCGTCCATACTAATCAACCCAGAAACTTTGATATTTGGGGTCATCTCGATAGAATCAAGCGGAGTAATAGAGTTTCGAGTATATACAAGAAAATTAAACACCTTTAAGTCTGATACCACCAGTATCAGCCGCGTGAACCGATAGAAATTCTCCAAGGGCTGTGGAGTCCTGCCGCAAGAGGGAACCGCAACGAGTTTCTGGGAAGCTGTGGTCCGAGATACTAAAGCTGTGGAGAGGATGCTACTTTCGGTGAATTTTTAGTATATCGGACTAGCCTGGGTTGCCTGGGCGTTTCTTCCAAATCCCGCCTCGGACTTTGCGCGAGAATAGTTGGGCAGCTACGTCAGTCAGGTAGGGGAGTAGTGACTGTCATGGGATGCCTCGAAAGACTGTCGTCTGCTGGTCAGATGCCGTGAGATACATGCAATCCAAATGCTTGCTCTGCAGGCGTTACGATCGTCAACCCCCACAGAGTTTATTTCTCTCAATTAATGGGTCGATGCCCCCAAGGTACTTGGGATAGAAGAATAAAAGTGAGTGAATAGCCCGGGTTTAGATTTGCTTCGGGTAATGGCCGACTAAGAACATCGAGAGAAAATGACATCAAAAACCTCGCCTTACGATTCAACCGCCCATCTTAACTTGATTTTCGCGTTTCCAATTCTCCTCCACTGATTTCTAAGGAAAGAGGCCGGGCACCAGAATGGAAGGTCGCAAGGACCTACACACCGCAGGAAATCATTTCCGAGGGTGATTTATTTCTAGGACAAGTTAGTGGTTGAGGCCCTCTGCGCGATAGGAGATCACATCACATACGGGGCACTGGCAGCTGCCAGCAGGGCAGGCGCACGAAGCACCGCAGCTGCAAGTGTGGTCAGGACCTATGAGTTTGGTCAATATCGTCATTCAAGGAGCGAAGATGCGTGGGAGAAGGCGGGTGGTCGGTGGTCAATGCCCGCTTCGACCCCGCCTCGGGATTCTTTGAATCCGCCGCAAGGCAACAGAAGACAGGGATCTGACCGGCAGAGCTGACGGGGGCTAATGAGAGCCGAGGAAGAACTCACCCATTGTGATAAAGATGTTGGTTCTTGGAAAGAACTTGAAAAGGTGGTTGTTGAGGTTTGTGGATGGTGGGATGATGGTGGGGGAGGGAAGAAAGAGGGACGCCCGTCCTTAATAGTTAAATAGCCTTCTCCCGTGACTTACCGAGGCGAAGTATTGCTCGAGCGTCGAAACATGGCCAAAGTGACTTCGAACCTCTTAGTTGAGCTCTCTCGAGCGCATTTCTGTGCCTCTGCCCCGCATGCGCGCATAATCTGACGCAGCTGTCTGCCACTCGCCAGGCTATGCTGTCTGGCCTATGCAAAACGACCAGAGGCATCACCAACTACTCCGACAAGGATTCACTTTCTCATCACCAGTGCAAAGGTATTCAGCAAAAGATTCAGCAACCCAATACAAGCGGCGCAGGCCTTGTGCTACTGCATGTAAACCATCTACCAGGACGTACCCGTGTGGAGATGTTGCATAAGACGTGCATTTGAGCCGTACAGCCAATGGCGTGGACGAAGATATGCATATCTGGTACTTTTACCACCCGAAAAAACGATTTGCATGCGTTAGAAATCGAGGGGTTTATGCAATATACGCCACTGACTAGGAACCATATTCGAGAATATCCTTCAGGATTCTAATCTAAGCCGCTACTTTCGCCACTCTGGGTGAGCATTGGCCATTCTGCGAGCTCAAGTCTTATTGCCCCCAAAGCATGCGTTCAGCTATTACTGGGCTTCAATCTGACAGCAGGGATGAATACATATGCACCGATGTATATTAGGCAATGTCTGGCAGGTGAGATTTACCATTCCCGGGTGTCACTGCTTTTATGAGGGCGCTCAGGCCCAGGGATCAGATAAGCCTCAAGGTACACTCACTATTCTTAGTATTCTATTATTCTAGACAATACCAATGTTAGAGAATCACATACTTTGCAATCGATATGGCTCATACTATGTCCCTTCGTAAAACGGTCAAAGGCGGCAGTAAATCGGCGCATCGTTGGTTTCGGTGGTTGAGCGAGCTACCTGGTGTCCCCTGCAGCGACATATCATACACACCTAGGCAATCCCCATCGAAAATAAGGGCCAGTCATTCCAACATTATCAGATACAAAACAGAAAATGATATCAGACCAATTCCCACCTTGCACACGGGAAAAAGCTATCTCCTCAATAC
The DNA here is from genome assembly GCA_035985395.1 of Penicillium coffeae. Taxonomy (NCBI): domain Eukaryota; kingdom Fungi; phylum Ascomycota; class Eurotiomycetes; order Eurotiales; family Aspergillaceae; genus Penicillium; species Penicillium coffeae. Next base: position 2,512,509 of record CP142593.1, read on the forward strand.
TGGCATTTTACACCCTCCTCACTCAACTCCCCTATATTCCCGCCGACAAGCTCGTGCTTCCGCCAGCCGGGGGCTGGCCAACCAACATCAAAGCAAAAGGCCAAGAAATAGGCAAAAAGAGCGTACTCGACGAGTCTGGGCTTCGCAACTGTGGCAAAACTGACTCCGTAATCGACATACTGCGGCATCTGCCGTATCTGCAGCAAAGCTTCTATGGAGAATGCTGGACTTTATGGTATAAGACTCGTCACATTAACTACGCCATCGGCCAAACATACGATACATTTCTAGAAAGTGATGGGATTTTGCCTCTGCCGGGACATATCATCTGGCTCACCGAAGGCTTTGAGCAGTCAGGCGTGTATCTGCTTCTCGACACGCATACATGGGAGATTATTGAGTATACATCGGAGGGTCGGACTATTTCAGGCAGTATGGAAGACTATGAGGCGCTGCCATCGAACGAAAGATATACGGTATATGTAAAGATGCCCGCTGATTACTATTTAGAGCTGTGGAAGTGGAGGCATATCACCCTGAATTCCATCTTGGTTTGGGCTCCGGGCTTTGATGATGGCACGGCTCAATGGTTTGGAAAGGACCCGCGGCTACTGTGGGAGGAGACAATGCTACCACAGGAAGACAACGAAGATGAAGATGGGGAGTGGATGCCCGATGCGAAGGGGTCAGAAAATGAGGACGAGGACGAGGACGATGAAGAGGAAATGTCTCTCAGAGAGCTGGAGGAGTTGGATCGAGATGATCTAACCACGCCGATGCAGAAGCAGGATCAACAAAGCCCTCAGGACGACGTTGGCGCAGTGCCAAATGGGAGCATGCTTTTCACTGTCGCTACTGCTGATAATGCCGACTTATATAGCAAGTCGCCTTATTTCGAGCGCGGCGAGGACGTGAAAAGGCTAGTTGCAATATACCACGCACACGGTTGGCCGGTCGTGGAACACGAATACCGAGTAGCAGGGCGCTTTGAATTTCCGTCTTCTTCATTTACACCTACCCGATGGCCGCCAAAGGAATATGTCCTGGATCTCGGTAATTTCGATCGCGCAAGCTGCTTTGAAGCTGTTGTGGAGTGGTATGCTGCTTATCAGAGAGCGAGGGACGAGTCGGCTCAATGACTCCGAAGTATATCCATGGATCCATGGATACTCTGGAGGTCTGGATACCCCGGGGCCAGATATATTGCCATGAACGCTATTTTTCATGGGCTACGAATGTATCTCATGTTAGAAAATATACACAAAATACCTAGATATACCTAGGTAGATTTGGAAGTGATTTGGAACAAGCGCTTATCCAGCGCTGCTACTACGATTACCAGTGCTTGCAGTTTGCTATTAAAGCAGCCGCACGGGTTGTACTCGCGGTCAAAGTACTCCGAGTTTTCTAAGCTCCATAAAGACCGACCCTTCAGTACGCCGAATATGAGGAGTTAGGACGACCAGGCAAATTAAATTATTAAAATTTACCAGGTAGCGTTCCATATCACCACGATCCATCTTTATTAAGTTTATAAATAGCCTCACAAGCTCTAACCTTGGAAGCCAGGTACAAGAATATGTGTGACTGCGTGCTCTCCGCCTACTGTGTTTGGTGATTCTGCCGCAAGCCCGCCGAATGATCTTTTTTTCTCGCTTGAATGCGCGACTGCCGTTTCGTGTGCTGTAACGAGAATTGTGGTTCTCTCACTTCCAACCGGGTCGCTGTTCATCTACTTGTTTTTAACCGACCCAGTGTTTCTGAAACCTCAATACATCTTACATCACGATATCCTTCGACATTTTCCGCTGATCGCGCCATCTAGTTTGGCCCTGCAGGCGGCCGACAAACGCGTGATAAGATGGCTCCTCCGCCTTTCCAATTTCGAGGAAATGGCCCTCCTCCGCGAGAAGGAAACCGACGCGCTCGACGAGATCAAGGGAAGGGAGGGCCCAAAGATCGACGACCGCGACAGCGCCCAGAGTTTACTTTTAGAGCACCGAGGCCGACCTCCGAGCGACCGCTGTTGAGCGGAAAGCGAGAAACTACCCCCGAACAATTACAATCCGTTGAGGCAGGCGAGAAGGCTGCTCCTAAGTTTGCGTCATTAGATGCTCTTAGTGACAGCGAGGAGGCTGAAATGGACTTCTCGGAGGACTCCGAAGAAGAGGCGCGCCCTCGCAAGAAGCGTGCACTTGGTCTGGATGGCAACACCTCCCCTCCTAAGCCTGCACCTGCACCTGCGCCGACTCCGAAATGGTCTAATCCTGATCCATATACCGCGCTGCCTCCCCCTGACGACAGCCAGCACAAGAGGATTGACATGGTTAAATTGATTCGCAAAGCTCGCCTCGCTACCGTGGAGCAACCGAAGAAGAATGACGCTGTCGTGCAGAATGAGGACTTTATTTCCCTGGGTGGTTTAGATGGATCGCAGGATTATGGCAAGTCGGAAGCAGAGGACGAGTCCACGAAGGCTCCCCAGAATGCACCAAAGGGCCCGAAAGGATTAGAGGCCAGAATTACTGCGCCGAAAGGCCCAAAAGCAATGGGAGGTGGAGACGCGGTACCGGCCAAACGAACTCTCGAAGCTCAATTAAAGGGAAATTCCTTGAAGCTCGGCATGCCCAAGCGGAAATTCAACACATCGGGATCAGTTGTCCATGACTGGATGCCTTCCTCTAGCCAAGACTCAGCTCCATGGATGGACGGCGTGCAGCCGGTCATGCAATTATCTTCCAGGTGAGAAATATTCATATCACTCTCCATATTAGAAACAAACTGATGAATATTTTAGGCTACACAATGAGATCGTTGCCTTCTATAACTGGGTAAGGCCGCACCAGTTCGAACAAGTCGTTCGCGCCGATCTGGTCAACCGACTAGATGCTGGGTTTCGGAAACGGTACAAAGATGTTCAAGTCCTCCCTTTTGGATCCTTTGCCTCTGGCTTGTACTTGCCAGTTGCGGATATGGATTTGGTCTTGCTTTCTCCTGCCTACATGGACCATGATTATAGGAGTTTTGGCCAAAAGAAAAACCAAATATACGCCTTCGCTGCGTATGTGAGAGATATGGACATTGCTGTCCCAGGCTCGGTGGAAACAATTGCACATGCCCGTGTACCGATCCTCAAGTTCATGGATAAATTGACTGGTCTGCATGTCGATCTGTCGTTCGATAATGACAGTGGCTTGCGAGCCAATCGGACCTTTCTGGACTGGAAAGATCAGTTCCCTGAGATGCCTGTAATAGTCTCGGTCATTAAGCAATTTTTGCTTATCCGTGGACTAAACGAGGTGCCCACTGGAGGTCTGGGTGGGTTCTCTATCACTTGTCTCGTGACAAGCCTTCTCCAACATACCCCAAGTCATAACCATAACTTGGGTGACATTTTGCAAAGTTTCTTCAGGTTCTATGGTACTCAGTTTAATTGGAGGGACTTGGGAATCCGTTTGAACCCGCCAGGATATATCAACAAGGTGTGACCCCAAATCAACCACAGCACATCCACATCGTCTAACGCTTATATAAATACAGTATTTTGGGAACAGAGATCGTCTCATGATTGAAGACCCCAACAACCCAGCAAATGATATCTCTGGCGGGACTAGAGAGATTCTTCTGATCTTCCAGTCCTTTGCCAACGCTTTCCGTGAAGTGAACGACCGTATGGAAGCGTTGAACCGATCTGGCGATTGCCAGACGAGCATCCTGGAAGTCATACTTGGAGGCAACTTCGAAGATTATGCAGAGCAGCGACGACATCTTCACCGAGTTTACATGGCAGCACCTCAGTTTGCGAAGAATCGAGAGGTCCCTCCGCCACCCCCTGCCTCTGCTGCCCCCATCTCTCCTCCTGCACCTCCTCCACCCCAAGCATAGACCAATCATTTGATGGGTTGCCCTGGGAAGGAGGAAGTCTTATCATGGTCCAATGATGTTTCTTTTACATACAAAACGATACCCAATGTGTTTCTCAGGAGTTATGGGTAAAATGGGTTTTTGGTGGGTGTCGTAACACGACTTCTAGTTACTATTTCTTTTTCAAATCCACTATTGTTTATTGATATTAACGTATCATGGAACCGGAAAAATGAAAGTGCTGACAATTCAGAGGGTGGAATTGACCCTTTAGGTATTCGTCCTGATCGCGGTCTCGGTTCGGTCGTCCGTTGTTCATCCGTTGCCCTTACTCTTCTTCCTGCTCCTACCTCCCCGAGAGATCTGCCCAATATCTATCTCTCCGTACTGCATACTGTTCTCGTACGATCCCCGACACGACACTCCTCATCGACCGCATTAGGACCAATGCCGCTTTCTGTATCAAGGTATTTCTATTCTAGTAACACAATTGAATCGTCTAGCAGGCAAGTGATTGCGAGTGGGCATCACTTCGCGTTTAATGCTGCTACTTGGCACCCCACATATTCCCTTCCCATCCTCCTTCTCATCAAGAAAGCGCTATATGTGAATTCTTGGAGAGGAGAGAGAGGATGGCCGGATGAAAATGTGCTTCTCTCTATTGCTGGCTTCGTTCAGAATTTCTTTGAACCAGACGATGTAGCGGAATTTTATTTTCGCTGGGTGTACTCTTTGCTGAGAGCACCTTCGCCAAACCCGTGCTCGTAGCAGAGTGCTCTGGAATATGATAATTAATTCATCTCCTGGCCAGGGTAGCTCTTTTACACCCGGAGAACCCACAAAACTAATTTATATATGATAGGGAGCTTCATGGCTGTGTGTCCTGAGATTATTAGACACTTTGTGTTCTTCATAACAATCATTAGATGCCGAATTTAAGATTATTTCTCGGCATTATGTATAGGTGATCCTATGTACAGTCCTGATATTAACCGATCGATGGATTCGTTGCGCTCGTATGTGTGCACACTGGGACTTCTTTGGATTAAGCAAGTTGTTTATCTGCATCAAGTGGCGGCGTTAGGATCCCTTCTTGCGCAAATCCATCGCCCACCGGAGCAGCAGTGCTGGCTTCAATGCCGAGTTCATTCAGAGTCGACACATGTTCCTTGGTAATGATGTTCTGAAATCCATCATCAGGGCTTGCCCAGGCATAGTCAACCCATTCCTGGCCCAGCACATCCCGGATTTCCTTGGCTAGCTGCAAAATGTGAGCCCGACGCCCAGACGACCATGCCCGATCCGTGATCAAGCCCTCGGAAGGCGTCAGAATGTTCGAAGCATGACTTGCAGACGTAGGCACCGCACCAACAGCGCCACTAGCAGGGGTGCAGGCCCCAACAGACTGCAGGGTACTTTCGATATCCGAGCCGTCGTCCTCATCATTCCAGTTCTCCAGTCCATCGAGAATACTATGCCACACTCGCAGAGTCTCATCCAACTCCTCAATATTACTCACTCCCATAACACTGACTCCCAGCCTCTTCCCGGTCCCAATGTTCGCAACAGAGATAAACCCAGGATCCGCATCAAGAGCCTTAGCCAAAGGCCTCCCCAGCGCCCCGGCTTTAGCCCCAGACCTCAGCCACGACTCGAGAGCAAACCGAATCGCCACAACCTCTAGCTTCTCGCCGCGATCTGCCGCAATATCCGCCGCCTGCTGAATAACAGTCCGCAGCGCATTCGGCGCAGGGTGGAAATCACCCATCGCACCAACAGGCACACCATCACGTCGGAGAAGACCCATTCCCAGCGGCGATGCATTGGGAACCACATCGACGCCTGCGTCGATCAATCGCGGCAACGCAGCCGACCGCAACCGCGTGTTCTGAAGCGTGAAATTGGCATACGACATAACCACATCGAGCGGCTCGCCTGTCTCCCGCAGAACCAGCTCCGCAAGCTCGCTCAGCACGTCAACTGGGTAGCCGGAGATACCGACATAGCGGATTAAATGTTCCTCGTCGCGTAGGCGGCGAAGCTCGCGGACTGCGCCGAGCACTTCGGCCGGAGATACGAATTCCACGTCGTGGCAGTAGACGACGTCGAGATAGTCTGTGTGCAGGCGCTGCAGGCTGCGGTGAACGCTATGCCTGATCCAGGCTGGGGAGTAGTCGAAGGTTGAGGAAGCGATGCGCCCGACTTTGGTGAGAATGTGGTAGCTGGAGCGGGGGAAGTTGGATTGTACGAATGAAGTTGCGAGGGCGTGGCCGAGGAGAGACTCGGCGGGACCGTAGTAGGGGGATGTGTCGAAGGCGCGGATACCGCGGGCGAGAGCGCGCTGGACGAGTTCAGTTGTTGGGAGGGCGTAGGGGTCTGCATTGTATTGCGAATTGAAGGTCGCAGTGCCCATTATTAGTGGTGGCAGAGTTGCCGATAGTGGGGGTTGGGGAGGCATGATTCTGGTGAATTGAGGGTCGATTAGGTGGAATCAAGAGAAGGAGAGGAGGATTGAGTGTGTCGAGAATCAATCCATCGAAGGTTGAAAGATATTGGTGACGTCCTGCTTCTTCTTAATTGTGAAATTTCCCACTGTCGGACTGTCGGGCTTCCGCATCGGGCTATGGCGCGATCCATGAATGGTGGGGGGACCTGTTTTCTCCGATCTGAGTAGCCGGCTGCAGGCTCTCGATCTGGCATGGTGTTTGATCCTTGGTCATGGTGTGTAGAAATACTTGTGAGCTCCCATGCTTCGATCTCGCTTGATATTCGGAAACAAGAAGTGTTAATCGCCGGCGGTGGCAAAAAAGAGATCAAAAAAGCAAGTATGGTACTTTTGGGAGGCCAAAGCGACATTACATGTAGGAGAGAGAGAGAGAGAATAAAGAACTAGTTGAAGTAGTTTGGAAGGGATTCCACATGTTTGAATATTGATTTATTGTACATAGTCTTTTTCCGATGAGGGTCAGAGTGGAGAAAAGGTGTGTGACCGTGAGAGCGAGGTGATGTTATACACAGAGGCCGGGGGCCGTGATCGGACACTCAAAGCCGCGCGATCAGCCAAACTAGCGAAGAGGCAGACCGCAAGGGCAGAGAGTTTCGAAGTCTAATTAGGCAGACAAAGGGAAAAAATAGACATCTCTCCCATATAAACCAAACGCCATGCTATGCCATGAAGAAGTGAAATGGCGTCCGAGGATCTCCTGATTTGAAGGGTTCGGACGCCGGGGCGCGAAGGCCCTCGCGAGGGCGCGAATAGACGCAGCCGGAGGAAGCTGAGAAAGTGCGGATCGCGAGAAAGCCAAAGGATAGAGATGCCTCTTCACCGGTCTTTGTAGACCTTCGGGTTCCAGCCTTCGCGAATTTCCTGCTCGTCGGCTGCTTTGCGTTCAACCTGGCGAACCTCCATTTCTATCCGTTCACGCGCTCGGAGAATCTTGCTTTGGAGATAGAAGCTGCCTCCCTTCTGAGGATCGTTCAAATCGAACAATTTCTTGAAGCGCTCCATGGTATGCTCGACGGTGGCTTCTCCGGCGACCGGGGGCTTGACGTTGAGGATCTTGCATGCCTCGTCAAGGGTCAGACTGGAGGAAGCGAAGCCCCCACGACCCTTGGCTCCGGCAGCATGCTTACCGGAAGCCTGTGCCTGCTTGTAGGCTTCCGCGAAGGCGCGACCGAAGACTCGGGCTCCGGTAACGACGACTTGGGTGACGATGCGATGAGCCTGTTATGAGGGTGATGGATTAGTCGCAGTCGGGCGAAACCATTTGCTATGATTACCTAGGCAATCATATGGCGCAAATGCAACGGATGCATCATCTGGAGATACTTACCATGTCGAGGGCTGGATGACCTGGGTTGATCACAAGGGAGGTGAGGTGAGGAAGAAAGGGAAAATTTCGGCACGCGATTTAGCGTCGGTCGGCGGAAGCTGGATCTATGCACCGCGAGCGCGGCAGCAGCAGCAGCAGCAGCAGCAGCAGCACAGAACTACTTATTTCTACACGTATGTACTTTTCTGACAGAACCCTTCTCTAAATTTGTGAAAGCTGTCAAAATAATATAGAAGTTAGAACCCTCCGTATAAAGGCAGCCCAGGAACAACACCGAATCAAAACGGAAGTAAAGAGCCGGCGAGCATCCACAGTCACATGCCCCCCCGCAGATCATCGCTGGACCGACAGCAGACGAAAGGAAGCCCCAAACCTCCGCTGACCATCGCTTTATAAACATGGAAGCCTGCTGTTGCCGGCTCCAGAAACCCCAACCGATGACGACTTCTTAATTGGATGGCAGCTCTCGGTATGTGACACCCCCCATGTGCGGCTACAGCTCGCCTACGCTAGTATAGCTAGCGTCCCTTCCTTACCATAACCTTGCTCATGCGACAGCACAGAGGACATCCCGTGGATACCTTCCATGGCCAGCCCAACGACTACTCAGGATAGTGTCTATCCTGAGTCTCAGCCGCCAACTATCGCTGCCTTCTCTCCATCGACCATCTCCGGCGCCGCCCTAACATCGCGGCAACGCTCCAGCGTCATCGTGCATCGCAAGTCCCCTCTGCTGGTGGCTACGCCGCCGCCCATCACTCGGGCCTTGGCCTACTCACATCCATTCCTTTTACCGCTCAACTCATTAGTCGGCCTGATAACATGGACAACGGGGGATCCGTGGCAGAGCTTCTTGCTCGTGGCCTCGTTCTGGGTCGTGGTGTTGTACAGTGATATCATCATCCTCTACGCGGGCCCAATACTCGTCGTGGTAGGGTTAATACTGGGAATGTATGGGAGGCGGTACTCACCACTATCATCAACGACGTCAACAGGCAGTAAACATGTACGAAAGACATCTGCAGACTCTTCCCGCCAGCAGAAAAGCCTCGATGACATTGTTGAGACCCTACGAACCCTCACGACACGATGCAATATACTCCTCGGTCCGTTACTCGATCTAACGGACTTCCTTTCAACACAACGAACAGCCACATCGGCGACTACTCGACCCGCTCTCACGGCCCTATTCCTTCGAATCATCCTTATCACACCGATCTGGATCATCATGACCCTCCCTCCTTTCTACATTATCACCACCCGACGCATCATCATGATCGTCGGCACAGCTATCCTGACATACCACTCTCGACCTGCACGAGTTTCGCGAGTGATACTTTGGCGATCCCGAGCTGTTCGCCGCTTTTGTGGGATGATCACTGGTCTATCTGTTGCAGACAATACAACTAGTCCCGAAAAACCTCATTCACAAGGTGTTGGATTGAATATTGCAACAAAGCGACGCAGCGATGACGGCGTACGTTTTACTTTTGTTGTCTTTGAGAACCAACGGCGTTGGCTCGGTATTGGGTGGACATACTCCTTGTTCCCCGCAGAGCGAGGCGCTTGGACCGACGAGCATTTGAACACTGTCCCCTCAAAGGATTCATTCGAGCTTCCAGATGTGAGAACAGGTGATGCTAAATGGCGGTGGGTTGAAGGAAGTGAATGGCGTATTGAAGGTGCCGATGGCTCTGCTGGAGGCAAGTCCAACTCCGAGGGTTGGATCTACTATGACAACAAGGTATGCCCACGACTCTTATCTCCCAAAAGAATTATTATTGATATGCTTGCTAGTGGAATGACGGACGCCGTGGCCAAGATGGCTGGGATAGATACACACGTCGACGCAAATGGTTCCGCGATGCGGAGCTAGTTGAAATAGATGGCGAGGATGCGTCACAAGAGACCACCTCCACCCTCACACAAGCCCTTGAGCAAGAACGACAAGATCTTGAAAAAGAGCCAAATAATCTGTCTCAGTCGGTTCCACTCAAAGCCCGCCGCCGGCGTTGGTTCAGCAGCACCAAAGAGAAAGAGCGCAACAGCGATGGGTCTTCTATCGACACTGGCCGTGCCACAGGATCGAATAACGTTGATGGTGCGGGTGGTCCTCGAACTCCCTCGCGCAAGGCTTCTTCACATACTCGTGAAGGTAGTCTGCCCAACAGCGAGAGCTCTAGCTTCCGCGAGAGAGAACTTTCAGCCGCCCAAGACCACCATGACCGCTGGGGTACTCGAGCTGCTGGAGGAACAGAGAGGGCAGAGCGTGAATTTGGTCTTAGTGACGAGGTGAATATGGGACTGAGCTGATTCTCACAATGTTGACGTGTTATTCTTGCATCCCATGGCTAAGGGCATATCCACTGGTATTTTATTTAGGGGCGTCTATCGAGATTGCTTTGCTGGGGCAGCTAGTGGCTACTGGAGTTTTTGAAATACCCATGATTGAAATTCAGTCGGTAATGAGAGACTACTGTTATCTTTAACAATCCCTCCAAATAATGCAACCGAAATCGGTGGAAGTAAATTTACAATATAGCTTTGTACAAGAATAAAAGTCGTAGCTCGTTCACATCATGCCAGGATCAACTCCCATTGCAGTTCTTCCAACACATCCAGCCAGTGGACGGGAAGCACAACTCCATCTCGGACCGAGGCATCTTTTCGCGCCCATAATAGCCTGAGCAATTCCTTCGCTCGCCGAACATTGCCGATTCCAAAGTTAGTTTGCAACTTGCCCAATGATTGCAGCACAATATACCTTTCCTCGACGAGTTCGTTTTCACAGCCTGCGATGAAAAGCGGAAACGTCAACGCCGAGTACTCGCAATGATCGTCAAGAGGGAACGTCTCGACGCGATCAAGGCAACGTTGAACAGCCAATGATTTGGGCATTGAGATTAGAGAAACCCAATCAAATGATAGTAGATTTGGGGTTTGATCCGCAGATTTCGTACTCATTCTTTCCAGGACTGAATGTAAGTAGATAAATGCTGCGTCGCGAAAGCATTCTGCCACGAGTTGGAGTCGGGTTAGAGATATAGCTGTTAAGCCTCTTGGGATAATATAGGGAATTGAATCGTGAGTCCACGTAAGAAGTGAATGGTTTCTAGAAAATTTTAACATAAGAAATCTTTTTGCTCAAGAATGCTCTTTCGTATGCAGGGAATGGACATACATTGATACAATTGAAAGCCGCAGCGCCAACTCATCCCCTTGAAAGAATGGCAAATCTGCGATAGCACCACATAGCTTGAGTATCTCTTCGGTGTATCCGATGTAGATGTCTAGCCTTGGAGGGCCTAGATCGGTCTCTGCGGGATTTGCTTCGGCGGCCGTGATGCGCTTCCGATTACTTAGACGCGCCATATTGTACGCATAAAGATAGCTGTTTGGACATGAGTAAGTATGCAGATCCTAATTAGTAAGGTGTGGTTTTGGCTTACAGGCCTCGTAAGAATTGGCCTACGTCTGGATCCATGGTGCGCAACCCGCCACGAGAGGTAATCATGCGCTGCAAAGCATTGAGATGAACACCCCATTGCTTGACGCTGCCTCGGACAATCTCATATTTACACATGAGGCCTACAGCAAGCACAGTATCGTCTGTGAGAGTATCTTGGGGACCGGCATCGAGCGCGGTTCGAAGGCCTGCTAGTGTTCGACCGTAGTATTTCGCCGAGGCGGTTTGGGCGCTCAGGCCTTGGGAGCGGTTCGCAAGATGCAGTGCTGATACTGCACATATAGCTTTTAATAAAAGTGGAGAAGACATTGCGCGAGGAATGAGGAGTGATCGAAGTGGATTATCGTCACTTTCGAGGTTGGCGAGAAGTCGCGAGCCTTCCTCAACGTGGTACTGTAGGTAGTGTGATTCGTGATCGGAGAAATTAGGAATATAGCTTCTCGGGCGTGGAACTAAGGTAAGTGCGTTATCTTGGATTGCAACTTCTTTTGAGTTTGCTTCATTATTAGGGGTTTGGTCGTCGAGAATAGATTGCTCTGTATGTTGAGACTGTGGCGAGGAAATAATTGAGCCACTTGTGTGTGTAGACACGGGAGATATTTGTGATAATGGCGATGGAGACGGAGATACAGAGCCACTGCGCGAAGATAGTCCTGATATCTGCTTTGGAAAATCCGCAGGAGTAAACACTTGCGTCGACGGACCAAGTGGCTCAACCCAAAGCGAGCCATAGCCTTCGCAAATTCGGCCTTGTTTGACGCAATTATCGCAACTAGATTTTTTAGTGCTGTGTCAAATGACAATTTCTAGACTTTGAGTAGAAAAATACCTTGGTTTAGCCTTATCACAGGCTTTGCGACGCTTCTTGCACGTCAAGCAGCCGGAGCGAGTCCATGCCGTGCCCGTTTTACGGCCTCGTTTTTTACTTTGGCTTGTTTTAGCTATAGTATTTTCAGGCCCCGCCCGAGACCATCCGGTGTCAGTGAATGTAGTCATAGCTGGAAAGGTGTTAGGGTGAACACAGGGTCATTAAGAAGATCATCTCCCCGCGATTTGATAGCAAATCTAGTGACGCTATCCCCAATTGGGGCAAACTCGCGCGCCACGTGATTCTTATCGCGATAAGTATATTCTTGGTTTTGAGATACTGGAATGATTCGAGCAGGATATCTGCATGAAAAGTAGTCTGAGAAAAGCAGATAAAAAAGGGAATTCTTTTGCCCTATTCAGCCAGCTATAATAGATACATCGTTCCTTTCGGCGATCTCCAAATGCGCGAAATGCAACGCATCGTCTGTGTGCCGACCCGATTTGGAAGGTCCAGCCAGAGGCTGCAGTGGCTGATAAGATAGAAGACATTTAAATCCACACGCCCCCTCTTCCCCAGCTTCTCCCCACAGGCCTGCTTCTATCTTTCATTCCGATATTGTTACACCGGGAGGATTGACTGTACTCCGCTGTCCTAGTCTATCTGTTTCAATCATGGTGGCCAGCTCGCCCCATCCCTTTGATCCAATCACACCGGCAGAGATACAACTCGCCGTCCGCATATTGGAGGCGACTTTCCCAGGCGTCCACCTGCGATACAAGAGAATTGACGTGAATGAGCCGATAAAGAAAGATGTTGTGCCGTACATTGAGGCTGAGAGATTACGGCGACCTCTTCCCTCACCACCAGCTCGCCTTCTCTATACACTTTTTCATCGTCTTGATACCGGCGCATTTTACAAGGCTATTCTGAATGCTGATAGCCGCACAATCGTTTACGCGAAGGAGCTTCCACGTGAAGTTCAGGTGAGTTATAGTTTTATCGATTCTGGCTCAGAGGACAATACCTATTCGCAGAGTTTCATTTAGTTAACTCACTTCACATTTAGGGGCCAATTGATGTCGACGAAATCACGGAAATCGAAGAGATGTGTATGAAACATCCAGCTGTCTTAGTTGAGATTGAGAAATTGCAGCTACCGCCTGGAGTCACCGTCTGCAACGACCCATGGATGTACGGCACGGATAGCGAGAAAGAAAACCGACGACTTTTCCAGTGCTTCATGTACCTGATCGAGGTGGACCATCCGCAGAATAATCACTATTCGCTTCCATGCAAATTCTCACCGGTTTTCGATGGCCTTACCCACGAACTCATTCGCATGGATTATCTCCCTGGAGGAGCGAACCATGATACCACCGAGACCAAACCCTGGAAGCCGGTGAAGACAATTCAATACGCTCATGATATCCTGGACGAGCCTGTACGGACCGATCTCAAACCATATATTGTGCAGCAGCCGGAAGGCCCATCCTATACTGTGGATGGAAATTTGATTTATTGGCAGAAGTGGCGATTCAGAGTCGGCTTCAACATTCGCGAGGGCCTTGTCCTTTACAATGTGATGTACGAAAAACGCAATGTCTTTTATCGTCTGTCTATCTCTGAGATGACAGTTCCTTATGGAGGTTGGTAACCTGTTAATCAAAATGATTCATTTCACTAACCGTCTTAGATCCTCGGGCTCCTTATCATCGAAAGCAGGCTTTCGACGTTGGAGACACCGGCTTCGGCATGAACGCGAACCAGTTGTCACTTGGCTGCGATTGTCTGGGGCATATCAAATATTTTGATGGCTACCGTAACGACTCGAAGGGCAATCCTGTTCAATTGAAGAATGTAATTTGTATGCACGAGCAGGATAATGGCTTACAGCACAAACACACCAATTACAGGACAGGTGCTGCCACTGTTGTTCGAAACCGCCAACTGGTCATACAGATGATCTGTACCGTAGCAAACTACGAGTACATATTTGCATATATCTTTGATCAAGCAGGTGGCATCGAACTAGAAGTTCGTGCCACTGGAATCCTATCAACTGTCCCATTCGACAATGAGAATGGAGAAACCGTTCCATGGGGAACTAATGTGGGACCTGGGGTCATGGCTCCATTCCACCAGCACATGTTCTCATTCCGAGTTGACCCCGCAGTTGACGGTTTCAAGAACACTGTGTATTACGAAGATAGTGTGCCATTGCCAGAAGACGAAAACAATCCATGGCTTGTTGGCTACACTACTGAATCCAATGTCATGAAAACATCCGGCTCAGCAAATACCAGTGTCGATCGCCATCGTGTCTTTAAGATTCGCAACGACAATGTTAACAATCCAATTACATACAAGCCAGTGTCATACAAGCTTCAGGCTGCTCCGAGCCAGATGTTACTCGTCAACAAGAATGCCCTTGGTTATCGCAGAGCCGAGTTTGCTACTAAGCCCATTTGGGTCACGAGATACCAAGATGATGAGCTTTACGCTGCTGGTGAATTCACAAACCAAAGCCGGCGAGCCGAAGGCGTCGAAACATGGGTGCGACGGAACGACAACACAGAAAACGAAGATGTCGTTTTATGGCATAGTGAGTATTTGAAAGAAAATTTATGTGCTCTTCAGTGACTAACCACATCCACAGCTTTCGGTCTCACACACAACCCTCGCATCGAGGATTTCCCCATCATGCCCATGGAGCGGGTCAGCGTAATGTTGAAACCCGATGGATTTTTCACCAAGAACCCTGCATTGAACGTTCCACAGTCTTCTCAGTCTTTTAACAAATCGACTCTTCATCCTCCAGCTACCGATTGCTGCGGCTCTACAGGCAGCGCTGGTGCTGCCAAGGCTAAGCTGTACAAGCGACTGGATTAGGCGAATTTTCTTTTGGCCCTTTATACCCTTACTTAGCCTGAGCCAGATGCAAAGCACAAATTGAATTCCGGGAATACAGTTTTCAGTCTATCTATCACAAAGATCTGATGTCTTAGAGCTATACTTCGTAAACGACCTGCTCGGACTAATTCTGCAGCGAACCTGCGGGGAAGACCAATTATGTGAACCTGAAAAGTTTAGACTTTAGAGGCGGTGCAGATCCACTCCATTTAATATCGGAATTGTAAATTGGGGTCTGTGTTCAGGGCAGACTTGCGATCTCAAACTAACGCTTTCGCGTGGAGACGAAATGCGGGGAAACCTCCGCCCGACCACGCGAAGGCCTTCTTGCCCTGATCCACTCTCTTGACCTGGGAGCACTAACAAATAATAAGCACTCGATTATCGTCAACCAAACACTTTTTATCTTCTCGTTGAACCAATCTCTAGCTTCTCGCATTGACGTCTCCCTCATAGAAAAAAGACAACCTACAACTGAGACCATGCTTCACAAAATCTGGCATGATGTCACGGATGGAATCCTTCAGCTTCGGCGTCAATTACTCCGGACGCAATATACCACAGGGAACGTTGCATTGAGGATCGTCTGTGCCCGAAAAAAACCCTCCCATCTCTAGATAAAAACGTTCTCCTGTCTCTGAAGTCCAATGTGCTCAGATTCAACTGAATATGGCTCCATTTCTTCGAAACACGTTTCTCGCGACCCTCGGCGCGGGTGTAGTATACGGCGCTGCTGTGATCAACACTCGTGGGGTTGGATTCGGCGATAATACCTGGCAAGGCTATGTTCGTTCACCAAACACAACTACTGTCAAGCCCCAGAGTATTCTGTCAGCCAGCACGGCAGGCAATGTTACCAACCCCAATGGTCTATTGGAAGGTAATGGGTCGCCAACAATCCTAAACCGCGCCCAGGGGGACAACACGAATATTCCGACTGTTGTGGTCGACTTCGGGCAGAATGTTGTTGGCATTGTGTCGATTAACTTTGCTGGGTCAACCAATGGATCGGAGGGATTGCCTGGCGTGAAGCTTGCATTCTCGGAGACAAGTCAATACTTGACCAATATCAGTGACTTTACTAGGTCAGATAATATGGCTGCGGTATGTTCGTATCGAGTCAATCTATGTTGCCAACTTTTAATGAAATGAACAGGGCACATCATTGACCAACGGAACAGACCAGGTAACTCAAGATTAAAAGAATCATTAAATAAACCCAGAGTGCTAATGTATACAGATCGCTGTCGCCAACGAGGCTTATGCATGGACGAACTCTAATGGATGTCAATACGGAAAACAAGTTTGCTCTGACGGTCTTCATGGGTTCCGCTATATGAAGATTTGGGTAGACGCTGAGGCCAATGATGCTCCGCACACCCAGGCTTACGGATCTGTGTCCATTTCAAGTGTTGAACTCGAATGGTCCGGATATTTAGGAACGCCAGACACTTTCAGCGGATGGTTTGAATGCTCTGACCCTGACCTCACTCAGTGGTGGTATAATGGCGTTTATACTGCGGACATGGGGACAGACACCTTTTTAGGCAATGAGACGGATCCTCGTGACTCAGACACCGCTACTCTTGATGGAAAGGAAGTGCTGTTTGATGGTGCTAAACGGGATAGAGATCCGTACGTCGGAGACCTTGGTGTTGCCGCCTTGACCACTTACCTTTCGCATGATAATCCTGATGCCGTGAAGAACATTCTGGTTGATCTGGCCGATCATCAGCGATCAGATGGCTGGATTCCTCCCGCAAGCATGTAGGTTCTCTTTCATCTGTTTTGCGACTCGGCGCAATGCATCTAACGTCTTCTAGAAATAATTACACACTCCCTCTTTTTGACTATCCACTATGGTGGGTCGTTGCTACCGGTGATCTTGTTATGTACACTGGCGATACAGACTTCGCTGCCCAGTACTACGACGTGATGAAGAACACCCTCGATAGTTATTATGGCCAGAATCTCACCAGCAATAATGGTCTACTGAGCAAGAGTAACACTTCATATGGAGACTATGCTTTCCTCCCTCGCTCTGGTGTCATCACATATTACAATGCACTTTATGTGCATGCTTTGAATACAGCAGCCAATCTTGCAACTGTTCTGGGTCACAGTGATGATAGCCAAACATGGAGCTCACGAGCTTCAGATGTTAGCAGCAAGTTGTTTGCCCGGAATTGGGATTCTTCTGTTGGAGCATTCTATGACGGAGGTCCTTGTCCCGACCAGGGCGCTGATACGATCTGCAATGTCCACGCCCAGGATGGCAATAGCTTGGCTGTTCTTGCAGGAGCTGTAAATTCTACCTTGTCCTCTGGCCTTCTCAACTGGTATGGAAACGCGACTCAGCAGCCTTATGGTAACGCGTTCTATGACAAAGACTCACTTCAGTCCGGATTCTCCCAACGTGTCTACGCTTTCATTTCATATTTCGAGCTTGCCGCCCGCTTTGCTACCCCTGGCATGTCAGAGTCGGCAATTCAGGAAATCCAACGTCTTTATGGCTGGATGGCAACTCATGATCCTGAGATCACATTCTGGGAAGGAATTGGACCCAACGGCACTGCCTACGAAGAAGGATTCACCTCCATGTCTCACGGGTGGTCTACCGGAATCGTTCCACTCATGAGCAACTATGTTCTTGGCGTGAAGCCGACCGGTCCAGGATTCAGCACCTGGCAGATTTGTCCCGTCGTTGACGGTGGCGACCTCACTTGGGCAAGAGGCCAGGTCTCGACACCAAATGGTCCTATTAAAGTTTCTTGGACCAAGAACACCAATGGAACCTTTGAGATCCAGTACGATGCTCCTGATAACACCAATGGCGTTGTTTGTGTTCCTTTGAGCTCTTCTCAAAATCAAGTCTATGCGGACGGCCAACAAGTTGGAGCAGCGTCAAATCCAGTTACAGT
Source organism: Penicillium coffeae (assembly GCA_035985395.1). Lineage (NCBI taxonomy): Eukaryota > Fungi > Ascomycota > Eurotiomycetes > Eurotiales > Aspergillaceae > Penicillium > Penicillium coffeae. Next base: position 2,530,314 of record CP142593.1, read on the forward strand.
TGGCCCGCTAGCAACGACTGGTGATGGGTTCAAGGTGGTAAGTGCGGGTGGTGGCTCACATATCATTTCAACTGGCATGTAATATAGACGAAAAGAGTTTCGAATATAATCGGAAATAATGCCACATCAAAGGGTCTCGTGTGAGTTGAGCAATATTATTTCTTTATTATAGATACATCTATGCATTGCGTGCAAATGAGCTCTAGACGGTGAAAGTGCTCTATCTAAACTAGCCCATTGAGATTCAGTGTTTCCGAGTCTTAACCATCTGTGCCACTTTCACCCCGGTAAATGCCACTGCGGCAGCGAGAATTAGAGCCCCCGAAAAGATGAAGCCTCCAGTGAACTGATATCGGAACATGAATGATGTTACCTGCAATTGGATTTCCCACCAAAACGCCCAAGCCAGCGAATAGAAATGACATTCCCATCCAAGTACCTACTAGCCCAATGTTGGGAGCCAGGGAGGCTACAACAGAAGCAGGCAGTGAGACGAATGCGCCGGAGTCAAAGCCATATAAAATGGCAAATACGACCAAGCCACCCAGGTTGTTGATGACGATGGCAGCAAATGAAAGGATGGCACAGCTTGTACAATACGCAATTATTAGATCCAAACCCCCGAAACGATCAGCCAGAATCCCAGGGATGATTCTTCCGAAGACAGAGGCACCATTCAACACCGCCAGCATATAAAATGACAAATCTGACTGGAGATGTATGTGGGCTTCACTCCAGCTGATGATATAGAAGATCGGGATATAGAGTCCAGCAAAAGATAAGAATAGACCCAGACTGAAGAAGATGAAAGGTAAATCCTTGAATGCGGATATGTCAAGCAAAGCGCGCGATCTATTTGGCGGTGGAACACGCGGCTTCAAAGTCATAATGCTCACACATAGTGTTGCCAAAGCAATAAATCCTAGGACTCTTGTCGCCCACGGGAAATCAATTCGAGGCTGCAACCGCTCGAAGATAATAGGGTAGATGACACTACCGATACTACCTCCTGAGGCCACTAAACCAATAGCAAGAGCCCGTTTTGAAGTGAAGTAGGTAGCCACAATTGCCACGCTGGGCAGGAAAAGAAACCCTGTACCCAGACCAATACATAGTCCTTGTGCGAGAAATATTTGCCAGTATTCTCTTGCCAGGCTAAGCATCATCATTCCGAAGACCGTGAGGAACGTCCCGACAACTAGCATGGATCTATGATATCCCCGGTCGAACAGGACTCCCGCCACAAGACTTAGGGAAACCAATAGGAACGCCTGGAAAGTACCTATCTACGAAATATCGGAGCTGTTTCTGGATGTCAAGAGTGAAGACTCGTAGTAAGTTTGGAATACGCCAAATGTGTTCACGAGGCCCCTAGTGAGTTTGGCATTTAGAGATGACTTGTATCATGTGATAGGTCTTTTCGCATACCCACCAAGAATTGAAGAATAAAAAGTGAGCCCCAAGAACTTGAATCCATGCCTTAGCACCCCCGTTCGGGGGTGGTTGTGGTGCTACATCGTCTGGTTGCTCGATTTTCGGACTCTGGCCCAGGGTAGTGGACTTGCTGTGATCCAGGGAGATATTTCTGGGAACCCGAGTATCACTGGTCATCGTGAAAGTGGCCCAGGTGACAAGTATTCGAGTAACGTGCTACAACCCGAAGACTGAATTAGTTCGGTTAGAAGATGAATGGCGATTGAACCTCAACCCAAAGAAGTGATGTCTAAAAGCTCGCAGTATGTACTACGAGCCAGGAACATTGAAATATATATACTGCTAGTGGATGTTTATCTCATCTTTTGAAATAGTTGAAATCATCAATTTATGTTTATTCAACAGCGCAGCCAACAATTTAACTTCCTGGAGCGCGTATTTGGTGAATGAAAATTTGGGAAATAAAAGAACATACTTGAGCTAAGAAATATCAGTAGAGATATTGTTGGCTGCTGGAGAACCATTAATAATAGTACGGTGATTTTACGGGTCGAAAAGACCGAGAACCCGATGTACTGGAACGCTGAGCCGCCGGACCGATCTGCAACCCCCTTGAAGTTACTAAGCTTTCAGTGAGAATAAAAATCCGATTCGCTCAAATCTTAGGCTAAACCAAAAACGTGCAATTCTTAGCAAAAAAATATCTATTCTTCGGTTTGTTCGGTTAGCTCGCCTATCTCGGTCCGCCTATCTAGCCACTTGCCACGCAGAAGACTGGACTGAGGGCTGGAGGATACTAGACATGCAAGATGAATTAGGAAGAGGTGGTCGACCTTTTCACATTTTTTATTCTTGCTAAAATATTCCCACGATGAAGGTAATATGCTACGTACGTTCCACTTTTTCTTCTTTTCTCCCTCTTTTCAATTTCGTACAATTGTACAGAACTCAACAAATATTCAAATCAAATTCGATATCTCACATAAGGATATGTAGAAGAAATTGTTTGAAGTAAACACACGATCATCTCATTAAACTTTGAAAGAAGTGGAAGAAGTAGCTTATTACATTAGGGCTCGGTACTATCAACCGGTTATATCGTCGATGAAGCCTCGTCGGGAAGCTCATACGTCTTGGCCCACTCTGCAAGTGTCTGCACAGGGGAGATCTTCAGGTCCTCGGCAGTCAATACCTTGACACCTGGTTCAAGCCAATCCTGCATAGGAACAAATTGAAAATAGTCCATCAACAAGGTAAACTCCTCGGACCAACGTGGCCAAGGGAAAATGCTGTCATATGTCTTGCGAGAGACAGGGATAATGTATACCTCAGCCTCTCGCGTTGCAGCCCATTCCTCAATCCATCCCTTGGCAGTGCGCTGCTCAAAGCTTCCAGTCACATATGTTCCGTTTTGCGCCGCCTCCGCGTTCTCGATCATGACCTTGACAAAAGGTATGACGTTTTCAAGGGCCCCGATGAATGGAATGATAGTTTCGGGATCATAGGGAGCAAACTGAATATACTTCTTGATGGTATCAATCCAATAAGGGCGATAAGAGGCGATTTGTAAATTGTTTGCATAGAAACAAACCATCAAAAAGGTCGTCTTCGCCAGCAAATTTGGAATCTTTCTGATATAGTTATCGGCGGCAGCCTTTGATTCAAAATGGTAAACAGGGTACTCTTTATTTAGCTTCGGTAACGTGCTCCAGATGTAGTGCTCGAGGGTCGACGTCTCTGATGCAGCTTTAGCCATGTTAATGGCTTGCTGAGCTTCGATATTTTTGGCTTTAATGGGTCCATGTTGCTGGAAGAGACCCCAGGAATCAGACACAGCAAATATTATGTGGGATCCATCGAATGCAGCTTTAACGGTGTTGAAGTCGCCGATGTCAGCCTTGACGATCTCCACTCCCTGAGAAATGAGGTCCTTGGCAGCAGCAATGTCTGGATTGCGTGTAGTTCCTCTAATTCGGTACTCATGTTTGCTAGAGAAAGCTGCGATGACAGCTTTTCCCTGCTGACCAGTCGCTCCGACAATAGTCACCAGCTTGGAAGTAGACATGGTGAGATAAAGCTACTCAAAGACGTTGGAATCCTGTAGGAAGAGAGGTTGCTTTGGAGGTTTCCGATTAATTGATGTGTACTGCTTTACTGTTAAAAAAACTTTTTACAGGTTTTTATATGCAGAAACCAGGATGATGTGCTTTGAAATCTCGTGGAACGCTCACATTCCAAACGGCGAAGCAAAGTTGGTATCGGCCCATGTTGAAGCTTTAAGATATCCAAAACTCCGAGATTATTAGGTATCGACAAGAAGCATACAGGTAATCATCATTCTTCTTTTAGGATATTGGTCTAATGATTAATGATTCGCTTCGGCTCACGGGCGTACTGCTCGGCAACAGAAACAGCTATACTAGTGGGGCTTCATTCGCCGAAGTGAGTCCGTGCGCGGTCGAAGTTACGTGAGCAGCATGTATGACAAGTAACTCTAATCACTTAGCTCTAAGGTGTCATTCTTCTCATCTTTCTCAGTCTCCACATGCCAAGCCTTGATAATATCAACGTCCCCAATATACAGCCAGAGGCGAGTAGAGCAAAGGCATTGGTGCTTTCTTCCATGTAGTTAACCACATTCATACCCAGGAGACCGGCTACAAATGTTGACACAGCAAACCCAAGCATCCATATTTCCAACTGGGCTTCGAAAACCATAATTTGGTTGCGTCGCACATCCAACATTGACTCGATAGCACTTGCTGTCCGTCTCACTTCTCCCGCAAGAGCATTTGCAGACTCGGCAATCGCATCGGCATTCTTGTAATAAGCCTCCAATAGATACTCGACTTCTTGATGATCTTGAATAGCATGTGGTTTTCCTGCCATGTTGTCTGAAAGATACATAGTGGCCATGTCCTCATCGTTGCTGAGGAGTTGCTGCATTGCAGATCGCACCTGTCGCGCTCGTTGTTCGATGATTACCAATTTGTTCCCATTCTCTAGTAGCTCCCGTAACGCGGAGAAAACGGTATCCTCGTCTTTAGAGTCCTTGAGATGTTTGTGCACCTCCTTTTTAAGAAGAAGATGCTCGGCTTCAAGAACGGCCGTGACGGACGCCAGAGCTGCGTCAACCACGCGTAGTTCGTACGGGAGACTCGATGGAGCGCCCTGATCGTAATCAGCTTGAACTCTTTTCTGAAGGTCATGTTCGAAAATGTCCTGCATCTGCACTCCATCATTGTCGGAATCGAGCAAGAAGAGAATAACCTGATCCGGTTGAATGATAAGCCGTAGCGTAAAGATGCTGATGAAGATCGCCGACGGCCGTATCAAGATGTGCGGAATACCTTCGGAGACAAGATCAATATTGCGCAAATCTCGAGCATTCAAGCCATATCGGCTAACAACGTCCGCTTTTGTCAACCAAGTCTCTGAAGACTCCATGGAGCCGTCGGCCTTGAAAATCGCACAGCGGAGCTCAGTGGCCTCATTCATGCGACTCCGGGCAAGCAGAATAGATTGATTAAATACTTCTTTCTTGAACGCCTTTTGTGATTCAATTTCCGCGGCAGACCGGAGCTCTTGTAGGGCATATTTGCGTCTGTTGACAGCTGTACTTCGCAACCGAGTCAACACCGGAGCTACTCCGCGTTTTGGGTGGCTGATGGAGGGGCGCCTTAACACGGACAGAGAGCCGAGGTTAACCGATGGAAGTATAGCATGATTGAAGCTCTGGATAGAACAGACCAGTCTTGCCGCGATGCGGTCTCGCATTGTAAGTGTTGTGAAGCTCCCCTCGTTAGCCCCCGTCGGATTGCGGGAAGGGGCTATCACGATGCCTTCACGTGATGAGATACGACGAGATATGATCAACTCCTGGTTATTTGCAGTTGCTCATCGTCAGAATAATACTGCTGCAAAAGAAGAACATTGGCACAGGCATTCTCTTGACAGAGTTGAAAAGAGACCCATGACGTCATCGCACCTGACGGAGCTGGCGCGAAACTACAGAACGAAGGACTACAAACAACTCCTTGGTAGATATCGATACAGTATATCCTGTCTCATTTTATTGAAGCTAGATCTTCGCCATTCAGCCCAAATAGGTCCATAGCCGATGGCTGCCCACTATCCCAAGTTCCGAAAAGAGCCGACATGTCTTGCGCCTCTGGATAAGTGAGATAGTCCATCATATCAAGGCCTAATTGATCTTGAGAGAGATTGGGGCGATCGGGTTTTGGCTTCCTACTATCATCAAGCAGCTGCAACGTGTCTGCTTGCTTGTTATATTCTCCGACGCAAGACTTTTGGGCTTCCACCAATCCCCGAGCCACTCGAGCAAAGTTCGCACCAATTCCATATAGACGGTCTGATGCGTGCGAAACGTTGCGAGCACAGTACAATGTTGCAACGACATCATCTAAGAGTTTGACGTCTTCCATGCTTGTTGCGGCGATAGCATGGAGAAATATCACGATAAAGGGAGTAAAAGATGCATACAAAAGGATCCTAGACGATGTGAGTCGCATTTGCCATGTAAGTCTCAGCGACATGATCACGTACCAATTGGCATATTCTGCCAGTGTGAATAATGAGTCATCCTTAGAGAAATCTGGGAATGCCTTCAAGTGAGTCTGAAGACTAAGCCGAGCAGCTTCAAAGCACTGTGAGCCAATTTCATTCCCTTTGCTCAAGGAGGAAGGTGCTCGAAGTAGGTTCGCAAGAGTTGAATAATGCAGAATATCCCAAGTACTCTTGCTTAGAAGGAATAGATCGGGGTGGTCAACTTTAGAATGATCGATCTGTATGACGCCGGGGGTTAGCTTTTGTCTGGCGGGCCATTGATCTCGCGATGCACTAACTTTATTCCTGCGATCCCGACAGCCATCCATCAGAGCCATCAGGTCATTGACTGCCTTTGTTCGCTCTTCTGTTGATGCCTTCAAAGCCGAAGCCGAGTATAGTCTGTTGTAGATCTGACCTTCGACATCTGCCAGTGTAATCATGTACTCGAAGGCTTGATCCCAAGGTTTCAGCGCTGGGTTTGAAGACGAATTCGGAATTTTAACATCCATGTCAAAGTCCTGAATATAAGATGCCCGCCCCAAAAGAAGCGACATTGTCTTGTCAAACACGTATAGTGTCCAGAACAGGCGACGCTTGTTTTCCGAATTTATATCGTGATCTTTCTTGTATGTTGACTCACGATGGTAGCCTAGCATCTGACAATGCCGGGCTGCCGTTGATACCAAATGACAGGAAACCAAGGGCTTAGCTTCATCTTGAGCTTTCATAATCTTTCAATTCGGTTAGCTGCCTGAATTAATGTGGCCAAGACACAGCAGAGTTTACTCACGCCCATAACCAGAGCAATGATGTTTTCAAAACTTGGTATTGTAAGAACATCATAATTTTCGATTCCTGCCTCAAAGCACTCTTTGCATTTTGCAAGATATGTTTTTAGATCGTGCTTTTTCGAAAACTCATCTTTCCACATGAGAGACTCTTTCATCATGAAATAAAGGCATCCATGCATTGCAGCCACGGTACCAGAAGAGACCGGTCGCATTGGAAAGTACACTTTTTGGCAGAGTCTTTCTACCAGAAGGACATCATTTACTGGATATGAAGTCAAGAATAGCGACTTGCGCTCTGAGGAATCACCTTGTTAGTGTACTGAGCTGGAGTCGCTTGATACGCAGCCGGTCATAGCATACCTTGAAACCACCGAAGCAACATCACTACAAACTCAGCTGGCAATGGGAGATGCATTTGAGTAGACTGCTGGGACGAGTTTTCTCCAGAGCGATGATTCTGTGACGCAGGCTGTAGGAGGCTTTTGAGAGAATGTATGGTTGCATGGAGATTGGAAAGATTGGAGTCAGTGCCGGAATTGTTCGAGTTAGCTAGTGTTTCGGCCGTCTCTCTCGCCTGTGCGGACTGCATCGAAAATGAAGAGTCTCCTTCATACAAAGTGACTGGCATATTTGAAACCGGCACAACTCTAGCTGTATTGCCATTGTTTTCAACAGCGGGTGTAGACCCAGAAGAACTACCAGAAGCAAAGTTGCCAATACCGGCCAACCGACTCTCAATAGATCGGAGCCGGTTCTCCAATGCTTCCAATGAGCTCTCTCTAGATAATATGAGCTTTCAAGTTCCTCGGGTTGCGATAGGAGATAATTTACAATATGGGTTTTTGCTCCTGCCTTGGCCGTTTTTCAGGACCGGGCTCAGCCTGTTGACAGGTAATACCCGACAATTGACAGTTCGAGCACGGCGTAGACCGATCGCATCTTATCTAACCATATTAGATTAGCGTCCACTTCTTTTCTAGATTTGCGATCATCCAAATTTGCGGGGTACCTTTCGTGTCTTACACCCCTCGCACTGGAAGTAAGGGTATTAGTTCACCACGTGCGTGTCGGGCATGGCAGCCCTTGCGGAATGCGGGGGACATACCGCACGTGGAAGCGCTGAGAGACGCTGGCGCTTGGATTGTATCGATTCCAGCCGCTCCGGATCAGCCATCATTGAATATAGATACCACTTGTCCACTAGTTCGTGAGACGGAAGTTGACGGGCGATCGGGGCCACGGACGCACGGGATCCGGGCGCCCGAGATGGATCTGAAAAGGCCCCCTAAAGTGGGCCAGTATGACACACGGGCGGCCTATGATCGAGCAGATCGAGGCTCTGCCGAAAAAGCATATAAATTGGATCACAGCCTGATTGTGTGAGCTATTGATTTCTTTTCAAGCTTGGGAGAAGAATCCTGCCGTCATGTCTATAATGTCAGATGCAGCTCCAGGCAGTGGGCGGAAAGAGCCTGAGAATTCAAATGCTGCTTTAGCAGAAAAATCACCAGCAGGCGAAGCTCAAAATGATGATCAATCTCCACCATCAACAGGATCGTCCGAGGACGCCTCCGTGAATAAGAAAGGGGACTCAGACGATGAAAACCTATCGCTTTGGAAACTAGTGCCGATTTCGGTGGCGCTCTGTGCAACACTATTCTGTACTTCGTTGGTAAGTCGCCTTTTACCGGCTATTTGATTAATCCTGCGACTAATAACTTTACGATCAGGACCAAACGATTCTAGCAACAGCAATTCCCAAAATTACCACTCAATTCAACTCTCTCGATGATGTGGCCTGGTATGGCAGCTCATATCTTCTCGCGACGTGCGCCGTGCAGTTAATGTTCGGCAAACTGTACACCTTCTACCCTTCGAAGTGGGTTTTCCTGTGTGGGCTTCTCGTCTTCGAGGTCGGGTCCGTCGTTTGTGGAGCAGCACCAAATTCAAATGCTCTTATTATCGGGAGATGTGTCGCAGGTCTTGGGGCTGCAGGTCTCTTCTCCGGAGCGCTCATCATTGTCAACACCACCGTGCCGCTGAGAATCCGCCCTATATACATCGGTCTTATATCAAGCATGCACGCAATTGCTAGTGTGGCCGGCCCTATGTACGTAAATTCCTACTGATTTTTTCTCTTCAAGACTAACATTTTGCTATGCAGTATGGGTGGTGCATTCACGGACCATGTTACATGGAGATGGTGCTTCTACATCAACTTACCCTTTGGTGGTTTGGCTGTTGCCTGCATTCTCATTTTCCTTCCTTCAAATACAGTTGCCTTGAGGGACCTTGAATGGAGAGAGAAGGTAAAACAGCTCGATCTACCCGGGTTTGTTCTCTTAGCTCCATCGATCATTTGTTTGATCCTCGCGCTGCAATGGGGCGGAACTGAGTACCCCTGGGGCAATGGTCGGATAATTGCCCTTTTCGTGGTATTTGGAGTCCTCTTCATTGGGTTCTGTGCTGTTCAGGTGTGGCAGAAAGATCTGGCAACTGTCCCTATTCGTATCATCAAGAATAGAAACGTTTGGGGTGGTACACTGTATGGCACAATGATCTCGGGTGCCTTGTTTGCTTACACTTACTACGTATGTCCTGCACGATGATGTTCATGAGCTTGAATGTGAAGTAACTAACAGCTCATAGATACCTATCTGGTTTCAAGCTATCAAAGGCGACTCTGCTACAGAGTCCGGAATTGACAACTTGCCAATGCTTATCGGGCTTGTCGTATTCGCGATCATTGGTGGTATCGGTGCTTCCACCACCGGTTACTACACGCCTTTCCTGATCCTCTCTTCAATCATTACATCTATCGGCGCCGGCATGCTTACTACCCTGGAAGTGAATTCTGGAATTGGCGAGTGGTTTGGCTACCAAGTTCTCCTTGTGGCTGGAGCAGGCATTGGGGCTCAGAACATGATGCTTGTCGCTTCTGTGGCTGTCGATAAGATCGACATGCCTATTACGACCTCCGTGTTAACTTTTACTCAAATCCTATCCGCTGCGGTATTCCTTCCAATCAGCCAAAGCGTTTTCCAAAATCGACTCATTACCGACTTGGGGTCACGGATACCAGCCACGGATGCTGCTGCAATCGTGAACGCTGGTGCGACTGGATTTCAGGATACCTTGTCACCTGAGATTCTCCCTCTTGCTTTAGAAGGATACAACGAGGCTCTCACTGAGACCTTCTATGTGGGTGTAGCGTGTAGTGCCCTGTCTATTGTTGGTACACTTTTCATGGAATGGCTTTCCATTAAAGACACGGAGAAAAAAGAAGATAAACAGGATGAAGAAAAGGGTGTCGAAAATGAAGTCACCAGTGGATCCGTTGATCATGGCCGGCCCGAGAGTGAAACTACCCTGCAAGCTTGAGTCACATAAGCCCTGGCTTCAATAATTATTTTCCTGTCATCGATTCAGCCTAATTCAATTATAGATAGCGTTCGATCATTTAATCATAGATCTCTTTTCTTCTCCACATCTTTCCACCCTTTTTCTCTTGACTATAGAACCTTGATTTGGAAACATCAGTTGGCCTAAATCACCTTTTGTGACAAATCTGTTAATTGTTCCTCCTATCAAGTGAATATATTCTGACTATTCATTCAATAGCTTTTTGATTGCTCTGGTGATCTAATTTCGCCGAATCACCACCCCTCTTCCCCAATACCTACCGGCACGTCTAATCCCTCATTTCCCATTTCTTGACAAGCTACCTGGCCACAGACTTACGCAACGCGCAGATACGTCTCGTGGGCACATTGAATCTTGTTATTGACTTCGAGGATGAAAATAGCAGCTTGCTAGTCGCGAGCATCCAAAGTTTGTTTCAGCAATGCCCCTCAATGAGGGGCCGGGTGTGCCCCAAAAAGCAGAAGACCAATAGCAACACCCATTATGACATGGCAAGACTAAATTCACCTAAGACAATAGTCTAAAACCCATCGAAACCAGCGGAGATAACGAATAAACCGATGCCACCCTGCGCAAGCTGAGAAAGTCTCGGCCCAAATTTCATCCGGCCAAACTAGCCCTAACTCCCGGAGTTCGGGGGTATAAATGGCGCGCTGAGTCTCACTCTTCCTTCCTTCAATCCCCGCAGTTCTACTTCTCTCAAAATGCCATTTTCTGCTGAGCTCAAAGCTAAATACCCTACGATTGGGAAGTTCGAGATCCTAGGCGATGACTACGTCGAGTCCCACGACGGACGCGAGGCTACTCTCCTCAAGTACATCTACGATCACCCCTCTCTTGACGAGCTGCGCGGCTCGCCGGCAGCTATCCTTCGTGTAATCGATGAGTTCGCTGCTAAGGAAGACTTCTTGATTAATATTGGCTGGGACAAAGGAGCTAAGGTGGCCGAGCTCATCAAGCAGGAAAAGCCAACTGTCTTGGTCGAGTTGGGTGGCTATGTCGGCTACTCGGCCATCCTATTTGGTGACGCTCTTCGTCAGGCCACTGGATCTGAGAAAACAGGAAAGATCTTGAGTATTGAATTTGATCCTCTGATTGCCTCTATTGCTATGAACCTGATTGATCTCGCCGGCTTGAGTGACGTGGTTAAAGTCGTAGTGGGGTCCGCTTCCGACACGCTCAAGAGACTCAAGTCCTCTGGCGAGCTAGAAAAAATCGACTTCTTATTCCTAGACCATGTCGAGGACCTTTATATGCAGGAGTTTAAGCTTTGTGAAGAATTGGGTCTTCTTCCATCTGGCTCCCTTGTTGTCGCAGACAACGTGCTCCGACCAGGAGCGCCTGAATATCGCAAATACGTTCGTCAGCACTCTGGCGTGGACAGCTGGGCTGTGCCTGGATTGATTATTCCCGGCGAGTTTGACGTAAGTTCTCCAGAAGATAACCAAATTTTCATGTGCTAAAAAAATCAACAGGACGAGCTGGAAGTCACTCGCATCAAATAAGCGGAATAGACAACATATCATGTTTTGGACTTTGGGAAGTTTATGTTTTGCGTTAGGATCTATCACGTTTTACCAAGCACACGAAGTTAGGTATATGATCAGCTGTTTACAAGGAAATGCCACTCCACCATGCCACCGCCATTTGTCTTCCCCGTCATTTGTTCAGATTGGTGCTCGACTTCCGGATTTCCATGTAGGGTTAAACTTTAGACCGTTGTGTTCTCTTTATCTTGAAGTCTTTGGGATTTCCCCCCTTATCGGTCTGAGTTTTATATCTTAAAAGACTGAACTTACCGCCGCCCTTCAGGCACTATTTTGATGTGTCCCACAAATTAGTTTTTCTGGTAAATTCAAGAGTACGAAAATCATCTTAGAGAAATAATACCTAGTCAGACCTTTCACAGCACTATGTCAAATTTAACGAGTCATGAGCTGCTTCAGAATTGAAGACGTAGAGATTCCTGAGATAGTACGCTCCGTGATTACCTGGAGACTTTCATTTCCATCAAGGGGGCCTAATGACGCCTATAAAACATTCTTCGCCAACCAACCGTTTCCCGATTACAATGACCCGAGCCCAGAAAGAGATATCATGAAACAAAAAGACTTATACATCATACAGCGGGCTTGACGCCTGGTAGAGAGACAGGCATCTAACTATGTGACAAGTTCAAAAGAGTGCTAGCCGTCGTATGCTTAGAGCGTAAGCTGGAAGTTATCGGCCTCCTCATCCTCAGCGAATGTAGGCAGATTCTCTTCGAGGTCATCCTCCTCGCTATCCAGACAGCCAGCAGCTTTGCAGCGGGCCCACATGTCAGATCCCAAAGGCGGCGGTCCGTAAAGCTGGAAGTATGTTTCCGGCGAGAGCGTTCCCATTGGGCTAGTCTTCTTTTCACGTAGAGTAGACGAGACGCTGCGTCCCTTGCGATATCCAACAGTTGTGTTGGATGTAGCGGCGGCGGCGGTGTCTCGCATAGACGAAGGGTTTGTTGGCACGCGGGCCTTCTTCTTGGGCATAAGAGCCGACGGCGTAAGTCTAGGCTTTGGAACCATGGGCTTTTTAGCGGGCGCTGAGGTAGTCTGAGCGCTGCCAAGAGCTGCGGCAGCCTCACGAGATCGAAGGCTTGAAATGTTGCGGGACCTGGTGTTGGTTGCCGGACCGTTCCGTTGGGTTTCCCGTGGAGCTGTTGACATATCCTTGTCGCTCGATTCATCGCCAGATTCATTGAATCCAACACTGTCTAGTTGCTTCATGATCATTTCGTCCACCATTTTGTCACACTCGGCAGAATCCTGCTGGAATTTCCGCTGCTTCTGGGTGAGGCCATCGCTGCCGATCTCCTCCCTTCCATAGACGCTCTCAAGGCCCAAAGCACGGTTCTTTGGTTGAAATTGGGGGAAAGATGTGTCTTGAATAAGATCATCGGGAAGATCGGGGAGATCTAGATATAGTCAGCGCGTGTCCTTGGTGGCTCGGTGATCTGTCGGGTTGCCCTCGTCTTACCCTTGGGCTTCGGTGGCATGTATTCAATGTCCGGGACATCTTCTTGAGGTGGTTCGGTGTAGACCTTTGTCTGAGCTTGTTGGACTACCGGGGCAGCCTTTCTAATTCTCTGGGCGGTTGAGGTCTTGCGGGCCGTTTTCTCGGGTTTCAAGGTGCCACCGAATGGCGCTGGAGTTTGTGGTCCCTTTGCTTTGGCATTCGTTGTCTTCATACCCAGCGGGGCGCGATTTCGGGTGTCTATAGCACCATTTGTTAGCTCCCTTCAATCCTCGTTCCATTTGGTCATGGGCAGGCCCATCTCGTACCCTTTGGCGTAACAAACGCATCTTTGCCCGGTTTTCCATTGGCCAACTTGTTTCCATTGCCCTTGACTGTCTGCTTTCCGAACGCGATGGGGTTGTTCTCGTCGTGTAGAGACACTTTCTTGCCGGGGGTTTTGGGAGCTAGACCCTTCACGCCCTGGTTCAACGGTTTGGCGGCGGCGGCGGTATGGTGGGTGTTCACCAGGTTTTCCTGGTCGCGGAGTGCCAGCATAGCGGCGGATTTGAGATCGTAATTCGCATGCAACGAGGGCTGAAACGTGGAAGAGACGCGTGAAAAGAAGGAGTTCTAGATGGAGGGTGTTGTCGGCGCCGGTTGCCCGTGGAGACGCGGCGATCTGCGGGCAGTGATTGGGCGGGCGGCGGGGCGGGGCAGATGGACGTGCACAGTAATAAGTCGACGGGTGCTGCGTTTACAGTGCGCTAATGATAGTCTCCCGTATTATTCTCCCCTTCTCCTCCAGTCTACCTTCCCCAAACCCCTCCATCCTACTCCATCCCACGGCTCGCTGAGCGATAGCCTGTTTTCTTCCTACTTTACATATTCTGTTGCCGATCCCAATTATTCACGATGGACAAGATCAAGGAGGTGAGTCTTCCCAGGCAACCCCCCCCTGGCGGGGTAGCTCAAGCTGTGCCTCCTTTCACCCAAACATGCATGTGGCCGCAGCGTCATATCACCACGCAGCCCCCACAAAGTTTAACCATACTAATAAATGATACGATAGCGCATGAACACCCTGCGTTTGGAGGCCGACGATGCCCACGAGAAGAACGAGGAGCTGAAGGCCAAGCTCAAGACCCTGGAGCAGGAGAACCTGTCAAAGGAACAAGAGATCACATCTCTCAACCACCGCAACCAGCTGCTGGAGGAGGAGAACGAGAAGCTGGAGGCTTCTTTGAAGGACGCCAAGGACGCTGCCAACTCTAGCGCCCAGCACGACACCCAAAACGAGGCCCTCCAGCGACGGGTGCAGCTTCTTGAGCAGGAGGCCGAGGACAACGAGAAGGCTCTGCGGGAGACGAACGAGAAGTACGAGAGCCCCGTTTTTTTATTAACGCATGATCCACTGACTGACCGCTGTTCAGGCTCCGCCAAACCGATGTCAAGGGCGACCACTACGAGCGCAAGGTGCAGGCACTTGAGTCAGACCGCGACTCATGGGAATCCAAGTACGAGGAGATGGCCAAGAAGCACGCTGAGCTCGAGAAGGACCTCCACGACCTCGAGGTTTCCATCAGCAATGTTTAAACATTGGGAAAAGAATGTCGGCGCGGGGGATCAGGAGACGTTGGGTGGATGCAGGCTTCCTTTATTCCAACTGTCTGCGTTCATGTTGTGACTGGTTATGTTACTACCCTCATGCGTGGAGACGGTGTCTTCATAGCATTTATGCCCTGCACGAATCAAATTCCTTTTTTGTGGTCTACGTTTGCGTGTGAATCATAGAAGCTTTAACTATTGACAGACGGTGTCCTTTTTTCCTGCGGACCCAAACATGTAATAATGTGGTATAAATAACTTGCTCATAGTACAACCCAAGGATGTGAATATATTCCTTATTGCTCTCTCCGTGCCTTGGCTTTCTTCGAGTTTGACGAACGTTGTTTTGCTTGAGTGAGCTTCCGTTCTGTTTTGCTTTCGTACCGGAATTGCTTCTTCTTTTTCTTGGGTTTGTCCGATGCAGGTTTGCGAGCCTTCTTGACTGGTTTGGGTGCCTCTTCTTTGGCATTGGCGGGTTTCTCCTCAGCCTCCTCTTCTGAATCTTCTCCCTGGATCGATTTTCGGATACCATCTCGTGAAGCATCCATTTCTTCCACCGTGACTGTAGTGTATTTGTCTTCGTCAATGTACTCGGCCTCATAATCCACCGCCGGAGGTTCTTCGATGCCCTCCCATTCTCCGTCACTTCCGTCTTCGTTGGGATTCGAGTCACTGCTGTCATCTTCGTTTTCTTCTTTTAAGCGCTTCAGGGCAAGTTGGTGTTCCTCCACCGCCCTTTTGAACTCGTTGGCTCGGTCTTCGCGAATCTAGACATGCTGAATTAGCCTCTATCGCAGGAATTTTGGAGGCAACAAGCGCATACCTTCTGGCGATCTCGTCTTTTTTCCTCGCGCATCCGCTTTTCAGCCGATGCTTGTGCATTCTTCGCACGCTGCACTTTGCGCTTATGGAATCCAGTAAGAAATTCGTGGCGAGCGTCATTGTCGAAATTAATCTCCTCAACCTTGGGAGCGAGCTTTCTCTTTTTCGACATCGGACCCATGGTGACAGTCAGGTTATTTTTTTATCCCCAACAACCAGACAAATAGTGAAGTGCGCAGAGCGTTGAGGTTTTATCGTCAGTCTGCGAAGGGAAAAAAAAAAGTTGGATCTCAAAGCTCGAGGCGGGCCGAGCCCGTCGACCGCCTCCGCTGGCCAAGTCCGACCTCCCGTTCAGCAACATCGCTCTCCAACACCATCCCACCCCAGCAAAATGCATCTAAGTAGGTTCGGGCTGCTTGCCCTTGGGGCAACTGCAGTCGATGCCTTCAGAGATACATCTCCTTTCTTCCTGGCTTCAACCTCCGAGTATGTTGTAATGCCTCTCCCAAGCAAGCTGCGGCCAGCTAATGCCTCTCTACAGGGTCCTGACGAGCTCCGCATACATCAAGACCGGCAGCTCTGTGTTCGGCGACATCTCATCTGCTCTTAAAACATGCCCCTCCGATTACTATATCATTGTCTCCCAACCCGGCGTCCACAGCTCGGACTACTCGACGCGCAAGTCCGCACCCCGCCTTGGCGCGAAGATGCTGGGAAAGGACAAGTCTATTCGGTCAAAGATGAGCGTGAACGAAGTTACCGGGTCGCTCGAGGCTAAGCAGTTTAAGAGCTTATTGGAGGAAAACTGCGAGGCCCAGACTACCGTCATTGACGGCTCCTGTGAGTGGCCATGTGGCCGATCTGCGGTTCGGAGCGAAGTGTGAGAAAGAATGCTGACGATGGAAATGAAGCTGGATCATATCCTAAGGACTTCGAAGCCGGTCCTCGTGTTATTGATATTGAATTCCCCATGCTCTCCCTGGGCTCAGACCGCGCCCAGCAGCTTTCTGACAACGGTACGTCGACACAGCTTGGTCGAATGTATTGAAATCTAATTTCGGTTTAGATGGTCTTCTGGCCGACATCATTGATCGAATTCCCTCTTCATCGAAGTACACCCTCCTCTACATCACCTCCCCGCGCGAGTTCCCCGACACCGACTCCATCGTTTACGAAACCGAGAACGAATTGAACCAGGACGGTTTGCGCATGGAGCTCAAGCGCGACTACAGCGACTCCTATAAATCTGCTGAGTCGGGATCCTCCGATCGCCACCAATCTCTGTTTGACGAATACCAATACTTCACACCTGGTTCGTAACAGCTGCCCCAGATATGCCCTTGGCACAACTAACCTCTTTCAGGAATCTTCATGGGCTTCCTGGCCTCTTTCCTGTGTCTGATCATTTTGTACATTGGAGTTTCTGCCCTGAGCAGTCTTCAAGTCCCGTATGCTGCTTTCGAGAAGGATACATCTGTCGCCGGGCAGAAGAAGGAGCAGTAATTGGGTCCCTCCTGAGTTCCGCGTGCATGTGGTGTCTGCTCGATGCAGCACCAGTAGAGTCTATTTTCGTTATTTGAAGCTTTGGGCCAATTTTTTCGTCTTGTTCTGTATGATATATCACAGTTGCTATTTCTGGTAGAATCCATCAGGTGACACCCGCTTATCTGGGGTATTCTTAGCCGACCTTAGCGTTTGTAGAGACTTGGCGCCTGGTCGCCTCTTTGAATCCTGGTCCTCTGTCATTCTTCTTCTCTCGAAAGTTGCCTGTGTCGCTCGTTCCGTTTCTTGAGAAGGCAGTCACTCGTTTTGCACTCTACTTCAATGACCAAGTGAGCTCGTGCCGACGGTGGATCCTCCGATTGCCAAAAAGACCGCACTTCCAGGGCAGTCCAGGTTCTGAGAGCAGCCCAACGAGTCATTTGCGAGATCAGATTCACATAAACAAGGATCAGGGTTTCTGCTCTGAAGCTATCATTCGTTGCTTCTCTATTCGATACTCAGCATTGATCTGCGTCTAGCCCGAGCGACCCGCTGTGGAGAAAAGATCGATCAATTGTTTACATTCTCGTCTCACCATGCGGATCGTTCCAAGGAAGTTTCAGAGGGCCCAGCCATTTTGGATTCTCCTCCTTTTCTTTGGTTTTCTCATAATTGCTGTATCTGCCGAGCCCGCGGGGGACGCAGAGACAGAAACCACAAAGGCAGCCGCCCAGACCACCGGCGATCCGTCTGTCTCTGATAAAGCCACTAGCGCCGCCGATACCACATCAACTGCACCTTCTACGTCTTCCGATTCTTCCTCCGACAGCCGGACAAGCACTACCGACTCTTCGTCGGAGTCTTCGACGGAAAAGAAGACTGCTTCCACAGCCATGGATGAGACTACCACCACCTCGTCGTCCGAGACGACTTCCTCAACCTCCTCCCATAGCACAACAACATCTTCCGTTTCCACAACAACCACATCAGCAGCCTCATCCACCACCACCACAGACGCCGCCATTGTGACCATTCCCCCGACCGATGGCGCCCCATACATGCAGACGTCGAATACGCCCGAGGGAACCGTTTTTATCGCTGTTGGTGCTATACTCGGGTTGATCGGGCTCGCAGTGCTCGCATGGCGGGGAATGGTCGCATGGTCGGTCAATCGCTCAGTACGCAATGCCGCGCTCGCCCAGTCCGCAGAATTAAAGCGAAGCCAGCGTGGAAGCCGGAAGAAGCGATCGGGCGCATCCTACACAGCCGCGCCCACGATGGACGTCTCCCTCGACAAACTGGGCGCCGCAACAAAGGCGTCCTATAAGCCCTCGCGAAAGGTTTCTGCAAACCAGAGCGGTCTATTCTATTCGCCTACTGCAGGAGGTGGTCCTGGCGGCTCGCATCACAGTCTGAACACAGCTCCAGGCAATCGCAACTCGACCTATATGCCTGCGGGGTTCTATGCTGCTGCAGGCAGGTCGCAGGAAGCTGATCGTCCGCAGTCGGGGAATGGTGTCTACTCCTCGCAGCAAGGCTACCCTTCTTCCCCTTCTTTGCCGCCTACTGGCCCCTACCATGACTCACCTCATAATCCGCGCCATTCGTACGGAATGTCTACCAGCTCGGTAAACTTGAATTCACCGAATCATGGTAGAGCGCCCAGTGCCTATTTGGAAGATTTGTTTGAAAATCATCCGCCTCCTCAAGATCGGGACTCTCGGCGTCGATGACGCATAAGCTTACGCACGTTGTACGACAAGATTTGTTTTAGCGATGGCTCTTTTGATTTCTGGGTATTGATGTGTGGCCACTTTCTTCTTGTTCAATATTTGGTTTAGCCAGTTATCTATGGTTTATTATTCTTCAGGCGTTTTAAATTTAATGTTTCTGTCCAGATCTGAGGTGACTCAATATCCTCAAATGTATGTAAATGGCATCAAAGCGCTTTGAATTCCTTCTCGAAGCAATAGAGATATCTGCTCACTGGCCCTATCTACATGAACACCACGTTCCCAATATGTGACTTAATATCCGTTTGTAAGGCCCCTATAGCTTAGTTTTAAAATACAATAATGGCAGGTATCCATGGATGGAGGAGACAAGTAAGGAGGACCATTCATGTAGTTTGTAGGTTGAGTATTTGTGTCACGAAATAGATATTCTTTATATGTAGATTCAAATCGAGCCAGATAGGTTTGAGCCAAAAACTCAGACCTCCCAATCCACAAACTACTTCAGTCTAGGGAATAGCTCCAACGCATTCTCACGGTTAACTTTCGCCGCCAAGCTAGGGTCCTTGAACTGGAATTCATCCTGGCGTGACGTGTGGAAATTGATGATATCATTGTTCGCATATGGAGTGTCACTTCCATATAGCAAATGGCCCGTCTTAGCAAACTTCTCCATGATGCTCAATACATTCTCCGTTCCAGCCACCGCGGTATCATAATAGAAGCTCCGTGCATCATCCCAGAAAGCATCAAGCTCTGCTTGACCCTTGGGCAAGATACTCGCGGGACGACCAATGAGAAATGGCAGAGTACCGCCAGCATGGGAAAGAATGATCTTGCAGTTGGGGTTGTTTCGCACAGTCTTGTTGTGTAACATGTCGAGGGCGGTTGTCGTCGTCTCGAAGGGATACCGAATGACCGGTTGAGGGAGATTGCTCACTTGACTTGTATCCACTGGATGGGTTGGGTGGACAAGAATCACGGCTGAACGACGATTCAGCTCAGCCCAGATGTCCTTGAAGTCGGGATGGCCGAGGTAGTGGTTGTCTTCGCCGTAGCGAGTGAAAAGAGTCACGCCATCGGCCTTCAGGACGTCGTAGGCGTATGCGATCTCCTGCAGGACAAGCTCTTTATCCAGAAGACTGGGGAGGGCGGCAAGGAATCCGTATTCTTTGGGTCGCTCGTTTCTTAGCTTAGCAGCATATTCGTTGGTCTTGCGGGCCAAGCTTGCAGCTGCTTTGGATTCCTTCAGAATGCATGCGCCAGGCGCAGTGAGGGACAGAATGGTTGTTGTTACGCCGAACTGCTTGTTTACAGCAGCATCAGTCTCGGGTGTCCATTCTGGAATAAACCATCCAGATGGGTCGCCACCGGAGACTTGGAGTGCTATGGAGTGTTAAAAGTTTAGAAACCAAGTCACAGATCTGGAGCACTTGCCCTCACGATAGAAGTCGGGGACAAAGTGGTGGTGAACGTCAATCCTGTTAGGAGCCATTTTTGTGAATCAAAATGTTTCTGTCTGTGTTTGAGCTTGAACAAGCCTTGAATGTCTTTTTTATACTTCAGGTTCCCCGCATCTAATGTGCGCTGGAGCGTGAATGTACATGACGCTCCCCCGTAACCCCGGACCCCAGACCGGGGAGATCATGAAGAAGAAACTGAGAACCAATGCCTATGTTAGCCATGGCTATTTGGAAACTTGAAAATTTGGTGCAAATTGAAACGAGTCACCTCCGGGTATGGCTCCGGATGGATACTCGCGGCACGACAGCCGTCCAGATAAGCTGGATCACCCCCGGACGATCTACACTCCGGTTCAACATCCGGCCATAATGGGAGGAAATGAGCTTTCTTTCTCAGGGTACCATACTGCATGATGTGTTTAATATCTCGTTGAGCATCTCGGCGTGATTTGGTGGATTCTGGACTCATTTTTGTGATCTTCAATTCACCATGAGAGATATGCCGCACAGCAGCGCTTACGACGTCGTCATTGTCGGTGCTGGAATCTCCGGTATCAATGTTGCGTATCACCTCCAGCGCAGTTTCCCAAAGCTCAAATACAAAATTCTTGAGGGTCGCAGCAATATTGGAGGAACTTGGGACTTATTTCGCTACCCAGGTATCCGTTCCGACACAGATCTACACACCTTCGGCTTCGGATGGAATATGTGGAACGAGAACCGTGCTATTGCAGATGGGTCTTCTATTGCTCAATATCTCAAGGCATCTGCTGAGAAAGAGGGCATATATGATCAAATTCTATTCAGCCATCTTGTGAAGGCTGCGAATTGGTCTAGCGAGTTGCAGAGCTGGGGTCTTCGAGTCGAGAATGTAACTGCAACATTCAATATTCGAACCCGATTTCTGGTATTGGGCACCGGGTACTATGATTATGAGGAACCTCTTAATCCTAAAATACCTGGCTTGTCAACGGAATTCAAGAATACGGTCGCGCATCCCCAGTTCTGGCCCGAGGACTTGGACTATGAGAAAAAGAACGTGGTCATCATTGGCAGTGGCGCAACGGCCATCACTTTGTTACCGAACATAGCAAAAAAGGCGGCGCGTGTAACAATGCTTCAGCGCAGTCCAACATACATCATGTCCATTTCCAACGTGACTGGGAATTCATGGTACCATAAGCTGCTCCCTCGTTCGTGGTCTTTCCGTATCGATCGCGTGATATTTATGTGGGCCATCATCTTTTTATACAACATGTGTCGCCTGTTTCCGGAATCATCGCGCAGAATATTACAGGCTGCCATGAGAAAAGAACTTCCAAAGCACGTTCCACTTGATCCAAACTTCACACCACGGTATAAACCGTGGGATCAGCGGGTTTGCTTTGCACCTGATGGGGACTTCTTCCAGAGTATTCGCAATGGTAAGGCGTTCATCGAAACAGGCAACATTAAAACTGTCAATTCTTGTTCCATTACGCTTGAGTCCGGAAAAGAATTGGATGCTGATATTATTGTGCCTGCAACTGGGCTACGCCTTGCCATAGGAGGCCGCATAGCTGTCAGCGTGGATGGCAAGCCAATCGATCT